>CM077580.1:36532201-37732201 GCA_039657365.1 Stephania yunnanensis
AGACAAGGTGTTTGAATAGAGTTGGAGTTTGCAAGACTTCTAAAAGTGGATTGTTGCCAATGTCTTATGGCATAAGTCTCGACAAGATTCAATGTCCTAAGACAAATGATGAGCCGAGAACTAGTATGAATAAGATTCCATATGCATCAGGCTATTGGATCTATCATGTATGCCATCTTTATGCACTCGACACGATGTATCATATGCTTTTGAACACTACCATATGTGAGATATCGATCGAGATCCTAGTGAAAGGAGTCATTGGATAGCGATAAAAAATATTCTTAAATACTTAAAGAAGGACTAAAGAGAGTGTTCTTGGTCTATGGAGGTTTTAAAAATGATCTAGTTGTAAATGGTTACCGCAATATGCAAGTTTTCAAAGCGATATAGATGAATTTTTAGATCGCATGAGTCACGGATATGTGTTTATTTTGAATGAGGGTGCGATGGGCTTTGGAAGAGTTAGAAGCAAGAGAGCGTGACAAATTCTACAATAGAAGGCTGAGTTTATTGTGAGTAATCAGATGTAGCAAAGGAGGGAGTTTGGATCAAAAAGCTCATTTACGAAGTAGGTGTGGTTCCAAGTATAGCTATACCTTTGTTTAATTGTATTCAGAGCAATAACGGGGCAACGTAGCACATGCCAAGGAACCTAGATCACCTGAGATCAAACATATACTCAAGCATTTTCATCTCATCATGTTGAGAGAAATTATTGAGAGGGAGACGTAAAGATTTGCAAAATACCTACGAAGACAACGTTGTGGATCCATTGACAAAAACTCTTCCCTGAAGCAAAACATGACGGTCATGTTAGATCATTAGGCATTAGATGCATGTATGATTGGCCACTAGTGCAAGTGGGAGATGTTGAGGCATGTGCCACTATGTCAAGTCCATTGGCTTGTCTTTATGAATACTTTTAGTTAATAAAATAGAGAGTTTCATTTCTTTTACATTTATTATAATTAATTTGCATGTTTTTATTATAATAAAGATCCATAGGTATTCTGAGAAATATCCTAAATGTCCCTAATCGATCATTATCTTTGGGAACTATAACTTGAATTAAGACTAGTGTGAGTCTTGATTGATGATCATATGATGATTATCACGTATAGGGATACGAATCAAGATCTTTTGAGTACTTGTTAAGGGAACAAAGTCTTTGGGCCAGGCCAACTATGAGAACATCACTTGGATTAAGTCATGGAGTTGTTTCTTATGATATGTATATTTTTTGGTCCAACTGACTTGAGATTACAAAGACTTCAACATTAGGAACATAGTAGATTTGATCTTATCAAACGTTGTCTACTCTAGCAGAACGATTATAAAGGTTGTGATTGGTTACTTTGTGAGCAATGTGATGAAGTTGTGTATGTCGAGATAGAATTTGTCCCTCTTATATAAGAGAGATATATTGAGTGGATCCCTCGATGTGTTTAAAGACTATTAAAAGGCCTAGTCCTAAGTGAATTGATATTGATCAATGTCACTTGGATGTTTTCAGTCTACCTAGAGATCGAGACTAGTGTCGATTGAACATGTTGGATGACAATTCCATATGCCTTATGTTTGATTCAAAAGGATATCGTGTGACAAAGGATGTTGTATATACTATTGATTAGGTTGTATCGATTTGATATTCATACAATTGGGTAGTCATAATGTCTTGCTAGAGGAAATTTGCTTATGACTTATATGCGAAATGTGTTTTGGTTTTTATGCAACGTTGTATGAGCCTATTAGGTCGTACACATAAGAATGGTTTTAAGAGATTTTAAGATGGTTGGAAAAATGAATTTTATATGATAAAATTCATGAGAAGCGTCCTTGTGGTGTATTACATATACTTCTTTAAGTAGGTATATATGTGTAATTTACTTAACATATCTATATACCCAAGAGTTGTATAAATAGAAATGACTTTAAGTTAGAACATTACGGTGAAAGATTAAGTGAAGAAACTATTTTCTTTTTAGAAGCGACTTAGGGTTTTGGTATGCTCTTGGATCATTTTAGAGAAAACAAAAGGTTTGATATTCTTCCGAAGCTAAGCGGCTTTGAATCTCGACACGCCCGTTCGTGTATTAATTGTAGATGTGGTAAGAAGGCGTTAAATGCGTTTAGCGATTGCCTTAGAGATCGATCAACAACTTGAAGAAAAGGTATTTCTGCGACCAGGTACATGATTAAGTTTTCTTGGTTTAAACATTTGCAATAGATCGATTAGAGTTAGTTCTGTTGGGTTTTTGTCAAAATTGTTTTGTAATCTCCAGCTGTAGTATAAACCCCAAACCAACATAACTAAGATTAGTTTATTGATTATTTTACATTCTATGTAGGACTTAATCATTTTGAACATAGCGATCTATTAGATAGCTTGTGTGAAGGATCATTATTTGAAACAACATCTATGATTAGCGAAGAAGTAGCTATTAATAAGATAGGCGAAACAATAATCTAAACTGATTATGGTGAAAAAAGCAGAAACTACAAAAGAAACCTATGAAGTCAATGATAGAAAAATAAATCCATTGAAAGTTATAGTTAATGAATTAACAACTTATGGTTAAGCTATTATTAAAAGACAAAGAGAGGAAATCAAGGTAAAAAGCGATGTGGATTATGTAATGAAGTTGCCGCATCTTATGGATGTCCTATCCTACTTTACATGAAAAAAATATTGAATGGTTTATGTAGTAATGAATCAATTTTAGAGGCTTAAGGAATTAATATAGTAGCACTAATAACAATAGATTATTATAAAAAGATAAGACCAAAAGACCAAAATCTTAGCTATGACCCTGCATCTGCGACATATAGGTCACGGCACAGAAGTACAAATTACATCCAATTTAGTAACCACAACAACTTGTCAACCTATGCAACCAAACTTATATGCAGATCTTGCATAACTTTATTATACTAAAGTCATCAAGGATTTACACTTAATTTCTCAAAATTAAGTCAAGATCGATACTTCAATTAATGAGGTTAAAGAATCATTTAAGTTCAATGAATTTACAAAACAATGAGTGAGGTAATCAAAGTAAAACATACTACTCAACACATGTTCCTACTAATCAAGCACATGTAATGCATCGTTTAAGAATACGAGGAAGAGACATGAAACTGTTAAGGTACCCATAAGAGGAAAAAAAGGAAAAAAGAAAATACGAGAGAAAACAATAGAAGTAAAAGAAGGAGGAAATGATTGTAACAACCCTAAAATATTTTATTTGCAAATGGTGACGTGTTCTACCTAGTTATACTCGAGTGCAATTTTTTTAAAAAAACTTATCGTCTATTACATGAGATTAGGTCACCTTCGAGATGTGTACGCTACGATGGTAGGTGGGTAGATTGAGACAAAAAAGTAGGATTTGGGTAAATTCATGACTTAGGGTTTACTTTAATTAAATTGACCATTTAAATGAAGTAAAGGAAAATAAACTAGGTCATATAGAGTATAAATGGCCAAAGCTAATGCGGTCACTTTAATTAAATTGAGAATGCCTAAGTTAGTGTGCTAAGAATTAAGTAAGATTACCAAAGGTATATGCTTCATGTAAACTTTCTTGACCCTTGATCTATATAGAGATCCATATTTTAGGAGAGTCCTAGGCTTTATTAATAGGAGATCGAGGTGAGTAGTAATGATTGAATAATAATCATAGATCTACATGTGGATCGCTAAGCTAGGTTAATCAATGACTTACATTAAAGATGAACTAAGCCTAAATAAGGTGTTTTTGATTCAAACACATGCACACAATTCCAAATGCAAAAAGAGAGAAGAGTTTGCTGAAAACAAGAAAAACTAACGATTAAAGGAAAAGTTGAAGAAAGTTGGTGCAAATTCAAGGCTAGGAAACCAAAATACGAGCCCTAGCAAATTTTTGCCAATACTTTTCCTTATATTTTATATCTCAATGTGGTGTTAAATGCTTTAATTCATGAAAATGCATGTTAAAAACCCTTGATTTGATCAAAGTAGATATGGTCATTATTATCGATTTGGGTTAATTTGGAGTGATTGGGGTCAAATCAACCTATAAAGAGCAAGAATTTCTTGATTGGTCAAAATTTGGTGTTGTAGTTATGGTCATTTACGTCCATGTTGGGTTGTTGGAGAAGATGATTAATAGTGTCTATGGCCGCAAGGGATGTTTATGTGCCCACAAAGGTACGTCTATGCCTACAAAGGACATTTGTGTCTCTGAGGGACATATTTGCTCACAAGAGACAACTATGCCAATAGAGGGATGTATGCCGTTTTGTGGGACGTCTAAGCCCATAAGAGACAAGCTTGTGCCAACTGAGGACATACGTAAAATCAAACCACATGATGTTTTTTGAGACATGTAACAACAATATTATTCAATTATGCAATAACGAGATGTATCCTAACACACGAAAACAAATCTAAAATGCACACTTGTGAGAGATAGACTTAGTGTCGGGCGTTGGGTACACTTTGCCGGGCGTGGGTGAGCCATTTTTGGCGGTATTTAGTAAGCGTTATATGTAGGTAAACCGGTAATGAGCATCATAGTAGTTATTTTCTTATTTGATTTTTATTCCTTATTGAATATTCTTTTGATGTAAATACTTTCGTAGGAATCTATTAAGTCTGTCGGGTGACCTAGAGTCTATATGGTTGGGTTTCGTAGTGTGTTGTTGGGATGGACGAAAATCCACTAATGCATGTTGATTTGTTCTCAAGTAGCGAAAGTGCCCATGATTTGACATTTAAGATGTTCTTGGGAAGTGACCTTTGGCCCATAGTTTAAGGGCTAATATTAAGCCATTCATGAAGTGGCCTTAAGGTCCACGATTTGAGACTAGTTGAATTTACTTTAAACTGGTCTTGGAGAGAGCGTTGTGGGCCCAGCAGATTTAAAGAATATAGAGACCACTTAGATGTTAATCTTTTATATTTATTTAGTCTTTATATCATGCACTTACTATTTTCTGTTTTAATTAGATTATCCTCGTAATTTGTGGACTATTCATTATTGATATCGAAAGTATTATTGAGCCTCATCTACGGAATATACTTGCTAAAAGCGTGCTCTCTATGCTTGGTCATAATTCCTTCATCAAACAAGGGTAAGGAGTCGTGCTTGGTGACAACCATTGAGCTTCCCTCGAGTTAGTTTCTACTTTTGCTACCATAGAAGCCATTTTATGTATTTGCGCTTATATTATATTGTTTCGAAAAAATTGGTCATTGGGCATTTTGATTGCAGTGCATACTTGATACATGTATATTTACCTTTTTGTCACCTTATATGCATGTGATCATATTTTTTGAGTTTCCACACCATAAGTTGTACGGAACATTTACTTTTTGAGTTACTTACATTACTTAAAGTTTATTTAACTTCTGCTTAATTATTAAAACTTGCAAAATCTAATAACTACAACACTAAAACATCAAATTAATAATAGTAATGTAAACATATGCTTACTAGGCTTACATTCATCTTTTGAGTATTGATTCGAAAGGTCCACGTAAGTCTAGGCAGGACAAGATCTAATTTGTGAGGAATTTGGGCCGTCACATGATAGCCAATTTCATTCCCACTAAAGAATGGATGATAGAGCAATTACGACTTACCTTTTCCTAGTAGACCATAATCTTATTATTTATATAAAGTTGAAACTCATGTGAATTCTTTAAAAACTTTTGAGGAAACAACAATTGAAAGTGAAAAAAAAAAAACTTCTTATAATATAACACAGAGGTGTATTCTTACTTTTTCCATTCCACAACAACGGTGATGCTAGGAAGGAAGATGAGAATGAAGATATTTTGAAAGTATTACATAGAAATTAATAAACCTTTAATGGAATTAATAAGGCAACTATCTAAGTATAATGGGGTTTAAATAAATTCTAACAAGTCAAAAGACAAATTTCTAAAAAAATCTAAAGAACAATTAAGAGAGAATGTGTCGACCTACGATAAAAAAGAAAATGCTTAAGAAAAAATGTTTTGATCTTAGAATATTTGAAATTCTTATAACAATAGGGACCATATCTATTGATCTTGCTAGGTGTGATCTTGGTGCATCAATTAATGTGATGTCACTTTTTTATACGAACCCTCGCAAATGGGAATATTGAAGAATACACCTATCAATCTTACTTTAGCAAGTAAGACCATAACTACACTACATGGATTATTAGAATATGTGCTAGTAAAAGTAAGAAACTTATTGTTCCCATAGACTTTTTATGCCATGAAATGAGATTCATAATCTCCCTAATTCTCCATTTATATTATTAAAAAGACCTTTTCTTAAGATTGCTAAGACTAAGTTAAATGTCTTTGAAGGAACTATGTCCGTGGAATTTGAAGATAATATTGTCACTTTCCTATTCAATGAGATGGATAATTATAATAATTATAGAGAGTTATCTAATTAGGAGAAAAGTAAACAAATGATACTTTACAATTAAATGTTTTTAATGAGACAAATCCTAAAATCTATGATGTTGGATCACGGTAAACATAAAATAGCAACAACATCCCAATGGATTGGAAATATGAAGGAATTACAAGCGATACAAAGACCACTCAATAATGGAGAATTAAGCGGAGACATGGAATGAAAAATTGATTATCGAGTAGCGAAAAAAAAATGCCTAAGCTAAATAAAAAAGGTAAGAAGAAGAAATTGCCAATTTCAATTCCTATGAAATTGAATGATCCCGGTGATATCAATTTAAGAACCAAAATAAAATGGGCATGGTACTACAAAGCCCGATGTTTTTCATGTTCACATCCAAACACGATTCCAATACACTTCTTTACTTGCATACTCAACTTGAGATGGATGAACTAGCATCTTCAAGAGTTCAATTACCCGATGGTTAACTTCTATCAAACCCATGGGGTGGTTGCAAGTCGATAAATTGATCTTTCCACATATTTCTTGTTTATGCCTCATTATATCAATGAAAACCATCAATTGATACTAGGTTGACCTTTCTTAACTACTTCTCAATCTATCTTAAATGCACTAAATTAAACCATCACTCTAAGATGGAATGAAAATTCAAATCAATTTTTGGAATGGTACTGTTGGGTTTTGGGGTTCAATACTGTGAGCGAAATTACAAAACAATTTTGACAAAAACCCCAACAGGATCAGAATCTAATTCCATTAAAAACGTTTAAACCATGAAAAACTTAATCATACCTCGATCGCAATATACCTTTTGAAGGTTGATCGATCTCTAAAAAAATTGCGCTAGCAAAAGACGAGCGCCTCTGCAGTGAGTCCACCTCTACACGAGCGGTAGTAGAGATTGAAGTGCTAGCCGAGAGAATACCAAATCTTTTGTTTCTCTCCAAAATGCGATCGAGCATACCAAAAACCCTAAGTCGTTTCTAAAACGAAAATAAGTTTCGACATTTTTATATTTAAGTGCGTGTATTGTAACTTAAAGCATCTATTTATACAACCCTTGTATATAGACGGTTAAGTAAATTACACATATACCCTACTTAAAGAAGTATAAGTGTAATACACCACAAGGGCGTTTCCATCATTAATTTTATCATATAAAATTCATTTTTCTTGAACCATCTTAAAATCTACGCAAAACCATTCTTAATGTGGGACCAATGAGAAACTCATACAACGTTAGCGATATACCAAAACACATTTTGGTATACAAGTCATAAGCGACCTCTAGCAAGACATTATGACTACCCAGTTTTACAAATATCAAATCGATACAACCTAATTAATAGTGTATATAACACCCTTTTGTCACACGATATCCTTTTGATCAAACATAAGGCATGGAATTGTCATCGGCGACATGTTCAATCGTACTAATCTCGATCTTTAGGTAGTTGAAAACATCAAGTGACATTGATCAATACCAATTCGCTTAGATTAGGCCTTTTAACAGTCTAACACATCGAGGGATCCACTAGATATCTCTTTATATGAGAGACAAATTCTATCTCGATTACACACTTCATCACATTGCTCGCACATTAACCAATCACAACCTATATAATCGTCAGGTTAAAGATATTAGAATCCTAGTCCACATCTAACTAATCATCTTATCCTAATCCAATTAGGAGTTTAAGATATTTGAATCCTAGTATATCACATTCTTGATATTTATCTCCTATCAATAGGATAACGAAACCAATTTTGCTTATATCTCTAATCTAATTTGTTATCTATCTTTATCATATAGAAACTTCATAACAAAATAGATATAACAAGATAAATAAATAATTTCGAAAATTAATTATTTATTTTGGATTTAAGATATTTGAATCCTAATATATCACCAATAACAAGATTCTTGATATTTATCTCCTATCCAATAAGCGATAATGAAACTTGGGTTTTGGGGTTCATACGCAGTGGAAATTACAAAACAATTTTGACAAAAACCCCAGCAGGATCCGAATCTAATTCCATTAAAAACGTTTAAACCATGAAAACTTAATCATACCTCGATCGCAATATACCTTTACGAAGGTTGATCGATCTCTAAGGCGCCTATGCCAATGACGAACGCCCTCTACCGATAGTCCACGCACGAACGGCGTAGAGATTCGAAGTGCTAGCTTCGAGAGAATACCAAACCTTTTGTTTCTCTCCAAAACGATCAGAGCATACCAAAAACCTAAGTCGTTTCTAAAACGAAAATAGAGTTTCGACTTTTGATCTTTCGTACGTGTATTCTAACTTAAAGCGTCTATTTATACAACCCTTGTATATAGACGGTTAAGTAAATTACATATACCCTACTTAAAGAAGTATAAGTGTAATACACCACAAGGACGTTTCGTCATGAATTTTATCATATAAAATTCATTTTTACGAACCATCTTAAAATCTCGCAAAACCATTCTTAATGTGCGACCAAATAGGCTCATACAACGTTAGGCGGTGTACCAAAACACATTTTGGTATACAAGTCATAAGCGACCTCTAGCAAGACATTATGACTACCCAGAAGTTGTACGAATATCAAATCGATACAACCTAATCAATAGTGTATATAACATCCTTTTGTCACACGATATCCTTTTGATCAAACATAAGGCATGGAATTGTCATCCAACATGTTCAATCGTACTAGTCTCGATCTCTAGGTAGGCCCAGAAAACATCCAAGTGACATTGATCAATATCAATTCACTTAGACTAGGCCTTTTAACAGATCTAACACATCGAGGGATCCACTTGGATATCTCTCTTTATATGAGAGGGACAAATTCTATCTTGATTACACAACTTCATCACATTGCTCACATAGTAACCAATCACAACCTTTATAATCGTCCGGTTAAAGACAACGTTTGATAGTGTCAAATCACTTGTGTTCTTAATGTTGAAGTCTCGATAATCTCAAGTTAGAAGGAATGAAAAATATACTTATCATGAGAAACAACTATGACTTAATCCATGTGATGTTCTCATAGCGAATTCGATCCGATACTTTGTTCCCTAACAAGTACTCGTGATCTTGATTCGTATCCCTATACGTATAATCATCATATGATCATCAATCAAGACTCACACTAGTCTTAATTCATTATAGTTCCAGTATAATGATCGACTAGGGACATTTAGGATATTTCTATAAATACCCATGGATCTTATTATAATGTAAACATGCAAATTAATTATAATAAACAACAAATGAAATCCTCTATTTTATTAACTAAAAGTATTCATAAAGGCAGTTAATGGATTGACTGGGGGCACATGCCCCAACATCTCCCACTTGCACTAGGGCCATCATATATGCATCTAATGCCTAATGATCTAACATGACCATCATGTTTTGCTTGTGGAAGAGCTTTTGTCAATGGATCCACAACGTTGTCTTGATGGTACTCTGCAAATCTTTACGTCTCCCCTCAATAATTTCTCTCGATGAGATGAAAACGCACTGAGTATATGTTTGGATCTGTGGTGTGATCTAGGTTCCTTGGCTTTGTGCTATTGCCCAGTTATTGTCACAATACAAACAAACGGGGTTAACAATACTTGGAACCACACCTAGTTCGAAATGAACTTTTTGATCAAAGCCTCCTTTCTTTGCATCGGACGTTGCAATATACTCGAACACATTTGTAGAATCTGCACACGATCTCTTGCTTCGAACTTTTCCTTCTTGCACCCCCATTCAAAGTAAACACATATCCAGTTGCGATCTAAAATCATCTATATCGGTTTGAAAACTTGCATCTGTGTAACCATTTACAACTAGATCATTTTCAAAACCTCCATAGACAAAGAACATTTCCTTAGTCCTTCTTAAGTATTTAAGGATGTTCTTTACTTGCTATCCGGTGACTCTCACTTGGATCGGATGATATCTGCTTGTAGTGCTCAAAGCATATGATACATCGGGTCGAGTGCATAACATGGCATACATGATAGATCCAATAGCCGATGCATATGGAATCTTATTCATACGGTCTCGCTCATCATTTGTCTTAGGACATTGAGTCTTCTTGAGACTTATGCCATGAGACATTGGCAACAATCCTCTTTTAGAGTCTTACAATGAACCTATTCGGCACCTTGTCTATGTAAGCACTGACTTAGGCCGATTAGCCTCTTAGATCTATCCTATAGATCCTTATCCTAGGATATAGGTGCATCTCTAAGTCTTTCATTGAGAAACAACTTCCACTAACCAAGACTTGACACTGCATGATGTTGGGATGTCATTTCCAATGAGTAATATATCATCAACATACATTACCCGAGAGAAAAACTACACTCCCACTTTGACCTTCTTGTATACACAAGGCTCATCTTCGTTCTTAATAAAACCAAAATCCTTGATTGCTTCATCAAAATGAAGATTCCAACTCAGAAGCTTGCTTTAATCCATAAATGGATCTTTGAAGCTTGCATACCTTCCTAGAATTCTCGGGATGTACAAAACCTTGAGGTTGTGTCATATACATGTCCTCAAGCGAACTTTCCATTAAGAAATGTTGTTTTTACATCCATTTGCCATATCTCATAGTCATAATATGCAGCAATGGCAATTAAAATTCTTATGGATTTAAGCATGGCTATTGGCGAAAAAGTTTCATCATAATCAACACCTTGAGTCTGCTTGAAACCTTTTGCTACAAGTCTTGCTTTAAAAGTATGCACATTGCCATCCATGTCGGTTTTCTTCTTGAAAACCCATTTACATCGATGGTCTTACACGCTTGAGGTAAATCAACCAAGTTCCAAACTTGGTTATCATACATGGATTGCATCTCGAAATTCATGGCACTTAGCCATTTATCTGAGTCTGGTCCAGAACATAGCCTCTTTGATAAGTGGTGGGCTCATTTTGATCCATAAGCAACACATCACGACTATCGATAATGAGAAATCCGAATCTCTCGGCTCATGTCTTACCACTACCAGTTTACGTGGGCACTTGTGTCACTTGCGGAGGTTCAGTAGTTGAACGTTGTTGAACTTCCGATAGCGGTTCGATGTTTATCGTGATTCTTGAACTTCTTCAAGATTTATTTCTCTCTCACTAGTGTCTTTTGAAATAAACTATTTTTCCATAAAGGCACCATCACGAGCAACAAACACTTTGTTCTCGGCGGGATTATAAAAGTAATATCTTTTTGTTTCCTTAGGATACCCCAAAATAAACACTTATCGATTTAGGTGCTAGTTTTTACGAGACTTGTCGTTTTACGTAAGCCTCACAACCCCAAATCTTAAGGAAAGACAAACTAGGTCTCTTCCCTTACCATATCTCATATGGTGTTTTATCAACAGCTTTAGAAGGAACTCGATTTAGAGTGAAAGCTAGATTTGTAATGCATAACCCCAAAAGGATAATGGAAGATCTGCATGACTCATCATAGATCGAACCATATCTAATAAGGTTTGATTTCTCCTTTGAAACTCCATTCCATTGTGGAGTTCTTGGTGGAGTCAATTGGGAGACAATCCCACAATTTTAAGATGATCATCAAATTCTTGGCTTAAATATTCACCACCTCGATCGATCGAAGTGTTTTGATAGTTTTACCAAGTTGATTATGCACTTCATTTTGAAACGTTGAAACATCTCAAATGATTCAACTTTATGTTTCATAAGATATACATAACCATATCTGCTTTGAAATCATCGATAAATGTAATGAAATCTTGATAACCTCCTCTAGCCATTGTGTTTATAGGACCACATACATCGGTATGTATTAGACCCGATAAATCACTTGCCCTTTCAACGTGTCCATAAAGGGACTTTTAGTCATCTTGCCTAGTAAACAAGATACGCACGTTTCATATGTTTCTAAATCAAATGAATCTAGAAGCCCATCTTTATGGAGCTTCGTTATGCGTTCTCGTTTATGTGTCCTAGACGACAATGCCAAAGATAGGTTTGATTACATAAATGACAATTTTCTTCCTTTTCTTTTGGGTGTTTTGAAGCGAGGAGCAGTAGGGTCTTGACTTGTTCCATAGGCTTTGCGACAGTGCAACAACGGCCTTGGCAACTCTAGCCTTGCCTTTGCCTTTCTTCTTCATTCCCTTTCCTTTTTAGACCATCAACATATTACTAGAGGGTTTCTTGATATTTTGTTCGGCGAGTTTTGAGCATCAAATGCAACTCGAAATTGATTTCTCCATATTATTCATATTGTAGTTCATCACAAATTGAGTAACTTTCTGGTAATGAATTCGGGATCAAATCTGTAGCCAACTCTTGGCTTATGGGAAATCCGAGTCTATCAAGCTTGGTCAACATAGCCCTTCATCTTCAAAACATGAGGACTAAGCGACGCACCTCGGTCATCTTGCAAGAATGTAGGTTCTTGGTATTGTCTCGAACCTTTCTTGCCTAGCTTGTTGTTGGAACATTTCCTTGAGCGTTACGAGCCATGTCGTAGGCTTCCATTAGTTCCATGTCCTTACGAAGTTCGGGAACCATAGTTGCCGGCATAATACATGCAACATCGATAGAATCGTTGACATGCTTATTATGTGCATCCTTCACGACTTTCGTAGCATTGGTGGTGGGTCCTCGGGGATTGGAGCATCCGGGACATACAACTTGCGTTCATGCTTAAGAACAATTCTCAAGTTTACGAACCGATCAAGAAAGTTAGTCCCGAGATAGCTTATCCTTCTCGAAGGATGGATCGCGATGACGGGGGATTATTGTTACTTGAAGAGGCCATTGATCTACAATAAAGATTATGCAAAGTTTATTTTAGTATAGAGGAATAGACTCCCACTAAATTAACAACCCTCCTAAAACATCTTGTTTATTTAGGGGACTAAAATCCATATTTCACCTAATTCTATGACAGTATATGGCATGAAACACGAACTAGATTATTTAGGTAGGTAATAGTTACCAATTACATCTTATGTAATTTTTAGATCCTTTTATGAGATACGGGACATCTTATGTCTTAACATGTTTTTATCTCATCATTTGCCTAAAGCTCAAAACTATTTTGATGGCTTTATTAAGTCGGACCATTTTAAACATTTAGGTAACTCTTACCCACTTGTCTCACCAAGATAACATACACCCATGATATGGTGAAACTATATTAGTGTGATCGAGGCCTTGACAAGTGTTTAAAATGGATGGCACGAGACTTAAAATTTAATAGAGGATTTTATTCGGTTTTAGTGATTTTATGTAAACAATGAAATATCATATATTTTATTGATTTGTTCAATCACTAAACAATTTGGAAATTTTTTATACTGTTCACTAATAAAAGAATTTCCGTGCGCTAGGATTAGTTAGACGGCGGTCCATTGTGGTCAGTCAATGAGCGGTGGTTAGATTTGATTGAGGAGAAGTCGAGGCGCTTGTTTTTTTAGAAGAGGCGAATTTCAATTCGAAAATTAAAATTCGCTATAGAAAATCATAATTTTAAGCTGATTTTATTATCATAAATTAACCCCTTAATTTATCAAAATTAAGTCAATTAAAACATTTTAATTAACCGGGTCCACATCTAACTAATCATCTTATCCTAATCCAATTAGGATTTAAGATATTTGAATCCTAGTATATCACATTCTTGATATTTATCTCTATCCAATAGGATAACGAAACCAATTTTGCTTATATCTCTAATCTAATTTGTTATCTATCTTTATCAAATAGAAACTTCATAACAAAATAGATATAACAAGATAAATAAATAATTTCGAAAATTAATTATTTATTTTGGATTTAAGATATTTGAATCCTAATATATCACCAAAAACAAGATTCTTGATATTTATCTCCTATCCAATAGCTAATTTTTGTTATATCTCCTAATCTTTTGTTATCTAATCAAATAGAAACTTCATAACAAAATAGATATAACAAGATAAATAAATAATTTCGAAAATTAATTATTTAAATAAATAATTTCGAAAATTTTATTCAATTTCGGATCTTCATCCAAATAATCACAAACATGTAATTGAATCATGAACTATTATCCCAATCGAACCTAATGATGTCATGGATCATAGAACACGAAACTCAATTCATTAAAATTATTTGAATTAACCTAACATTGTTACTAGCATGTACAAAACTAATTTCTAATTAAATCACGAATATATGTATCATATACACAAAACATGATAATAAATCTCACGAGAAAACTTATGTATATCATATATACATCAACTATTAACATGCTTTCAATCATATATCATGTATATATCGGAAGAAAACATGCAATGAATTTAATGGAATCGAACTCGATGGCTCGATACCTTGTTGGGTTTTGGGGTTCATACGCGTGAAAATTACAAAACAATTTTGACAAAAACCCCAACGGGATCCGAATCTAATTCCATTAAAAACATTTAAACCATGAAAAACTTAATCATACCTCGATCGCAATATACCTTTCTGAAGGTTGATCGATCTCTAAGCGCCAACGACAATGAACGCCTCTACGATAGTCCACACACGAACGACGGCCAAGATTGAAGTGCTAGCTTGAGAAAATACCAAATCTTTTGTTTCTCTCCAAAACGATCGAGCATACCAAAAACCTAAGTCGTTTCTAAAACGAAAATAGAGTTTCGACCTTTTTATCTTTCGTACGTGTATTGTAACTTAAAGCGTCTATTTATACAACCTTTGTATATAGACGGTTAAGTAAATTACACATATACCCCTACTTAAAGAAGTATAAGTGTAATACACCACAAGGACGTTTAGTCATGAATTTTATCATATAAAATTCATTTTTACGAACCATCTTAAAATCTCGCAAAACCATTCTTAGTGTGCGACCCATAGGCTCATACAACGTTGGTAGTGTACCAAAACACATTTTGGTATACAAGTCATAAGCGACCTCTAGCAAGACATTATGACTACCCAAGTTTTACGAATATCAAATCGATACAACCTAATTAATAGTGTATATAACATCCTTTTGTCACACGATATCCTTTTGATCAAACATAAGGCATGGAATTGTCATCCAACATGTTCAATCGTACTAGTCTCGATCTTTAGGTAGGCTGAAAACATCCAAGTGACATTGATCAATATCAATTCACTTAGAATAGGCCTTTTAACAGTCTAACACATCGAGGGATCCATTGGATATCTCTCTTTATATGAGAGGGACAAATTCTATCTTGATTACACAACTTCATCACATTGCTCACATAGTAACCAATCACGACCTTTATAATCGTCCGGTTAAAGACAACGTTTGATAGTGTCAAATCACTGTGTTCCTAATGTTGAAGTCTCTGGTAATCTCAAGTCAGAAGACTGAAAAATATACCTATCATGAGAAACAACTATGACTTAATCCATGTGATGTTCTCATGGCGAATTCGGTCCAGTACTTTGTTCCCTAACAAGTACTCGTGATCTTGATTCATATCCCTATACGTATAATCATCATATGATCATCAATCAAGACTCACACTAGTCTTAATTCATTATAGTTCCCAATATAATGATCGACTAGGGACATTTAGGATATTTCTTAAATACCCATGGATCTTATTATAATGTAAACATGCAAATTAATTATAATAAACAACAAATGAAATCCTCTATTTTATTAACTAAAAGTATTTATAAAGACAGTTAATGGATTGACCTAGGGCACATGCCCCAACACACTTGCTTTATTAACTACTTTAATGCATTTGGATGAATATTGAGTGATGCATTTTGTTAATACATCATTTGCATTATTTGCTTGTTTACATCTCATAATGAATCATAAGGAATAATTAGAATATTATGATAGGGATAAAATAGTCATTTCGATAAATATAGTGACAAGTAAAAATTAGTTAGCTTAAGGGACGAAATAGCTATTTTAGTAAAAAGTGAAAATAATAAAATAATACCAGGGGTAACAAGGTAATTATCATAAAGTAAATAAATTAGTAAAATAAATCTGCAGAAGAAAAGTCAGTATTGTCATCAAGTAAAGTATAATAAGCTTTTATAAATTCTATCTTTATATTATGATTGACAATAACAATGACACTTAACATGTTTAGGAAAAGAATAAGAAGTCTCCTTTATCTTTATCTTAGCATTATGATTGACAACGACACTTCAACTAAATCTTAAGTAAAGAATAAGAAGTTTCTAAGAAGTCTCATTAACATAATGATAGATAACGACCTTTGACGGTTTATCTTTTCGTTTACGAATTCATTATAAATAACGAATCTTATCTTTATCATGTTATTATGACTTGTTATAATGACTTTGTTTTATTAAGCTTCTATCCCTTTATAAATAGAAATGAGAATGCTATTCATTCTCACATTTTCTTTAATTTCTATCTTTCTCTATTTATGCATTCTCTTGGAGAAACTTTACGAAATATGTCGTAACCCTTGTAGAGATCGTTTTTCTTGTTGAGGCGATCCTCTTTGTTATGCCTTATTAATTCGATGCATGTGCCTTTACATCTTTGAATCTTTATTATTATTATTGTGCTAATTACTTATATATGTTTATCCACATGTGTGATTCTTGTCGACGAACATTTTAAATTCCAATGGTGTGGTATTATTGGTCCACCAATATGATCAAGTGTCGACGAACACCATTAATATTGCTATTTGACCTTGGTGTGGTTTGAGTCGATGCGCACGGCTCCTTGAGTCCACTGGTGCAGTTTATGCTTCAGGCATATTGAGGTTCGCCCTCGAGTGTGGTTTTATTTGATGCTTTTATGATGTTTTGTTATATGCATTACATTAATGGTGTATAATTTGAGTATTATTAGGCAGTTGACTCATTAAATTAACAATTTTAGGTATTTAGCTAAAGGGGCTCAATCATGGGCACGAGAGATTCGAAAAAAGAAGTTTATACACAGTAAAAAAATGTATTATTTTTATAGTGCATCTAATAAAATAAATATTTTGTTGTCAAACAACTATTAGTTTTCCTATTTATGAGTTATACTCAATTTTCATGGTGCTTGTGGATCATCCATCTTGAAATTAGGTATGTGTATTCCGAAATACGATTGTGACAAAGTCAACCTCTGCAAGGTCAATGCAAGCTTAGTCGGCCTTTTGATCTATTATTATGAGTTAATTCTTAATTTTAAGTTGAGTTTTTAATGTTTTGCAAGATTTAAAGATTTAGCGAAAGCGATTTATCAAATTAAATAACTCAACAAGAAAGAAAAATTGGACAACCTATGTGTAGAACCACCGTATATATATATATATATATATATATATATATATATATATATATATATATATATATATATATATATATATATATATAAACTTGTATATTTGATGACCAAATGCGGAAAGTAAACAAATGGATATACAAGTCATAAGTGTCTTTTAGTACCCATAATGTATCCAGGCGTATAAAATGTCAAAATAAGTAAATACATTAAAGGCATAAACCTACAAAAGTGAAAAAGGGAGGTTCACTATAATGTCTTAGAGTAAGTCATCAATTACCGCTCCTTGCCCTTGCTCCCCAGATGCGCAATTGTCACCAAAGGAGACAATTCCCATGAAAGTAAAACCGAAGGATATCAACATAACGAATGAATAATAATAAATAGTTTGAGAATCATGCGGGAGATAAAGAAAGCAGTAAATAAGTAAAGTGCATGATAATAAGACTAGAAGAATCTAAACTGTGAGAAATGAATGTTACAGAAACTAATAAAATAGGTGCCCAAGTACTCCAAGACCACCGAATGCAGGTGCCACAAGGTCGGGGTCATAGAGTCGCGACAACGCCAGATATACTGGGGTTCTGGGATACGACAATGCATGTTGAACTTAGACCATCGCAAATGAGGGATATCAACTATGCTCCGGATAAAACACATCTCATTTCGACTAAATCTAGTGAATCGGGGTCGTGGTCTCGGTTGCAAGTTGGCAACCATACCTCGGAGACACCTTCCGACTCACTTGGCCTTCAGACACTCATAATAGGAGTGGAAGTCCATGGAAAAACTAATTCACAATTTAAAGAATGAAGAAACGAAAATGAATTATCGTAAAGATCCTTCTTGCATACCTCAAACTACGTGAAAATGTGAACTCTCGCAGGCTCCCACACATTTCATCCTCATAACTGATACCCAACTCTAGTCTACAAGGCTCCCGATACCAATTTAGTCTATTTTAGGTGTGTCAGAACTATTAGAACTTGACTTAGACATATATGTATGTATATATATATATATATATGGGAAATTCTACAATGAAGCCTAAATATATAACCATGCTAAAGGAACCCCTGAAAATGTGTTATGCATTAAATGATTTATGCATTTATGATTCATAGAATAATGTGTTGGATTAAAATGCAATGGTCATAAATGGTGTACCTACCTATTTTATAAATTAAAGTATATATTTTTTTCTCTTTTTTCCTAATGAAATTGTTAGGGCATGCGCCCTAGGTCAATCTACAAGCATTATTTATCTTATAATTTTAATTAATAAAATTGAGGTTTTCATTTGCTATTTTATTATAAGTGATTACATGTTTACCTTATAATATGATCTATGCGTATTTGTTGAAATATCTTAAATATCCTTAGTTAGTCATTATACAAGGAACTATAATGAATTAAGATTAGTATGAATCTAGATTGATGGTCATGAAATGATCATGCAAATAGGGATACGAATCGAGATCATGAGTACTTGTTAAGGAACAAGGTATTTGTTGGGGCATGTGCCCTAGGTCAATCCATTAAGCTTGTCTTTATGAATACTTTTAGTTAATAAAATAGAGGATTTCATTTGCTTGATTATTATAATTAATTTGCATGTTTAAATTATAATAAGATCCATGGGTATTTACTGAAAATATCCTAAATGTCCCTAGTCAATCATTATCTTGGGAACTATAATGAATTAAGACTAGTGTGAGTCTTGATTGATGATCATATGATGATTATATGTATAGGGATACGAATCAAGATCACGAGTACTTGTTAGGGAACAAAGTCTCTTTGACCGACCCAGCTATGAGAACATCACATGGATTAAGTCATAGTTGTTTCTCATGATAGGTATATTTTTCAGATCCTCGACTTGAGATTACAGAGACTTCAACATTAGGAACATAGTGATTTGACACTATCAAACGTTGTCTTTAACTGACGATTATATAGGTTGTGATTGGTTCTTGTGTAAGCAATGTGATGAAGTTGTGTAATCGAGATAGAATTTCTCTCTCATATAAAGAGAGATATCTAGTGGATCCTCGATGTGTTAGACTCTTAAAAGGCCTAATCTAAGTGAATTGGTATTGATCAATGTCACTTGGATGTTTTCGGTCTACCTAGAGATCGAGACTAGTACGATCGAACATGTTGGATGACAATTCCATGCCTTATGTTTGATCAAAAGGATATCGTGTGACAAAAGGATGTTATATACACTATTGATTAGGTTATATCGATTCGATATTCATATGACTTGGTAGTTATAATGTCTTGCTAGAGAGACCGCTTATGACTTGTATATGAAAATGTGTTTTGGTACACTGCCAACGTTGTATGAGCCTATTGGGTAGCACACCAAGAATGGTTTTGCGAGATTTTAAGATGGTTTGGAAAAATGAATTTTATATGATAAAATCATGACAGAAACGTCCTTCTGGTGTATTACACTTATAATTCTTTAAGTAGGGGTATATGTGTAATTTACTTAACCGTCTATATACAAGGGTTGTATAAATAGATGCTTTAAGTTAGAACACACACACGAAAGATTAAGGGCCGAAATTCTATTTTCGTTTTATAAATGACTTAGGGTTTTCTGGTACGTTCTGGATCGTTTTGGAGAGAAACAAAAGGTTTGGTATTCTCTTAAAGCTAGCATTTCAAATCTCGGCTGCCGTTCGTGTGTGGACTGTTGGTAGAGGGCGTTTGTCGTAGCCAGCGCCTTAGAGATCGTTCAACCTTCGGAAAGGTATTTTGCGACCAAGGTATGATTAATTTTTCTTGGTTTAAACATTTTAATGGCATTAGATTCAGATCTTGTTGGGGTTTTTGTCAAAATTGTTTTGTAATCTCCGCTGCGTATGAACCCCATAACCCATCAGTATTGGATCGACCTGCTATGAGAACACCACATGAATTAAGTAATAAATGTTACTCATGATATGTATATCTTTTAGTCCTTCAACTTGAGATTCCCATAGACTTCAATATTAGAAGCATGTTAATTTGAATAGTCAAACGTTGTCTTTAACCAAATGATTATAAAGATTATGATTGGTTACCATGTGAATAATATGTGAAGGTGTGTAATCAAGATAAAATTTGTCACTTTTGTATAGAGAGATATATAAGTGGACCCCTCAATATTATAGACTGATAATGGCTAAGTCCATGTGAATATATATGATCAATATCACTTGGATGTTTTAGTCTATCTAAAGATCGAGACATACGATTGAACATTAAGGGTGACTTTCCATGCCTTGTGTTTAATCAAAAGATATCGCTCGATAAAAGGATATGATATATGTTATTCATTAGGTTGTATCGATTTTCGATATTCATGCTACTTGGGTAGTCATGATGCTTTGCTAGAGACCGCTTATGACTTGTGTTCTAAAAATGATTTTGGTTCACTCCCAACGTCATGAACCTATTAGATTGCATATAAAGAATGACTTTGCACAATTTCAATTAGTGCGAGTAATGAATTTTATATGATAAAATTCATGACATAAAACCCTTACGATTTGTCATATGATAACTTATTAATAGGGGCATATATGTAATTTGCTTAAACTGCCTAAATATAATAGTTGTATTACAAAACCAGCTGAACAAAGTGGTATCTTAGCCATATGCTCAATTCTATTAAAAGTTATATTCTCTAATGTATATATGGTATATGTGTGAAAAACATGAACTTGATTAATGTATATATGATGTACATATTGGTTCTCGTGATAATTGTTATCAAGAAATTATTTTAAAGCATGCTGTTAATTCATGTATATTGATATACACATGATTTGGAGAGAAACAAAAGGTTTGGTATTCTCTTAAAGCTAGCACTTCAAATCTCGGCTGCCGTTCGTGTGTGGACTGTTGGTAGAGGGCGTTTGTCGTAGGCAGCGCCTTAGAGATCGTTCAACCTTCGGAAAGGTATTTTGCGACCAAGGTATGATTAATTTTTCTTGGTTTAAACATTTTAATGGCATTAAATTCAGATCTTGTTGGGGTTTTTGTCAAAATCGTTTTGTAATCTCCGCTGCGTATGAACCCCATAACCCATCAGTATTGGATCGACCTGCTATGAGAACACCACATGAATTAAGTCATAAATGTTACTCATGATATGTATATCTTTTAGTCCTTCAACTTGAGATTCCCATAGACTTCAATATTAGAAGCATGTTAATTTGAATAGTCAAACGTTGTCTTTAACCAAATGATTATAAAGATTATGATTGGTTACCCTGTGAATAATATGTGAAGGTGTGTAATCAAGATAAAATTTGTCACTTTTGTATAGAGAGATATATAAGTGGACCCCTCAATATTATAGACTGATAATGGCTAAGTCCATGTGAATATATATGATCAATATCACTTGGATGTTTTAGTCTATCTAAAGATCGAGACATACGATTGAACATTAAGGGTGACTTTCCATGCCTTGTGTTTAATCAAAAGATATCGCTCGATAAAAGGATATGATATATGTTATTCATTAGGTTGTATCGATTTTCGATATTCATGCTACTTGGGTAGTCATGATGCTTTGCTAGAGACCGCTTATGACTTGTGTTCTAAAAATGATTTTGGTTCACTCCCAACGTCACATGAACCTATTAGATTGCATATAAAGAATGACTTTGCACAATTTCAATTAGTGCAGAGTAATGAATTTTATATGATAAAATTCATGACATAAAACCCCTTACGATTTGTCATATGATAACTTATTAATAGGGGCATATATGTAATTTGCTTAAAGCGCCTAAATATAATAGTTGTATTACAAAACCCAACAGTGGTATCTTAGCCATATGCTCAATTCTATTAAAAGTTATATTCTCTAATGTATATATGGTATATGTGTGAAAAACATGAACTTGATTAATGTATATATGATGTACATATTGGTTCGTGATAATTGTTATCAAGAAATTATTTTAAAGCATCTTTGTTAATTCATGTATATTGATATACACATGATTTGGAGAGAAACAAAAGGTTTGGTATTCTCTTAAAGCTAGCACTTCAAATCTCACGCATGCTTCGTTAATGTGGACTGATTTGGTAGAGGGCGTTTGTCGTAGGCGAGCGCCTTAGAGATCGTTCAACCTTCGGAAAGGTATTTTGCGACCAAGGTATGATTAATTTTTCTTGGTTTAAACATTTTAATGGCATTAAATTCAGATCTTGTTGGGGTTTTTGTCAAAATTATTTTGTAATCTCCATTGTGCGTATGAACCCCATAACCCATCGATATTGGATCGACTGCTATGAGAACACCACATGAATTAAGTCATAAATGTTACTCATGATATGTATATCTTTTAGTCCTTCAACTTGAGATTCCCATAGACTTCAATATTAGAAGCATGTTAATTTGAATAGTCAAACGTTGTCTTTAACCAAATGATTATAAAGATTATGATTGGTTACCCTGTGAATAATATGTGAAGGTGTGTAATCAAGATAAAATTTGTCACTTTTGTATAGAGAGATATATAAGTGGACCCCTCAATATTATAGACTGATAATGGCTAAGTCCATGTGAATATATATGATCAATATCACTTGGATGTTTTAGTCTATCTAAAGATCGAGACATACGATTGAACATTAAGGGTGACTTTCCATGCCTTGTGTTTAATCAAAAGATATCGCTCGATAAAAGGATATGATATATGTTATTCATTAGGTTGTATCGATTTTCGATATTCATGCTACTTGGGTAGTCATGATGCTTTGCTAGAGACCGCTTATGACTTGTGTTCTAAAAATGATTTTGGTTCACTCCCAACGTCACATGAACCTATTAGATTGCATATAAAGAATGACTTTGCACAATTTCAATTAGTGCAGAGTAATGAATTTTATATGATAAAATTCATGACATAAAACCCCTTACGATTTGTCATATGATAACTTATTAATAGGGGCATATATGTAATTTGCTTAAACTGCCTAAATATAATAGTTGTATTACAAAACCCAACAGTGGTATCTGAGCCATATGCTCAATTCTATTAAAAGTTATATTCTCTAATGTATATATGGTATATGTGTGAAAAACATGAACTTGATTAATGTATATATGATGTACATATTGGTTCTGTGATAATTGTTATTAATAAATTATTTTAAAGCATGCTGTTAATTCATGTATATTGATATACACATGATTTGATTCAATGATAGTATTCATATTTAGAATATTTCGATTAACATATGTTTTTTAATATTGAACGACATGAATTTTGTACGTTCATGGTAGAAGTCATGTTTAGGTTAATGTTATTCTGGTGTTAAATACATATTTCATTTTTGTTCAATAATTATGTATGTCTTCATGATAGAAATCATGATTAGGTTAATACGATTAATTTAATATGATTTTGGTGTTGAATGTATGATTAATATTTCATTTCCTGATTCAATTGCTTCTTTTGTATGAATAAGAATCGAAATTGGTTTTGATCATATATCTCATTGTGGTTATCCGTTAGTAAATTCATATTAGATAGAAGATAAACTTGTAATCAGATAAGAATTACAAATCCTATAAGATAGGTGAGATATATAACAAATTTGTATTGGATAAGGATTCAAAGTATCTAAAATTAAAATTGGATTAGGATGAGATATTAAGTTAGAGGTAGGCCCAAGTTATTAAAAATATTTTAATTAATATTCTGAGAATTAAAATTAGGGGAGTTTTGGTCAATTTGATTGACTAAAATAATGAGAAAAACTTTAGGCGATTTTCAATTTTTGGAACTAGAAGTCTTGGTTAGTGTAATGAGCCCATTGACTAACATTTGGACCATTACTGCTTGTTCATAGTGCACGGAAATTCGTATACTAGTCAATATTAGTAAAATTTTATAACTTGTTTAGTAATTTTACATGCATTGTAATATATAATATTTACCTCGTTTAAATTATGATCACTAAAACAAATTAAAAAACCTCTTCCAAATATCAAGTGCCATTCATTCTCAAACACTTTAAAGCTTCAATCGCATCAATATGGATCTCGCCTCTGCAGAGTGTACCGCTTTGTTTATCTAGGTGAGGCAAGTTGAGTAATGGTTATTCTATTGTTTGAAATAGTTAGATTTGATAAAGCTATCAAAATAATTTTGGGCTTTAGGCACTAGATAAGATAAAACATATTAAGACATAAGATGTCATAATCTCATAAAAATAACTAAAAGCTACATATGATGTAATTGGTAATTGGTACCAACTTAAATAACTTAATTCAAAGTAACATGCCTTAGTTGTATTGGAATTAGGTGAAACATGGATTTTAGTCCCTTAAATTAACATAGCATTTTTAGGAAGGTTGTTAATTTAGTGGGAGTCTATTCCTCTATACTAAAATGAACTTTTGCTTAATCTTTGTTGTAGATCTATGACCTTTTAAATCACACTAATTCCTTGTCACCGCAATCCATCCTTAAGAATGATAAGTTCTTAGGGAAAAACTTTCTTTCTTGGTTGAAACTTGAGAATTGTTCTTAAACATGAACACAAGTTGTATGTCTTGGATGATCCTATACGAGGAACCACCACTAATGCTTTAAGAGTTTGTGAAGGATGCACATAGTAAGCCTATCAATGACTCAACTGATGTTGCATGCATTATGTTGGCAACCATAGTTCCTAAACTTCGAAGGACATGGAACACATGGTAGCTTACGACATGATTATGATCTTTGAAGGAAAAGTCCCAATAACGAGACTAGGCAAAAAACGTTCGAGATAGTCAATAAACTTTATTCTTGCAAAATGGTTGAGGGGTGCGTTCACTAGTCCTCATGTTCTGAAAATGATGGGCTATATTGACCATCTTGCTAGACTTGATTTCCCGTAAGCGAAGAGTTGGCTATGAGTTTAATCTGAATTCATTGCTTGATAGTTATTCACAATTTACGATGAACTATAATGAACAACATGGAGAAGTCTATCTCAGAATTGCATTTGATGCTTAAAACTACCGAGCAGAATGTCAAGAAACCAATTTCTAATGTGTTGATGCTTCATAAAAGAAATGCTATAAAGAAAAAGGCCAAAGGTAAGACTAAAGTTGCCAAGGCTGTTGTGATTATTACAAAGCCTTTGGAACAAGTCTAGCCTAAGGTTGCTTCTACTTCACAGTCTCAGAAGGAAAAGGAAAAAGAAGGAAATTGTCATTTCTGACATGCACATAGGCATTGGTTCAGAAATTGCAAGCTTAATCTTGAAGATCTAAAGAAAAAGAAGAGTAGTAAGACTACTGCTCAGGTATTTACGTTGTTGAAATTAACTTGTTTACTAGTGATTCCTGAGTATTGGATACTAGATGTGGATCTCACATTTTTGTTAATGTCCAGGGTCTCACCAAAAGTAGAAAGCTAAAGAAAGGAAAAGTCATCTATGAGTTGGAAATGGATCAAAGGTTGTTGCATTGGTTGAGGATTCTATGAGTTAATTTTACCTAATGAACTTGTTTTAGCTTTAAATAATTGTTTCTATGTCCCTTCCTTGAGCAAAAACATCATTCTAGTTTCATGTTTGGATTTGGATGGTTTTAATTTCATTATTGTGAAAAATAAATGTTCCATTTCTCCTAAACATGAGAAGGTCTATAGATACTCATATTCTTAACGTAAACACAAAGAGATTCAAGTCAAATGATTTGAGTCAAACCTACCTTTGACATTGTTGTCTTGCCACATAAATGAGAAATGCATTTCTAAACTCCACGAAGATGGACTTTTAAATTCAATTGATATTGAATCATATAAAACTTGTGTATCTTGTTTACCAGGTAAGATGATAAAAAGTCCATTTCCTAGACACAACGAAATGGCAAGTTATTTATTGGGTCTAATACATACTGATATATACGGTCCTATAAACATAATGGCTAGAGGTGGTTATCAGTACTTCGTTACTTTCATTGATGATTTCAACAAATATGGTTACGTGTATCTCATAAAACATAAATGTGAATCTTTTGAGATGTTTCAAACATTTCAAAATGAAGTGCAAAACTAACTTGGTAAAAGCATTAAACCACTCCGATCGTTGAGGTGGTGAATATTTGAGCTAAGAGTTTGATGATTATCTTAGAAATTGTGGGATTGTCTTACATTTAATTCCTCCAACGACTTCACAATGGAATGGTATTCTTGAGAGGAGAAATCAGACTTTATTAGATATGGTTCAATTTATGATGAGTCATGCAGATCTTCCTATTTCTTTTTGGGGTTATGCCTTAGAAACTACTGCGTTTACACTAAATCGTATTCTTTCTAAAGCGGTTTGTAAAACACCATATGTGATGTGGTTTGGAAAAAAAAACAAGTTTGTCTTTCCTTAAGATTGTGGGCTATGAGGTTTTAGTATGACGAAAAATCTCAGAAAAATTATCAACTAAATCTACAAAGTGTGTATTTGTTGGTTATTCTAAAGAAACTAGAGGATACTACTTTTATAATCCCACTAAGAACAAAGTGTTTATTGCTAGGAATGATTTCTTTATGAAAAAAAGTTTATTTCAAAAGACAACAATGAGAATAAAGTAAGTCTTGAAGAAGTTTAAGAACCACAAATAAACACTCAACCACAGTAGGAGATTAATAAAGTCTTGAACTAGTTGAACGTCTACAGGTATCACAAGGCCTGCGTAGGTCTGATAGGGAGATTTTGATTTCTTATTTTTGATAGTATTGAGGTGTTGCTTATGGATCAAAATGAGCCTACTACTTATTAGGAGATTGTGACTAGTCCATAGGTAGATAAATGGCTTAGTGCCATAAATTTTGAGATGCAATACATGTATGATAATCAAGTTTGGAACCTGGTTAATATACATGAAGGTGGCAAGACCATTGGATGTAAATGGGCTTTCTAGAAGAAAATTGACATGGCTAGAAATGTGCATACTTATAAAGCACGACTAGTAGTAAAAGGTTTCAAACAGACTTATGGTGTCGATTATGATAAGACTTTTTCTCTTATAGTCGTGCTTAAATTCATTATAATTCTAATTGCTATAGCTGCATATTATGACTATGAGACATGATAAATGGATGTCAAAACAACTTTTCTTAATGGAAAGTTACTTGAGGATGAATATATGAGACAACCTAAAGGGTTTATTCGTCCTGAGAATTCTAGGAAGGTGTGCAAGCTTCAAAGATCCATTTATGGGTTAAAACAAGTTTGAATCTTTTTTTGACGAAGCAATTAATTAATTTGGTTTCATTAAAAATGAAGATGAACCTTGTGTATACAAGAAGGTCAATGGGAGCATGGTTTTTTTCCTAGTCTTGTATGTTGATAATATATTACTCATAAGAAATGACATCCTAACCTTGTAGAGCGTCAAGTTTTTGTTCGAGAAGTGTTTCTCAATGAATGATTTAGGAGATGTAGCCTACATCCTTGGGATTAAGATTTATAAGAATAGATCTAAAAGGTAGATCGATCTAAGTAAAAGTGCTTATATAGACAAGATGTACCGAATAGGATCGGTATGCAAGACTCTAAAAGAGGGTTGGCAATGTCTCATAGTATAAGTCTCAACAAGACTCAATGCTTGAAGACTAATGATGAGTGAGAGCGCATGAATACGATTCCATATGCATCAACTATTAGATATTATTATGTATGCAATGTTATTCACCCGACTTTGATGTATCATACGCTTTGAGTGCAACGAACAAATATCAGTTTGATCCCAGTGAGAGTCACTGGATAGCAGTAAAGAAAACTTTTAAGTACTTGAGAATGACTAAAGTGTTTTTGGTCTATGGAAGTTTGGAAGATGGGCTTAAAATAAATGGTTACACGATGCAAGTTTTCAAGCGATATAGATGACTTCGGATCGTCGCCGTGATATGTGTTTCCTTTGAATGGAAACGCAGTGATGAATGAAAAAGTTCGAAACAAGAAACTATTGTAGATTCTCGCAACTGGAAGGTGAGTATATTGCGTGTCGAGTGCGCATAAGAAAGCGTGATTTGGATAAAAAGTCCATCTATGAACTTTGTGTGGTTCCGAGTATAGCTAACCATGTTTGCTTGTATTGTGACAAAAATGGGGTGATAACACAGTCCAAGGAACCAAGATCACATCGCCAATTCAACCGTATACTTAGACATTTTCATTTCATTCGAGAAATCATTGAGAGGGGAAACGTGAAGATTTACAGAGTTCCGACAGAAGACAATGTTGCATATACTTTGACGAAGGCTTTTTTACAAGTGAAACATGATGGTCATGTTAGGTAATTAAGTATTAAATACATGAATGATTGGCCCTAATGCAAGTGGGAAATGTTGGGGCATGTGCCCTAGGTCAATCTACAAACATTATTTTTTTAATAATTTTAGTGAGTAAAATTGAGGTTTTCATTTTTCGTTTTATTATAAGTGATTGCATGATTACTTTATAATATGATCAATTGGTATTTGTAGAAATATCATAAATGTCCATAGTTGGTCATTATACTAGGAACTGTAATGAATTAAGACAAGCGTGAATCTTGATTGATGGTCATGTGATGATCATGCATATAAGGATACGAATCAAGATCATGAGTACTTGTTAGGAAACAAGGTATTAGACCGACCCGCTATAAGAACACCACATGGATTAAGTCATAGGTGTTATTCATGATAGGTATGTCATTTAATCATTCGACTTGAGATTACCATAGACTTCAATATTTGGAGCATGGTAATTTGACAAAATCAAACGTTGTCTTTAACCGGATGATTATAAAGATTGTGATTGGTTACAATGTAAATAACATGTGAGGTGTGTAATCAAGATAGAATTTATCACTCTCGTATAGAGAGATATCAGTGGATCCCTCAATATAATAAACTGATAATGGTCGAGTTCATGTGAGTTAATATAATCAATGTCACTTAGATGTTTTCAGTCTACCTAAAGATCGAGACGAGTACGATTGAATATTAAGGGTGACTTTTCATGCCTTGTGTTTAATCAAAGGATATCGCATGACAAAACGATACGATATATGTTATTCATTAGGGTGTATCGATTTTTTATATTCATGCTACTAGGGTAGTCATAATGCCCTGCTAGAGACCATTTATGACTTATGTACTAAAATGGTTTTGGTTCACTACTAACATTGCATGAACCTATTGGGTCGCATACAAATAATAAATTTGTGCAATCTCAATTGGCTCAGAGTAATGAATTTTGTATGATAAAATTCATGACATAAAAGTCCTTACAATTTATTATATGATAACTTATTAATATGGACGTATGTGTAATTTGCTTAAACTGCCAAAATACATAGTTGTATTAGGAATAAGATTTTGAGTAAGGGCTTATCTACACATATAAATAGAGATTGAAACCCGAAAAATGAGATAAAATTCTCATTTTTACTATTTTGAGGTCTCTGGATTGTATGGGAGAGAAGGAAAAATAATTTCAATCTCTCTTAGGGCTAGCACTCAATTGTGGTCACCTATTCGTGTGTGGATTTACGATAAACGACGCTCGCTTGAACGTCTTAGAAATCGAACAGTCAGATAAATAAATCACAAATTAAGGTATGACTTACTTTTATAGATCTAGTTTAATAGAACTTATTTTCGATCACGTTGAAGTTTCTCAAAAATTGTTTTGAATTCTTCACTATGTATGAACTCCAAAACCCAACATAAATTTTGAACATTAAATAAAAGGGCTATTGAGAGAATTTGTGGACACTTGTATAAGATGAAATTGAAGAGGAAAGTAATCACTTTAATTAAATAAAATAAGAAAATGCTAAGTTATACATATAATAAAATAAAATTAATTTTAAAGTCTTTGCATCAACTTATTTAAAAAGTTTCTAATCTTAAACATATACTCAAATTTAATCAACGCAACTCTCAAAAATCTATTCTTAGATAATAAACATGTCCTTCATTCATGCACCATTTTCTATTAATGTACTTTTTTCTTTTTATTATTCTTTTGTCATGTACAAATCAAGATTTCAATATATTTAGGTGAACCTAACAATGAGTTGAAGAAATAATTTTAATCAACCATAAATATTTAAGGAAGACATGTATGAACTTGATCAATATATATATTCAGATAACACCAATTAAAGGGGATTTAAGCAAAATTAGGAAAATGATAATATCAAGAAATAGTAGCTTGCATTTACAAGATGATCATTAACCAACAAATATGAATTATAAGTCATTTGGACGCTGTGCCCTAAGTCAATCTTATGAACATTGTTATTTTGATTAGTAAAATAGAGGATTTCATTTGTTGTTCATTATTATAATTGGTTTGCATGTTTACATTATAATATGATCCATCGATGTTTATTGAAACATCTTAAATGTCCTTAGTCAGTTATTAGGCTAGGGAACTATAATGAATTAAGACTTGTGTGAGTCTTGATTGATGATCACGTGATGATCATGCTTATAAAGATACAAATCAAGATCATGAGTACCTAATAGGGGACAAGAATCTTTGACCGACTTGCTATGAGAACACCACAGGATTAAGTCATAAGTGTTACTCATGATAGGTATATCGTTTAGTCCTATAACATGATATTACCAGAGACCTCAATATTATAATCACAATGGTTTGACATAATCAAACGTTGCCTTTAATATGAAGATTATAAATGTTGTAATTGGTTACTATGTAAATAATGTGTAGAGGTGTGTAATGACACGTGTTGAGTGTGGACAATAATTTTTCTTGTTTTTCTATTGTTTGTAGTAGTACTAAATGAGATATCATCTCCACAAGGACTTTGCAAACTTTAAAGGAAAATATATATATTTTTTAATTTAGTTAATCTAGTTAAACATGAATTAAAATACCAAATAACTAAAAACTGTAACTACTAACTTAATTAACCAAACTAACTAAACTAATTCAAACAATTCAGTGTAAACTAAATTAAATAATATTCAAATTCAATATAATGTAAACATCTAAACAAACATCTAAACAAACCCCCACTAAACAATGTAATATACTTGGCTTGCATTCAAAAAGTAGACCATAATATTACTTCATAACATAGTTATAATCATAACACATGAAATCTCGAAATTATTAAATCCAAATTCATAATAGTTGATGGCCTTTAGCCAGCCACCGATTTTCTTATATTCAATGCAAAATCCATATTCTTATTATTGTGAATCTACCAATTGGATAAAATGCAATATTATAGAAATACGCTAACATTAACACTTAATGAAAATTATGTCTAATCTAAACCAAATATAAACTAGAATATTCTAGTCAATAAATAACTTATAGCACAATCACCTAGAACATCTTCTCGGGAATAAGCCCTATAGATTAATCTTAGTTACTACTTCTATAATTATTTCAGAATTAAAATACCACAATACATATTTGCAACTATGCATCAATATCAACCTTTATTAGTTGTAATACGCAAAAATAACTTATTAAATCTGTGATTGACGTGTATGAATAGATATAAAGCATTAAGTTCATGATTCCTTAATTATAACTATATAACAATCCGAAGTATATGCATGTCTAAGGTTTGTTTACACTAATAAATTATTCACTCATGCTGAAAATAAATATCACAACAATATAATTAAAAGACATAATAAATAAATAAATACATCTTAAATGAATCAAAGCTCCGATGTGCTTCAAACATAAACTCAGTAAAATTAAACTTATGAAAGCAAAAGACTAAAAAGAGGAGTAGAGTAATTTTGAAACCCTAAGGTCTTATTTACAGCTATACATGTCCTAGATAAACTCAATTTCTTCATATTAATCTAAAAAATTTGTAATCGACCTTAGCAATTTGTTAGCGATTCAATTTTGTATACAAATCGCTGAGTTAATCACTAGAATTTAGTCTCTATACTCCACCGATTTAGTTGACAATTTCTAGTATATTTTCCAATTCGGAAGGATTCACTAGCACTTCTCTCTTGCTAGATTTAGGTGGCGATTCCTAGTGCATTCTTGTATCAACAGCTAATCGTTGGACTTCTTCTACGAGTTGATTGTTTTGCTTTTCTTCGATTTCTTTATTTTCCTAATTAAATCTGAAATAACAAATACAAGAGAATACCTAGTGTAATATCATCATTTGTATCTAAAATCAACCTAAATTACACTTTAAAACATGTCTAATTATTGATTTTTCAAATACCCCTAAACTCAAGACTTTCTTCATCCCGAGCAAATGAATACTATGAATCATATTCTTTTTTCATTCTTTATAAACTAATTTCAATGCAATTCACCTTAACTTTAAATACTAGAAATTTTAAAATAGAAGTAATTCTCAAATGAAAACATATTATCCATAAGTAAATGAAAGTTTTGATAAAATAGAATAATTTAGACAAAATAAAACATCATTTAATGACAACTCAACCACCCAATGCAACATCCTTTAGAACTTAAAGTTCATTACCAACGTTAGTACACAATATAGGTTTTCTTAATTCCACTGACAAGCATCAAGCATATGATGACTAGTATAGAATCTTAAAACACAAAACCACTAGATTAGTCTTAATATTAGAAAACACTTTATATAATACCACAATCAAAATCAATAGGAACTTTTCAAGATAGCAATCAATATATCGTCTAAAACGTGTTAAATTAATAAATACTTCACTTAACACTAGTTTCAAGCACTCGAGCTAAATACTTTCTTTGAAGAGTTTAAGAACATCCACCTTTTTCATCTCTTATTTTTTTCTTTACTCCATCCTAATTATTTCTTCTTTATTATATTTCCTTTTCTTTTGCTTTTGCTTTCGAGTCCCTGCTCATTTATAATTGACATTCTAACATTTTTTCCACTATATATTCCCTGCTCCATTTCCTATAAAATTTATAGGACTTTCTAAACATTTGTATGTTAGGGCATGTGCCCTAGGTCAATCTACAAACATTATTTATCTTATAATTTTAATTAATAAAATTGAGGTATTTATTTGATATTTTATTATAAGTGATTGCATGTTTACCTTATAGTAAGATCCATGGGTATTCGACGAAATATCCTAAATGCCCATAGTCTATCATTATACGAGGAACTATAATGAATTAAGACTAGTGTGAATCTTGATTGATGGTCATGTGATGATCATGCGTATAGGGACACGATTCAGGATCATGAGTACTTGTTAAGAAACAAGGTATTGGATCGACCGCTATAAGAACACCACATGGATTAAGTCATAGGTGTTACTCATAATAGGTATATCATTTAGTCCTTCGACTTAAGATTACCAATGTCTTCAATATTAGGAGCATGGTAATTTGACACAATCAAACTGTGACGACCCCTTCCCTAATCTAGGATACCGCCTATCATAATCCCGTAATTAAGCTCAAATCCTAACCCCATAGGACTTAATCACGTATTAGTCAACCTTTATGTCCAAATCTACTCCAACTCATGTTCAAAATAAGTAAAACACATACCATTTTACATTTAAAAATTAGATTTAATTTAAAACTTTATATAGTTTATTTAATTATAGTGGAATACTTAATATATTATGCGGAAGCAATTATTATAAATCCTAAGGGTGTGGAAACTTGGAAACCATGATCACATGCATATATAACAAAGTGGCGAATATAAATAGTGTGATGTATTTCAATAAATTGCACCGCAAATAAGTAACCAACACATAATAAACATCGTACCTAGGTCCTCGTGTGTCCTAGCCTAACGCAGCGCCCACGTAGATCTAAGCTGGCATCTACGTCTATAAATTTAAGATAATTAATGACATTAATAAAATGGGTCGTTACACTACCACATCCTAGACATATATATAACATCTTGATCCGAAATAATAATCAATGGTACTCTGTGTAGCCTGATAATCTCTCGCTCGAACAGTATACTCAGTTGATAAAACGTGTAATGCGTGGCTATTAGTTAAAAATGAGCAGACTTCGTAAGTCTATCAATGATAACCCAAATGGAATCATGTCTCCTGGCAGTCCTCTGCAATCCTCTCACAAAATTCATGGAGATGTCCTCCCATTTCCATCGTGAAATAGGAAGAGGCTGTAGCAATCCTTCAGGTCAGCGATGTTAAGCCTTCACTTACTGACAAATCCCACAGTTTCTAGATACATTCGCCTTCTTCCCAGGCTACCAAAGATGCCTCTTCATGTCATGGTACATTTTGGTCCTGTCTTGATGTACCGTGAATCGGGAACGGTGTGACTTCTAAGTAATCTCATCTCTTAGCTCTGGTAACGATGGTATCCACAGTCTATCCCTAAATCTCAGACACTGGTAAGACGTCTTTGTCCAATCCACACGTTCTACACTCTCCGCCAACTCACTAAACCTCGAGTATAATATGTCGGTTCTGACGCTCTCTATGTAGACACAGTTTGTACTCTCATCTGTGTGCAAATCCAACATCTCTAACTGGTATCCTATTCAGCACATTTGCGACTACGTTGGCTTTTCATGGGTAATACTCCACAAAAAAGTCATAATCCTTTAGAAACTCTAACCGCGTGCATTGTCTCATATTCAGATCCTTTTATATGAAGAGATACTTCAGACTCTTATGATCAATAACGAGTGTGAATTTCTCTCCATCCAAATAATTTCTCCACACCTTAAATACAAACACTACTGTTGCCAACTCTAAATCATGTGTGGGGTAATTCTTCTCATGTACTTTCAACTGTCTGGAGGCGTAAGCTACTATACCACTACCTTGTATCAACACGTAACCCAGACCCATATGAGAAGCATATGTGTACACTAAGAATCCATGTTCACCTTTTGGCAATATTAATATTGGTACAGTAGTTAATAGTCTCTTCAATTGATTGAATGTCTCATCACATTCCTCAGACTAATCAAACCTAATATTTTTCTTGGTCAACCTAGTTATCGGTGAAGAGATTTTTGAGAAATCCTTCATAAACCAGCGATAGTATCCTACCAAACCCAGAAAACTCCTAAGCTCCGTCACTGAAGTTAGTGCTGACAAATCCATAATTACCTAAATTAGTCAGATCCATTGCTATCCCTGCTACTCCAACAACAAGCCCTAAAAACTTGACCTCAGAAAACCAGAATTCACATTTGTTGAACTTGGCATAAAGTCTGTGCTCCCTCAAGATCTGCAAAGCATCTCTGAGGTGCTGCTCGTGATCCTCTCTGGTCCTAGAATATATCAGTATATGATCGATGCAGACTATCATAAAACGATCAAGAAATGGTCTAAACACCCTATGCATTAAATCCATAAATACTATAGGAGCATTAGTCGACCCAAATGGTATGATTGTGAATTGGAAATATCAATATCTCGTGCTAAAAAGTTTGTCATAGCCCTATCTTCATCCATGATCCTAAGCTGATGATACCCTAATCGCAGCTTTATCTTCGAGAAAAACTGTGTTCTTCTTAGTTGATCAAATAATTAATTAATCCTCATCAGTGGATACTTATTCCTGATTGTGACTTTATTCAACTATTTGCAGTCGATACAAAGTCTTAAGATACCATGTTTCTTTTTTACAAAAGGACAAGTGCTCCCCATGGCGATATAGAAGATGTGATGAATCCATTCTAACATAAATCCTGGAGCTGAGTCTTCAACTCCTTTAACTATTGTGGTGCCATGCAGTACGGTGGTATGGAAATTGGTCTCGTGCTCGGTACCAACTCAATAATAAAATCAACCTCTCGAGGCAGTGGTAGTCTAGGTAAATCCTCTGGAAACTCTCTAATAACTAGTATACCTAGGTCATCGGCTCTTTGGTACTGTGTATAATGCAATATGTGCCTTCATTTCCTCGGTAGTCGCAGGTTGACCTCTCGTACCTACTTGTCATCGATGAGTCGCTGTATAGATGAAGATCGATGTCCCGTGATCTCAAATATCTCTATCTTACTGAAATAGTCGATATGAACGTGCTATGCTCATAACCAGGTCCATCCAAAAAATCGCGTTGAATTCTAAAAACTCGAAGACTCTAAAATTTGCAGGTAACTCTACCCATCAATCTCTATCGAGCATCCTTCAATAAAACTATTAGGGTAAACCCCATCCCTAACTGTGGTACTCAAAATCAAATGTATGCTAAGCTTAACAAACATCAACCTTAGGATGTCTACCATGCGACCAACAATGAATGAAACAACACAACTAGAATCAAATAACATATACATATCTCTATTGGAAATGGAAACCGCACCCTCAATGAGATCTTGTTTCGTTTCGAGATTTGGATGCGCTGATATGTGTGCTCCCTCTCTACCTTGCTGTTGATAAGCTTTCGCAGGTTGTGTGCACTCTCGAGCCATATGTCCTACCTGACCGCATCTCCAACATGTAATGGGTCTACGTTGACTAAATTGCTATCTCTGTCCTTGATCAACCTGAAACTATCCCAGTGCCTACCTCTAGCTCTATCTAGATTCTCGGCCTCTACCCTATTGCTGCTATTGTCAAGGTGCTGGTAGTGCTGGAGTGCTGGTAATGCCCACCTAATAGGAGAGGGTAAGGGTGGTGTACCATATGTGTCATGTACGGGGGCTGGTGGTAGTGCATGTGGTAATGGACATACGTATGCACCTTGCTCTCCGCCCCTCTAGAATCGTTTATCCCATCTCCTCAGTCTCTTACCTCTCTGTCCACTCTACTTATGATCATCTCCTCTCTCTGATAACTTAGCACGTCCATCCCCCTCTCTACCTAACTCATATGTGTCATGAGAAAGAGAGAGAGAACTCACTCATACATCTCCTGAAGAGATCTGGCTCCGGTACTCACAATAGATCATGCGATATTTCGTCTCAAACCATCACCAAAATAAAAAGCATCATCAACATCATCAGTAACGAAGTCTCCGATAAACTATATGAGGCAACCATATCTATCTCTGCAACTCATCACTGTTTCACCCTCAACTGGTCTCAGTGCCATGAACCTCTTCTTTATTCTCTTCACCACAGAAGTTGAAAAATACTACGTAAAAAACTCTTTCTTGAAATCATCCCATGACGTAAAACTACCTATGCTCGCCACTGTGGTCCTTCACCAAATATCTGCACCCTTTTTTATTGTGTAGTAAGAGAAAATAGGTTCTAACCTATCCTCAACTCCCAATAGTAGATGTAACTTCTCATGTGAGAGAATCCACCGCTTGATCTTCTCGTGATCTCGCTCTCCAGCAAAGAAAACTGGCCTAAGCCGAATAAACTCCTTCACCAATTTAGCATCCCTCGATAGTATCTGGTGCAGTCTCAGTCCTAGTAATCTGGGGTGTCATTGTAGTAGTCTAAGTGGCAGGAAGGACTGGTGTGATAATCACCATGTACTCATTCATGAGGGCGATGAAGTTGGCTAACTGCTGCCCTGAAGCCGCTATAGGGTCTGATAGCCTCTGATAGTTGTCCGCTAAAGTAGTAGGAAGTTGAATCCCGCTAGCTCCAGTATCTCCGCTATCGTGTGTGTCTACCGTCGATGTCTGCAAGTAGAAGACGAACGTGAATCTGCTACTACGTGGCGTAACTTGTTTATATATACATATAGAATTTAACATATTCATAACATAACCCCCAGCTCACATTCATTCACTTCCCAACTAATAGTTTCTAGGCAAAGATCATCTTGTTTCCACATCTAAAGTTTGTGTTTATTTCAAGTTCACGTTTTACTTAAAGAAAACATTGGGCTATTATACCAATTGTGACGGCCCTTCCCTAATTAAGGGCACCGCCTGGCCTAATTCCGTAATTAAGCCCAAATCCTAACTCCATAGGACTTAATCACATATTAGTCAGCTTTTCTATCCAAATCTACTCCAACTCATGTTCAGAATAAGTAAAACATATACCATTTTACATTTGAAAATCAAAGTTAATTTAAAAATTTATATAGTTTATTTAATTATAGTGGAAAACTTAATATATTATGCAGAAGCAATTATTATAAATCCTAAGGGTATGGAAACTAGGAAACCATGATCACATGCATATATAACAAAGTGGCAAATATAAACAGTGCGATGGTCATCATAAGTCAATAAACTAAGCACTCATCCCGATATATAACCCCGAAAATATAAAAAACATAAGTACATAATACATAGAATATCAAAACCTACAAAATGTTGATGCATAGGTATGCCGCTGGCTTAAAGGTAGTCGCCAATCTTCTCCTTGCCCGGCTTGCTCTTCGACGACTCTATATCCACCATCGTAAAAAGGGTATTGAGTACAAAAAGTAATAGTAATCCCCATTGACAAAATCGTTTACATTTCCAAATCAAACTAAATGGTTTATAAACAACATAAGTTAAATAAAGAAAGACAAGTACCAATAATATGCTAAGAAATACAATAGTTAAGCAAGTGAAACTAACACAAGGCAAAATAGTTATGATCTAGACTTGGTCGGCTATGACTTACGTCAGTGAAGCCATTAACCACTAAGGAATGTACATCAGAGACTCTAACGGGCTCTAACCCCGTATATCATCAGTAACCTCAGGGACTCTAACCCCGTGTGCCTCATCCTAGTGGCGAGTGCCAACATCCCCAGGGACTCTAACTCGTGTGCTGATCTACTCAAAGTGCAATAGACTCTAGATTTTATAACTACTTTAAGATTTCAAGAAAATGACTCATTAAGGAATCCAAGGATTTGGCTATGCTACAAATTTTTTTTTCCAAAGATTACAAGTCCATAAATCCATTCATAAACTCACAAATCCTTAAAAGCATGTTATTTATACTACATTTACTGCAAAATAGTAAGAAATGACATATAGCACATGAATGGATTCAAAAGAATTCAAGTTATCAAAATATCATGGCAACCAATCTCATCAAATGAGAAATAACAAACAAGTCCATGATATGAGAGTACAAAGCTAGAAATAATCAATATAGACTATAATAAACAAGTTAAAACATGAAATGAAATGTAAACAAACAATCGACGGGTATACTCACGTCAAGCAATGTAAAGTCCTAGCTTTATTGGTCTCCCGACACCTCAAATCCCGTATTTGTATTCTCGTAACTCTTTCCTAAGCTCCTGATGACCTATAACATATTTTTGGATGTGTTTAGGCCTTTACTAAAGGTTTTAGGCTGAGTTATAATGTTTTGAAAATTTTAAAAAATTGCAGATTTTTGTGCTTTCACGGCAATTAGTGCGCTAATAAAGTGGATTATCGCTAATGACCTCATTAGCCCGCTAACTGCTGTCTCTAGTGCGCTAACCAAGATTAGCGCGTTAATTGTTTCACCTAGTGCGCTATATACAAGAAAACGTAGAATTCTACAAACAAAATTTTGAGTTTACTCTACACATAGGCCTCGCCAATGCTTTGGGGATCTCCATACACCCTCCCAAAACCCCAAAACACCATCAACAACACAAAAACAACCATGTATATAATCAAATTCACAAATTCATTAATTTACATTAAATAAACTAGTGTATGCAATTACTTAGTTGATGTGTCCAAAACCTAACTTGATCTTCCTCACCAAAGCTTCTGATTTCTCCTACTTTTCTTCTTCCCCAATCACTCCAGCAAGTGTTTTTTCTTCTCTCCTAAGTTTGCAAGTTGTTGAAAATGAAAAACTTGGTTGCATGCCTTGGTCTCTAACTTATATATAAATGGAAATGGTTGAGTTATAGCCACACATCTTATTGTAGACACGTATCTCGAGACTTATCTAATGGCCCATATGTTGAAACTTTTCCCATTAACCTCCACTAACTAATATTAAGTAATACAAATGAGTAACTCAATTGGTCTCTAGCTATGCTAATGCGTGTCTCGATGCACAATATATGGCTATTGAATGAAATAACTAACTTAGGCACATTTAATTCTATATCAACCATAGCCACATTAAAGCCACTATTTAAACCACACTAAGCTCTATAAACTTACCACAATCTTTACCTCAGTCCCACGTTAGCACGTAACTCAAGGCATATCTCCACTCACGTCTTGACGCCTATACACGGATATGAGTGATTTAGTAATCTACATATATACAAACACTAGGCATACATCACAACAAATCTAACATATACCTCGACCCTCTCGCCTCGTCTATGCATGTATCACAATGTGGGTCCCACGTCATGGGTCGGTGATCCTGATTACTGATAATGAGCGAGATTAGAAATTCGGGCCATTACACAAACGTTGTCTTTAATCGGATGGTTATAAAGATTATGATGTGTTACCATGTGAATAATATGTGAAGGAGTAAAATTAAAATAGAATTCGTCACTCTCGTATAGAGAAAGATATTAATGGATCCCTTGATATTATAGATTGATAATGGCCAAGTCTATGTGAATTGATATGATTAATGTCACTTGGATGTTTTCAGTTTACATAAAGATCAAGACTAGTATGACTGAACATTAATGGTGACTTTCCATGCCTTATGTTTAATCAAAGGATATCACACGATAAAAGAATACGATATATGTTGTTCATTATGTTGTATCGATTTTGATATTCATGCTACTTGGGTAGTTGTAATGCCTTGCTAGAGACCGCTTATGACTTGTGTACCAAAATAATTTTGATTCGCTGCCAACGTTGCATGAACCTATTGGATCACACACAAAGAATGACTTTGTGCAATTTTAATTGGTCCAGAGTAATGAGTTTTATATGATAAGATTCATGACATAAAAGCCCTTACGATTTGTTATATGATAACTTATTAATAAGGACGTATATGTAATTTGCTTAAACTGCCTAAATATAATAGTTGTATTACGAATATGATTTTAAGTGAGGGTTTATCCATGTATATAAATAAATGGTGAAACCCTAAAATGAAATATGATTTTCGTTTTTGCAAATTTTGAGTTTTCTGGATTTTAGAACAGAAAGAAAAACTCTTTCAATCTTTCTTGGGGCTAGCACTCCAAATCGTAGTCACCATTCGTATTTGGAGTTTCGATAAAGGACACACGCTCGAACATCTTGGAGATCGAACAATCACAGAAGAAAATCACGGATTAAGGTATGGTTTACCTTTTATATCTAGTTTAATTGAACCTATTTTCTATCTTGTTGGATTTTCTCAAAAAAATTTTGAATTTTCTGCTGCATCTGAACCCCAAAACCCAACATTGTAAACTCTTGTTAACATTTCTCACTATACACTAAAGTTAAAGAAAGTGTTATTTCTAACTTATAGAAATTCATCGATTTCTAACCCATTTCTTCTTTCAATTGTGGCATAATAGCTTTCTTTCTATATATACTATAAAATATTTAACCAATAGCTTTTGTTTTATAAGATTCTTAGAAATCTTTCTTATTCATCTTCCGCTATTGTTTTGATTTTCTACCCATTCTTATGACTAGCAAAAGACATTTAATTTGGTGTATACTTCAACTAGTAAAGTCAATGAAAATGGTATAAAAATCGATTCCTTCTATCACAGAATTCACTTGGGTAAAAATAATATAACTTCCATTTAAAAATCTATTCATTATATTCATTTTTATTACCATTCTTTTCCTAACTAAAAATAAAGTGAAATGAAATTCATACTTGAATTTGGAAGAAATTTGAAAAATTATCAACTTACTTGGAATATTAGATCTTTCCCAACTTTTTGATCAACTTTTTGCTTATCTTATACCTTCATTTTCTTTCCTTGCTTTCTTTGCTATCATTGCCATACTTCACCTAAAATAACCCCGAACCCATTCCTAACTTTTTCCTCAAGGTTTTTAAATGAAGTCAGGTATCCAACAAAACAAATATACCTCATGAAGTATAAGAGAATGATATAATCATAAATTGGACAATCAATCAATATAATTAAACACAATATTTAAATTACATTAAACGAAGTGCATAAAAATTATATGAATAATTCATCATCATTGTATAACAAATGTATCAAATCACAAATCACATAGCACATAGTATAGCACCACTATAAATAAACATAAAGTATCACCACAGATTACAAATCATATCACCATTACCAGAGTTACACAGAAGACCTCACATAATATCACTCAAAGACATAATATAAATGGAATAAGGAAATCAATGTCATCGTCCGAAAGTTGCATCGTCACCATCCTTCGCTGGATCAATCCTCTGGGACTGGTAACTTGTGGCGGGGTCATAGAGTTGGTAGGCCTGACTTTTCAGTATTGGGACATAAGACTACTGTTAAGCAGTAGCCTCATCTTGGTAGATAGTACATGAAACTCTACACCTCCTTATCTTTATATCTTCTAGAAATCGCTCTCCATCCTGTGAATACTCCTTGCTAAGGCCAACTGGTTTTCGAAAACTAGTTCTTGATTTCTCAGAGTTTGCATTTGATTGCCTATAATTCTGACTCTTTTATGTATAGGCCATCATAATCCCTAGCAGGTTACTGTACATTCAGATTTTGTCTAACTTTCAATATTTCCTGCAAAATTTTCCTAGTGTCATTTCTGATTTTATTTTCTATTATGTCTCTCTTCTGGTTATCTCAGACTTCTCTCTCTCATCTTTGGTGTCTTCATAACCATTTATTTTTCCATATCTCTCAATAACTTCATCCGTGATGGTCTTCTTCGGTTGAACATCCATATCAAGCCCTGCCATGTTTACTTGATCGCCTCTACAAAAATTTGTGATCATCAAAGAAAAATGTAGTTCATCTTTTTTCTTTGTGGTGATGACACTCCTTATCGACTCGTAGATAAATTTGCCAACATCCAAATATCTTAATCTCATAACGATGTGGTAAACTAAAATGGCTTTCTAATTCACTATCTCATAATATTGTAGGCTGGGCTGTAAGTTGACGTTGATGAAATAACACTAAGCTTTAGTGATTTTCCTAAAAAAACTTGGTAGTAATGTGCTTCGGGTACCCCTCCATGTCAAAAATGAATCTATCACTATGGATTGCTTCTAAACCTCCCCTAATTGTCTCAGTGGGGTAGTGGTACTTAATGGCGTATTCAGGCTTTGGGTACTCATCATTTTATTTTTGGCGAAATTTCGGTAAACCAAAATATCGGTTTATTCTTGAAGCAAAATAATCCATTGATCTTCCTCGGACTTGTGACTCTATTTTCTTCTCATTTCCAAATGCGTTTGAGTAAAACTCTCTCACCAGAACATCACAACCCCTCTCACTAGGAACATCATCTAGGTCTAAGTGGTTATAGTCCATAGCCAACAATTCCCAGTTTCTTGCCTCAATGATATCTAGGATCTTACATCTGTATTTCAATTTATTCTTCACATTAAATCCCCTATCCGGGATCAACTTCCTAACTTTCACTAAATCATTCTTAATTTTGTTAGAAGCCTTCTCATTGATGAAGTTTTCCTTCCTAAGTACATAAATCTTCACCCCCATCGGTATCTCTTCCTCTAAGTCTTCAACTTCCTTCCTTTCTTCTACATAATCATCCTCGGTATTATAGCTAAATGACGAAGGTAGATTAGGCTCTCATAGTGGTCTAATTCTAAGTGTGTTAAAAAAATTAACGTGGGTTGGATTTGGAAAACTTTGGATTCATTCTTTGTTTTCTCCACTAACTTCTCCTTTCATTTCTCCTCCCTTGAACCTCTACTTTTTCCACTTCCAGCAATTTGGATAAGTACAAGTAAAAGAATGAACCTTTAAACCATTTAAAACTAAGTTTGTCAAAAAAATGTTCGACAAAATTCAACATATCTATCTAATAAGGAGAAATTCATTGGAAAAGTCATTTATTGATCGAGAGTTTGAAATTCATATGAAGTTTATCGATAAAATATCATTGAGAAAAATAATTGTTCATGAGTAATTTAAATTATGTGATAGGCAAACACAAAATCCCTCAAACTCATTTGAAACTTAGTCTCAAATTAGTTAGAGTATAAAGTTTAATCCATTCGCCATATACTAAAAAATAGTTTGAAAACTCGATAGCAATAAACAAATCATCAAACCAATCTCATACTAGTATTGTAATTGAAAACATTCGATATAAAAACCATTTTAGAGTAGGAATTTCAAGATTTAGCTTCTAACCTAATAAAAATCCAAAATCGATGAAAGACCAAAAATTTAATCAATAAAAGGTTAGGGTTTTTATTGATTACCTTCTTGATAGTGATTCTTTTAAGATTGAAATTATAAAATCTTTCAAAACACTCCTCCAAGCTCCTGCTCGAATTGCCCTTGCTCAAGCCCTATGTGGCACTACATTATCAAAACTCACCAAATTTTGGGTATGAATGTGTGAAGATTGAGGTGGGAATCACTTAAATACACTAAAAATCTAGCTCTAAAAGGTTGAATCTAGTCGAAAATTGATTTCTCGATCGATTAGGTGCAACGATTTATGAGTGTGAAATAGATAAATGTAGCGATTTTAGGCTTTTGTTCTAAGGAACTCATATTCGTTCTCAGTGAATCAGGGTTTAAGTGAATTCGCTAGGTAATTGTTGAGTAAAACACTGAAAATGAACCTTAATGGCTCAGCGATTAGTTCAACGAATCCTAGGTATAAGTTCAAATCGGTGAAAAATCACTGAACTTAAATTACATTGAAAATTATGCACACTGCTGTCGATTTTGTCGATGATTTTCAGTACAAACCGGAATCGCTAAGAAATTGCTAGCCTATTGGAACTGTTTCTTCAATTTAATTGATTTTCCCATAAACTTGTCACATATACATCCAATAAAAAGGTATAATCATTTAAAATTATCAAAATTTAAATATGATTTGTACAAAACAACAATTTTGTTACTATAAATAGCTAACTAACATAAAACTAATGCATAAAAGAATATAGTACGAAAAGAAATTGGCTCAATCAACCCCTTTTACATGAACTTATTTCGGAATTAAATTCTTAATATATCCCCATTATAAGAGTCAAAAGTTAAGAGAATATAAAAACAACTAACTAATCTAAATACTAAAACTGAAAGTAAAGATAGAGTATAAGCTGCATTCCAAAGAGCTCTTTTGTTTACTTTCATTGGCTCAATTGAATCACACAGTTCTAAACTGGTTCTATAAACTTAAGTGTAGGATCGTCACTCTTGTGCAATTTCAGAAAGTGATTGCTAGGCCATGCACCCTAAAAGTTATTGCCTTGTTCAAAATATCTATGACAACTTGCGAAGTGGCTAAGAAAGATCATCCTAAGATTAATGAAGAATCTTCATTGATGAAGTAAGGCATAACCGAAAACTTTGTAGGAATAATGTACTAGTCAATTTGAACTGGTACATTAGTAACCACTCTTATCGGTTTCATTGTTTAACCATTTAATAAAATAACTTTTTTAGAAGAAAGTACATCCAACTCCAGTTGAGTATGAAGAAAGAAGCGAATTGGCATGTAGTTTGCTCTAGAACCTGTATCACAAATAGCTTTAAAATATCAAGCCTATTTGACTTTTATGTTTATGTATATTTTTTCTAGGTCATCGAGCTTGGCAATTGCTTCTTTTTCTTCTTCTTATTCTTCGTAGCTTTAAATTCCTTCATTTTAAGATCATTTTCAATATTGTTTGATTACTTAACCCTTTATTCTTGGGTTATTGTTTTTGATTTGAAGTGTCTTCAACTTGCTTATTCTTTGTCATAACATTTTCGTCTTCCATTATTACTACATTGATAATATATACTTCAACTTCATGGCGATTTAGTTTTAATGATTCATTATCATTAGTTTGTTCGTTATTAAATTCATCAGAATTATTGTAGGCATCTTCATCATTGAAATGGAAAGTGAAAATTTTGTTATCAAATTCCATAAACATTGTTCCTTTAAAGGTATTTAACTTTGTTTTAGTTGTTTTAAGAAACGGTCTTCCTAAAAGTGGAGATTTAAATGATGCCAAGTCTCCCATTTCCATGACATAGAAATCAGTCGGAAATACTAAGTTATTTACTTTTACTAAGACATCTTCTAGTAAACCATAAGGTTTAATAATTGTGTTATCAGCTAAGGTAAGATTAATAAGTGTATTAGTCAACGAACATATTTTCAATAACTTATATAGTTTAAGTGACATAACATTAATTGATGCTTCAAGATCACATATAACAAAATCTATAAAAGAATTTCCTAATGTAATAGGTATTGCAAATATTCTTAGATCGGGACATTTCTTAGGTATTTTCTTTTTAATTAAAGTAGACGCCTTTTGTCTTAAATTTTCTTTAGATTCTTCGAAAAGTTTATCTTTTAATTTAGAGAATTCTTTCAAAACTTCATCATAATTAAAAAATTGCATAATTAATTCCATCAATGGTTTATTGATTTCTATTTTCCTAAATGCTAGAAGAATGACTTCATTATTATCTTCCTCCATAGCATTAGTTAATCGTTGTGGAACGATAGAATATGAATACTTATCTTCATTCAAATTATTAGAAATCTTATCATTTTTATCCTTATTAATTATTTCAAGATTTCGTATTCTTCAACTCTGGGTAAATACCATGGGTATAGCCTTCTAAGAAAAGGTGGATATTACAATTGTTCAGCTATCCATTCTCTAGTATGAATGACATTAGCAATCATTTCTTTTTCATCTTCTTTAATAGTTTTATGTGCTTTCTTTTTATTATCTTATTTAAGTATCTTTCCAGTTATAGGTATCTTTCTCATTACTGGACAAATCATTAACTTGTACTTGATTAGTAAGAGCAACGATAACTTGATTAGGTGCTTTAGCTTGATTACTTTGTTGAATACTTAACCTGTTTATTTGTAAATTGATTTGACTTAACTGATTTTTCTATTCATTGATAGTAGTATCAGTCTTAATCTGATTTTGAGACATTTATGTGACGTTTTGATGACTTTGGTTCATAAAATTATGCAAGATTCATTAAATTTGAAATCTATCCATGTTGTGGACAAGAAAAAATTAATCTTTGAAATCTATCCCAAAACTCATTAAATTTTTCATCGTCTTTCATCTTTGCAACTGTGATTTGCTTTCTATAAGAACTAATTTTTCTAGCATGCATATATTCATATAAGAAAGCTTCTAACGTTTGAGTCCGTGTAGTTATTGAATCTTGTGCTTGATCTTTCAATGCAAAAGGGAAAGCCTTAAGTTTGACTTGTTTAAAAGTACATTTTTTCGGTTTCATTCCATTAACTTTATGTTGATACTCCCTTGTGAATTTCTATGGGTCTTCATTGTCTTTACCATAGAAGTTAGGTAAGACACTAATAAATCTAGATTTAAGTTCAAATTCATGAAATCCATCGAGGTGTGCTATGCACATAAGCTCACGTGCCGTAACATTTTGATTTGCTTGTCTAAAAGTTATTATTATTGATAACTCTATTATCATTATTATTATTAATGACATTGTCATTAATATCATTGTTGTTATCCTCCATACTATTAGCTAAATTCTCTATAAGTTGTTGTCTTAAACTTTGATTAAAAGTTATAAATATTTCAGGATCAAGCGGATATAAAAGATCCAGTAGAATTAACACGACGAAGTGTGTAGACCATACAACGTCTAAAATCATAACAAATTATTTAAAAATCTCAAGCAATGGCGCCAAAAATTGACATGTGCCGAGCGTGCACAATAGTTTCCCATATTTTTTTATTACTAGTAGCAGTGGTAAATGAGATATCGTCTCTAGAGGGATTTTCACGGCTGGTCACCCACCTGCTAAGATCCATTCCAAGCTGAAAACCAATAATCTCTTTCTTGTCCTTCTACTGCAAAATTCAAAGGAAAGTATTTTTTTTTCTTAATTTATTTAATCTAATTAAATGAGAATTAAAAAACCAAATAACTATAAACTATAACTACGAACTTAATTAACCAAATTAGCTAAACTAATTCAAACAATTCAATGTAAACTAAATTAAACAATATTCAAATTCAATATAATGTAAATATCTAAACAAACATCTAAACCAACCACCATTAAACAATGTAATATCTTGGATTGCATTCAAACACTAGAACATAACATCACTTCATAACATAGTTATATTCACAACATATAGAATTTTAGAATCATTAAATTCTAGTTTATAATAGGTAGATACACTACAAAAAAATGACGAGTTAAAAACGAAAAAAATTATGTTTCTATACCTTGTGTTTTCTGTTGTTAAACGGTTTAACAACATAATTAAAAACGAAACATTTGTATCTAAAATGCTCGATGCTAAATTTAGCAACATAATTTCAATCTATTTCTAAATTTGGTAATGGATAGTTCGTTGATATCCGTTGCTAAAAGAATGTATGGTTTCTTCTGTTTGCAAAACGAAATTAGCAACGAACTGAAATTTTATTTCCAATGTTGTTTCTAATTAGCAACAAATTTAGAAACAAAATTTTGATTTTAAGGTTTTGCTTCTGTCTCTAATTACGTTGCTATTTTGAAATAACTTTTTTAAATATGTTTTCGACCAAATAAAAATAACGGAATTACAGAAAAAATAAATTTAAGATTTAATAAATTTCACAAAATTATAAAATGAATTTCAGAAATATGAATTTCATAATTTAACCAAGTAAAACATTGTAGTCCAAAAAAATAATTTACAAAAACATAAGCAAACCTTACAATAGAGATACACAACAATCAAAAGACTTTACATAATTATAGCATAAGAAAGAAAATAAAATAGGGGACTTGACCATTGAAACATGTTGAAAACATTAAGAGTGTGAAACTTTATTAGAAAGTCTCTCAATCTCGTGGCATATGACCTGTAATGTTGTTCTTCTACAAGAGCCCTAAAACACACAAGAAAATCTTAATTAATCATTAAATCTATTAAAAATATATAATTAAACACAAGTTTGTAATGCCTAAAAAAGGAAAATCGAATACACCATAAATTATCTCCTTACCCTTGGTAGATTAGTCATGTTTCATGTATTAAAGAGAGAGTATGAGATAAGTTGGGAGTCCTCCTGCAACAATATATGTCATTAAAGTAGTAAGTTTCATAAAGGACTCTTCAATATAGTCTCTATATTATACAACTCACTACCTCAAATTCATATACTCATTTAAGGGAAAATAAATAAATAAATTCATCATATATAAGTTCTCTTCTCATTTAAATCATACCAAAAAGAAAGAATAATTCATTTATAAAGATGAGTCGAGATCTTTGCAATTAAGCGAAAACACCTAATAAATGAACACAAGTACACTCATGCACTCAACTTAAAAAGTCACATGTTCTCGTCATGTGGGCACAAGCAAACATCGGTGATTCCGTGCATAGTAGTTCTTTTTTTTGCATAAAGTAGCATAAGATAGATAAGATGTGAAAATGGATTCAATAAAAAGAGGAACTAAGACATGCACCTAATTGCAACACTTTCACATGACACAATTTATTTCACAATTGAAACCATTATTTTGTTTGGCAATCAAGTACATGGAACATTATTCAAGTTCAAGGCCAGAAACCAATACGTAAAGAAGTGTGAACTAGTTGAAGCAGTTTGCATTGTTGGTCATGAATCCAACTTACATTCATTAAATAATGCAATTTCTAAGCAAAAACAAAGTTATATCAGAGCATTTATTAACAAAGAAAAAAGAGGAACAACATAATTGTAGGTAGGATTGTTTATTAAAGTTCCTAGTCATAGATGCATTTTTTGCACAACATTGTCTTATATTTTTACACCCACTTTATCTATGTATGGTATTATTCATTGACTTAATTAGCACCATTACTTGTATATATAATACCGACCAATTACATACTAGGTAACTGAAACTATAGCTGCTCGCTGTGTAGGTTGATCTAGGAAGATCAAACTGATAAGAGTCTCAATAGGCAAAGTGATTGAGAGAAAAAAAATGGGGGAGGGAATTGCGTGAATGGAAAGTTAAGATGATTCTAACTATTCTTCTCCGTCACCATCTTTCATTCTATTTGTCTCAAAGTGCTCCAAACAATTATAATTATTTAAGAAAGTAAAGAGCCATGAAGCACAAAAATTGGTATAATTTCTTATACTTGACAATAACTATTTAAACAAATCCTTAGAAACCTCTTTCAAGAAAACGAGAATATCCTTTTAACCAAAAAAAAAAAACTTAACAAACAAAATTATGTTTATATATATATATATATATATATAAGATATGAAAATGGATTCTCTCATGGTAGTCTCTTCAAACATTGATATACACTGAACAACCCAATTTCACTTAGCTAACAAAGACCTCAAATGGCACTATAGCGTGGGGATCTCCCAAGTGATTCAAGAATTCAATGAATAAAACAATCAAACAATAAATAAGCGAAAACATGAAAACTCAAACATCATACAAGTAAAGGCCATAAAGCAATTAGTATGCAAGTCTGATTATCATATCAACGAAAAATATGATAAAAATAATAGAACCTTGTCCAAAAGAAGAGACTGAATAAGAGAGATACTGGATTCAATTTCAAATTTGGCAAAGCTAATAATAGAGAGCAAAGAAATAGGAGACCATAATTAAAAAAGAAAAGAAAAAGAAATGATCAATTTTAGAAATTACCTGCCCTTGAGATTCAATTCTAGAAAGCATTTACTTCATTGTCAAAACACCATCTTTGAACCTATCGTTCTTCACCTTGTCACGAGTTGCAAGATAATATTAAATAAATGGTAGAAACAAAGACAATCGAATACACCATAAATTATATCCTTACCCTTGGTAGATTTGTCATGTTTGATGTTATTGAAGAGAGAGTATGAGATAAGTTGGGAGTCCTCCTGCTGCAATGCCATTAAAGTAATAAGTTTCATAAAGAACTCTTCAATATAGTCTCTATAGTATACAACTTACCACTTCAAATTCATATACTCATTTAAGGGAAAAGAAACCAAAAATAAAAAATAAAAAATAATCATCATATATAAGTTCTCATTTAAATCAAACCACAAAGAAAAAAAAATCCTTTATAAAGATGAGTCGAGATCTTTGCAATTAAGTGAAAACATCTAATAAATGAACTCAAGTACACTCATGCACACAACTTAAAAATTCACACGTTCTCTTGTCATGTGGGCAACAAGCAAGTATAGCGTGAGGATCTCCCAAGTGATCCAACAATTCAAAGAAACAGAACAATCAAACAATAAATAATCAAAACATCAAAATTCAAACATCATACAAGTAAAGGCCATGGAGCAATTAGTATGCAAGTCAAAAAATAGTTGAACCATGTCCAAAAGAAGAGATTCCAAATTTGGAAAAGCTAATAATAGAGAGCAAAGAAAGAAGAGACCACAATTAAAAAATTTCCTAAAGAAATGGTAGCAACAAATACATTTTAACAAGTTAAGAATGACATTCAACTCACAAAGTGTAAAACTCAATTAGTTTTAAGTTTCTTCACCCAACGTAAAATTAAGAATGAAATGAGAAGTCATACATGTGTTGCTCTCCTTTACATATAGAAAAACATTTAAGTTTTTTTTAAAAAAAATATTTTGATCTTTATTAAATGGAAGATAAGAAAAGTAATCTTAATTGAGAAGTTGTACGTACAATCAACAATGTGGAACCAAGTTATGAAACATCATATGACGACACATAGATAACGACATTGTCTGCAAATGAAAAAAGAAAACAAATTAAAAATAACACTTGATGCTTAAGACATTAGACAATAAATGCAACAAATTAAAAAAATAGAATAGTTAAATTCATCTACTTATTAGAGACTCTTTGTTGATAAAATAAAATAAGGTGTTTCGAATTCCCGATGAAGTAAACGTAAATTGCAAACTTTGACACAATTATCACTTTCATGGATTGTAGAAAAATAATTAGCTAGAAAAGCTTCGCCGATCTTTAACTTGTAAATTCCATCAAAAAGAAATTTACGACAAACAACAATGAAGCACCTCCAACTTAGAAATTACATGACAAACATTCACTTTTATTTATGAGTTCAACAACTTAGGAATATATTTTTCTTAAAAGAGAAAACAAAATCATAATCATCACTATAAGAAATTGGTATCAAACTAATTTAAATTAAACGCTACTACACGAATTCAAGTAAACACCCTATTTAACCAATGGGATTGTTCAAGTTGCAACATCAAACTAATTTAAATTAAAACTACTACACCAATTCAAGTAAACAACCTAATTAACCAATGACTAAATTTGATACATCATAAATTGTATCCTTACTCTTGGTAGTCATGTTTCTTGTAATTGGAGAGAGGGTATGCATGAGATAAGTTAGGTTTTCTCCAACAACAATGTCGTTCAAGTATTAATAAGCTTCATAAAGGCGGTTCTATAGGTTGTACAACTTGTGCACCAATATAAAACCTTGACATGACAAAAGAGCAATCAAAACTCAAAGGTTTGGAACTTGTTAGCTTCCTTCTATCTCAATGTATAGGCGTTTGTCACAACAGTTCAATTTAAATCTCAAGTACCTATTCACACTAAATAGTAAAACATACATATTGCATGCATCCAAAAGAACTTGAAAATATGGGTGAAAACCACTTTATTGCTGCCATAAAGGAAACATGAAATTAGATGAAATGAAGTAATGGGCAGTTGTTGAGCAGCTGACTTTACAACCAAAAACAAGCAATCATTCAAATTAAATACCCACAAAAGAAACATGAATGAAATAATGGGTAGTTCTGAATTATGACCTTAGAAGGTTGCCTTGGTTGAATCCAAAGCTAGCATTGACAATCCCACTACCATTATTCAAGAAATTGAGAACGCTGTTTGTACAAAACAAAGAGTGAAGTTAGATAGACAATTGAAACAATAGAGAAAAGGTTATGCACATACCTTGCAAAAGAGCGAAACTCCTCTTTAGAATCTCCGATCTGTTAAATACTGATTCAAAATAGCCTTTGTATTAACTGTTAGTAATATTCATGAACTCTTTCACCTTGCTAGTGTACTCACGCCTAGTATAGTCGTTCTCAACACGGTTATACATCCATTCTCGATTTGTAAACATCTCCTAAGGTAGCACAATGAAAATTAACCTAAGTAGATAAGACATGCTGTAGTTCAAATCTCACTCTACCCTATGCAAGTAGTGCTTGATATGTAATAGTTGGCATTAACAAACATTTTAAAGAAATACAAAATAACATATAAAAAAAATAGTGAAAATAATTTAATCAAAAAAAGTTATGAATCACAATCAATTAATTAATCAATACAACCTAACAGAGTAATAAATTTAAAGCACCACAAATTCAAGTTTTAAGGTTTCAAAGCCATGGTTTTAGGTAATATATATGCTACAAGACAAATTTTTCATAGGTACCAGAACAAGCCAAAATTGCTTGCTAGGATAACGTAATTGAAAAAAAGTTTTTCTACTACAAGTGATTGCACTAAAGCCAAACTTATTGATGGGTGCTCTCAAAATAGTTCAAGAACTTAGCTTATAAACTCGAAACGCAAGGAAACTCTCTATGTTTAGTTGCGGAATAGTTGAAATGTAAGGAAGTATTACCTAGATGACCTTGGTAGTTAGGTTTTAAATTTTACCACATTCAAAAACAGAGATTGCTATGAATCTCGTAAGAGAAAAGGTAGAAGGAAGATATCATAGCAACCAAAGACTTTTTTGACCAGAAGCAACCCCCTAGTCATGCCCATCTTCAACCTTAAAGCACTCTAGTAAGAGATATATCAATATCATAGCAGCCAACCAATGCCCATCAAAATTAAAAATTTAAGACTTCACATTCTCTTCTTCAATTCTAGTATAACCAACCATTCATGTGTGTTGCACACATAAAACCAAAATATTTGTTGTTGCATTAAATAATGCTTTTGTCACTCACGTTATCTTTCTAGCCCATGATCACAAGACAGTCCCTCCCTCCACAAATAACTAAACTCCATCCTTATCACCACTTTTCAACACTCTCTACCCCTACAACTCCCTATACAACCAAAACCCATTTCCCCAATAAAGCTACAAACTATTTCATCTCATAAAATCTAACATGCCCATCTAAGTTCAATAAAAATGAAATTGCTCTCTTAAACACAAATCTTCCCTTACAGACTTAAAGTTAGCCAATGATTATCAAACAAATTATTCCCTAATAAAAACAAAATCTTTTGGTCTTAAACTTAAATCTTCAACCAAAATCCAAGAAGAAAAAAGTTTTTCTCCTATTAAGGAGAATGGTCTTAAACTAAAATTCCCTAATAATTAGGTTTAGAATCAACTGATTCAGCGAAGACGAACAAAATGCTAACTTCGCACCTATCTATTCAACAAAGCCCTAATCCCAAATTAGTTACATTCATCAAACTCTTCTATCACGATCGAATTAGTGCAATTGATGACATGCTTTCCAAATCTTTTAAATCCCTCATATCACACTTGATTTGTTCAGTTTCTATTGGGTCATAGTTTTCTAGCAGGGGCATTTGTAGGCCGTAGGCCGTCTATCTATTTAACGAATACACTACCTAAGAAAATTAAAATCCCAAACACAAAATGTGCATTCCATCCATATCACTAATTGCAACATCTACATTTCAAATATTTTCAATCTCAAGCATTGAATTGTACAGCAACAAAGACTATTACAAGATCCAAACATCAAACCGGACTCCCATTCATCTCTCTCACTAAAAACTAACAACTAACTAACAACAACACAAACATTCACTAAAGAGAGACGAATTCACATATTCGTCGCCACTAAATTTCACCAGAACATCCAAATCTTCACTACCTACAACCTTTTATCCAGATCGAGACCAAAACACGCCAACTAGATCCGAAATTTCGAGATCAAATCACGGAAATCACAAACACATTAACACAATAATAACGGTTCATACAAAAGTTAATCACAGTTCATAAAAAAATAACACAATGAAATGAGTTTCAGTGAATGTTCATACCTCATTCAAGGGATTCAGGGAAAGAGATAGAGCGAGAAAGAGATAGAGAGAATGGAGGCGAACATGGGCAGTCGGAGGCGAAGAGGAACACCACGGAGGAATGCCCTGGAGGGGGCAATGAGAAAGAAAATACAATGAATCTCTACTAGGTTATCAAGTTCAATAGACGATACAAAAAAAAACACAGTTCATACCTCATTGAATAGATTTTATGGTTTAGGCTAGGGCAGTCGGAGGTGAAGAGGGGTAGTCGGAGATGTTGAAGCCAAAGAAGAGAAGGGCAGTGAGCGAGCAGTTGAAGCCAAAGAGGAGAAGGGCGACGAAGAGCTGTAGGGCGACGAAGAGCAGTGGGGAGGGGCGAAGCCGAACAGCAGCCGAGCAGAGGGGAGGGGCGATGCCGAAGAGCAGCAGAGCAGTGGGGAGGGGCGAAGCTAAAGACCAGCAGAGCAGTGGTTAGGGGCGACGCCGAAGAGCAGCAGTGTGGCTTCAACAGGGCACGAAGAGAAGGGGGACGAAGAGCAGACGGGAGGGACTTCAAATTAAAATGGTCACTGCTTTTATTTAAAATGGTCGCTCATTTTAATTCATCAACCCATTTTAAATTAAAAAGGTTTAGGTTTTTTTTTTTTGGGTTAATGTTTAGGTTTTTTTTTTATAACAAAAAATAAACCAATTAATTTCAATTGTTTATTCATTTTATTTAAAAAAATCGATTAATGGGTTGATTAATTTGTCTTTCAAATAAATAAAATAGATTAGTTTTCATAAAAAAGTTTGAGTTGATTAATTTTCATTTCACAAAAAATTTAAAGGGCCATTTTTTTTGGACTTCAATTTTTTTTTTTTTTTTTTTTTTTTTTTTTTTTACTTTTTATGTCTTAGCTATCAGTCACCTAATATATTAATTAGAAGTCTCATCCATATATATCGACAAGCCCGAATTTAGGTGTTCGATTAAATTGACTAAATAGCACGACTTCAAATTAAGACCCACAAATTAATTAATGAAACTCAAAAATAACTTTCGATTTACATTAATTTTTTCTAACATATCCATATTGTTGCGAGGTATGACTAATGTTTCCTAAAAAAAAGTCCAACGGGTGAGTTTAAACAATTCAACAACACAAAGTACAAAAAAAGTGAAAATATTGGCGCCCGAAAAAATAACATTAATTACTAATTAAAAACTTAAAACTCAAGAAGAGAAGTATCGAAACTTTACATATACTGATACTAGAAAGAAAACACACATTGGTTACTATGTAAAAAGCCCCCAAAGAGAGTAAAGTTAATTTGCGGTGGCAAAGAAAAGAACATCAAAAGTTATATATTAATCTATGGTACGTAGAAGTCATATGTGTTCGATTCTAGGCAGCTGATTCACTAATTATATATATATATATATATATTGGTTTCCCTGAGTTATGGGGTTAGGGTGTTCGACTAACTTAAACCAAAGTAACTAAGTTTGTCATAGCCGGCAACTCTTTCGTTGTTGAATAGCTATGAGTTTATTTGATTAATTAAAGCAAGTAAAAAAGCAAGAAAGAATAAAAATTAGAGTTTTTGAGAGACCAACGACTAAGAATGAAAAAGTTAAGAAATGCTTTTTCTAAAGTACTTAATCGAGATAATAATATGTCAATATAATTTTGGAAAAAAAATAAGTGATTTTTTAGTGTTCTACATGCACGGTGGTATCTGAACACTATGCATCCTAACTAGCTAATAATCCACGCTCGAGGAATTGCCCCATATGGCGGGGGCTTGATCTCCCAACCTAATTCTTTTTCATTCACAAAACTCAAACTTTGATCTTCAGTTTCTTTCTTGGAAAGGATTTACGATGGTCCACGTGCATAGCATGTGTTCATATACTAATATATATATATATATTGGTTTCCTTGAGTTTTGGGGTTAGGGTGTTCGACTAATGTAAACCAAAGTAATTAAGTTTGTCATCATTGGCAATTGCTGCTCTTTCGTCGTTGATATGTGTGTACTGCGATATCCCTCTACTATCTTCAACTTCGACGCGAAACACGTGTCAAATTGGTGAGACCAAAATTTTTTTCCTTTAATTATATTTATTCTTCCTTCATCTACTTAATTGGCTTTTTATATTCATAGAGTGAAGCTCGTTGCTAATTCCATTTTTAAATTTACAAACAAAATTAGCAACAGAATCTAACTAAAATGTACTCGTGCCCATGTCATATATGTTGCTAATTCTATTGCTAATTTTGTTACTAAATTTAGCAACGGAATTAGCAACAGAAGTTTAGGTGAGAGAATCTGGTGGGTTAATTAGCAACAGATTTAGAAACGGAGAGATTTATTGGCCACTGGCGTTGCTATTATGTTGCTAATTAGATTCAGAATTACATCCGTTGCTAATTTATGTTTCTATATCGGTTGTTTTTTGTAGTGATAGCCTTTAACCAGCCACCATTTTTTCTATATCCAATGAAAAATCCATATTCTTATTATTATAAATCTATCTATTGGATAAAATGCAACAACATAGAAATATGATAACATTAACACTCAATGAAATCATACTTAATCTAAACCAAATAAAAACTAGAATCTGCTAGTCAATAAATAACTTAGAACATAATCACCTAGAACATCCTCTCGGGAATAAGTCCTATAGATTAATCCTAGTTACTACTTCTATAATTGTTGTTAATAATCATAGACATAGATTCAGAATCAAAATACCACAATATATATTTGCAACTATGCATGCAATGTCAATCTTCATTAGTTGCAATATACAAAAACTACTTATTAAATCTGTGATTGGCGTGTATGAATATATATAAATAATTAAGTTCATGATTCCTTAATTAAACTATATAACAATCCAAAGTATATGCATGTCTAGGATTTGTTTAGACTAAGAGCATCCACAGTGGTTGAACTTATTTTAGAGTTAATGGAGTTACACATCATCATTCTCTTTTCTACTAAACTTCACTTCATAGTAGTTAAACCCTCCACTACACACTTTGTGGCACCCACAATCACATCACTAACATATAAAAAAAGAAAATTTGTTGCAAATAAAAAGGGAATAACATAAAAAGTGTGATACATTTTTTTTATTTTATTTTCACGGGCCCCATTCACATTGGGGCCCACGAACTCTGTGTTCAATCCCATCTTACGATGGGATTGAACGCCTTACCAAATACACACCCACATTCACTAGCATTGCATGGTCATTGTGGGTGTCCTAATAAACTACTCACTCATGCTGGAAATAAATATCATAATAATTTAATCAAAAGACATAATAAATAAATAAATACCTCTTAAATTAATCAAAGCACCAATATAGCTTCAAACAAAAACTCAATAAAAATTGTACTAATGAAAGCAAAAGACTAAAAATAGGAGGTGAGTAATTTCGAAACCCTAAGGTCCTATTTGTAGTTTCCTAAGTTATACATATCCTAGATAAACTCAAATTCCTCATATTAATATAAAAAAACCGTAATTGACCTCAACGATTTGTCGGCGATTCTATTTCGTACACAAATCACTGAGTTCATCAGTGGAATTTGGTTTTTGTACTCCACCAATTCAGCTGGGTTTTTAATATATTTTCCAATTCGTTGAGGATTCTCTTGCACTTATCTACTGTCGATTTAAGTGGCAATTCTTAGTGCATTCCTGTATTGCTGGCTAATCACTGGACTTCTTCTATAGTTGACCGTTTTGCTTTTCTTCCATTTCTTCATTTTCCTAATTAAATCCTAAAATCACAAAAACAAGAGAATACCTAGTGTAATATCATCATGTGAATCTAAAATCAATGTAAATTACACCATAAAACATGTCTAATTATTGACTTGTCATGTAATCGAGATAGAATTTATTCCTCTCGTTTAAAGAGAGATATCAGTGAATCTCACAATATGTTAGAATAAATGAAATGACCCGTTACTTTAAGCAGATAATTAGTGTTAATTCTAATTCTAATTAACCTGAGATAGGCTCCTGGTTAAGCCCGGTGTGTTTAATCAGCGTGTGTGTGGATTTGCATGCCATTTGGTGTTTGTATGGATTGCATTGATAATTATGAAAATAATTGGATCAATTGGACAATAATTGATTAATTGAGAAATTATTCGTGTGTGGTCAAGGGTGACACACATGGGTCATGGGGTAGCGCGTATGCCCGAGTGTACTCGTTGGTGGGAATGACGAAATGGTATATGTGTGAACACTACAAAAAAACAGCAAATCAGAAACGGAATTAGAAACGGAAATAAGTTTCGTTTCTAAATCAGAAACGGAATTAGAAACGGAATAAGTTCCGTTTCTAAATTAAAACGTTAGCGACGGAATTGAGACGGAAACATTCAGAGACGGATTTGAGACGGATCAGAGACGGAATTAGAGACGGAATCAGAGACGGAATTAAATTCCGTATCTAAAAAATGGCGCCAACATTCCCACCAAAAATTTCATTTTTTATGACCGTTCATCAAATCTTGGGATTTGTGCATCACATCTCGATGTTAATCCCCCCAAACACACCCACAAACCAAAAGCCCTAAATCCCAAATCGTCTCGGCTCTCCCTCTCTCTCTCTCTCGTCTCGTCCGTGCCGTCTCTCGCTTTCTTCGATCCGTTGATCGTCTCGTCTCTCCGTCTCTCTCTCTCTGTGGTCTCTCCGTCTCTTAGTCGGTCACGGCTCTCCCTTCTCTCTCCGGTCACCGCTCTTAGTGCGTTCTCTCTCTGCTCTCTTCTGTCTGAGCCCTAACCCTCGCGTCCCCTCTTGCCTCCGTCAACGCCGCTGTCCCCTCTCGCCTCCGTCAACGCCGCTGTCCTTGCCGACGCCGGAGCCCTCGCATCTGCCGCTGTAAGTCATCACTCTCTTCGCTTAGGGCTTGAGAAAAAAGGTGTTTACTACTTCATCCAATTGAGGCTATGTTGTTGTTGTTGTTGTCGTGTAATTATTTTAAAATTTTCTCTCGCCGTTTGTGGATTCATAAGCGAAATCGGGTGTTTTATAGTTTCCAATTGTTTTATTTTGTTTATGGATGTGGTTTGCAAATATGGAACTAAGGCTGCTGAAATTTCCTATTTCAGTTACATTCAAGTTAGAAAATACCTTGATTCTGTGGCCTATATTTTTGTTAGTGTTTCAACTTGCCCCAATTGGAAAAGTTTAGCAACTAAATGAAGAATCAAAATCGTCAAGGTTTTGCGATGGCGGACTTCATAGATTTATGACATAATTAGCTAATGAGTAGTAATTAGAAACTATTTATTCGGATTTTATCTTTTATAGTTTCAGCTCAATGTGCCAAACAATTTATTAGAATTTTATTAGAAATTTGCTACTTGCTTACAATGTATTCTTTTTTGGAACTTTGTAGGAAACTAATAGGCTTAGACAAGTGATTGAGAAGGAAATGCTAAAAGTCGAGGTAAGTTTGTTCTTCCCAAAATAACAACTAAAGAGAGAGATCCTTTGCTAGACATGTTATTTCAAAGAAAAATTGGAGTTGAAGCCCTCTATTGAAGGCATGGTGAGAATCTAACTCCCTCAATTAGTTTATTAAAACATGGACTTGTCGATAAGGGCCGCTTGGCTCATCAAGTTTTTTAATGATCCTTAGTTTAACTTTAAAAATGGATTTTTATTGGTCGATTCAAATATAATGAGTTTTATGGACAAGTTGATTAAGTTGTTATGGTTAGTTGCATTCCATGAAAAACAATTTATATGATATTGATGATTTGGGCTAGTATTCAAAAGTGATCATGCCTTGTAAAAGGTATTGGTGGATAATGTGCTCTTTTGTTTGATGAAATTGTCAAAAGAGACCTTAACTTGTTCTTTTAACGAAGTGCATGGAAAAGCATGATTCTAAAGTCTCATGGATTCTTTATTGAGCTTTGTTTCTATGATATGATTTAATCGAGCAATCATTAGTATGATTTTTCATGTCTCGAAAGGATTGTAGCTAATTTGCATTGATTTGGGTAAAATCCTTTTAAAACGCTTCAAGGAGAGCTCATTCATTTTTTTCCCAAGTCTTGAAATATGTTCAATCCAACTTTATTGAATGTAGTTAGTAATCATCATTTTGGGTGAGACTTGAAGCTAAGTTGAGATGCGGAAAAGACTTTGTTTTATCCATTGAAAAAAGACTTCGATTAAATCATGGATTTTCGACTAAATGCTATGATTTGAGAATTTTAAGTCGAACTTGACTCTAATGAGTTGATTTGAATCTTTTTAGTTGTGATTAGTCGACCGCATTCAATTTATATTGGATAACTAAGTTTATGAGATTTTTCTTGTTTTGCTTCACCGCATACTTGTTTTACTCGAATCGTCGATTTTGATTTGAAAGAATGGTTTAAAAGTCGAATGACTTAAGTCGATAACTAGGAATGAGGTTTGAGTCCTTAAATGATTTAAGTTAGTCTAAATAAATTCAAGAAATACTACTTTAAGAATCCATGAAAAACATATTTAAAATTGGTTTTGGTTCATTCATTTTTTGATTGAAATATTCGATTAAGTGGTTTAATGCATAAATTTTACTTGAATATGATCTATAATTTGCATTGTTGTTTGAATAAGGATATGTCTTCTTTAAATTTAGGCAATAACAAGTCCATATCATTTTTTTTGGTGTGATCAATAGTTTGATACTCATTAAGTTCATACTTCACAACTTAAAAGGTATCCTAGTTCCTCATCAAGTTGATATTGTCAAACTCAACCTATGTAGAATATTGTGTGCTCTAGATAAAGGTAAAGGAGTCACCGTCACGCTTGAAAAATAAGGGGTGGGTTGCAATAGGTGAAAGCCAATGTAAATCGATCTTTATGAAATGGATTAAACAGGTTTATTGTTTGGTTCTTGAAAGTTAAAAAAGCTCGCTTGAAATGAGATGAGTGAGCTTATGATAAATTTTGTAGCTTGTGAAAGTGGATTGATTGAAAATAGTCTTATGAGTTTTTTGGTCTATCTATGAGGTAGCATATTTTTGTTTTCTTATATGTTTTTAGAAAATGAAGATAAAAGTGAAAATGACAAACATTGCTATCTTCCTCCTACTGGATTGGTAAGAATTTAATTTACTTAAATCAAGATATGCGTGTTTATCATCGTTTGTGGATTCTTAAATCTCAAATGAATTAATGTTAATCTTTTTGCTTGTTTGTAGACTTTGATGGTCGAGTGCAGGGATCGTCACTATAAGTTCGATGTGAGTCATTGCTCTTCTACCTTAGCTCTATCTCCTATGATGCTTATGTCCCTGAAAAATTTAAGTTTAACTATTCAATTATTAAGTTGTTTCAAATGTCCCTTGGTCATGCAGGTGGTGTTGAAGAACATCTCAAGACTTTTCGATTGATAATTCTTTTTGTGCATATTTATAGGATTGTAAGTTTTTTTTTTTTTTTTTGTGGTTGTTGAACAATAGGATTGGTGGTTTTGTGAATACTTAGAAATTTGGAGCATTTGTAATACTATACAATTTTTTTTGGATATATATCTTTTTCAATTTTTGATTTTTACATTTTTGTTCTCTCAATTGAATATTTGTTGATATATATTGTCGATGTATGAATGTCAATTTATTATATATTGGCGAGTTAAATGTGCTTGGATTGAGACCTATATATGTAAGACTTTAAAAACTAAACAAAAATGAAAATTAGAGACGGAAATAGCAACGGAATCTTTGGATTCCGTTGCTATTTCCGCTCTAATTTTTTTTTTTTTTTTTTTTAGATATGAATCGAAACGGATCAAATTCGTCTTTCGATCCGTCTCGATTAGCAACGGATCGAGACGAAATAATCGAAACGAATTTATTCCGTCTCTAATCGAAACGGAATTAGAGACGAATAAATTCCGTTTCTAATCGAAACGGAATTTATTCCGTTTCGATCCGTTTTCTAAATCGAAACGGAATCCATTTTCCGTTTCGATCCAATCAGCGACGACGTTTTCGAGACTAACGCATTCCGTCTCTCGTTCGTTTCAATCCAATCGAGACGGAATTTTTAGAAATCGAAACGGAAAATTCGTTTCGATTTGCTTTTTTTGTAGTGGAATAATGGCGTGTATACATATATAGTATATGTATAAATATTTATATTGAAAATAAATAATAAGTTGGTGGGCGCTTAGTGACTCACGGGGTCGAGGGTAACATGCGTAGAATGTACAATAGTGTGCACGCCTTAAGGTGGTCGCTGGTGTGCGTGGTGAATTTATAGACGCGAAAATATAAAGTTATATGTATATTTATATGTATATATTTTATATATAAATATATATATAAATGAATCATATGGTTTAAACCAAATAAAATCACACATTCGATTCGTATCGGGATACGTGTAGCATGAGCATCGAGTAAGTGAATGATGTTGATCGTTTGATGTTGGAGAGGTGTATCCACGTCTCGAGATGTGTGTAAAAAGATCACAAGGAAAAATCATGATGCAAGTATCAAAATCAATGTCGCTTTAAATAGTGACATTTTAATATATGCCCGTAAGATCGGCCTCAAGATTCATATGTACTAATCTCGAGGAAATCTAATATATATCGAAACATAAAAACACCGCTTCATCTCTTTTTCGAAAATGAATTGAGATCGAAACTAGAATTTGAAATTAAAAAAAGAGAAATCAAAACTATGGGAGAGACCAATGATGGTGGAGTCGATGATGATTATTTGAGATGTCGTGTTGTTGGGTTGATTGTTGTTGTCTTTGGCATTGTTGTTGTTGTTGTTGTTGTTGTTGTTGTTGTTGTTGTTGTTGTTGTTGTTGTTGTTGTTGTTGTTGTTGTTGTTGTTGTTGTTGTTGTTATTGTTGTTGTTGTGTCGAGATTGAATAGAGGGATGGGAGGTTGTCCGAGGGATGACATAGCATGGGAGCCGTATTCCTTCCCAAAAGTGCCTTGTGGTTGGGGCTAAACTCAACCTTAATGAACAAATAAAAAAAAAGAGGGACGATCTATAGAACAAAGTAAGAAAGGAAGAAAATGATTTTTAACCCCAGACCTGACCAAACAGGTTACAGTTCAACTAAACCGGACCGGTCCGATTCAAGGGTCAAACCCCAATTCATAAAATAAAATGAAAAAATGTTGGAACTTGAAAAAAAATCCAAAAAAATAAGAAAGAATTTTGAAAAATAATATTTTGACCAAATAAAAAGAAATTGATAAATTTCTACAAAAATGAGAAATTTGGAATTCTTTCAAGACTTTATACTAGGGTTTTTATCTCAAAAAACATGAAATGATCTTAATGACCTAAAAAGTGATAAATTGGTTCAGGATTCAAGTGAGACCATTTAAAGGTTTTTAACTAATGAGTATTAGACTCAAATTGATGATAATAAATCTATTTTAGGTTATTGGTTGACAGAAAAAGGTGTATGGATCTCGAGAATTATGTAAGTCGGTATAAAGTCAAGAAAGCTCTGTGTAGGTAAGTGAGACTCGTATTCTTATCAACTATGCATCGTAATTCATATATTTAGTTCAATATTATTATGGACTGGGAATGGGGCAATGTACTATGACTTGGCTATATGTTTTAAAGGTGAAAATCTTCAGAAGTGTCGACAAGGCAGACTAGGACTGAGGGATGTGAAAGTTAGTCTAAAAATGAATTCAACCCTTTGTCCTAATAAAAAGAAAAGATTAACATGAAAATGAATTCCACCCTTACACCCTCATTAGGCCAGAGCTTTACCTTACCCGTTCACTGCCCATTTAGAGTTGGTAGTTCAGTTACACTCGAATACATCGATAAGGCGAGAGTACGACTATCAAGTTATTAAGAGTTGATAGCTCGATTACATTTAAATCCACTGACATAACCCCATTTTGGTCAACATGTGGGTTTTGTAGATGTATTCTAATGCAAGGCGAGAGTATAACTTTAAAATAAAAATGAAAATACAAGTCACAAGTACAGTTGCAATTGACATTTGAACTCGCATTCTATTATTTATTCTTTTATCATTTGTAATGCCTGAATAGATGTGTTTTGGACTCATATTGCTATTCATTTATTCATTGATATTAGTTGATAATTGATACGTTTACGAGTATTACTTACCGAGCATGTTTTAGTGCTAATTCCCCAATTACCATTTTAGGGTTGTCGACGTGCACTTCGACTCAAGAATGGAGAAGATTAGGAGCTTATAGTCTTCTTTATAGTGAATTAGTTTTCCTACTCTTTATATATTGTATTGAATTACTATTTTATAATAAATAGTGCTGGGATATGATTTTAAGATCAAAGTTTTCTGTCAGTTTAGTATATCGTTTGCATTATCAAAAAAGTTTTTAATTTCCCGGTGTTTTAAATTATTTATTTGATATACGATATACTGTATCTGTGATTATCGAGTACGAATGACGGTTGTACTGTTACTTTAATTGAGTTCAACCGATGTATTGGGGCTTAATTAGGGGTTCAGTCCGGGTATCGCCCTAATCAGGATAGGGGATCGCCCTAATCAGGATAGGGCATCCCCTATCCTAATTAGGGGATAGGGGATGCCCTATGTTTTTAGTCTACCTAGAGATCGAGACTAGTACGACTGAGCATTAAGGGTGACTTTTCTGTGCCTTATGTTTAATAAAACGATATCAAACGATGAAAGGATTTGATATACACTATTGATTAGGTTGTATCTATTTTGATCTTCGTGCGACTTGAATAGTCATAATGCCTTGCTAGAGATCGGCTTACGACTCATGTACCAAAATTGTTTTGGTTCACTTGCAACGATGCATGAACTTATTGGACTGCACACAAAGAATGACTTGTGGGGTTTTGAATGACTCGAAGCTATAAATTTTATATGATAAAATTTTTAATATAAAAAGTCCTTATGATGTGTTATATTAATACCACTTTAAGTAGATATATAATGGTAATTCACTTACCCGACTTTATACAAGAATTGTATAAATAGGCGTGTTAAGTGAATTCACATTATGAAAAAAAAATAGAGTTGGAATATAATTTTGTTTTTTGGAAAACAAGTTAGATTTCTCAGCCGTTCTTGAATTTTTAGGGAGAACAAAAATATATTTTCGTGTTATTTTTTAGGCTAGCACTCGATTCTCTATTGTTGTTCATGTGTGAATTTTTGATAAAGAACGTTTGTCTCTGGCAACGTCTTAAACATCAATCAACATAGAGAATCAAACTAGCATTGAGGTACGACTTACTTTTGTTAATCAGTTCAATGGAATTCAGATTGGACCCTATTATGGTTTTAAAATAAACATTTAAAATTCTCGCTGCATTTTGAACCCCAAAACCCAACATAAGCCTGGGTAAGAAATCAAATAGGAGAGAGTGTATGATGAGAATGTGTAAAACGTGCCTTAAGACCTTATGAATTTAATCTCCTTGTTATCTCTAAGCTCTCCTCAACTCCATTAACGGTGTGATTCCTTCCAATTTTTTCTCTAGATTTTTTAGAGAATAAATTTAAGTTAAGTCCCTAATGACTCTGCCCTTTTATACTTTTATTTCTAGAGTCATTAGTGAGGGATTTATTAGGCTAACCTAGCCTAATTAAGTTTAAATCAAAGCTCTCCATCTCATCTTTACGCATGTCAAATGTCCTACAAATGGTAAAATGACCTTTTTACCCCTATAAGATGAAGCTATCTACCATGCAAATTAGGTCATTATACAGATTAATTGACCTTAGTTTTCTTGATATTTACCATTTGTACCATTGGCACACATTAGTTTGATCTTATAGTTTAAATATCCTCCAATTGATTATTCTTAATTTGAAATTTCTAGGAATATCCATTATTGATGTCATTTCAAAGCATGCACACCAATCATCTCCATTAATCATCCCAAGATTTTTCAAAATCCCAATCTATAGGAAAATCCATGTTTTAGAATATTAACCAAGAACTTAGGCATCCATTTATGCTAGAAAAACAATTCATGTAAGGGCTTAGACATCATGTTTAGCTTAACAAGGACGTTTAGTTTTGTTGTCTAATATCAAACTTGGGCACATCAATTAGGTATTAGTCATTTAAGTTTGTAAATATATTTGCCACTTAGTATAGTGACGGATCCCGTACACTAACACCATTATAGAAAATGAATGTAGTAATAACCTAAGTTTCCTTAGTGCACCTATGTACCCATGCATTGCACACGCAATTCGATACAAACTTCAGTCGCAAGTCTAGCAAAGTAAATAAAATAATTAAATTATGCACATTAAAGCTAGATAGGTAATACACATGTCACATAAATCTAAAATACCTCGGCGTCGACTCTCGAGGGTTAGCCGAGTACGACACATCCTGTTAGGTTCAGGTCACAATCTTGAAATGCCATGCGTCATAGGTTAGAATTTTATGGGTCATTACATTTAGTTTCCTGCTGGACTTAATAATTCTTGATCACGGTCCTGAAGATGATGTAGGTATAATACTAGGAAGACCTTTTTTGGTCACTTTTAATTCAATGCTTGTCATAGCTAAAAGAACGATCACATTATGTATTGAAGATGAAGAAATTATTTTCAAAAATAGTGAAGAAGTTGTATCGAAAGGGAGCCTCATTATAATTTCTTATATGAAGATGGAACTCCTCGATATAGATTTGAACTAAAACCAAATTAGTTTAGTCAGGCCAATAACAGTAGACAAATGCGCTTAATGGGAAACAAATCATAATCTATCATAATTTATTTACGTCTTAGGATTAGAATTAGGCTAGTATAGTATTTTATATTTATTTTTCTCTCATTTTGACTTTTTTTTTGAAAGTGTTTTCGGATTTATAAGCTTCAGATTAGCTTCTAATAGAGAGAAGATGACGATGAGGCTATTTATTTAATTTATGCAATATTTATTGTGTATTTAGTTATTTATATTTATTTAATTTTAGTAATTACATATTCGACTCAAATTTCCAAATTCATAATAAATCCTCCTATATTTTAATTAAGAAATATGATAAAATTATAAAATATGAAAAAATTCAATTTATACCTAGTGATTTGCCAACAACTCTCAAATGAGTATAAATCGATAGTAAAATCGTTGACTTGTTGATACTATGTCTTTTATTTTATTGATAATATGTGCTATATCTATATTTTGTTACTCTCTTATAATTACTTAAATTTTTATCATATATAATTATTTTATGTTTCATGGGTATTTTATTTTATTTGATGGAACCTGACTTAATTTTTAAACCTTAATGATGAAGTTTGGAATGAGTTTGGGGGTATTTAGGATATGCGAAGCATTGGAAGCAAATTAAAGAGAAGATTCGAGGTAGAATTTACGCAATTTATTCAATTTTTTTCAAATTTCTTGAAAATAAAGGTAACATTTACTTCATATTTACTTTATGAGGTAGATAATGGTATAATTTATATTTAGGAAATATGATTTAGATGTACTTCAATTAAATAGAATTGATATTTTGATAATTACCTTAATGGATAAGAGTTGGATATCTTTAGTTGATCGAAATTCTCAAGAATGTATGGATGGGTACGAACAATTTTTAGATTTCGCTTATGCCAATAACGGGACAAAGGAAAAATTTATTGCCCATGCAAGGAGTGTTGCAATAGATTTTTAAAGTCAAGAGAAAATGTTAAAGGACATCTTATTTTAAATGGATTCTTAAATCATTACAAAAATTGGATTTATCATGGAAAATCTAATACTCCTTCAGATTGTTATGAAGATAATGAAGAAAGACATAAATCGTTTCATGATGATATGATTGGAATGGTACATGATGCATTTGGGATTCCTAATATTGATGATGCGAGACTGAAACTCGAGTGAATCTACACAAGTGTTTGGACCTAATGAAGAAACGAAATCCTTTTTTAACCTTATAAAAGATGCAAGAACAACCATTATATCCAGGATGTGAGAAATTCACTCAACTTTCATTCATTGTACTATTGTTGAGCTTGAAATCTTTTATTTTATTGATAATATGTGCTAATGTATATTAATGCAAATATGAATCAATTTAATTTATAGGTCCACAATTTGCAAACGTTTTTAATGAATAAGAAAGAAATAACATCTTTTTAGATGGAACACTTCCATTGAAAAGCTTGCAAATGGCCCTAGTAAATATGCTCTGAGATTTAAGGGGTATATAATAAATGGTATGCGTTTTATTGCATAAAAGAAATCGACAATAGTCAAGAGCAACTCAAAAGCAATGGGTATATATGGACGCTTAAAAATATGTACCAATGAGTTCCGTGTATCTATATTTTGTTACTCCGATGAAGGTAAAATTTTGAATTTTGATATCGAACAAGTTTATTATATTACACACACTATTTCTAATTAATTCTCGCATACGTAGGAATAATCAATTACAACAACGAAGAAAGGTAGAGGTCCAAATTCATTCCAATTCGTATTTGGGGGTCCTAAATAAGTTGAAGTTGCAATTTAATGACTTCATGCAACCTATTGGAAAAACCTCAATTAAATTCTAAACGCAATTAGGCATCATGGCTAGAAATGGGTCTTTAGTACTCTTATAATTACTTAAATTTTTATCATATATAATTATTTTGCAGTAAAATTGCTAAAGCAGGGATTTGCCATCGAACAGTCGCAAGTCTTTTGCGAACGTACGTCATAAGGTAATCGAGGGCAGGTTCTTACAAAATTTTGAGTGTTCTCTATTTTTTAAAGATAATCATTTCTCACTTGACAATTTTACCTTTAAGAGAGAAAATAAGGTCTACCCACGCAATCGCGCTTCAAGATGGTTAACACTTATTATAAAAGGGCTGGGAGCTAGATCGAATGAAGATACTAAGAATTCTGCGTAAGAAAAGATTTATTTCTTCATAACAAGTAATACATATTTAATTAGTTTAAATCATAACAATTCATTTCTATGTTAATATCAAATTTTATGTTTAGTTGCAATTGCAAAATGAACTTTCACAAATTCCCGAGTCGAGCAAACGACGCGGAAGTTCGAGAGAAAATTTTCAAAAAGGTAATAGGAGATGAAAAACGCGCGTGGCGTGTGCTAACTTATGGTCATGGACCCTCATTTAAAGATGTGTTTGGGAAAGATTCTCAATGTCCCAGAGATATTGCAATACGGAGAGCACAAGAAAAGACAAATGCTACAAATGAGCTCCTTCATGAGGAACTTGTCATGACGTATTTCATTAATTTTGGTTGTTTTTTTATCATTTTTTTCATGAATCTAATACGACAATCTATTACAAATTTATTGTTTATAGACAAACATGCAACACAAATAGATAACATATATGTATGTTTGGAGAAAGCTGAATTCAACCGCTTATCAATGTCAATCAAGTAATTCATCGACATTATTGTTGATACTTGAAGTTTATTAATTACGTTCTAATTACAAATGAGACAATTAATTGATTTTTTTGATTACATGTCGAGTTCGATGTTGGAAGCTCACATAGGCCTCATGTTCAAACATCTTCTCATGATGGATGTTTCATGGGTATTTTATTTTATTTGATGGAACCCAATTCTAGACTTAATTTTTAAACCTTAATGATGAAGTTTGGAATGAGTTTGGGGGTATTTAGGATATGCTCATCTCCTAAACTTGAAGCATTGGAAGCAAATTAAAGAGAAGATTCGAGGTAGAATTTACGCAATTTATTCAATTTTTTTCAAATTTCTTGAAAATAAAGGTAACATTTACTTCATATTTACTTTATGAGGTAGATAATGGTATAATTTATATTTAGGAAATATGATTTAGATGTACTTCAATTAAATAGAATTGATATTTTGATAATTACCTATGAGAAGTAGAACTTTATAAAATGAAAGGAATCGATTGTTTATACCCTATTGATTGACTTACCTAGATTGTACATGCACTAGATGAGTTTGGAGGGATTGATTGTCTTGTGTTAGACATGAAAGTAAGTAAAAAATTGAACAAGAACAAGATAATTAAGACACATCTCTAAAAATATTAGAACAAGGTGTAACGACACTAAATATTTTATATTTTCTTGGTGATGTATATTATCTAAGTATACTCGTGCACACGATTTTTAGATTTTATTCTCAATTGTGCGAGTGAGTCTTGCCTCGAGATACGAGCGTGCACGTTTATTAGGTAGGTTGCTAATTTGGTGGACACTTAAGCAAATTCAACGAATTAACTCAACTCATGATTTCAATATCTTAAGTTAATTTATATGGCCTTACTTAGTTAAGTTGATGTAATATATTCTATTTTTTGTGTCCAACACAAATAAACTCAATTATAAGTATTGGATTTAAGTCAATATTAGATTTTAAGGTTGAAATAAGACCTTAAGTGAATTAAATGAATAATTTGACCCAATTTAAACTAATAAGAGACATAAAAAAGGCTTTAAGTGATGGCAAGTCTTAGATCATTGAATTGAGAGTTGGTGGAGTAAGTGTGGCAAGTGGGAGTAGATAAGAAAGAGAGATAATAAGTCAATAATTAGACATTATTTTATAGTATATTTTAGGGTAATTTTGGATATAAAAGGCTATGTTACACTGTATTTTCTTTTATTTTTATTATTTCAGGTTATAATTAGAACACGTGAAGAAATGGATGAAAAAGAGAAAAAAATAAAGAATTTAACCAAGTGGAAGAAACACATAACGAATCACTAGCGAAATTAGAATCAATCATAAATCATTACTGGCAATTTGGCAGTGATTCATAGTTTGTGAATAAATCGTCAGACAAATCGGTGAAGTGCTCAGACACATTTCCACCGATTTGGCCAGCGATTTGCGTTATTAGTGGAATCGGTCAGGAATCGTTGGATATGATTTCAAGAATATTAGATAACTATGAGATGTTTAAGTTATTTGGGATATGTACTACCTAGAATATTTTATATATGAACCTAGGGCTTCGAAATCAATTGCCTTCGAGTACCTAGATTAATATTTCATTGCATTTGGAGCCATAATTTTTTGCTTTTATATTTATTTAGTTTAGATTTATTGTTCATTGCTTTTGTAGATGATTTGAAGATTAACAGTATTTAATTAGTGGTATTTATCAGTCTTTTATTTATTTTATTGTGATGTTTATTATAAATATGAGTGAGTAGTTTATTAATCTAAATAAAGTACGACCATGAACTTGATTCGTTTTGTGATATATTCATAGCGAGATGATTTTGTACTTAATGCTTTAAAGTTATCGTAGTTTTCAATTCACTGATTTAATAGATTACTATTTGCGGATTATAATTTTGAAGCTTTATATTGCATGCATAGTCTAGAATGTGCATTGTGATATTTGAAATCTATATCTAATTTAAAGTAGTAACTAAGATTGTTTAAAGATGTTTTTTTTACCATTTGGATGTCCTAAGTGGATTGAGATCTAAGTTTAATATTGAAATGACAATCTGAAAGAAGTGGCTTTTCGAAAGTATTAGGCTTAGTAGCTTGAAGTTTTCATAGAATGTGATGCTATTTTATTGCCTAAAGTTAATTTCTTTGAGCTTTCGAAGGATTAATTCAATAAAATAATAATATGGTTTTTCCATTGATATAAGGAGACCTGATGGTTTGCTAAGGGCTATCTATTTACTTATCATTTGATTTTAATGATCTAGAATACTTTATAAAGAGATTACTTAAAGTATGCTTATGACTATGATTCAAGTAATATGTTTGGACACAAAATGGACCATTTTTCATTGTTCTGGATGTTTATTTACATGTTTATTCTCTATTGAATTGAATTGATTTGAATTTAATGAATTTGAATTGTTTTAGTTAAGTTAGTTTAATTAGTTTAGTTGATTATTATAGTTTTATTTATGGATTTCTAATTCCTGCTTTAATTGAATTAATTAATTAAAGTAAAGCCAAACAATAAAAACCTTGGAAACCTTTTTCCTAGAGAAGTTTGCTAAATTCTTATGGAGACGATTCCACTTATTACTACTACAAATAATAAGGATATACAAAAGACTTATTGTACATGCTAAGCACGTGTCAATTTTTGATGTTGTTGCTAGAGAGTTTTACTTAATTTCTTAGGAGTTTTAGACGTTGTATGGTCTACCCATTTTTTCATTCTAATTCCACAAAATCTTTACATCTATTTGATCCTAGATAAGACTTTCAATTATAATTTAAAATAACAACAACAACGTATGGAACACCAAACTACAATAATGGAAGCCAATAATAACCTTAATAATATTGATAATAATAATGATAATATAGAACTTACTTTTATGCAAGCCAGTCAAAACATCACTGCTTAATAACCAATATGTATTACATATTCTGAGGGATTTCCTGAATTTAAACTAAGATCTGGATTCATTAATGTTCTACCTAACTTATATTGTAAAAATAATGAATACCCCCATAAATTTGTAAGGGAATACAAACATAAAGTTAATGGGATGAAACCTAAAGATGCTATGTTAGAACAGGCTAAACTTAAAGCTTTTCCTTTTGCATTAAAAGATTAAGCACAAGATTGGTTATTTTATCTTCTTCAAGATTCAATAACCACATGAGCTCAAATGTTAAAAGCTTTTCTAGATCAATATATGCCTGCAAGAAAAATTAGTACTCATAGAAGACAAATCATAATCGTAAAAATGAAAGATGATGAAAAATTTAATGAATTTTAGGAAAGATTTCAAAGATTAAACTCATTTTGTCCACAACATGGATATACACAAAGAGTTTTATTAGAATATTTGTATGAAGGAATTAATCATTTTGAACAAAGATTATTAGATATCGTATGTGTGACACATGTCGATTACACACCTTCACACATTATTCACAAGGTATTGGACCAACCCGCTATGAGAATAACACATGTATTAAATCATATGTATTATTCATGATAGTTATAGTTATATCATTTAGTCCTTCAACTTGAGATTACCAGAGACTTTAAAGTTATGATCATAGTGACTTGACACAATCAAACATTGTCTTCAACTGAATAATTATAAAGATTTTGATTGGTTACTATGTGAATAATGTGTGAAGGTGTGTAATCGAGATAAGATTTGTCTCTCTCGTATATAGAGAGATATCAATGGATCTCTTGATATAATAGAATGATAATGGCTAAGTCAATGTGAATTGATGTGATCAACATCAATTGGACACATCAATTGGATGTTTTACGTCTACCTAAAGATCGAGACTAGTATGATTGAACATTAAGGATGACTTTCCATGCTTTATGTTTAATCAAATGATATCGGTCACAGTCCAAATTTATAATCCTACTTTAATCCTTTAATCAATATCATTTGCCCATGACATGAGACCCACATTAAGATACGTAAACTAAACGAGGCAATGTGGCCGATGTATATGTTAGATTTGTTGCGATGTATGCCTAATAAAGTTCCTCAAGATATTTGTTAACACATCATAAAACAAACTAAGTTATAAACATATGTTATCAAGAGTGAATTAGTGGAGAGATAGTGGAATTTAAATCTTGATGTGAGCCATTAGATTGATCTAAAGTTATGAGGGTTCAAACAAGATCAAGGGGTAATAACCCAACTTACCTAATATATATAAGATAAGAAGAGATCAACATGCAAACATTTCATTTGATATAAAGGGGAGAGAATAAGATTTGGAGAAGGAAATCAAAGAACTATGAGGAGATTTTGGTGAATTTGAGAGGGATTGATCAAGTTGGTGATTTTCTACAACTAGGTAAGCTAGTGTACATTATCATTTTGTAAAAAATTGTTAAGAAAATAAAGTTTTATTTTAGTTCTAATTTTTGCATAATTTCAGAGGCTAAATGAAATCATTTTTGAAATTGGTTTATAGATTTGGATTCCTCGCAAAAAACCAATAATTTTCTATCAAGAAAGCCCGAATTTCAATTTGAATTAACAAAGTTATGACATTTTGAAGTTGTTGGTGTTCTTGGTGGATTTTTTTAGCAAAAGCTATGAGTTTGGGTTTTTCCTAATTGATTTAATCCAACTTTAATAGTTTGTATAAATCTTAAAACACCATAATTAACCTCATGAATCTAAAGAAGAGTCTCTAGAGGTTGTTAGTGAGATATGGGGTGTCAGAAAGCCGAATTAGCCTAAGAACTTTGCATGGATTCTAATTAAACTAATTAAGATATTTATTTTTATTTCTTTCCTATTATGTTTTTTATTTACAGTCATTTGGACTGATTTACCTATTGTACAATAGATGCCATTACTCTGTTGTTCTATTTCATTTACATGAGTTTGTTACTATTGCATTGTTTAATGTTTAATGGCTTCATTGATTCTAAATCATGTGTTATGTCATTTTTAGTTGTTGAGGAATTGTAGTCAAATGAAATAACATGCTATTAGGTAGGTGATTTATGGTATTGAAAATTCATTTTTATTTGTTCATTAGTTATGCAATTACATTGTTGGATTCCTAAACTATGTCATTCATTGAATTATGAAAGTAGTTCTTGTATCTAAGACTATAATATGATAGAAATGAGCATGACACACGGGGTCACCAGACTTCCAGGGTTGTCAGGATATCACAACTAGCTAGTGCAACACATAGGGTATGGGACCCACATTTAAGGGGCATTTATGAGTATTTATACATGTGTAATGGGCATTTGTAATGATATGAAGGAATCTATAAGATAGATTATGCCATAAATAGTTGAATACGACCAACATGATGTAACTCACTGCCTACATGCCCTCGATTATTACTGCGTAGCCTAATGTTAGTTTCATATTATTTAGCTAAAGTATCTTATAGCTTGATTTGGATTTAGCATAGTTGCTATTGTTATGCTTTCAGATACTAGTTGTATATTTGAAAATGTGGATAAATATCTCTCAGTGTTACTCTCTACTTTCATGTACTCACTCTCCTTTTTATGACGATGAGTGAAGATCCATCAAGTAGCAGACCGGGCAAAGAGAAGATCGACAACTACCTCTGAGCCATTGGAGTGCTTCTACATATGATATTGTAGGTTTTTGGTTTTGTTGTATGACTAATCTATATATATCTTTTATATATAATTTTGATGTTGTATGTATGGGTTGAGATATAGTTTTTTTCCCAACCAAACACATGTTGATATATTATTATCGCCGTTCTGTTATCTTTATGCGTGTGATTTCTATTCCCTACTTTTTCACATATTTAGGATTTATGTTAATAGCTTTCGCTAATTTGTTAAGACTTATGCATAAATTTTTTAACTAACTTTGAAAAATTGATTGATGAGATAATGATAGGTTGCTTATTTTAAAGCTAGCTAGTTTGAAGAATAGATTGGAAAGTTGACTAATACATTGTTAAATCTTATGCGGATGAGATTAAGGTTTAATGACGGGATTAGGTCGGGCGGTGCCTTAATTTGGAAGGGGTCGTCATAATATCACACGACAAAATGATATGATATATGTTATTCATTAGGATGTATCGATTTTAATATTCATGCTACTTGGGTAGTCATAATGTCTTGCTAGAGACCATGACACGTGTCGAGCGTGCACAATAATTTTCCATATTTTACTATTATTTTGTAGTAGTGGTAAATGAGATATCGTCTCCACATTGGTTTTTAAAATCTCTTAAGAATTAATGCTACCCTATAGTTTTACTAGATTTAACTTGTTTTAATTTAACTGATTTAATTAAACGAGAATTAAACACTAATAATATGCAAAAAAATGAACAATTAATCAAAATAACTAAACTATAAACAATTTAAATTTGATAAACTAACCTAACACAATTCAAACTAACAATCAAATAATCAAGTAATCAATATATATGAAATATCCAATTAAACATATAAACAAAGCCCAATTAAACATTGTAATATACTTTGATTGCTTTCAAACACTAGAACGTAATAGTACTTCATACTATAGTTATAATTATATCACATGGACTCTTGGAATCATTAAATCCTAATTCATAATAGATTTAGAGACTTTAGCCAGCAACTGATTTTCCTGAATTCAATAGAAAAACCACATTCTTATCATTGTAAATCTAACCATTGGATAAAACGCAACACCGTAGGAATACGATAACATTAACACTCAATGAAAATTATGCCTAATCTAAGCCAATATTAACCAAAGCTGCATAATAAACAACTTATAACACAATCACCTAGAACATCCACTCAGGAAAAGCCCTATAGATTAATCCTAGTTACTACTTCTATAATTGTTGTCAATAACTACAAACATAGATTTAGATACTCTATATTAAGGAAGATATTGCCCACTATGCACTCAATACAAAGAATCACTAGTTGTAATATGCAAAGCCAACTTGTTTAATTCATGAATGACGTGTATGAATTGATTTAAAGCATTAAGTACATGATTCCATAATCATAACTACATAGCAATCCAAAGTATATACATGTCTAGGGTTTGTTTAGATTAAATAACTACTCACTCATGTTGGAAATAAATAACATAAATATATAATTAAAAAACATAATAAATAAATAAATAAATAAATAAATACCTCTTAATCAAAGTTCAAATGTTGCTTCACATATAAAGATAAATTTAAAGGACAAAGGTTAAAAAAGTAATAGAGAGTTAAAGAGAGAGTAAGAGATTGTAATTTCGAAGCTATTTGGTCCTATATATAGTTTCCCTAAGATTAAATATCCTAGAAAATACAGATTCCTCATTCTTATCTAATAAATCCATCACCGACCTCAGCGATTTGTCAGCGATTCCTAAGTTGTAAACAAATTGCTGAGTTAATTACTGAGTTTATCTCTCTATGCTCCACCGGTTCTTGACGATTTCCGTATATTCTCCATTTTGTTGAGGATTTCTGACACTTTCCTGCTAATTGATTTAGGTGGCAATTTTCAGTGTAAATACAAATCGCTCGCTAATCGCTAGACTTCTTCTACAATTGATTGTCTTGCTCTTCTTCATTTTTTTCTTCCATTTCTTCATTTTACTATTCAAATCTTAAAATCATAAAATAAGAGAATAACCAGTGTAATATCATCATTTATATCTAAAATCATCCTAAATTACACTATAAAAATGTCTATTATTGACTTGTCAAATACTCCCAAACTCAGCCTTTTGCTGTCCCGATCAATGAAATACACTAAATCATATTCTCTTTTTATTCTTTATAAACTGATTTCAATCTAACTCTTCTTAACTTTAAATAATAGAAATTTTAAAATAGAAGTGATTTTCAAATTACCCACAAGCAAATGAAAGTTATGATAGAATATAATGATTTAAACAAAACAAAACATCCCGTAATGATAGCTCAACTACCCAATGTAACACTCTTCAGTACTTAAAGTTCATTACCAAGGTCAATACACAATATAGGTTTTCTTAATCTCCACTGAAAAACATCGAGGTTACAATAACTAGTACAAAATCTCAAATCATGAAAATCACTAGATTAATTTTAATTTTAGAAAATACTTTATAATAATACCACAATCAAAATTGATAAGAATCTTACTAAGATACTAATGACTATATCATTTAAAATATGTTAGATTAAGAAATACTTCATTCAACTCTAGCTTCAAGTACTCGGGTTAAATATTTTCTTCAAAGAGTTTAATAACATTCATTTTTCTCATCTCTCATTTTCTTTTCTACTCCATTCTAATTATTTATTCTTATTATATTTCTTTTACTTTTAAGTCCCTTCTCCATTTACCATGGACATTATCACATTTTTCCCACTATACATTTCCTGGTCCATTTCATTTGGGATTTATAGGAATCTTAACATTTCTTACTATCCATTAAAGTTGAAGAAAGTGTTCTTTCTAAGTTATAGAAATTCATCGGTTTCTAACCTATTTCTTCTTTCAATTATGACATAATAACTTTCTATATATATACTATAAAATACTTAATTAATAGCTTTTCTATCACAAGATTATTAGAAATGTATCTTGTTCATCTTGCAATATTGTTTCTATCTTCTACCCATTATCATGACTAACACAAGATATTCAATTTAGTATACACATCAACTTGTTAAGTTAATAAAAAATGGTATAAAAATTATTCCTTCTATCATAAAAATCACTTAGGTGATAAAAATATCACTTCCATTCAAAAACTTATTCTATATTCATTTTCATTATTATCCTAACTAAAAATAAAGTAAAATGAAATTCATACTTACTTGAATTCGGAAGAAATATAAAAAACTTTTTTAACTCGAATATCGGATCAAAATTTTGAACTTTTTGGATCAATTCTGAACTTTATCATATACATTTTTTTCTTTGTTTGTTATCATTGTCATACTTCACCTAAAATACCTTCAAACTTATTCCAAACCTTGTCCTCAAGATTTTAAAATTTAGTTGAATTTCCAACAAAACAAATATACCACGTGAAACACAAACAAATTGATATATGGAATAAAAAATTAAATAAATAAACACATATGGAGCCAACAAGTTTCAAATGAATGGAATGGAAAAGGGAACATATTACATTCATTAGCAAATATTTCATTAAGTGCAATACATTATATAATTCATTCATTCATTGCATACAAGAGAAAATAAGTTACACACAGTAGTGACGAGAAGTAAATTCATTCATCTTCTTCATTCATTCCTCTAGAAGGTCAGAAACATAACTATCAGTTAGGTTGTACGTCCCAGTTGAAGATTGCAACTGTAAAGACAAAATGTCAACGCTTCTCCTTGAGTCCTACATACAACTATTATGTTTTCTTTCAGAATAGTAGTATTGTAAAGTCCTCTCGTTTTCTGCTATCATATTTTTATTGCGATGAATTTTCGCTTGGCTACACATAAGTAAAAAAAATATGGTCCAAAATATTCTCCTATCCTGGGTTGTGACAAAAATAGTGCCAAACTCATATTAATATTTGGTACGTTCACTCTAGCTATTAATTTTTCCGCTCTCTGTGCGTCTTCTCTTATCTTCCTCCTATTTTCAGTTGTGCTTCGCCTTCTTACTTCTCTCACATATGTCGCATTGAATGATTCTCGTTCATCCTCCTAGTCATTGTATTCTAGCACCTTTTTCATTCATTGTACTCTCGCATCATTTGTGGTATTCTCAAGCAATACATCAAATTTAGTATGGAAACCCACCTCGAGTTTGCTACATAAGTCAATGATCAAAATTGGGAATGGTAGTCCTTCATTCTTTGTAGTTTGCATTGCAAACTTCATAAAATCATGTATAATCTTCCAACATTAATATAACCTTCTTCATTAGTATATGATATAGTAGAGCAACTATTGGATTATTCACTTCAAAATGTTGCTTGGTTGGATAAAAACACACATCTATAATATAATTCCAACTCTTTGTAATCTTCATAAAATAAGTGGTTTCAATATATTTTAGATGTCTTTCACTATCAAGCACAAATCTTCTCCCCAGAGGTATCTCTAAGGCGTCCTAGATTATCTCAATGGAATGTGATTCCTTATCGACATGAGCAACATTCGGGTAATCCTCATCCGTACTCTATCTGTTATGTAGTAGATGAAAAAGATATTTAACCTCGCAAGTGAAATATCAATCTTCTTCTCTTTTACTACTACTTTGTCTTATTCCTTACTAATATGCCCATTTGCATAAAATTATTGTACAATTTCCAAACATGATCTTTCTCCTATTCTCGCATAGTCTCGCAGAAGTAGCTCCTATCATCTATCTCTGATGATGCTCACAATTTTTTCCACAAACTTGCTTGCATTCTGAATATTGAACCATTTCTTAGGAATTATGACTTTTTTATCACTATATTATCTTCTCTGAGTTCTTGGTCTCACAAACAAAGGTCTTGATTCTCAAAATATTCTTCCTCATCTGATTACAATGGAGATTGTTCTCTAAGCTCGGCCTTCCCAGGTCTAGGTTCTCTAATACTAACCCTGCTGGGTATTATATTCATTAGGTGACCCGCATATTTTGTTTTGGTTTTGCTTGCACTACCCCTTCCCTTTGTCTTGCTTACTACTTCTACCTCTTCCTCCACCTCCTCCCGCCATAGAAAAACTCAACTATGAAGAAATAGGTAAATTGAGATACTGTAGTTGAAAATTAAAACTTACAAGGTAAGGAAAACAATTTTGTAGAAAGGTTTTAGCATAAAGTAGAGTGAAAAATCATACGTATATAACAGTTGTATCTACATATTCTTATCATAAGTATATATATTGGAAAAATTCATAGATACATCTAAAACTCATTTGAAAATCCATATTCAAATTGAAACCTTACAATTTGTAATAAAAACCTAAAAATCTCATCCATTGAAAATATCATCAAGAATCGATTTTGTTCAAGACATCTAAATCAAAAAGATGTTAGAGTATTGATTCATTACCTTCTTGAGAGTGAATCTCTAAAGTAATATGCTCTTTTAACTCTTAGATTCCCTCTCTAAGCCTCAATTCAAAAAATAACCAACCCCTAACTAGGTTCTATAAACTTGGATTCAAAATTTATTAGGTTGAGTCACTCCTAAAAGAGGTAGGATACACTTAAATAAGCTATAATTCAAGCTTTGAATGGTTAAATCTAGACAAAAATTGACTAATCAATCAAATGAGTGCAACTATTTTAGGTATGAAAGGGTTTACTATTGGCGATTTGTGGTTCCATTTTTAAAAAGACAGATTCGTGCTTAACGAATTAGGGTTTAAGTGAAATCACTAAAAATTGATCTCAGTGGTCCATTGATTAGTTTAATGAATCCTAGTATAAAACTAAAATCGATGACAAATCACTAAGTCAATTTTCACTTGAAAACCTGAAATCAGCTGGTCATTTACCCATCGATTCCTAGTGTAATTTTGTACGCTGGGAAATCACTGATTAATTTCTATTTTTCATATATATCCAATATTTTATTAATGATCACACATATCAATCATAATTAAGGTAGAATTGATTAGTATTCAACAAGAAATATTATGAAAATAAATTTAGATTTGTAATTACGAAATATTATACCAAATAAATACTTAATTACTTAAAACAATTAAAAACAAATGCGATTTAACCGAAAAACAACTCGATCATCCCATCTTAATTGAAATATCCTAAAAAAGAGTTAAAAAGAGAGAGAAAATGAATATACTAACTATCCAAATTCTAGTAATACGGAAAAACATTAGCTCGATCAACCCTCCTTAAATGAAATTATTCCAAGATTTTAATCCTAAAATACTTCCATTATAAGAGGCAAAAGTTGAGAAAATAGAAAACAACTAACTAATCCTACTTCTAAAATTGAAAGTAAAGATATAGTATGGGTTGCCTCCCATAGAGCACTTTTGTTTGTAGTCATTGGCTCGATTTGGTAGATAAGATCACTCGTCATTCAGTTTGAGTGAGTCAAACTGACTATCATTAAGTTCTTCATCATTCTTGACATCTTCAACTTCCGTATCATTCTCTACATCTACATAACATCATTCAGGGTAATCATCGTGATAGGAGTTCTCCCCTTTATAATCATCGCCATAATTGTCTTCATTGATGTAATCATCATTCTCTTAACCATCCTGAAGATACATATAATCATCTCCCATCCTAAGTGTAACTAGACATCATTCTACATTAAGAATAGCTCTAGCTATCTTGAGAAAAGTACGTCCCATCAATATTACCTCATCTTTCTCAATCTGTTGGTAGTACTAAGAAGTTGGTGATATACTTGAATCATCCCACTTGTTTTAGCAAATTCATCGACATTCTTAGTGGAAAGATCTGATCACGATTTGCTTTGTGGACAACAAAAGGTGGTATAAAATCAATATTCAACTTGGCTTTTCTACACCATTATTCTAGTAAGATATTTATATCGGCTCTCGCGTCAAGTAAACACTAGGTAAACTAATGTCATTGATCATCACATGGAGGAAAAGTTTGCCTGGATCATCATTGTAAATTTCAATCACGTCATAAATCTCAAAGCTTTAGTAGCTCGTCAGTAAATTCTTCTTCCACCGGTTGCTTCTCTTCTTGATGTTGCACTTCAGGTTGTTGCTCTTTAGGTTGCTCCTTTGATTTCTTCTTCTTATTGCGTGGTTTCTTACACATCCATAGTATAATGGTTTCATTCTTAATGGTTTCACTCACGTTGATACAAACATTGAACTCCATTTCCTTACTATGCAAACTTTTTTGCTCAGTCTCGAGATTGATAATCTCCATATTTTGCTCAACAAGATTTTCATAATAAGGTTTTAACCTATGACTGTTTACTTTAAATATTTATCTGGTTTCTAAGCTTTATATTTCTATTGTGCCATGAGGTAGTACATTAACAACAAGATAAGGCTATATCCATCTTGAAAGGAGTTTTTTAAGAAACAATTTAAGTCTTGAACAAAATAGTAGAACTTTATCTCCTACTTGAAAATCTTTAGGAACTAATTTCTTATCATGAAATGCTTTGATTTTTCTTTATAAATTGATGCATTTTCATAAGCGTCATTCCTAATTTCTTCTAATTCTTGAAGACTCAACTTACATTAGTTTCCCGCTTCATTATAATTCATGTTGCATGCTTTTACCACCCAATAAGCTTTATGTCCTAGTTCTACTGGTAAATGACATATTTTTTTACTTAGGGACAAGGTTTGCTTGGTGGTGCCTAGCCGAGCCTAGGCACCCTGGGTGCTAGCTGGGGCTTGGTCAAGTCCGAGTCCCACCGGCTCGGGGTGGCTCACACCATGGTCCTTGGGTCTTGCCTTGACATGACTGCCCAAGGCATTCTCTAGGGTTTCCTTTGCCTTCATGCCCATGCCGCCCCTAGGAGTGGACACACCCATCCTTATAGTAGATGTTAAGCCGTTCTTGGAACTCCAATAGGAAACATCCAAAAGTGAGACCAATCATATTTTGACTTGGTCAACACCCAAGTCAAGTTTTGTCAAACCTTGCCCATGCCAAGGCGCGACCATACTTATACCAAGGAATGTGCCAAGGCACCACCATGCTTTTTGCCAAGGAATGGGCCACCATGCTCGTGCCAGGAATGCGCCAAGGAGCCACCGTGCTCGCGCCTAGGACCCCACCAAGGTGCAACCGTACTCGTGCCTAGGCGCGACCTTATCCGTGTCCAGGCGCGTGCCAAGACGCAACCTCGTCCGCACCTAGGCGCCGTGCCAAGGCACGACCTTGTCCTCACCTATATGCGCTGCTTCATCCATGCCTCATGCGATCTACCCATGCATATGTACGAGCCTCTGCGCGCTATCCTGCGATCCATCCGTGGATGCACCATCCTGCAACTAAGTCCCATAGAACTATCTGAGTCCACCGAAATTTGGATATTTTCTAGGTTTCTCGCTGCCTAGCCCAACCTACTCGGGTAATATTATTAAGGGGGCTAACAAACATCCCCCGTCGAAATGTTCGATGCCCTCATCAAACTGGTCAGTTGCTGCCACGTTTGGTAGTCTGCTATCTCCTTCTCAAACTGTAATAGAGTAGCGTCTCACTCTCGAATAGGTTCATCCACATCAACCAACTTGATCAAGTAGAAGATCCACCTATTTTTCTTGCTTTGTCCAAAACTGCCATGTGAACCGATGTCTTGATCACTAATAATGTCTTCTAGTATTCCCCAATATCTTGCCACATGTTTCAGTAACAACTCTGCAGCCATGTCTGCATCGCAACTCTTTAAAGCAACTATAAATATAGCATACTTCGAGAATCGATCCACCACCACCTGTACACTTGTCATTCCCTGCGCTTTAGGAAAACCAATGATGAAATCCATAGATATACTCCTGAAGGTTCTATCTGGTACAGGTAAAGGGCCCCATCGAGCTTGGTGCCTTCTTCTTCTCTATTTTGTCTTGCTGGCACATAAGACACGTTTGCACATATATATCCACGTCCTCTTCCATCTTAGGCCAGAAGAACGAATGTGATAGAAAGGCACAGGTGCGACCCATGCTCATATGCCCAGCCTATCGTCCTTCAGAAGTTGTTGCCTTAGTTGGCCGGTACTAGGGACATATAGATGCCCTCCCTTGGCATATAAGATCCCATATTTACACTAAAATCTTCGAGTGATTCCCTCAGCCACTAGCTTTAACAGCCCTTTGAGCAAACAAGGTCCTTACTTGTCTCCTCCTTGATACGATGCAAGAACTCGCTTTCCAGCCTCACTACTGCCGTCACCATCTCAGCCACCACCTTGCGACTAAGAGCATTCGGGACTGAGTTAAGCCTTCCTGGCTTGTGCTCGAACTGAACATTGAATTTGGCTAGGAAATCCAACCATCTTGCCCATTTTTGATTGAGCTTCTTCTAACTCATGAAGTAAATGATGATAGCATTGTTTATCCGTACCACTAAGCTCGTTCCCAACAAGTAATGCCTCCAAAGATGGAAAACATGAATCACAACCAACATTTCTTTCTCATGAACCGGGCACCTCTGCTCTGCTTCCTTTAGTTTTCTATTTTGAAGGCAATTAGATGTCCTTCTTGGACAAGCACCGCCCCAATGCTCGGTCTGATGCGTTGGTATGCACTTCAAAAGGTAGATCAAAATTGGGCAGCCCCAATACTGGTTCAGAGGCAATGACCTGCCTCAGTTCTGCTATGGCTTAGTTGCATCGATCCGTCCATACCCAATTTCGATCCTTCTTTAATAGATCTGTCAGCGGTGTCACCCTTCTTGAGTAGCCTTCCATGAACTTCCGATAATAGTTAGCGAAACCAAGAATGACCACAACTCCTGGATCTTCATGGGGTTTGGCCACTCCATTATTGCACACACTTTCTCTAGGTCTATCTACAATTTACTTTAGCCTACAATATGACCAAAGAAAGTGATTGTTTGTGCATCAAACTCACATTTTTCCCTCTTTACATACAAATGGTTAGCCCATAAGGTAGTCAAAACCATCCGTAAGTGATTCACATGATCTGGAGGTTTTGATTATAAATTACAATATCATCAAGATAAACAACAACAAATCGATTGATGAACTCCCTAAGCATGTCGTTCATCAAATTATAAAATGTAGCAGGGACATTTGTTAAGCCAAATGGCATATTAAGCATTCAAATGATTTGTACTTAGTCACCATGGCTGTTTTAGAGACATATGCAGCTGCAATTTAGACTTTAGTAGCATAACTTCAAATCCAGCTTCGTGAAGTAGGCTGCACTAGATAGCTGATCAAACAAGTCTACCACTAAGGGAATTATGTACTTATTCTTTACTGTCAGCTTGTTTAGTGCCATGTAGCTATGCGTATCCGAAGGGATCCATCGTGCTTTCCCTGGAACATAACTGGTGCTCCATAGGGTGCCTTGGATAGTTGAATAAATCTAGCGTCCAATAACTCTTGTAATTGCTTCCTCAGCTCTTCCAACTCCTTTGGAACCATTCTGTAAGGGGCCAATGCTAGAGGTTTTGAGCCAGGGACTAGCTCAACCTCATGGTTAATCACCCTTTGAGGGACAATTGCTTTGGAAACTCCGAAGGCATCACGTCAATGAAGTCCTCTAATACATCAACAACTACATCAAAGACTTTTGCTATCGTACCAACCTTAGTCTCCACCAAGGTCGTCAAATACGTTGGTTCACCCTTCTGCAATACATCTTTTACTTGAATGGCTAAAAGATGAGACAACTTTGTACTATCTTTCCATGAAATCATGTTAGCCGCAGGAACGAAGCAAGGATGTGACTTATTCATCACAAACAATCCCCTCAAGAATGATATTCAGACAATACTCCCCAAGTGTAGAAAGTCGATACCTAGAATGAAATTAAAGTCATCTAAAAGAACTGCCATAATGTTGATCTTCCCTTCCTAAGACCTAACTCTAAGACTCACATTACATGCATATGAAGTAGCCCTTATGCGAGGAACTAGTTGAGGGCTTTGTCTCGGGTTTAGAGGCTAGCTTCGAGCTCGCTTGCTTAAGAGGGAAAAGGCTTCTTTTCGCCATTTTTATGGTGGTCCTTAAATGACTTCTTCTCCTTGTTCTTCCCCTCTCTTATGGGAGAACTAGTCTTAAAGTCCACAAACCTATCAGCCGCAGCAATTGCCCTAGACAAGTCCTTCACTCCTTGTCTCTTTAGCTCAGATTGAGCCCATGACTGCAATCCGATAGTGAAGTTAAGAGATTTTCATCCTCTGACATGTTTTTGATGTCCAACAAGAGAAAGGAAAACTCGTTAACATAGTCTCGAGTTGATCCCGTCTGTTTGAGCTTGCGTAAGGTTTCCTGCACTTGCTAAGCTGCATTGGTAGGTAGGAATTGATCCTTCAACTCCCTTTTCAACACCTCCCAGTCCACGATCTTGGGTCTACTAGTAGCCGTGTCATCATCTACTCTGGTTCTCCACCAAAGCTTTACATCTCCTTCCAAGTACATGGAGGTCAGGATGACCTTTTGGTACTCTTCCGTCCCGAACAGTAGAAAAATATTGCTCCATGTCCCAAAGAAAGTTTCAAGCTCCTTCACGCTCCACTTGCCTGAAAACTTCTTTGGCTCCAACACGTTAGTTCTCAACTTTGCTGCACCAGTAACCTCCGAGGTTAACCTCCGAGGTTCCTTCCACGGCTCGCTTAAGAAAACTTACCTCCAAAGCCATTGTTGCGGCTATTTCGGTGGTGAGCTCTCCTATAGAGCATACATCAGTCACAAGCTCCTCGAATTTGGATTCCCACAAAGCTATCATGGCCTGTCGTGTCTGTCTACTAGTCACCAATGAAGCCACCAACATCTCCAGGCCTTTAATGCGCTGCACCGACATTGAAGACTTCACTGCCTCCATTAATCACAATTTAAAGTCAAATTTGGGATTCGAAAATCCGAAGATATGATTCGGAGAGAGTTTCGGGGTTTTATGGTCGAGGTTAGATCGATAAATATATAATAAATTGGAAAATCTTATTTTTAAGCCTAGACTATGTAATTTTCAATGTCGAGCAATAATCTTGAGTATCAAGATTATAAATGAATTGTAGGACCACAATTGGAACCTCGTGTGGACTACTTGACCATTTCGGAGTGCAAGGGAACGTGGGTATCTCGTTTGTAAGGTTAAATAAATCTCATAGTAACTTTTACATTGTATAATTATATTTTTTTTATAAATTGTATTGATTCTTGATATTGCATTTTTGTTGTGCATGCATACATGATTTGGGAGGATAAGGTGTTACAAGTCTCCTTATAATGTATATATCTGGGTTATAAAACATTATATTATGCTTGAGGGGCTAGAGTCACTGATACTTTGCATCATACAGTTATCATGAGATCACGTTGAACCAAATTATACTCTCATAGGCTAGAGGAACGAGACTCGTTTGGTTATTCTCCCCGCACATGAGTCTTTATTACTATGTCATTACCACTTTTAAAGGTCGATTATCTGATTATGGTCGGATAACAAAAAGGGGATAGATTCATGGTTGTATTTAAATTCCTTGAATTATATTATTCGTTTAAATTCCTTGGATTATTATGCAAATTGATTACTACAGGTATACTGGATAGTGTAGGATTTACTTATTAGACATTATCGATTTTTTATAAATTGGTAATGACAGGTTTTAGCGGCGATAAGGGAAAGGAAAAACATTCCAATTATTGGTGATTTGCTCAGTTCCTTTTTATCTTTGTATGTATTATCTTGAATATAAAATACTATATAAATGAGTTTTTGGGTTCGTGTGCAATTAGGATATCCTTTGGAATTAATATAATGGTTTTAAGATGGATTAGAATGCTGCGAACTAAGGTAATAATGGTTTAAGGTTTTTGAAAGTTTGAGATAAGTTAGAATGAATGCAACAAATATTGTTATGAGTTGCTGTTGAAAAAATATTACTAATTTTGGAAGATAATGTAAACAATCCAATTGAACTTTGAGGTTTAAGATTCACTTTAGAATTCTTTCTGGTTGATAAAGAATCATATTTGATAATTACTCTGATAGATTTTATGTATTTATTGGATGAGAGGTTAAGGCAGTTAGGTTATCAGGAGATTAAGGTAATCTAGGCTGGTCAGATGCCCTAATTAGGTGGGGTCTGACAATGTTGGTATCAGAGCGTAGGATTCTCAAAAAATCTTATTGATCGATGTTTGGTGAGCGATTACTTGGTAAGTAACATGATGGAACAGGGTTAAAAAGTATAAAACTTTATGATTGTTTTATTCGTGTTTTATATTATCAAGATATCAATGGATGTGGGCTTGCCAAACCACTTTTCTTGCAATTTTGTCTCGAAAACTTATAAGTGGACAAAAAAAGTTAGGTTAGGGATCTAGTGAGAGTAATAGGGATCCATAATGTGTGGATTTAAATACGTTTGACAATTTGGCTGTGAAGATGTTAAAGTTATTGAATATCTTATGAACACATGTGGCAGCTCAGCTACTTGTGGTTCGTATTGTTCAAGATGTTTCTACTGCCATTCCAACCTCTCAGGAAGAGCAGGGTACCATTGCAGTTAGTTTAAAGTTGAATCAATTGTTGCTGTTTCGATTTAAACTGGTTCGGCCGTGATTAGTGGAATGTCACAAGAGGAAAAGTAGGAAGAGTTTGTACCATTATATCGACGACTAAGCTGAACACTACAAGAGGTTCAAGATAGAACTAGCGCTTATGTAACTCCATAGGCTTTTCAACGCAAATCACGACGATATCAGGGTGTCATGGAGTCAAGACATGGCTTAAGTTATAAGGGTGAGAAAATTTTACATTCAAGTTTGAACCAAAGTCTCGAAAGAAAGAGAAGAGTGGATAACTATTGTTCTTATTGACGATACTTGTCATCTCATCATATATACGTCGTAATTCTTTTTCGAGTACAACTAGTAGACCATCTGAGATGACATTCACTGGCTTAGGACTGGCTCAATCATAGTGTTTTAGCCTTCCGATAAAAAATGTACACCTTACTCATAAATGAATGAATATAATGGTCAAGGATTTTAGAGACAAAGTGCAAATTAGAGATTGACACCTATTCATGATTCTTTTGTAGGTAGTAAACCTACAATTATATGTTTTGGGTGTGAAAAGTTGGGACATATTAGCCAAGATTGTCCTTGGAATCCAAGTACAATTACGTGGTTTGGGTATGGAAAAGAAAAGACATTACAAGAATATGTGACCATAACTCTAAAGAATGTCGTCTTGTGTGTCACAAACTCAACAATAATATCGAAAAATGTGTTCGGGTGGTGACTAAATGAGATTCAGATGTAAATTGTAATCTTATTAAAGGCTTGATTTTAGTTTGTGGTCGTATGGTGATTGAGTTAGGTTTAACTCTGGTGTGAGTCCATATTCATCTTATACTCAATACAATAGTTGAGGATAAGGGGGATCCTCATTTTAATATGTAAGAAATGTATTGTTAAGATCTCCAGACATGAGATGACTATTGGTCTCCATGTGTTGGAGTTACTGGAGTTTAAGGTGTTATTGGTATTGGATTGGCTAGTCGTTAGGAAAGAAATGGAAACTCTTGCCAAAACTATAGTACAAAAATAAGATCTGAAATTAAACTAGAGGAAGTTCTTGTGGTTGTAAGTTCTTAGACATGTTTCTTGATGATTTCCCTTGAATTCCATTTCTTAGAGAGATTGATTTTGTAATTGATTCATTTTTTTTTTGAAACTAAACCAATAACTATTCTATTTCTCAGAGCCTCAAATGGCTCGAAGGAATTGCAAGAGTTGCATAAATTAAGTTAGAGGAGTTGATGGATGAAAGAGTTTATTCATCGAAGTAAGTCACTATGGGGTGCACCAGTCCCTTTTGTGGAAATGAAAGATGGCAATTTGAGGCTCTGCATTTATTATAGACAATGAAACATAATAACTGATCAAAATAAATATACATTGCCTCGAATTGATGATTTGTTTGATCAACTAAATAGGGCCATACTTTTTTCAAAGAGTTGTTTTCTTTTTTATTATCATCAGTTGATAGTTTGGGAAGATGATGTGCAAAAGATTGTGTTTAGTACCAGATATAGTCATTTTGAGTTTGTTGTTATGTTGTTTTGGATAAATTGATGCTCAGGCTATGTTTATGGATTTGATGATGAGATTGTTTAGGGTGAATCTAGGTCACATTGTGATAGTCTTTATTAATGATATCTGATATACTTTAGACTCATGAGAATCATGAACAATATCTTAGAGTTAGTCTCTAAAATTTGAGAAATAAGAAGTTGTACGCCCAGTTTAGCAAATGCGAGTTTTGGTTGTCTGAGGTGAATTTTTAAGGTCATGTGGTTAGTGCAAAATGAATTTTGGTAGATTCATCCAAAATCGATGCTATCATTGGTTAGTCGGAACCCATAAGAGATATGAAGTTTTCTGAGTTTAGCTGACTATTATTGTAGATTTGTAAAAGATTTTTCTATGATAGTTGCGCCAATTACTAAATTAACTTATAAGAATGTTCCATTTGTTTGCTCAAAGGAATGTGATGCTGCATTTTGGGAACTGAATAAATGTTTGACTTCATCATCAATTTTAGTATTACCTGAATTAGGGAAATTTTTTTATAGTTTATAATGATGCATCCAAAGTGGGATTAGGTTGTGTGTTAATGCAAAATTGCAAGGTAATTGCTTATGCTTCTCGAAAATTAAATATTCACGAGAAGAATTATTCTGTTCATGATTTGAAATTAGCAGCGATTACGTTTGCTTTGAAGCTGTGGAAACATTATTTATACGGGGAAAGTTTTAAGTTATGTTCAAATCATGAGAGTTTGAATTATTTGTTCTCTCAAACATATTTGAATGAGACAATGATGATGATTTGAATATTTAAAAGACTTTCGATTATTTTAAAGCTAACATTGTTGCTGACGCATTGAGCATTAAGAGTGCTTAAACATTGCGTGCAACTAGTCGATTGACTTATGAGCATCACTTATTTGAAAAAGTCATCATTATGACTTTATCGGAGATTCCTGAGGATAATGATGAATAAATTTGTCCTCAGTTTAGAGTACAACTAGTATCTATTTAGAAAGTGATAGAATGTCAGCAAACTGATGTGGATTGTGGATTGATGACAATAATAACCCAAATTAGGTTGAGTCTATGGATTAAAGTTTGAGGTGTAGAGGCAAACTGTGGATTCCATCGGTGGCTGAGATCCAGGGATGAGATATTGAGATAATCTCATCGGTCCAGGTATAGCATTCATCTTGGCAAGACTTAAACACATCATTACATGGGACAATTGTATTAGTGGCTAGGGATGATAGCTGACGTGAGTGATTATGTGAGAAAAATGTGAGATTTGCCAATAGGTTAAGGCCGATAAGCGAAAACTCAGAGATATGTTGTAGCCACTTCCCATATCGTAATGAAAATGAGAACATATTGTGATAGAATTTGTTATTCATATGCCTACTTCTTAAAGGAAACTTGATGTAGTCTGGATTATTGTCGATGGATTGACGAAATCTGCTCATTTTCTTCCTATGTACATTTCAGATACCTTTACACAATTGAGCTTGTTGTGTGGGCAAAAGGTGGCTTGCTTGTTTAGAGTGTCGCTAATGATAGTTTATGATCATGATGCTCGATGCACATCGTGCTTGAAGGAACAACTCGGCACTCAATTACATTTCAATATTGTATTTCATCAATGGGTGGATGGTCAAACTGAAAGGTTGATCTATGTGTTGGAGGACTTGCTCAGGGCTTATGTACTAGTATTTGGAGGTCCATGAGAAAATACATACTTTATGTGAGCTCTTTTATAATAACTATTGTTATTCGTGTATTGAAATGACTCTGTTTTAGGCGTGGTATGTAAGACCTTGTCGTTCTCCTGCCGATTGGGTTAAACCAAAGGATTTAGTGGAGTTGAGGTCACAAATGGTTGAGATCACACTGGGGTTGTGCAACAAATTCGTCTAAGATTGAAAACGGTTTAGGAAAGATACAAAAAAATTTATGATCTCTGTCACCAGTTTGTGATATATAGCAAAAGAGAATGAGTTTATTTGAATGCCCCCTAGCAAAGGCCAAGGAAAGCTCTGTTATCGATTTATATGTCCGTTTGAGATTGTAAAATAAATTGGGAAGGTTGTGTATGAACTTGCATTGTCGCCTTAGTCAGTTTGAGTTAATGGCGTATTTCAAGTATTTATGCTCGGGCGGAAGGAATCTGATTTGCATTGTATAGTTGAATGGAATCAATTTAATTTGTAGGGTGACGTGTTGTATGAAGAGCTAACTTGGGAATGAGATGCGTACATGGGAGAGTATTGTTTCAGATCTCTTTAGTCCAGTTAAATTTAGTTTAATTCTAATTTCGATGATGAAATTCTTATTATTTGGGAACATTGTCAAATCTCAAAATTTTTAAACTAATAATTATGGCCAAATAGGGATTAACGGAAACTGATTATGGTCTATGCTGTGAGTCGAGAGTTAAACACCGGTGAAATTTAGATTTAAAATTAATTTTACTTTTATGTGATGTTTGTCTAGTGTTGTGTATTATATAATATTTTATTTTGCGAATTTCAAATCGACTTAGTGAATTCGGTGTTTCGTAGGGTTTTATCTCGAGATACGTGTCGAGATGGGTGCCGAAATACTTTAAATGTTAATATAAACATTAGTTTTGAATTTCACGACAAATAATTGAATTTAAATTTAAAATTCAAGTTTTGGAGTTTAATTGGATTTAATAGTCCAACGCGGGCCCCACGCCTCGATTTGCATGCCAAGACCAATTGTTTGTGAGTTTTGGAGTATTTTGGTAAATTCTCTAATTTTTGGTAAAATAGTGGTATTTTTCGGTGTTTAATTTGGACAAATATTGAAGAGATAAATATGTAATAAATAGAAAAGTAGCAAATTACCTACAAGGGTAGTGGGGATATATAGGAGAGGATTAAAATGGAGGGGCAAAATGGTCATTTAACCTCTAATATTAAAAATGAAATCAATAAACGAAGGACTCCCCATTGTGTATCGTCTTCTCCATCTCGTCTCTCACTGTTTTTGATTATTTTTCTCTCTCTCCCCCTATTCGAATCACAAAGAGGAACTGTTGAGGTTTTTGTTGCTGATTCGTTGGGGACGATTAAAGGTGAGTAATGGGATTTTGAGTTTTTTACTGTAAATTGTATTTGTGGATTGGTTTTGATAATTCGAGTTAAGGAGGAAGGATTTGGTGATTTTTGTTGTTGTTGGTTGTGGATCGAAAGAGAGAGGAAGAGGTGAGGAATTAAAAAAAAAAAAAAAAAAAGAAGGGACTCTGAAATCGTGAGGTAGTGAGATAAAGAGAATAAGGTCGAGGATGGAAATGTCAAGGGTATCTACCCTGCCATCGATTCAACTTAGGGTTAGGGTTGGGAGCGAACCCCAACGATCGAATGAACAAAAATAAAATTTGATCAGAAACCATGTTTCTCTGTATCGATCTTAAGGTTGGGGATGACCCCTGAACCGGATTTGTCCTAGGATAAACCCTCCCTTCTCTCCTAATAAAAAAAGAAAGAAAAATTAGAAAAAGAAAGGGTTTTAAATCGGAAAAAATAAAATAAAAATTCTTGGAAATTAGGAAAAAATTAGAAAATTGTATTTTTGGACAAATTGATGAAAATTGAAGGCTTTTATGAAAATAAGTATTTTGTGATTTTCTCAAAAATTTGTACTAGGTATTATTCTCGTAATGTGTGTTACAATACTCGAAAATGTCAAAAATCTGAAAAATTGTTTTATGGCCTAGTCTAGGTCAATTCCCAATTCCAAATCACAATTTGAAGTTTTTTGGTCGAGGTTAGATCGATAAATATATAATAAATTGGAAAAATTATATTTAAGCCTAAACAATGTAATTTTCGATGTCGAACAATAATTTTGAGTTGAAAATGAATTTGAGGCATCGGATAATTTATTTTTGAAATATTTTAAGGGTTTGAGGATGCGATTGAGTCAATTTAAGTCAACTAATTGGAAAACAATTGTAGAGTGATTGTGGAATCTTATCAAATTTATAAATGAATTGTAGGACCACAATTGGAACCTCGTGTGGACTAGTTGACCGCTTCAAAGCGCAAGGGATCATGGGTATTGCATTTGTAGGGTTAAGTAAATCTCATAGTAACCTTTACAATGTACAATTATATTTTGTATAAACTGCATTCTTGATATTGCATTTTTGTTGTACATGTATACACGGTTTATGAGGATAAGGCGTTACGTGTCTCCTTATAGTGTCTATATCTGGGTTATATAATACTACATTATGCTTGAGGGGTTGGAGTCACTGATGCTTTGCATCACGTGGTTATCATGAGATCATGTTGAACCAGATTATACTTCCATAGTCTAGAGGAACGAGACTCGTTTAGTTATCCTCTCTGCGCATGAGTTCTTATTACTGTTTACTTACCATTTTTAGAGGCAAGTCATCTGATTGTGGTAGGATAATAGAAACGGGATAGATTCACAGTTGTATTTAAATTCCTTGGATTATATTGTTCGTTTAAATTCCTTGAATTATTATGCATTTGATTACTGTAGGTGTACTGGATAGTGTGAGATTTACTTATTTGACATTATCGAGTTTTTATAATTGGGTAATGACAGGTTCTAACGGCAACAAGGGAAAGGGAAAGCTTTTTGATTATTGGCGACTTGCTCAGTTCCTTTCTATCTATGTATGTATTATTTTGAATAGAAAATATTATATAAATGGGTTTTTGATTCCTGTGCAATTAGGATCTCCTTTGGAATTGATATAATAGTTTTAAGATGCATTAGAATGCTGCGAACTAAGGTAATGATAGTTTAAGGGTTTTGAAAGTTTAAGATAATTTAGAATGAATGCAATAAATTTTATTATGGGGTAGATTGTGAGTCCTTCAACATTTTCACCAAAGTTGAGAAGGTTTGTTAAAGATTTTTGAAGGCCGGAGTTTCCGGTGTTGGCTTACAAATAGAGGAGATGCTGTCAAAAATATTTTTCGAAATTTTGAAGATAATGTAAACAATCCAATTGAAGTTTGTGGTTTAAGATTTACTTTAGAATCCTTTGTGGTTGATAAAGAATCATATTTGATAATTACTTATATAAATTTTTATGTATTTATTGGAGGAGAGGTTAAGGCCGCTAGGTTATCTGGAGATCAAGGTAATCTAGGCTGGTCAGATGCCCTAACTAGGTGGTGTCTGACAGTTATAAACCAATATTTCGGTCCTCTTATAAGCTAATATAATAACAACAATCATTATACCGAAAAACCAAATTCAAACCTCAGCTACAATCCACAAACTCAAAATTATACCACTTATAAACCCTCTCAAATATGCCTATTAACCTTACATTAATAGACAATATCATTATTAAACTGTATGGATTATTGAAAGACATCCTAGTACAAGTACACGATTTAGTATTTCCATCTTGTTTTTATGTCATGGAAATGGGAGATTCAACATCACCCAATCCTTTGCATATACTATTAGGTAGACCCTTTCTAAATACAGCTAGAACCAAGTTAGATATTTATGAAAGAACGATATCTATGGAGTTTGAAGATAAGATTGTCAAATTTAGAATTTAAAATGAACATAACTATGACACTTATGAAGATTATGATGAGTTATTTCATAATGAAATAGATGATAATTAGTTTTTAGACTTAAATTATTATGATAATTTTAACACTGAAATTTATGCAAATAATGCAGTAACAATGAAAACTGATAAAGGGATTTCAAAGAAAGAAACATTTCAAAACACATCAAAATAAAAGAAATGAACTCAATAATGGAGAGTTAATTAACCGAGGAATGAAAAAATCATTAATAAGATGGAAGTTTCTAGATGATAAAGGGATTTCAAAGAAAGAAACATTTAAAGGCACTTCAAAAGAAAATAAATTAACTCAAGAATGGAGAGTTAAGTAACCTGGGAATGAAAAAATCATTAACAAGACATAATTTCTAGATCTTAATACCATAAGAGAAAGAAAAAACCAGACTCGAATCATGTCAAGCTTAATGATCGTGGAGGCATACACTTGCACATTAAAATCTAATGGGCTTAGTACTTTAGAGCTCAGTGTGATATGAACTCTAATGCGAATCTCATTTCCATACATTTCTTTCTACATACTCAATTGTAGTTGAATTCACTTGCTTTTAAACGATTCTCTTTATCGGATGGAACTTCAATTCAACTAATATGAGTGATCACGGATGTGCCAGTTCAAGTGGACAACAACATTGTACCCACAAACTTTTTGATAATACCATATTTCATCAATGAATATCCTCTTTTAATATCAGGACGACCTTTTTAAACAACTACTTAAGCTGTTATGTATATTCGGAACAAAACAATTATTCTGACAATTAATGGTCGAGCACTCACTTTTTGGAATGACACTAGAGTGAAAAATCCTAAATTCAAGTTTAAAGATCCAAACTAATTCTGGAAAGGTTAAGTCGAGCCAACAGAGATTAATAAAAAGGCTTTATAGGAGGTAACCTAATTTCTATTTTTATTTCATGTTTATTTATGTTAATTAGGAATTTAGTTTAGTTTAGTTTAATATGTTTTTATTCTCGCACTTTTTTCAATCTTATATTAAAAATATTCTTAGAATTTGAATTTTGATGTCATTTCAATTGAGGGGGAGTGATCAAGTTATTTTTTCTTATATGGTCTTTATGCAAGTAGCATTATTTACTTGCTTATTTATTTATTTATTTATTTTTGTAGTAAAAGTATTTAGTTAGTTACAAGTCCCACTTAAACTTTTGGATTTTTTTGTCAATTCTTACATAATATGAATTTTTAGGAATGATGAATAAGTTAATTATCTGATAAATTGCAAAAGAAAAATAGTAAACACAACATAGCGAATTCCAACGATTTTGATTAACACTAGGAATCACTGGCTAAATCGGTAGCATTATACGTGAAAAATCAATGTAAAATTAGGGTCTAGCGATTCCCAGTGATTCACCCATACAGAATAATAGCTGGCACAAATCGGTAAAAATAGTAAGACAAGTTTCACCGATTTATACAACGATTCCTAGTGATTCCACTTAAACAAGAATCATTGGGCACGATTTTTTATTTTTAAAACCAAAACCTTAAATTGCTAGACACACACTACACCTTTCACACTTGCAAACCATTGCACCTTTTCGCCAAAATCTCAATTTCTTGCCTAGATTCAACCATTCTAAGCTCAATCTCATACTATTTAAGTGATTCCCACCTCAACCTAGTCTTATTCAAACCAAAAATCTCGATTTTAGGGGTGCTTAGCCAAACTAGGGTTTTAAAAGTTTCTGACCAAGAGCTTAAATGGACGATCTAGATGAGTTCAAGAGCTTCAATCTTGAGAGATTCACTCTCAAGAAGGTAATTACATTAGCCCTAACTCTTTACTTAATTAAATTTTTGATTCGGCGATTTTCTCTAACTTTTCAATATTTTTTGAAATTGATTTGTTGGAATTTATTCAATTGTGTTGCACAAATGATTCAATTGATTCCAACAGACTAGGAATAGTAATCACATTATAGGGGAATGTGCCCTAAGTTAATCTACAAAAATTGTTTATCTTATATATTAGTTAATAAAATAGAGGTTTTCATTTGATGTTTTGTTATAAGCTATTGCATGTTTACCTTGTTTATAAGATCCATGTGTATTTGTTGAAATATCCTAAATGTCCATAGTCGGTCATTTATTGGGAACTATAATGAATTAAGACTAGTATGAATCTTGATTGATGGTCATGTGATGATCATACGTATAGGTATATGAATTGAGATCATGAATACTTGTTAGGGAACAAGGTACTGGATTGACCCCGCTATGAGAACGCCACATGGATTAAGTCATAGGTGTTACTCATGATAGCTATATCATTTAGTGTTTTGACTTAAGATTACCTTACACTTCAATATTAGAAGCACGATAATTTGACACAATGAAACGTTGTCTTTAACCAGAGATTATGAAGATTGTTATTGGTTACTATTTGAATAATATGTGAAGACGTGTAATCAAAATATAATTCTTCTTTCTCATATAAAGAGAGATATCAATGGATCCCTCGATACGTTAGACTGTTAAGTTGTCAATTCCAAGTGAGTTGATATGATCAATGTTACTTGGATGTTATTAGCCTACCTAAAGATCGAGACTAGTACAATTAAACATTTAAGGTGACTTTTCATGTCTTATGTTTAATTAAAAGATATCGTACGACAAAAGGATATGATTTATGTTATTCATTAGGTTGTATCAATTTTGATATTCATACTACTTGGGTAGTCATAATGCCTTACTAGAGACTGCTTATGACTTGTGTATCAAAATGGTTTTAGTTCACTGCCAACGTCGCATGAACTTATTGGATCGCACACAAGAATGTCTCTGTGCAATTTTGGTTAGTCCAAAGTAATGAATTTTATATGATAAAATTCATGATATAAAAGCCCTTATAATTTGTTATATGATAACTTATTAATAGTGGCATATTTGCAATTTGATTGAATTTCCTAAATACAATAGTTGTACTACGAATAGGTTTTTCAAGTAAGTTTATTAATGCAAATAAATGGAGGTTAAAACCTTAAAATGAGATAAGATTTTAATTTTTACTATTTTCAAGTTCTTTGGATTTTGGAGAGAAATAAAAATGTTTTCAATCTCTCTTGAAGCTAGCACTCCAAATTGTGGTCACCGTTCGTGTGTGGATTTCCAATTGAGTACGCGCACTTGATCATCTTGGAAATCGAACAATCAGTGAAGGAAATCATAGATTAAGGTACGGTTTCCTTTTTTAGAACTAGTTTAATAGAACTTATTTTGATCTAGTAGTTTTTTAAAAATTGTTTTGAATTTATCATTAGGTAAGAACCCCAAAACCTAACACACAGTGATCATCGATTTACAAATCTAACAATTTTGAGATTTTTGCTATATTTACATATATTCGGAAATTATTTACAAAGCGAGTTTGAAATGAGTTTAGAGGTTTGGTTATGGTTTTATTTCAAATTAAATTGCTAAATATTTTTAAAAGACTTACAATTTGTCACCTAATTGCTACACAATATTTAAAAAATCGATTTTCAAGTTTACATTTTACTTATCACTTTGATGTCAATTTTATTTGACATTTACGAGTTTCAAACTAGCTTTTCAAATAGATTTCTCTTTTTAAAATAAAGTCTTGAATTTATCGAAATATTTCTGAAAAATGTTGTTTCTATCATTTATAGGTTTATTTATTATTTTGACTTGTGATTTTGAAAAATTGAAACAATAGTTGGAGGAAAAAAAGGTAGAAGTTATCAAGAGGAGAAGAGAAAGGAATAACTTATAGAAAAACCCAAACAAAAATCTAAAGCCCCACCTAAACCAATTAGGCTAACAAGGTTTACAGTGAATAACTCCTGAATTAGAGCACTTAGAGAGCCTTCCCTACCCTTAAGTTTTGACTATGATTCAAAAGGGGAGGAATAGATTGAAGAGACACCCACCATTTCTTTCCATGCCAATAACCTCATTAATGCCAAAGCTATTGCTAGGATGGATAGTGACATTAAGAACAATAGAAAGATTATACCAAAAGGGGTTTCAATAGCAAAAACGAAGTTAAGTACGAGATTAAGATTGTAAACATAATAAGGGAAAAGAACTAGGGTTATTAATTAGGGATTACTACACTAATAACGACGAGGGGGCCTCGGTTAAAATTGGGTGTGTCATACTAGTGAGAGAATACTATGCGAATTGGCATGGAGATGCGATTAAAAGTAGCCATGGTCCGAGGAAGACCCGCGGACTACTCATATGAGAGAATAAACAGGTATTATGGTTTACCAAAGTTTATTTGAGACAAAATAATGAGCACCCTAAACCTGAATACATATATAGACACAAATTTCCCCACGAGACCATTAGGAACGGTATAGAAGCTATTTTGGGGGATGTTTCCATTTTGATTTGGACGAGTACCCAAAACACATTCAAATGAAATACTTTAATAAAACAACCAAAGCTTAGAGCTTTTTCTTGAATGCAAGCCTACAACCTAGTTTATAATACTATGACATAGTGAATTATTGGGCAACTCTCTTATACCAGATAGTCCGAGGGATCGGGTATATTGATGTTGGCATAATAATCTATGAATCAATTAGGAATGCCATGAGTACAAGAAAAAATGAAGGACTGCCTTTTCCCTTTACGATTACCGAGTTTCGATGAGAAAAGTTGAGTTCGACGTTTTCCCAAATAAGACCATTACTGACGATGTCATTGAGAAAAGAAAGAAGGCACCAGGATATGTTGAATCGGAGGATGAACAAGAAAGAAATAGCACATAAAGGAGAGAGACCACGGTGAGAAGAAGAATACGAGCAAAAAACCAAAGAAATTTGGAAAAATGCATAATGTTGCGTATAATAAGAAGACAAAATAGAGCACAGAGCCATCTATAGAGGGTTGCACTGGCATATATGTGAAGGAAAAATAATTAGCCGTGATAAGGACAATCTTGCATAATCGGATGAGAAATTTGAGACATCAAGTGCTCATGTTCCAGAACCAACGCGTGATTGCTCGAAACAATTATGGATCAAAGCGATGTAGGACCAGGAGGACTAAAGGATGGGAGCCAACATTCACATTCCATCACTCCAGCTGAGGATGCCTAACCAGAGAGTCTTTACTGAAGATAACCTGGTAAAGGGAGTAGACGACACCCTATATGATCTTGAAGTGAGATACTAGTCCCAACAACCTAACCATGGGAATGATAGTGATGATTTGACATCTGGACAACGGTTCTGAGATCTTTATTCTTCATTGTCTTATCTTTTCCTAAGTGTTATTCATGTGAGGTCTATGTCTATGTCTGTAATACTTTTATTGATATGGTATGTTAGATCTTTGATACAACGAAATGGTTTAATTTGTTCAATTCAATACAATTATGCTTGGAAATATTTAAATTGTCTTTACTTATTCAATTCATTCTTATGTTAGTTAATAGTTATTTATTTATTTATTTTTGCTTCACGAGGTATTTTTATTTTTGTTGGAAAACTCAAATTTTAAACTTCGAGGACAAGGTTTAAAATGTGTTTAGGAGTATTAGGTGAAGTGAAGTATAAAGATGCGAAGTATGAAAGAAAAGAGAGGTAGAATCTAGTTAAACATTGTGAATTTTTCAAATTTTTTTTAAGTCAATGGAGTAAGGAATCTAGTGGTGGGAAAAATGTGTGGAATAATTCCTATAAAACATAATAACAGATTTCAAAGGAAATAGAGTAGGGAGCTGTGGGAATACAATATAAAGAAGAAAATTTATATAATTAAAGAAGAAAAAAAGAGAGAAAATGAAGGAAGTTCATGAAAACTCTTCAAATAAAAGATTTAGAGAGAGTGCTTATAGCTAAGTTAAGTGAAGTGTATCTTTTTATTCCAACAAATGAATATGAGATGATGATTATTGGTGAATAAAAGTTTCTATCGACTTTGATTGTGGTGATATTTAAAATATTGGTCAAAAAATGAGATTGATTTAGTGATTTTTGTATCTTGAGATTCTATGTTAGTCATCGTAAGCTTGATGCTTGTCGGTGGAGATTGAGAAGACCTATACAGTGCCTTGACCTTGGTGATTAGTTTAACTTTGAATTTTGAGTTGCGTTACACAATTCGGAGGTTGAAATGTAAAAAAAAAGTTGTTCTTTAGTTCTTTCTATTCTATCATGATTTTTATTTTTATGAAGGTAATATTTTTTAATTTTAAGATCATTTCTATTTAAGAATATGAGTATATATTTATGAAATTAGAACGATAGAAGAAAAGATAATATGATTGAGAACATTTGCTCGGGACGACAGTGCTGAGTTTGTGGGTATGTGACAAATCAATAATTAGACATATTTTAGATTTTATTTTAAGATGATTTTAGATGTAAAAGACTATATTATATGAGGTTTTCTCTTATTTTTGTTATTTCAGGTAATAAATGGAGAATATGAAGAGATGAATGAAAAAATGAAAATTATGAAGAAATTAATCAAGTGGAAAGAGTATGCGAAGAATCATCACCAAATAAGCAAAAGAAAAATTGGATTTTTGTACTAGCGATTCCTAGTAATTCTCAAGACACCAGAACCACTTGCTAAATTGGTGAAACCAGTGAGCTTCAAATTATGGGTTTTCCCAACGATTCCTCTATCACACAAATCGTTGAGAATTGAGATAATATTTCATGAATTTAAGATAACTACGATTTGTTTGAGTTGGTTTGAGATGTTTACTACTTAGAATACCATAAATACAAGCTTAGTGTTACGAAATTAGTTGCCCTATAGTACTTAGATCAATGTTACATTACTTTATAAGCCTTTGTTTATTTTTTTAGTTTTTGCTTTATTGTTCTTTACTTTTAAGGAAGATTTGAATATTTAAAGTATTTAATCTAGAGGTATTTTACCTATGTCTTTTATTTATATTATTGCAATGTTATTTATGATTATGAGTAAGTAGTTATTTGATCTAAACAAATTCCGAACATGAACTAGATCTGTTTTGTTATGTAATTATGATGAGAAGATTATGTGCTTAATTCTTTAAACTAATCGTATTCTTTGATTCACTAATTTTATATGTTATGATCTATTCAATTTAATCATGATCATTGTATGGCATGCATAGTCTAGAATGCGTATTGTGATATTTGGTTTCATTATCTATTTGAAGTAGTAACTAGGATTGTTTAGATGACAAACATTGTTTAGATGTCCTAGGTGAATATGAGATTTAAATTTGATGTTAAAGTGGCTTTTTCGAAGATGTTAGATTTAGTAGTTCAAAGTTCTCATAAAATTTAATGCGTTTTTATTGCGTGAAGCTAAAGTCTTTGTGCATTCAAAGGGGTTGGCTCAATAGAATTAAAACGTGGCTTTTTCACCAGTATATGATGAATAAATGGTTGGCTAAAGGCTATTTACTTAAGATTAGAGTTTAATGATCTATGATACTTTATAAAGTACGCTAATAACTATATTGATTGGATTTACATGTTTGGAATGCAAAACGGATTTATGTTTTATTGTTCTTGATATTTGTTAAGATATTTATTTATTATTAAATTGAATCTATTTGATTGATATTGAATTTGAATTTTGTTAGTTAAGATAATATAGTTCGTTAGTTTAATTATTGTTTTTAATTATTGTTTTTAATTAAGTAAAGTAAAAGTAAAAATAATAAAAACTAAAACTTTTTTTTCTTAGAGAAGTTTGATTAATTTTTGTGCAGACGATTCCTACTTATCCCTACTACAAAATATTTAAAGTATAATATAAAGGGACAATTATTGTACACACCCGACATGTGTCAGTGGTCGTTGGGCATTGACACGCCCACCATGATATTTGAACCCAAGTTGAAATGGTTAGAGGACCCACATGAGTTAATTGAGAAATATAGACTTTGGGGCTAGTATCATTGGAAATCTTGCCAGGGTAATTTTGTTGAGAATGAAATTTATCTAAATTATTGCATATCCTTAAATGATGATAGTTTAAGAGTCGACTTGCAAAACGGCTAAACTTTTAGGGATACTTCATTATTGAGAGAGTGAACTTAGAGATTAAATCAAATTTAATTTTGAGGACAAAGTCCCAATTAGTTAGGAAGATTGTAACCGCCCAAAACACTAACAATGATTTTGTCCTTAACTAAGGGCCACCATCCCGCAACATGGCGCGAAGGTGGGTACACCATGCTAAGACTGAGATGTAATGTTATCCTTACATGATAGATGCCTAGTGACATGTGTTTGCATACACTATACTCGGATTTTTATTTAACTGGTTATTTCTTTAATCCAGCATAAGGGAGAGAGAGAGAGATATATATATATATATATATATATATATATATTCATGTGAGCGTGGGATGTGAGTAGGATATGATGTTGGTAAGTGTCTAAAGTTAAATTTCTTAATGCATTAAATGAGATAATTACTAAGACAAATTCATTAATTGCAAATTTGATAAATCAAGCCTAAGTCAAGATTGGATAAAGCAAACCTTGGAACTGCCTCGAGATTTGTATAGGAGGGGTCCCTAGGAGATTAATTTTGCTTGTAGTGGATATAGAGACAATGAGTGGGATCTAATGAATTCAATAGAGATCCTTGATTTGTGTTGAGATAAGAACTTAAGTAAGAGATGTATGGCTAAGATCTAATTTAATGAAGCCATATAGAAAGTGTTTTCTTCACATGCACACAAAAGCAACAAGTATTAGAAAAAATCTCAGGACAAAAGAGAAAACTTGTTGATCTAATACAATTAGGGAGTGTAAGTGAAGGAATTCAACAACTACTTGAGGAATCAAGTAATAGAGGCCAAACCAAAACCTTAGGTATAACTTTTATCTCTCTTTTTACTAAATAGTTGTAAGATTTGACATGATTCATGGGGTTTATAGCATTCTCTATCTCATTTATGGCAATACCGAGCCTGAAACTCTAATTAAGCCTCAGTACACAAGGCAGACTTAACTACTACCAAGAGCGTCTCACTAATACCTAATAAATACAACATGTATATTTTGATAATCGTATAATTAAAAATATAAAATGTAGCGTAAATTTTAAAAATTTTATGATCAATTCAAAAGATATATAAACTGAAATCAACTTTGGTAGTAAAATTTTATCCTAGCCTTTTTTTATTATAAAACAATAATTCAATATAATATATATATTTCAAGGGACAAGTTAATACATCATAGAGAAGACTATAAACTCATACTCTTCTCCGTTCTTGAGTTGAGTTGTCTGTATTAACCTGAAATGTTAATTTAGGATGAGCACTCCAACTTGCTCAGTAAGTGACTCTAAAACTATATATCAACTGCCTACTAATAATCAATGAATCAATGCATAACAATATGATTCAATTCCATATCTGACAGGATGACAAAATGAATATAAACAATATATATACATATGTAAATTATTCAGTCAATAGCAACTGTACTCATGATTTCACTTTTTCATTTCATTATTACGAGAGCCATCTCTAACTTATACAGGAACACCACTGGCGAAATCACCCCATTAATCTTATGTGTTATTTCATCAATGTATTCGAGAATAGTCAAGTCTCTGAACTCCCAGGATAGCGATCGATAACATATTAAGTCACGAACTATGAAGATAGGAGGGTAAGGCTCATCCTTAGCAACCTCTTAATCACTCCATATATGTTTAATCTTATTTAATCTCACTTCTTAGTTATAAACTATGTTTTAAGCATGTACAGTATAGTGCTCCTATTTCCCAGTCCATAAACTACATGAACTAATTATAGTATTTCATGTAACATAACTGATAAAATAGTCGAGTCCCACTTACCTCGATTTTAGTTTTTCTAACTTTCTTCCAACTTATTCAACTCTCATGATCTCTTAAACCTTTCCTCGTCGATCAAGAACCTAAAACATACCAATTGTTATCAATTTAGGTCCAATATATTAGGTATATAATCTAAAAATTAGTCCCCAAACCCCATAGAAAGCTATGAGAAATTTTAGAATTTTTGTTATTTTCTAGGAAGAGACAGCCCTCCGTACTTTAGTAGAGCGCGCTCCACCTTTAGGGTTCATTATCATCTGATGAGGGAGAGCGCTTCCCTACAATAGAGAGCGTGCTCCACCATCGAGTGGGTGAAAGCCAACATAAGGCAGCAGCCCTGTTCGATCACCAAATCCTAGTAGAATCTCATCTACTCATTGGTTGGGCCTTAAACGAGGTCTTACATCAACATAACCATGAACAAAATCAAATTCTTATCAATTAATTCAAATTATCACTAATTCAACTGTAAAAGAAAGTGAAGAAAATGATAAAAAACTTATCAATTGACTCAATCCATTTCCCAATATTCAAATCCAGCTGAGTTGAGTTAATCCTCATTTTCTCTTCTCTGATCACTTTTCAACCTCCCTAATCGATCTATCTCCCCTTCACTCAATCAATCAATCAAATAGTAAAAGGATGGAATGAGTTTTGTTTAAATGTCACAGATCGTGACACCATCTCCAACTCATTTGGATCTCGAGGTCTATCCATGGGTTCACATTTATTTGGTTCAAATCATATGTTTTACTTTTATATATATATACCCATCTATGCATATTGGCACCCATAAATTCACCACATGCGTCGACGAGCATATTCGGGTGTGTAGACTACTTCCACGTCCCATGTGAGTCACCCATGACCCCCATTTGTCATTAGTCACACCAAATTTTTTTTTATTTATTTATTTATTTTCCAACTGTAGGCTTTATATTGATTTCCACTAATAGCCTATGGTTTCATTAATTATTTTCCATGCTAAACGAACACAATACAATCACGCCAACACATCTACACACTAATCAAGACAAGCTAGGCTTAACCACAAGCCTAAATCAAGTTAATTAAGATTCAAATTAACATTAATCACATACTTAAGGTAATACACCGTTACAATTTCCTCAATTTAAGGAATTTTGTCCGTGAAATTTAAAATTAGTTCATAAACTTCACATAACTTTGAATATTTATATTAGTTGTTCCTTTGATAACCCGATAAACTTCAAAATTTATTTCCATATTTATTTGAACTTTCAATGGCATTTTCATAGATGAGATATTCAAAAGCACAATAAATTGTCTTTTGAACTCTTAAGAATCTATAATACTTGTCTCTTCACCATTCTTATTTAGTTCATGTTGTAGTTATATATTACCTAGTCTATTATATCCTCTCTATGTAGTTCTGAACCATTTCAATTCCTTGGAACAACTGTATATCCAACCTTTATCCAATACTTCATTATATGATGAGATTAAGCATATAAAGTTTTAAACACTGATATTCGGTAATATAAAAGATTACTATCATTATTAAATAACTCAGATAAAGGAGATTATTCTTTCAATGATCGTACATTTCAAGATACAAGCTTAAAATATATTCTTTAGAACTTGGATTAACTGCTCAGTTATTTTCAACAAACCAGGGAAAATATAATGTACTGAGATTGAGGTAGTTTCCAGCTATCCCAACAAAAGTTTCCATAATTTGGAAACAAATGTTTTGAATCTCCATCCAAGTAAATAAACATTAGAACAATGTGTCTTCTCACATATCCCTATACATATATCTTGCTCAATCTATCAAAAGAATTAAATACCCATACTAACAAGAATTTGCAGACTCAAGCAATCTATCAACTACGACTTACACTACATTGTGCTAATGCTTATTTATAATTACTTCCACAACATAAACCACAATTACTTGCTTCAAATCCCATCAGGTATAAAAAAGAAATTGCATAGCCCTCTAGGTTCTTAAGGTCCAGTCTTCATTCACTAAATCAATCTCATATATTTTATGAATTTAATAACACAATTTCTCATCCCTGACAATTCATAATCTCATTGTATACTTTAATACGGCATGGTGTTATAGGTACAAACAATATAATGAGATCCATAAGATTATCGAAGTAATTCTTGCCTAAAACTCTTACTGAATTGAAGTTTTATTTATGAATCTTATGCACGCAACATAATTTACCCAAGTAATCTTATTTGGACACTAACCATTAATAGTTAAATCATAGCGTATTAAGTAGTTCTTATTAAGCTTATTATCCATCTATGACCCAGATAATCACATACTTGGCTCAACTCTAATATGAGCACAAAATAACATATTAGAAGTTATTGAACTAGACGACTTAGCTAATGATGTAACTGTAGGACTTTCATTAATCATCATCACCACATTCTCTACTCATAGAATGCATTTAAACAAAAATTAATTTGCTTGGGTGATCCATCAGAATGAATTTACATTCCTTAAATAATTTCAAATTAACTACAAAGTGAACGTTTGAACTATTAATTTTTTCTTCACCTAATCTGATTAAATCACAATCAAACAGTTAAATAAATTATTCAAGTCTCTATACTTTTCCTCATTAACTTTCACTTTGGTAAACAATAAGTTCAGACTCTCATAGTATGACATTTCATTTGAATCTTACACTATACAAGTAATGTCTTCAATTTCCCAAACCAATATTGTAGTCATGCGATAATTGTGAAATAACTAGTTATTCTCAATAACTTGAGTCACCTAAAAACACGAGTTACACTTCAGTTCTTCTTGTGTTAACTCACAATTTAAATCTAAATGAGAAACATCAATAAATTTGATAGTTTCTTTTCCAATTCAAATAAACTCATAACATATATTGTAATCAATTATATATTACTCTTGAATCCATTCTTACACTTCCTTAGGCACTTAATATTATATGAGTAATTTGAGTTTTAAACAATGATATTCGGTAATCTAAGATATTACTATCATTATCAAAGAAATCATATAGAGGAGTTTATTTTTCAATAATAGCATGTTTTAACACATATGCTTAAAGCATATTTTTTTAGAATCAGGATTAGCCGCTTAGTTTTTTCCATCAAACGGAGAAAAATATAATGTATTGAGATTGAGAGTAGTTTTTTAGCTTCCCAATAAACTTTTCCACAATTTAGAAGAAAATCTATTGGATCTCCATCTAAGGAAATGAATACTAGAACACTATATCATCTCACATCTTGCTAAACATATACCTCACTCATTCCATCAAAATAATAAAATACCCACATCGATAAGAATTTGCAGACTCGATTAATTTATCAACTACAACTTACACTACATTGTGCTGAATCTAGTTTATAATTACTTTCACCACATAAACCATAACTATTTGCTTCAAATTCCATCAGCTATAGACAAGAAATTATATAACCCTTTAGGTTCTTAAGGTTTAGTCTTCATTCACTAAATCAATCTCATGTATTATTATGAATCTAATAACACAATTTCTCATCCTAGACAATCCATAATCTCATTATATACACTTTAATATGGTATGGTATTGCAAGTACAAATCATATAATAAGATCCATGAGATTATCGAAGTAGTTCTTGCCTAAAACTCTTACCAAATTGAAATTTTATGTCTTAATCTTATGCGTACAACACAATTCTCTTAGGTAATCTAATTTGGATACTAGGAAGTAATAGCCAAATCCTAGCATATTATGTAGTTCTAATTAAGCTTATTATCCATCTATCACCCAAATAATCACATACTTGGCTCAGAATATGAGCATAAAAGAACAGGTTCATAGTTATTAAACTGGCCAACTCAATCAATGATGTGCTTGCAAGGCTATCATCAATCACCATCACCACTATCTCTACTTAGAGACATTATTGAGATGTTCTCATAGTACATATAGTTTCTTTATGTTCTTTCTTTATTCGAGGTGTTGTAAACAACAATTAACTTGCTCGGGTGATCCTTCAGAATGAATTTGCATTCCTTAAAAAATCTCAAATTAACTAAATAGTGAACAATTAAGGAAAATAAACAACATTAGGGATAAAGGTAGAATTATCTTTCAGTTAACCTTTTCTTCACCTAATTTAATTAAAACCTTATCAATTTCATGTTCAAATAGTTAAATGAATTATTCAAGTCTCTGTAATTTTCCTTATTAGCTTTTCACTCTGGGTAAATAATAAGTTCATACTCTCACAGTCTGACATTTCTGTGAATATTCCACTATACAAGTAATTCCTTGAAGTTCCCAAACTAATATTGCAGTCATTCGCTCATTGGAAACTAATTAGTTCTTTTCAACAACTTGAGTAAGCTAAAAACATAAGTTACAATTATATTCTTTTAGTGTCATCACAAAATTTAAATCTAAACAAGAAACATTAATAAATTTATAGATTTTATTTCAATTCAAATAAACTCAGAATAGATATTATAATCAATTATACTTTAACCCTTGAAGACATTCTTACACTTCTTTATCCACTTAATATTAAATCTTTTGTTAAATCAATAATTAGACAGTGTTTCATAGTGCATTTTAGGGTGATTTCATATGTACAAGGCTATATTACATTGTTTTTCTCTTATTTTTGTTATTTCAGGTAATAATTGGAATATATGAAGAAATAGAGTAAAAAAGGGAAGAAAATGAAGGATTTGATCGACTAGATGTGGTATACAAAGAATCATTAGCGAGTTAAAGATCAACAAAAATTTGTTGCTGGCGGTTCCTCTTCAATTTGGGATTTACACTAAGAATCGCCAAACAAATCGGTATAGATATAGATGATTTTTAAAGGTCTTCCCAATGATTTGAGCAATAAGTGGAATCGTTGAGGAATCGTTGGGTTCAATTTTGAGAATTTTAGATAACCACGAGACGTTTGATTTAGTTTGAGATATGTACTACCTAGACTACTATATATAAATGACCCTAGGGCTATGAAATCAATTGCCCTTGGGTACTTCAATTATTATTTCATTGATTTTGGATCCATAGTTTACTTTCTTAGTTTATTATTTTAGTATTTATATCTATTGTTCATTGCTTTTTTAGACGATTTGAAGATTCAAAGTATTTATTTAGATGTATTTATCAATATCTTTTATTTACTTTATTGCAATGTTTATTATGATGATGATTGAGTAGTTTATTAATCTAAATAAAGCCTGAACATTAACTTGATCCGTTTTGTGATTTAGTAATGATGAGATGATTTTGTGTTTAATGCTTTAAAAAAATTCTATTCTTTCATTGACTTAATAGATTATTATTTGTGAACTTTAATCATGGAACTCAATATTGAATGCATAGTCTAAAATGTGTATTGTGATATTTAAACTCAATATCTAGTTTAAAATAGTAACAAGGATTATTTAAAAGGTCTATTACTGTTTAGATGTCTTAGATGGATTGAGATCTAAGTTTAATATTGAAATGACTTTTCGAAGGTATTAGACTTAGTAGTTCGAAGTTTGCATAAGGTGTAATGCGGCTTTATTGCTTAAAGTTAATTTCTTTGAGTTTTCAAAGGGTAATTCAATAAAATTAGAACGTGTCTTTTCCACGGGCATAAGGAGAACTGATGGTTTGATAAGGGATGTCTACTTACTTACGATTAGAGCTTAATGACCTAGAATACTTTATAAAGATATTAAAGTATGCTCATGACTATATGATTTAAGTAATATGTTTAGATGCAATACAAAATATTGTTTCATTGTTTTGGTTATTTGCTTAGATATTTATTATTGAATTGAATTGATTTGGATATTAGTGAATTTGAATTGTAATTATTAAATTAGTTCAATTAGTTTAATTAATATTTATAGTTTTATAGTTTGACTTAGTGATTATTAAATTCCCATTTTAATTAAATTAAAGTAAAAAATAATAAAAACTATTGAAAGTATTTTTAAAATAAGTTTGTTAAATCCATGTGAGACGATCCCACTTATCACTATTGCAAATAATAAGGATATACAAAAAACCTATTGTACACGCTCGACATGTGTCAATTTTTGGCATCATTTCTGAGGGTTTTTATATAATTTTTTATGAGTTTTTTACATTGTATGGTCTACCCACTTCGTCATATTAATTTTGCATGATCCTTACATCCGTTTGATCTTGAGGTAGATATGACTTTCAATCATAATTTAAGACAATAATAACGTAAGGAACACCAATCTACTACAATGAAAGTCAATAATAACATTAATAATAATGATAATGATAATAATAATAATAATAATAATGATAATAATGAAAATGAAGAACTCACTTTTAGGCAAACAAATCAAAATGTCACTACTTATGAACCAATGTGCATTGCCTATCTTGAGGGATTTTTCGAATATAAACTTAAATCTGGATTCATTAGTGCTCTACCTAACTTCTATGGTAAAGATAATGAAATCCCAAAAAAGATTTATAAGGGAATATCAACACAAAGTCAATGAGATGAAACCTAAAGAGTGCACGTTAGAACAAGTCAAACTTAAAGTTTTTCCTTTTATATTGAAAGACCAAACACAAGATTGGTTTTTTTATGTTTCTCAAGATTCGATAACCATATGGGTTCAAATGTTAGAAGCTTTCCTAGATCAATATATGAGTGTAAGAAAAATTAGTACTTATAGAAGACAAATCACAGTCGTGAAAGTGAAAGATGATGAAAATTTTAATGAATTTTGGGATAGATCGCAACGCTTATTTTCATCTTGTCCACAACATGGATATACGCAAAAAACTTTATTAGAATACTTTTATGAATGACTTAATCATTTTGAACAAAGACTATTAGATACCATATATGGTGGATCATTATTTGATGTTACACCAACTTTAGCAAAAGAAGCTATTAACAAGGTGGCCAAGAAATCTAAGCAATATGGTGAAAAGATCGACACATCAAGAAAGAAACTTTATGAAGTAAATAATAAAAGAAGTAATACATTTCATGAAAAGTTGATGAATTGTTCAGCATGGTTAAATTTCTATTAAAAAGAGACCAAATCAAGTGGATTTTATAATTAATTTACACATCCTACAGATGTGTTTCATACTTTACAAGAAGATAATATAGAAGAAGTCAACGCAGTTATGAACTGATATTCTTGTCTTTTTTGAAATCAATATAATAACTACAATTATTACCCTTTAAAAAAATCCAAACCTTAGCTATAGTTCACAAAATTAAAATTATACCACTTATAAACCAAGAATATAACAATAACCTATAGCAATTCAACAACCTTAACAAACTGTTCAACCTACGTAACTAAATCAGAACAAATATTACATAATTTTATGACTTAAAGTCATCAAAACTTCATTCAAAATTTCCAAAATCAAATTAAAATTGATACGTCTATTAATAAGATGAAAAGTCAATTAAATCTAATTATTTTACAAATTAATAAGTTAAGTAATCAAACTAAAGGAACTGCTCAAATTACAAATCCTACTAACCAAGGAAAAATTAACACTTTATTTTATGATAATGAAAAAAAAACAAATATGCAAGACAAGAAAACAAAAAGAGGTAAAAAGAAAAACAAAGTACATAAGACAATGGAAGAAGAAGAAGAAGAGATGATGACAAATGTCATTCCCACAAGAGAATGGATGACTAAACAATTGAAATATACACATTTTTTTCAAAAGGTTGTACCCGTGGTATTTACCCAGAATTGAAGCTCAAGAAAAATCTTTACAAAATTTTGAATTAGTTAGTCAAGATGAAGAAAATAATGATATTTATGAATTGAATGAAGATATGCATTCTATTTCTCCCATTCTATAACGATTAGCAAATGCCAGGAAGGAAGAAACTAAATAAGACATTTCTGAATCATTTAAAAAATAGAAATTACTAAAACTTTAATGGAATCAAATCATGACGAAGTTACTAAAGAAATCTGTGAGTTTAAAGAAAAACCTTTAAAAGAATCTAATGAAAACTTAGGACAAAAGGTATCATCCTTAATAAAGAAGAAAATGCCCGAGAAATGTTCCGACTCAAGAATGTTGTCATACTTATCACAATAGAAAATTCTTCTATTGAACTTGCTATGTGTGATCTCGGAGTATCAATTTATGTAATGTCACTTAAACTATATAAATCATTGAAAATTGGATCGTTAACTAATACACATATTAATCTTACTTTAGCAGACAATACAATTAGTAAATTGTATGGATTATTACAAGATGTTTTAGCACAAGTACATGCCTTAGTATTTCCAGCCAACTTTTATGTAATGGAAATGGGAGATTCTATATCACCTAATCCTTTACCTATACTATTATGTAGATTTTTCTTAAAATAAATAAAACTAAGTTATACATTTTTGAAGGAACTATTTCTATGGAAGTTAAAGACAAAATTATTACATTTGAAATTAGTGACGAACATAATTATGATGAATTATTTGATAATGAAATCAATGATAATGATTTTTAAAAATTAAATTGTTACGATAATTTTAATGTAGTTATAATGGAAACTAAAACATAGATTTAAAAGAAAGAATAAGTTGAAGATACTTCAAAAGAAAAGAAATTAACTCAAGAATGGAAAGTTAAGCAACTGAAGAATGGAAAAAGTATTAAAAGCCAGGAGATTTTAAATCCGAAAAAATTAGAAAAAGAAAAAACTGGATGTCAGCCTTGTGAAGCTTAACGATCCTTAATATATACATCTGCACATTAAAATTAAATGGGCTTGGTACATAAGAGCTCTGTATGATATGAGTTCTAATACAAATCTCATGCCCATACATTTCTTTCTACACACTCAATTGGAATTAAATTCACTTGCTTGTACACGAGTTTCTTTACCGGATGGTACTTAAAGTCAACCAATAGGAGTGGTCACGAATATACAATTTCAAGTGGACAAATACATGATACTCATGAAATTTTTGGTCATGCCACATTTTATTAATGAAGATCCTCATTTAATTTTAGGACGACCTTTCTTAGCCACTATTCATGTTGGTATGGATATTCCGAACAAAACAATCACTTTGACAATTAATAGCTGAACAATCATTTTGTAGAGTGGCACAAGAGTGGATAATTCTAAATTCAAGTTTAGAGATCCAGCCTAATTCTAAAAGGGTTCAATCAAGCCAACGACAGTAAAGAAAAACGTTTTATGGGAGGCATCCCATATTCTATGTTTATTTGATTTTATTATAAGTTTAATATTAATATAGTATGTTTTCATTATCTCACTTTTTGACTCTTGTATTGGAAATATTTTTGAAACATAAACTCCGAGGTACTTTCAAATAAAGGGGAGTGATCGAGTTGTTTTTGTTTCTATGGCCTTTATGCAATTTTGCATTATTCACTTGCTTGTTTATTTAATTATATATTTAATAAAATTATTATTTAATTACATATCCTAATCAAAATTTTCAATTTTTAGTCAATTTTAACTTAATATGAGTTTTTATAAATAATATATATTTTAATTATGAAATAAATTGAAAAAACGTAAAATTAGCCTAGCGAATCCCCAGTGATTTGAAATAACACTAGGAATCGCTGGCAAAATTGGTGATATAAACTAGAAAATTCAGTGAAAATTTGAGTTTGGCGATTCTCTAGTGATTCGGCCTTTTAACACAAATCGCTAGTCATATTGGTAAGTCAGTGCACCTCATTTCTATAGACTTTCTCAATGATTCTACTTAACATACGAACCACTAAGCACGAATTTAAGTTTTTAAAACAAAACCCCAAATCACCACAAACACACTCACTTCCAACACACAAACTGTTGCACCTCTTCACCAACACAATTAATTTCTTTCCTAGATTTAACCTCATAAGCTCAATCTTAGTGTATTTAAGTGATCAGCACCTCAACCTAGTTTCATTCAACCCAAAAATTCTTGAATTTATGAGTGTTGAGCCAGATTAGAGTTTAAGGGATTTTGACTTAGAGCTTGAAAAATCAATCTAGAGGAAGTCAAGAGCTTATATATTGAGAGATTCACTCTCAAGAAGGTAATTACGATAACCTTAGCTCTTTAATTTAACAATTTTTTTGGCTTAAAGGATTTTTGCCGATTTTTCAATTAATTTCAAAATTGTTTTATTGGAATTCATTCTATTACCTTAAATAAATTATTTTATTGATTCCAATAGATTATGTATTGCGAATAAAATGATTGATGGTTTACAAATTCAATATTTTAAAATTTTGGCATATTTATACATATTTGCAATTGGTTTGAAAATTGAGTTTGAAATAACTTGGGGGTTTAGTTTTGTTTGTTTTGTTTCGTTTTTGAAAAGACTAGAATTTATCACACAATTATTTTGTATTGTTTACAAAATCGATTTCACAGTCTATAATTGAGTTAAACTTCGATGCCAATTTTATTATAAATTCCTAATGAATTCTATGATAGCTTTCCAAATTGATTTCTCCTTTTAAATAAAGTTTTGAATTATACTAAATTATTTCTGATAGACGTTACTTTTATGATCCACGGGTTCAAATTATTAGTTTGACTTGTGAATCTTTGATTTAGAAAAATGGTCGAAAGTGGTAAAGGTAGAAGTTTACGAGAGGAAAAGGGAAAGACAACTTTAGTAGATAAACCCAAATAAAATCTAAAGTTACACCCGCATCTATTAGGCCAACACAGATTTCAATAAACAACTCTGAGGTAGAACACCAAAATAACCTTCTCCACCTCTAGATTTTAGTGATAATTCGAAGAAAGAGGAAAATGTTGAGGATACTCTAAGTATTCCTTTTTGAGCTTGTAATTTAATATATGCCAAGGCTCTCGCTAGGATGAAGAGCAATATTAGTAAAAATAAAATAATTATTCTAGAGAGGGGTTTCTATGTCAAGAATGAAGTAAAGTACGAGCCTAGAAGTTTGAATATAATTAGGGAGAAGAATGGGGGACTATTGACTAGGGACTATAATGTCGACAATGATATGGGATCCTTTATAGAGATGGGTTATGAGATATAAGTCCAGGAATTGTATGCAAATTAGCATGGAGATGATGAGAACACGATAGCCATGCTATGAAGAAGACTAGTGGACTATTCATATGAGAGAATAAAATAGTACTACAGTTTAACAAATTTCCATAGGAAAGAAAATAAAGAATACCTTAAATCCGAGTGTGGATCCAAACATAGATTTCCCCATGAAACCATAATATAAGAAATGGATAGCAATTCATAGGGATGGATTCATTTTTTACAAGGATGGATATCCAAAATACATTCAAACTAAAAATCCTAGGAAAGCCAGCATCGTGTATGTATGTCAATTCTAATTTGCCTAAACTTTAGCTGAATTTACCAATATTCAGCTAACTTTTATCACATGTTCAAGAAATCTACCTAATGGCTAAGTATAACACTTATAAACTTTAACACAAATTTATTAATCATCAGAGTTCACCATGTCATTCTGATATATTACAAATGCTATTTTTGAGTTGTCAAATAGACTATAATATTATTGATAGTCATGATAATATACTATTATGTTAGGATTTAAAACTCCTAAATAACATAACGTTTGAACTTTTGCACGAGCATTAGAGATCTCTAAAGCATCACTTCCGAGTTATAAATTGTGTTTTATGTTTGTCATGATACATCACTTCCATTTCTCAGTCCATAAACTACATGAACTAATTATACAACTTTCCATACCATAAGTCGATTTCCACTTACCTCGGTTGTAGTTTTCTCCAAACCCCTATAGAAACTCATGAGGAATTTTTAGCATTTTTATTTTGTAGGGAGGGACCCCGCGCTCCTTACTTTAGTAGAGCATGCTTCATCTTTTGGGTTCATCATCATCTGATGAGGGAGACGCTTCCTTGCAACGTGGAGCGTGCTCCACTATTGTGTGAGTGAATACAAGAATAGGGCGGCAGCCCCTGTTCACTCATTAAATCATTATAAAGCTTTCCCAACTCATCGAGGAGAGCCTCAAATGAGGTCTTACAAAATAGCAACCATAAATAAAATTGAATTCTTATCAATTAAACCAAATTCTTCACTAATACAACCATAAAAGAAAGTGAAGAATATGATAAGAAACTCACTAATTCATTTAGCCCAACTCCCAATCTTCGGGTCCAACACTTTTTCTTCTGTCCGATCGATTTCTAACCTCCCTAATCGATCTTTCTCCCTAATTCGATCAATTGATCGAACAATAGATAAGGATGGAATGAGTTATATATATACACACGTATGCATTTTAGCACCCATAAATTAGCCATGCGCACCAACGAGCATAATCAAGCATGCATACTACTTCCACGTCCCACACGAGTCACCGACAACCCCCCACATGTCATTAATCACACCAACAATTTCTTTCTTTGTTTAATATCCAACTATAGACGTAACATTAATTTCCATAAATAACCTATAGTTTCATTATTTATTTTTCACACCAAACAAACATAATATAATCACGCCAACACAACCACATGCTAATTGAGACAAGTCAAGCTTAATCATGAGCCTAACTCGAGTTAATTAGGATTTGGATTAACGCTAATTACCTACTTAAGGTAATAGGTTGATACAAAGTTCTTAATAAATAATGAAATGAGCCTTTTCATCAACTAATTTCATTATCAATTCATACTTTTAAACTTTCTTTTTAAGCTCATATGGTTTGGAGAATCAATTTGGGTATTTTGAGCAAGTTGAGGGTTCTTTCTACATGATTAGAGTTTTAGTCCTAAAAGGAGCCTTTGATGTTAAAAACTAAGCCGATATTCTAATTCCTTTTAAAATTTTGCTAAGTCTACTATATTGAGTTTGGAGTTTTGGCTTTGGAATGACAAAGTTATGTATTTTCAAAATTTCTAATGTTTTTGAAGTAACACGAAGCTTTCATGACACTGAAATTTGGGAATTCTGATGTTAAAGAGATTTTTTTGAAAACTAATTTCATAATTAGATTCCTTACAAAATTCTACTCAACTAGGTATCTTAAGTTTTTGAATTTGGAGTTGAATACACAAACTTATGGAATTTCAAATATATTATTATTCTTGAACAAATTTCTTTTCATGAAAAATGCCAATTCTGATTTAATTGACTATTTATTTTCAAAAACTAATTGGACATTTGAATTCCTTCTCAAATTCTGTGATGTCCTTTATTCCCACAAATTGGGCCCAGCCCGGACTAAACTTTTGTTGACCCCTAAGTCAGCTTTTGCGAGGTCAAGGTAAGCTTAGCCAACCTTCTAATCCATCATTATATGTAAATTCATAATTTAAGTTGAGTTACTAATGTTTTCAAAGATTAAAAGATTTAGTGAAAATAATTTAACAAATTAAATAACTCGATAAGTAAAAGAAAGAGTTGGACAACCTATGTGTGGAACCTTGCATATATATATATAAACATGTATATTTGGTGACCAAGTGGGGAAAGTAAACAAAGTGGTATACAAGTTATAACTGTGTCTCAGTACTTATAATGTATCCCAGGTGTACAAAATGTCTAGTATATAAGTAAATGCAATATAAAAAGAAACCTACAAAAGTGAGAAAGGAAGGGCCATTCTGAAGTCTTGGAGTAAGTTACCAATCACTGGTACTTTGCCCTTGCTTGCCTGTGGATATGCAATTGTCACCAAAGAGACAATTCCAGTGAGTAAAGTAAGAAGGATATCGACAGTAATGCACACATAATAATAAATAGTCCAAGAATCATGCGGGAGATAAAGAAAGCGGTATATAACTGGAATGCATGATAATAAAACTGGAAGTTACAACAACGAGGAATGAGTGTAAAAGAAACTAAAAGAGAGGAGCCCAAGTAGTCCGAACCATCGAGTGCGAGTGCCTAGGGTCGGGGTCATAGAATAGCAGCTCTAGGTAAACTCAGGTCCTAGGACGCGACAATGCCCCCGAAATCTAAACCATCGCGAATGAGGGATATCAATGGTGCCTTAGATAAAAACATATCTCATTCTAACAAAATCCAATGAATCAGGGTCGTGGTCCCGATTGCATATCAGTAAGACTCCAGAGACACCTTCCTGACATACTTGGCCCTTGCACATTCATAATAAGAGTGGGAGTCCATGGAAAAGTTGATTCACAATTTAAAGAATGAAGAAACGAAAATGTATTACTATGAAGATCCATGACGGTTTACTTACCTCAACCTACGCGAAAAAAAGACGCCTTCGATACTGATTTGCATGCCGCAAGTATAACAACTCACTTATAATAGTGTAACCAACTTACGTTAACTATGGATACCGTCCTCAGGGAAAGGTGTATGAACTCACTACGTACTTAGCTACAATTACTGTATTGCTAAAGAAATCCTTTTAATTGGTTTTATTATTAAACTAAATTAACCTATACTAAAGAATCAATGCAAATCAATTAAACTCTTATATTAAGACTATCTTAGTTCACAACTTCACTTAAGTAATGAAATACTATATTTCTCAACTCAATTTATCATCTTTATCATGTGAGTGCGATGCCTAATTAGAACAGAAAAATATCCTTCAGATCCACTTTAACCTACTATCGTGATGGAAAAGATTCTAATATACAAATTAGAACTTCACCTATCAGTGTGAATAATGTAAGCTCCACATTGCTTTATTATTCTAAATCTTTAAATTCGTAATCAGTTAAATTTACTATCCTTGCCTCCCTAATCAACGACTATCGATCGATGTTGTATATTTTACGGTTGTACCGTCCATATCTGGCTTAAAAGCTTCAATGGACATGATAAATTCTAAAACTTAATATCAACAAACATCTGATCAACATGTTTGTAGCATTACGTTCAGAATCAATACAAATCCTAACCATCACACTTTTTTATATTTATGTTTTACTCATTTTCATAGCATAGCATTCATACCATAGGATCCATTGATCCCTAAGATTAATAGACTACTTAAACTTCATTGAAACAAACATGCACATAGCAGTGTTCATTGAAATCATAAATATAAAACAAATACTTTAATTAAATTAATAAACACAATACGCAAATCACCACATGTGAGTCTTCAATGTCATCTCTCCATAATCATCTTAATACTCAAGAATAAGTAAAACCTATGCTAAACTATGTTAATGGTGGCTAATCTCTTGTATGCTATATGTTTACCATGTTTTCCTATCTATTTATACTCCATAATCACGTTTTCAAACAATTAGAAACCTTATTTTACAATTTAACACGAAATAGGACTCTAACTTTCTATTTTCTTTTGTCCCAATGCTATCACTTAAACCCCGGCGTCATGTGTGTATTGTCCTGACACTATCACTGTGTCGCCACTCTTGTGTGTAAATCCTGCTTTTAGTGGCCTCAGCGATGTCCATCATATCTTCAACGTTGTACCTTCAGTCTCCATCACGTGGCCACTGCGGCGACCTTCCTATTTCATTTCTTCTCATCCTTGCTCTCCCACGCTGTGTCTATATGCCCCACAAAGCCATACCTACATGCCACGTAGCCAGCCACGCTTTGGTGTTTTAGCTCCATTTCTTATCCTTTTGATCATTTCCTTCCTTTATGTGTTATTTACCTAGAAATGCATAAACACCATCGATTAAAGCTCATTGAGGGATATTTATATTAAATATACAACTAAACTAACCCTATATATAAGTCTAAATAATCACATATCAAATGCCCTCAAACATAGGATTTTGTGTCCCGGGCAAAAATATAATGTATTAAGTCTCCTAACTACTCCTAGTACCTAGTTTTCATTCATTTTACATTGTTCATGGAGTATCCTTTAATTCACAAAGTTCAAATTAATAATCTACTCAAGATTTCTTTTTGGAAAAACTTATATCTTTCAAAATATGTAGCTTAAACAACACATACAAGACACTTTCGAAGCACCAAAGTAGATCACACCCAAAACCATCACTTTTCATAAGTTTGTTTCACCTCGACACTTAAGTAGGAAGTATACAATCTCATGATTTCTCATTAAGCTCAGGAATTCACAAATAAGCATAGATCAAACTAAGTTTTGTAGACTTTATCACTTCAAGAGTCTATAAGACTTAATATAGTTAGAAGGAAAACTTAACTCAATAAAGCTACTCACACTCGAGCTAAATCTTTTATTTGAAGAGTTTTATTTTAACTTCTGCCACTCTTTTCTTTATTTTTCTCTCATTTCTTTTCTTCATCTCTTTTTATTTTTATTTATTGGTTGCTGCTCCTTTTTTATAGACTCCATTTTTCCTCATTTTTTCTAACCAACAAGTTATCTACTTAATTTCCTGTAGAACTTGTTGGACTCTCTATTTTTTCTATTCTAAAACTCTTGTTAGCACTTCTCACTTTCACTTAATCAAGTAAGTTAACTATAACTTTTCATTTAACATGCCTATTTCTTCCCTCTTTGCACTAAGTCTTTATTTAGTTTATACTATCAAGTAAGATTCACACTTATCATATAATTCCTTAAAGATCTAACTTTTTCTATAAGAAGTGTTCTAGTAATTTCTTGCTTTTGCTTCTAGTTTATGGTTTTCCCCAACTCTAGGTTTCTAATTATGAAATCATACCGCTGTTGCTACATTTGATTATTTTCTTCAAAAATTTAAAAACCTACTTTTGAGTTTCATATCAACGAGACACTTGTATTTTACTCATCCTTAATTAAAGGCATGAACATGCAATTGAATTACTTATTAATTACATATTACTTTATATAATCTAATCTATATTAACTAAACCATTAAATAGTAAGTAAATGAAACAATAATACACTACCATGCTTTTCCTCTTTAACTGTTTCAAAAATAAAATTTAAACAATTATACCAACAGTGTTTATCCTTATTTCAACCTTTCGTACAACTTCCCATAGTGTAGTGTAGTGTAGATGCCCCCAAACGTAAACCAAACCTTGTCCTCGAGGTTTAAAAATAAGCCTAAAATCATGAAAACACTAAAGCACACAAACATATATAATAACACAAGTAATATTCATATAGCCCATTTATAATTTATGACTCTTCCACTTTTGTTTAGACTTCTCCTACACGTTTTAGCATAAATTTTCAAAGGTTAGAAAACCATTACGTGTTAATTGTCCTAAACTATACTATCTAACTAACTAAACAAAATTGAATGCTTGAGATTTTAAAACCCTTGGGCTACCTCTTAATAGTGCTTAGTTTAACATCAATAGCCCGACGCCTACACCACGGCTCTCAAATGATCACCATGAAGCACCAAGGTTACTTTAATGTTATATTCTCGCGAAGTTCCTTATATCCTCTAATCATATTCTTGCATGCAATTTTATCCTTCATAAACCTCGTGTCATATGCCACGCCTTGCCATGTCTTTTAAAAAGGGACTCTTTGTTATTTTCTCAAATATCTTCGCACAAATCCCAATTTTCTCACCATTCCATTGATTTTGAAGTTCTTGTTGACTTAGTATTGGTGATACTACAAAATTGATCGTCCCTTGCATAAACTACATATTGTGTGATCTCAATTTTTCCTTGCTTTTGTTACTCATTATTGTTTCAAACTTTTCCAGATCAACACCACTATCATGTCCCATTATATCCTCGATATAACTCTCATTTTTAACATGGTCAAGTGAATCATCTAGCCCTAAAACATCAATAACATTGCAATTCTTTGGATTGGACTTCTCTACTTCTTTTTATGTTTCATGGCATGCTTCCTCAGTCGTTAACAACTCCTTGACTTGGTACTCCTCGAACTCAACCACAACCTCTTATTTTGAATTTATAAATTTTGTAATTTTTTCTAAATTCTTTTCCAAATTCAAGAATGCTTGATCATTTTCTTCTTCTTTCATATTAAATGATTGTGCATAAATCTCTAATTTTTCCTCACTACAAGAAAAATGATATTTAGAAACGAATTAGCAACGGAATTAAGTTCCGTTGCTAAGAAAAAGTAGTTAGAGATGGAATCGAGACGGAATAGAGACGGATCAGAGACGGAAATAGAGACGGAATTAAATTCCGTCTCTAAATAATGGCGCCAACATTCCCACCAAAACTTTTTTTTTTTTTATTTTTATAACCGTTCATCAAATCTTGAGATTCGTACATGCTTCGATCTGGCCCCACCCCCCCACCAACAAGTCGATCATCTTCGTCCAAACATTCACATTTTGTCTCTTGCTCTCAACTCTCTTTCTCTCTGGTCTCTCTCTCTCAACGCATTCCTTCTCTTGCTCACGGCTCTCTGCTCTCTTTCCGGTCACCGCTCACCGCTCTCTGCTCTCACCGGCCACCGCTCTCTCATCGGTTATCTCGTCTCACCGCTCTCTGCTCACTTTGCACTCTGCTCTCTGCTCTCTGCTCGCTTTGTGCTAACCGCTCTCTGCTCGTCGAGGAAGTTCCTCCCTGTCTCACCGTTGTCGGACCGACGTTTCCCCGCTCTCTCTCACTGTTCTCTCTCACCGAAATCTCTATCCCAAACCTTAAATCTTTGTCGTCACTACGATTGCGGCTACGACGAGGCCGTCGGCTCTGCCATCACCGGCTGCCAGAGATTGGAGCCTTCGAAGCCCTAAGTCGTCACCGACCTACGCCCCACCCTAAGCCGTCGCCGAACTAGTCCTAAAAGGGGTCACTGTGCATAATTTTTTTGTTTGTTTTTCCAATCATAAATATTAACCACCGGTTAATTTTTGTGTTTCAGATTCTCGAAACCCCTGGAGAGGAAGAAGTTTCCATTCTTTTGGAGATTTTTGGGTGAGTATTTAAATAATTTTTTTAAGCACTTATCTTTTCTTCTGCTGATATTTTTACAAAATGGAATATATTCAGATTAAGGTGTCGATGAAGCAAAAAATAATATTGTATGTAATTTGTATTATATATATGTGTGGGTAAATAAGTTGACCTTTAGTGACAAATTTGTTATGTATCAAAAAACTTTACATTGATGGAAAGCAATTAATTTAGCGATTAACAAATTTTTTTGGAGGTCTACACGATTGAAATGATCATAAATGTCAAATAAGCAACCTTAGCAACCTTGGACTATTCAACGTAACCATTTGGTTCATGCTGCAAGGAAGACCCTAGTCTTGTGGTTTAGTCCTGGAGTTTGATATTATCCTTTATTCAATTATCTTAACTTCTGAACCCATTGGCACTGTTGGTATTGCTATTGAGTAAAAATAAAATTCAAGTCTAAACCTTATGTTCGATTGAGTATTTTTGCAGGCTTTGTCTCACTGGGGGAAAGGAGGTACGCAATGCAATAGTGAGCAACATACAAGATCTGGCTAAAGCTTTCTCAACTTACCAAGATGAAGTATTGGTAAATAACATGTGACCCAAGTCATTTGGAGTTTATCAATTATTATCTGGATTGTGAGATTCTTTCTGATGATTTTCTTACATGTAAGAGGTGTTGATATCTGCTCTTCAAGCTATGTCTGATTTTAAGTTTTTGTGAGTGAACAATTTAGGGACTCCGAACTAGTATAAACCCTGGGGATTGCAATTTTCTTCAAGCAACTATTTTCCTCTATGATCAAACAAACAAATTTACTTTAAATTTTAATCATTCATAATGGTGGACGGAGACTTGCCCCTTTGAGTTTCATGAATAGCAACTATAATAAGCACTTGGAAAGCTGGTGATATTATAGAATCACAACATTGATAAAGCATGAAAATGGAAAAAACCTGAAAAAAATGATAGAAAACTATGGAAGTATGGATTGATAATTTTTGAGGAAAAATGTCTATATAGAAGAGGAAGAACTAGTTGTTAAATTTTTTAGGCTTAATATCTTCATTATTCATTCATAAAATCCTAAGTTGAATAAAAAAGATTTAAACAAGAAACTACAGGAAAATACTGGATCAAGATGCAAATCAGTCATATAATTTTATGAATGATATGGAAATATTCAATTTTCATGCATAAGGTTTATTAGTTGTAACTTGTCTTGTAATATATTTGAGCAGTCATTCTATTAGACTAGATTGAATTGGAAACATAAAATGATCAGATGAAATTTTCGGAAGTATTGAGGTTTGAATAGAGATCTTATCTGATTAAGTTGAGGGAAACAATATGTACTAATTAACATTTGATTGGGCAATTTGAAATTTATGTGTTGCTAAAGAATTTATGTCAAAACTATAGTTTCCAGTCCTATAATTATATTTGATTCACTTGTGTGTATATGCTCCTGTTGTTTCTACTACCGGCTCTTGATATTATGTAGTGTTTGTTGATGCTTACAGTAGGTTTGCATGGTTTTATCCTCAAAAACTTAAGTCTGACACATATGCAACATTTGTTCACTTGCACAAATTAGCTGAACTTCAACTGGGAACAAAGTTGAAGTGCTTTCAATCTGATATGGGGCTTATGTTTTATTTCTTGAGTGTTTCTTAATCATATATAGGGCTAAATATTTTTTGATCTCTGGTGTGCAGGGTATGCCCGCTTTGCCGTGGAGATGTTTGTGAAGGTGTAGCTGAAAGTTCGATTTTCAGCTCATGAATAACCCTTAAGGAAGACTTGTACATACATTCATATATGACGTTTGGCACCCAATGCAATTTACAAGTTCAGTTGTTGCATGTTGTGTGTACTTCAAATTATCTTTATCTTGTTTTTTGAAGAAAATTATCTTATCTTATAAATTGTTTCTTCAGTTAATGAATCGCCTCATTTCGGCAATTATGTTTACCACCTTAGTTGTCTATCTCTATCCATTTTATTGTCTTGATTGGTTAGCCTATATGTGGAAGCCCTGATCATGTTTATTTAGGAGCTCTAATTTATGTCTGTAGGAGTTATGAGCAGCGTCTGAAATGAGCTGCATTGGAATTTTTTATTGGAGAGCTACAGCTGCTGCTGCTGCTAGGTTTCAATAGAGGCCTTAGTTGCAAGTTGGTTGCTTCTTTATTTGTACTTCTTCTTCTTCTTCTTCTTCTTCTTCTTCTTCTTCTTTCTTCACTGGAATTTAGTTGATCGAAAGATGCATTGCTTTCCAATTTTTAACTCCATTCCTTCCAATTGTGGTGCGATAGATGGATGGATGTTTCAGGATTTTGATTAATTAATTTGTATCTTCACCAATTAAACTCAAATGAATGATAGGTTACTTAATTAATTCCTTGCAGAAGCTATAGGTGATGGCGCCCATCAGAATGAGGTTAATTAATTACTCTCCCATCTTATTATGCATAGTACATTATTAATTTCTCCATGGACTACATTTTAATTGTGATACTACTTTATTATTAGTATAGGTAAATGTGATGCTACTTTATTATTAGTATAGAGGATGGTATTGGTATGACGAATGACTTGGGAAGCATATCGAGTTGCACTTAATTTATATGCTCATTTATCAATTTGTGTTGTTTATGTTTTTGGTATGAATAATGGTATTGGTATGAAGAATGACTTAGAAAGCATACCATGCTCATACATCAATTTGCATTGGTTATGTTATTATTCCTATAATTGAGGTGATGTATAGGTTTGGCCCTGTGAAAGGTTTCGATGGATGTTTTCAGAAAACATTAGGCTGCTAATAACTTTGCTATGATGGTCATTCTTAATATTAGCTAGCTGCTTCTTGGAAAGCCTACAAAATTATGCTTATAATATATGCTTATTGGTTTAGGAGGTGAAGCTTTAAGGTTTAATTGATGAAATGTTGCATTTCCTTCTTTTCTTATTTGATTCGGTGTTGTTGTTGTTGTAGGGGTCAGACTCTGTGCACCCATTCGTGGCTTTGCAGAAGTGCATTAAAGCAAATTCGAACTTGCCACCATTAGTGCATATATCTCATTGTAAAGCTGCACCCGACTTGATATATGGTTGTGTTCCCCCTCTTTTGCTATCCCTTTTGAGTTAATTGAGTAGCTATGTACATGATCTATTTACTTATCTACGATGTTGAATTTCATGTAAATGTACTGTCCTGGCACTGTTGCTATAGATTGTATAAGGCCTTTTTGTGCATATTTAGAGGATTGGAAGTTTTTTTTGTGGTTCATAAACAATAGGATTGGTGGTTTTTGTGCATACTTAGAAATTTGGAACATTTATTAAACTTGACAAGCTTTCGTGGATATATAAATCTTTTTCAATGTCGAATTGTACCTTTTTTCTCTCATTTGAATATTTGTTGTTGATATATATTGTCGATGTATGTATGTCAAATTATGCTTTTTTTGGGGATGTTAGCACCCCCAAGGAGTTGTTGGAGGGGGTGCAGGCGATGGAGTAGGTCCTATGGTTGTATTTTCAGGTTTAGAGGTTATGGAGAACCAATTGGATTAAGCTTAGGTTTGAAAACTATACAAAGCGGAATTGAGACGGATTAGCAACGGAATTCAGAGATTCCGTTGCTATTCCGTCTCTAATTTTCGAGGAATAGATGCATGAATCAGCAACGGATCAGAGATGGAATTATTGTATTCCGTCTCTGATCCGTTGCTAATCAGAGACGGATCAGAGACGGAATATAATAATTTCATCTCTGGTCCGTTGCTAATCAGAGATGGATCAGAGACGAAATACAATAATTCCATCTCTGATACGTTGATAATCAGAGACGGATCAGAGATAAATTAACGGAATCCAATAATTCCGTCTCTGATCCGTTGCTAATCAAAGATGGATCAGAGATGGAATCCAATAATTCCATCTCCGATCCATTGCTAATCAGAGACGGATCAAAGATGGAATGCAATTACAATTGTACCCTTTAGAAGAATTTCCATTTCTATTCCGTCTCTGTTCCGCTTCTAAATTCCATCTCTAATCCGTCTCTAATCAAACGAACGAAACATATTTCTGTTGCTGATTGAATCAGCGACGACGATTTTAGAGACGGAATAGATTCCATCTCTGTTCCGTTGCATAATTGAATTAGAGACATAATTTATGCTAATCAGAGACCGAAATTTTCGTTTCTGATCTGCTATTTTTTGTAGTGCCTCATTTATCTTGAGACCATGCTCGCTCTTCTCAACCATTTTTCTTACTAATTGCTTTAAAGATTTAAGAGACAATTGTTCTTTCATCTTTTGATCTTGTAATAATTGCCAGTTGTCATGAGAACTCCATGATGGTTGATAGAAATCTTGAATGTAAGGGTTGTAAAAGCTTTGATAATTATGTCACGACTTTTTTCCTTGTATGTAGTTGCAATGCTCTTGACTTCCCATAAATCTTGTAAATCCATAGGGTATAATATGTTCATTTATATCTCATCCATGATAAACCTCTCGCGATTGGTTATGTTTAGTATGTGGCATTATCTCAAAGAACATCACTTTCACAAACCAACCTAGACATTTTATCAAGGATTTCACTATTTGATTCCTTAACAAGATAGCAATACAATCTTTACATCCATAAAATACCAAAGAGAAAAGAAAGTACATCAATTGTAGTAGGGTCAACAAACTTAAAACTAACAATAAAAAATTTACAAAATATTAAAAATTCTAAACAACTTCATAAACTAACTAAACCTAAGTGACTACCATTCCTTGGCAACGGCGCCAAAAACTTGATTCGAGTGCCACCAGTATAACAGCTCACTTGTAGTAATAGTGTAACCAACTTACATTGACTACAAATATCGTCCTCAGGGAAAGGTGGAAGCACTCACTACGTACTTAGCTACAATTACTTTATTGCTAAGGAAATCCTTTTAATTGGTTTTATAATTAAACTAAATTAATATATACTAATGAATCAATACAAATCACTTAAACTTTATATTAAGACTTTTTTAGTTCACAACTTCACCAAAGTAATGAATAATATACTTTTCAACTCACTTTATGTAACGACCTATATATTTAATTAGATGATTAATCACTAATCACAAATCAGTAATGGTCCAAAACCTGACTAAAAGTTACGGTTAGTCGACGTGCTAAAAAAGTTGTGTTTGATGTGCCTATTGTGTGATGTATGACCAAATTAAATTGATTTAAATGAAGTTAAACTATATATTTATTTTCAATAAGGGGCTATGGTCTAATTTTAAATGAAATTGTAAGTAAAAAAGGCAATTAAGTAATTTTGCCCTATTTTATCTACACATCGTGAAAGGAGGAGGGGTGAAGAAGGAGAGACTCCTCCTTCAAGTGTAAAATGATCATCGCAGCGGACGATGGAGCTCTAACGATAGGGAGACGACGACAAATATTTCGGCGAGGCTTTAATGGCGGCGACGGTGCTAGCTCACGAAGAGCTCGGGAGGAAGAAAGAAAGGAAAGAGAAGAGAAAGAAAGAAAAGAAAGGGAGGATTCTTGTTTAGAATCCCAAAACCTTAGAGTTGAGACTCCATAAAAGGCTATGGTAAGACCCTAAACATATCTTGAGTTCAAACTTGAAGTTAAAACCTATGAATCTATAGAGGTCCTTAAGAGTTGAGTTGGTTCCTAAACAATTTCATTTTTTGTCAATTTCAAAATAGTTTTGTTGTTGTTAAACAAGCATAAATCTAGTTTATATTTGCATTATAATTTGATGTTTACGGATTCTTAGTTCTCATGAAAGATTCAAGTTGGTTTGGTCAAATAAAAGCTAATTCATGTTATTTGAGGTAAATACCCCTTTGACTTGTAGTTTTGCATATCAAGTATTTGATAAAATTGTCATAAAGAAGTCCTCCTAGTATTCTTCAAAATTTTAATGCATGAATCTATGGTGTTTGTTTGTTAAACCTTGATTCCTAATTGATTTCTACTAATAAGTTGGACTAAGCTTTCATGATTTTCAAGTCATGTGAATGTTTTGAATAAAAATTTATTTTATTTTGGCACTAGAAACTTCATTCCAAGACTAAGTGAAACGTTGAACTCAACTTTTGGTTTAATTGATTTCAATTGTAATTCTTAGTGATTTCGCTTAGTTGTCTATAAAACTTAAGTTTTGTAAATAGTCTTGAAAAAGAATTCACTATTAGTGTTTGATAAAATGCTTTTAAGAGAACTTTGTTCTTTTCTTTAAAGTTTGAAAGCTCAAATTGAGCTCGATAAGATTGTAAATCTTTTGAAGTCAAGTTTGGTCAAAGCTATGAATTATGGATTTCTTTTTATTATCATGGCATTTGACCTATTTGTTATGGAATTTTGGGTCTTGATAACTATTCAAATATGGTTTATATGGACTTTGAGCTTCAAAGTGATTTGGGCGAATTTTGAATTAAGTTGAGTAACTCCTTTTCTTACATACAATGTGCTTGACATAAAAAGGGAGCTTTAATATATTTTCTTAAGAATGAAACCAACTTATTGAAGCTATATTTGATGTTTTGGTGAATCTAAAAAACTCGACACCTTTGAATAGACTTAATGTATAAAACCAAATGTCTAGACAATTATATTGTTTTGGTTTGAATTATTATAATAAAGGTTTTATGAACTTGGGATTCCTTGAGTTATATTCATTAAGTTCAAGAGTGAAACTAATATAAGTTTGTCTTAATATGTTAAGCCCTTTATGTAATGACTTGAGTCTTTAAAAGAACTAATTGATGAATTAGTTCATTTGAGCTACACAAGGTCTCTATTTAGTAATGATCCCTAAAACAACTTTGATATACTATGTATGATTGTAGATAAGCAAGAAGGACACAACTAGACTATTCGAACATCGATTTGACGTGGCGATTTATGTGATTGTATTGCAAGTAAACCGGTAAGAAATTCAATATTATTTCTTTTCCTTTCCTTGCATATTTTGATGGAAATGATACTCATTATTGGACTTTACTTTCCTACCGAGTGACCTAGGGTCTAAAGTGGTCAAATTGAGTCGTTGTTTACTCATGGGTTGAGCATCTGAGTCACGCTCGTGGCTCCTATACAGGATTGAATCACGTGAGTGAGCATCCACATGTATTGTGGCTCTTACTGGACTTCAAGGATTTCATTGCGGTTGAGCATTCGGTGGCAACTGTGGCTCATTTTTTAATGTTTTCTCTGATTGCGGCTTAAGTAAGGTAACAGTGCCAAATGGATTAGGTGCAATTGAAGAAGACTTGGTCCCACCGTACTAGTATTTGACACTTACTCATAGTCAAGTGGCTTTGAGCCCATATGTATAGTGTCAAGACCACTTGGCACCTATCTTTTGATTCAGAGTCACTTGCTCCTTACCGTTGACCATTGTAGTCTATCTATCATGTAATTTATTGTTCTTTTCAGCTTCATTTCTTTCCAACATGATTTATTGAATTTTTTATTATTCAATCTGAACTACTGTTGAACTTCTTCTAGATTTACTCACTGGGATTGTCTCCATTTTTTGTGACAGTTGTAAGTTAATCTTTGAGCTATAGAACATTGACGTGCGTCATATGTAGGTCATTTAATGTACCTATATTATAATTACTATGTTTTATAAATGGGTATTTGGGTTGAGAGATACTATACTTTGTATATTGTATTCGTTGTGTGGGGTTTCCACATTCTAGCTTCCACACCTATAACTCGCTGTATGTTTGTTATCGAGTTTTCATCTAATTTAAGTCCTACTACATATGATTTCATATATATACTCTGTTGTATGGGCTATCAGATACCAAAGACCGGTTCGTGAGGCTGACTAAGCCTTTATTAACTTCGAACTAGTTTACCGGGAGTTAATGGAGCCTAGTGTCAGGCGATGCCCAATTTATAGGGTTGGGGCCATCGCAGTTAGTATCAGAGGTTTTGACTTTCGCTTTTGATAAGCCGACAACTAGATTAGCTCACGAATACGAACTTGTAATATTAGGAACACCAATGAACTTAGTATGGAAACCCTATGATCCCAACTTGGAGACTTAGTTAGGAAGCGAGCGAAGGTAGGACTGAGGGAAATTTTGAATAAACCTTACTATATGCGATTTTATTGTTGAATTATATGGTATCAATAGATATACGATATAACTACTTCTACACCCGCATTCACTCTTATGTTTCACATAAGGCACAATGAGTAACTTGAAAAAGATAGACAATAGATTTATCATATTCGAAAAAATTGATAATAAAGAAGATTGATGGTAATGATCAATTTATGGATAGGAGTTAAGTGTGTAGATACCGAAGTATGAAAAAAAAGTAATAGATTTTGATATATTTAATTGGAACTAGTTATGAGGATCGAATAAGAAGTGAAGACTGACAAAGAACATAGCGTTTGATGATTTCAAAGTTGTCAAATCTTGAGAATTTGTGACAATAGTGAACCCTATATTATTTGCAACTATTCTCTTAATTTAATGACTATCTAGGCATGTAAATTTGAGATAAAAGAAATTCAAGGACACCTAAACAATGTGTAATTCTTTGTTCTAATGATGTAACTACTAGTCAAAAGAAATTTACATTCCAGAGTAAAGAAGGAATTTAAGCACTAATGGAACTAATGATTGACGCAAAAAAAATCTTGTTGAATGAACGAAATGTAGCAAACAGTTATGCATGCCTAAGTTAGTGTGTCAATAGTTCTACTTATTTGTTTATCCATCTGAGATGTGAATTGGGTTAGGTTTGACCCTAATATGATCTAACCTAAAATAGTGATACAAGATTTTTTTAATTAATTTGTACCTCAAGGAGTTAGAGTTTCCTAATAATCATATTGTTGGATATTAGCGATTTGAGAAATCAACTAAGCATACTTAGTACTCATTGAAGAGCTTGAGACTTTCCAAGTGCCAAGGCACATATTAGTTGCATGTAGTATGAAAGGAATGCTCTAACGAGTCCTTATAGTAGATACACGAAATTAGATTCAAGTACCCATAAATCATGAATGCTCCTTGCACGTGTTTTCGGATGATCCACTTGGAATAATTTATGTAAAGAAATTGATATTGTTTGATAATAGAAAATGAATGGAAACTTAGTCTATGTATACATCCCTATATGATAATTTGAATAGGAGCAACTGAGAGAGTAAAGTTTGAGAAAATTGGTAAAGTGACACAATATATCGAGGAATGCATAAAAAAAGGAAGGATGAAGATTTGTGAGACAAGTGGGTTAACACAAACTCTAAGGAAGTAGAGTGTTAAGAAGACTTGAGAGCTAATGAGTAAAGGATGTATGGACTCCTTTAGCTTTGACGAAAGCTCTAAAGTAGTGGTGTTGGATCATAAGCCCGAGTAACTCCACTTTAGCGACACTATTCATTCATAGTCCTAGGATTGGTGAAGTTGACCACCACCTATAAGGCTAAGGAATGAATTAAGTGTTGTAAGCAAAGATAGAGTTCGGGGATTATCCATAGGATTGGGGAAAAACTTAGGAATAACCCATAGGACAATGCATTGTAAAATTCTCACATGTCTTGATGTGATTCGAATGCAATAATATGCTTAATAACAAAAATTTGACGTGATCGTTGACTCGAAAAATTACAAAGATCATATGATCGCGAATGCTTAGATATGATCATACACTAGTTGCCTAAATCTGCTTGCATTTTTTCAACTTTTACCGATAGACTCGAAGTACAACTGAGCAATTTATAGATCTGATATGAGATTGTAAGTCATAAGTCTGCAAATGTCCGTTATTTTGGATTGTGATCCTTATATTTATTATCAGGTTGTAGCAGTTGTCTTTTACTACCAGGTTATGGAAGGGTTACTGACATGCATGGGCACCAAAATATATCTAAGTACGGCTTTTTAGTTTGATGATTAGGCTGCATGAATGATCCAAATTGTAGAGGTTAAGCTCACGTTTGTATTACGAGTTCGGTAGCAAGTGAGAAAGATTGTTTGCATATGTACATGATGTAAGTATGACTTTAGTGGTTGACCTAAAGTGTTGTGGCTCCATTTGAGACTTTATGAGATAGGCCTTTTCATTATGGTAAGTAATGATATTGAGACATTGGTGTCAGTGATTGTTTAAGAATCACACAGAGGAAGCCAAATAGATTAGATAATAATTGAATGGACTTAAGATAAACTGATTGGTCATGCGAACTATCACAAGAGAGCACCTAGTTTAAAATATAAGGCCATCATTGATTTAATGTGAGGAAAAATTTGCACTCAAACATTTTCTCTACTTAATCTAGTCACATGTGTAACTTCCTTCTAATTTTGAGGACTGAATTTCCTTTTAGTTAGGAAGATTGTAACGACCCGAATTTTTAATTAGATAATTAATCGCTAATCACAAATTATTACGGTCCAAAACTCGACTAAGGGTTGCGGTTAGTCAGTGTACTAAAAAAACCGTGTTTGATGTGCCTATTGTGTGATATACGACCAAATCAAATTGATTTAAATGAAGTTAAACTATATATTTGGTTTCAATAAGGGGCTATGGTCTAATTTTTAAATCAAATCATATGTAAAAAGGACAATTACGTAATTTTCCAAGAAATAAAAAATAAAAAATAACTTGATGAAATAAGGTTTTCGCTCCATAAAACATGAAAAAGTGGGTGAAGAGGGGGAGATTCCTCCTTCTTCTCGCGTGCGACGATCATCAGGGCGGACAACGAAGCTCCAGCAACTGGGAGACAATGACAGAAAATTCGGTGAGGCTTTGGTGGCGACGACGGTGCTAGCTCGCGAAGAGATTTAGAGGAAGAAAGAAGGGAAAGAGAAGATAAGGAAAGAAAGGAAATGGAGGATTTATGTTTGGGATCCCAAAATCTTGGCATTGAGACTCCATAAAAGGCTATGATGAGACACTAAACATATCTTGAGTTCAAACTTGAAGTTAAAATCTATGAATCCATAGAGCTACTTTTAAGTTGAGTTGGTTCTTAAATGGTTTGGTTTTTTGTCGATTTTGAAATGGTTTTGTTGTTGTCAAACAAGCATAAATCTAGTTTATGTTTGCATTATAATTTGATGTTTATGATTCTTCATTCTCATGAAGGATTCAAGTTGGCTTGGCCAAATAGAAGCTAATTCATGTTATTCGAGGTAAATACCCCTTTGATTTGCAATTTTGCATATCAATTATTTCATGAAATTGCCACAAAGAAGTCCTATTAGTATTCTTCAAAATTTTAATGCATGAATCTATGGTGTTTGTTTGTAAACCGTGATTCCTAACTGATTTCTACAAATAAGTTGGACTAAGCTTTCATGATTTTCAAGTCTTGTAAATGTTTTGAATAAAAGGTTATTTCATTTTGGCACTAGAAACTTTATTGAAAGACTATGCGAAGTGTAGAACTCAACTTTTGGTTTAATTGATTTCAATTGTTATTCTTGGCGATTTCGCTTGGTTGTCTATGAAACTTAAGTTTTGTAAATAGTCTTGGAAAGGAATGCACTCTTGGTGTTTGATAAAATGCTTTTAAGTGAACTTTGTTCTTTTCTTTAAAGTTTGAAAGCTCAAATTGAGCTCGACAAAATTGTAAATCTTTTTACGTCAAGGTTGGTCAAAGCTATAAATTATGGATTTGTTTTTATTATCATCACATTTAACCTATTTGATATGAGATTTTGGGTCTTGATAACCATCTGAATATGGTTTGCTTGGATATTGAGCTTCAAAGTAATTTAGGTGAATTTTGAATTAAGTTGAGTAGCTCTTTTTCTTGCATACAATGTGATTGAAATAAAAGGGAGCTTTAATCTATTTTCTTGATAATGAAACCAACTTATTGAAGCTATACTTGATCTTTTTATGAATCTAAGAAACTCGACACCTTTAAATATACGTAATGTATAAAACTAAATGTCTAAAATTTTTTATTGTTTTGGTTTAAATTGTTAGAACAAAAGTTCTATGGACTTGGGAATTCTATACTTATATTCATTTAGTTCAAGAAAGAAACTAATATAAGTTTGTCTTAGTATGTTAAGCCCTTTATGTAATGACTTGAGTCTTTAAAATAACTAATTCATGAATTAGTTCATTTGAGCTAGACAAGGCCTCTATTTAGTAAATGGTCTCTCAAACAACTTTGTTATACTTCGTATGCTTGTAGATATGCAAGAAGGACTCAACTAGACTATTCGATCATCAATTTCACGTAGAGATTTATGCGATTGTATTGTAAGTAAACAAGTAAGAAATTCAATATTATTTCCTTTCCTTTCCTTGCATATTTATGGAAATGATACTCATTATTGGACTCTACTTCCCTACTAAGTGACCTAGGGTCTAAAGTGGTTGAATTGGGTAATTGTTTACTCGTGGGTTAAGCATCCTTGTTGCGCTCGTTGCTCCTATATGAGATTAAATCCTATGAGTGAGCATCTGCCAAATGTCGTGGCTCCTCACATGACTTCAAGGATTCTATTTCCATTGAGAACCCGGCGGCGACTATGGCTCCCTTTAGAATGTTTTCTCAGGCTGCGGCTCAAGTAAGCCGACAGTATCGAATGGATTAGGTGCAGCTGAAACGGACTTAGTCCCCCATACAAGTATTTGACACTTTCTTGTAGTCAAGTGGCTTTGAGCTCACGTGTAGAGTGTTAAGACCACTTAAGGGCTTATCATTTGGTCCCTATCCTTGACCATTGTAGTCTGTTTATCATGCTCTTTATTGTTCTTTTCAGAGTCGTTTCTTTCCACCATAATTTATAGACTTGTTTATTGTTTAATCTGAATTACTCCTGAACTTCTTCAGGATTTACTCACTAGGATTGTCTTCGTTTTTTGCGACAATTGTAGGTATAATCTCTGAGCTCGAGAACATTGATGTGTGTCATATGTAGGTCATTTAATTTACTTATATTATAATTACTAGGTTTTATAAATGGGTATTTAGGTTGAGAGAGACTATACTTTGTATATTGTATTCATTGTATGGGGTTTCCACATTCTAGCTTCCACACCTATAACTCGTTGTGTGTTTAATTTATTTGTTATCGGGTTTTCATTACAGTTAAATTTTGTTGCATATGATTTCATATATATACTATATTGTATGGATAATCAGGTTCTAAAGACCGATTTTTAGGCTAATTAGGCCTTTATTAACGCCAAATTGCTTTACTGGGAGTTAATGGAGGCCTAATGTTGGGCGATGCCCAATTTATAGGGTTGGGGCCGTCTCACTTTATCATATTTATTATGTTGTGGAATGCCTAATTAGAATCGACAGCTTTCCTTCAAATCCACTTTAGACCACTGTCGTGATGAAAAAGATTCTAATGTGCAAACTAGAACTTCATCTATCGGTGTAAATAACGTAAGCTCCACATTGCTTTAATGTTCCAAATCTTTAGATTCATAACTAATTAAGTTTACTATCCGTGCCTCCCTAATCAACAACTATCGCTTCATATTGTATATTTTATGGTTGTACCATCCATAACCAGCTTAAAATATTTAATGGTCATAATAACTTCTAAAACCTAATATCAACGAACATGTGATCAACATGTTCATAGCATTATGCTCAGAATCAATACAAATTATAACCATTGTATTTTTTATATTTATATTCTATTTATGTTCATAGCATAGCATTCATACCAAATGATCTATCGATCCCTAAGATTAATAGACTACTCATACTTCATTGAAACAAACATGCACATAGTTGTCTTTATTGAAATCAGAGATATTAAAGAAATAATTCAATTAAATTAAAAACACAATACCTGAATCACCACACATGAGTCTTCAATGTCTTCCTCCACAATCTTCTTAATACTCAAGATTAAGTAAAACCAAAGCTAAACTATGTTAATGGTGGCTAATCTCTTGATGATATATGTTAATGGTGGCTAATCAATAAACCCCAGCGTTGCCACTTAAAGCGTCATGTGTGTATTTCCACGGTGTTGCCACTACACCGCCACTTTTGTGTGTAAATCCATCTTTCAGTGGACTCAGCTTTGTCCATCCTGTCTCTGACACCGTCCCTTTAGTCTCCACGGCGTCGCCACTACGTCGGCTTTCCCATCTCCTTTCTTCTCTTCCTTGCTCTCCTACAATGTGCCTATGTTATCCTTGTTGTGCTTTTATACCCTACAGCGCCACACCTCAATCCCATGGCACCAGCCACACTTTAGTGTGTTTTAGCTCCTTTTCTTCTCCTTTTTGCTCGTTTCCTTCCTTTATGCCTTATTTACCCGAAAATGCATAAAAAGCATCAATTAGAGTTAATTTAGGGATATTTAGACTAAATATACTACTAAACTAACCTTATATATAAGTCTAAATAATTACTTATCAATGGGCCCCAACACGCATCTCAATTACCCCTAATGCTTAAATCTAGCTAGCCAAGTACATGGTGTGCAACTTGAATGGTTATATACGTGTTAAAGTCATTAAGTTGCATTTACCATCCTTGTTTCTAATATAGTTCAATTGTAATCTAATTTGACTATTGATAACTTAACACTCATTTTGCTCTTGGTATTAGGCTAGTAAGGGTTGTTATTATGTAAGCAATGTAATTTGACATATCAATGCTTAACAACCCCATGAAGATTCTTACAAATCATTTCAAGTCAATTTGGTGTCTAATGGTTCCTTTTATTTATTTCAATTCATCATTGGGCACTTAGCTCAGCCAAAAGTGTCTACACTTGCTTAATATTGTTCAACACACTTTATCTGTCATTTTTAGGTGTTATTGAACTAATTAAGATCATTAGATATATTTCAAATGAGTGTACAACACTAGTTTGCAAAATAGTCCCCCAAGGACTTCAAAATAAATATTTGAAAGTTAGTTTTCTTTCAAATTGAAAATGGCTTAAAAGTACATAAAAACTTTCAAAATTCTCAAGTTTGGTTCCGTGAAGTCCAAATACTTAAAACCAAGGTTTTCGAGTGATAAAAATCTCATTTAAATTTATGAAAACCCAATTTGCAACTTTAATTGAAATTTCAAATCCATACTTGTAAATATTGAATTTTTAATTGAAATGCAACTTGAAAATTGAATAAGACATGTTGAAAAATCACGAAACTCAGTGGGCACCTTCACAATGATCTAATAACACAATCCGAGAAACTTGGTTCGGTTCCGACATCATTTGATTCTTGGAATACCTTAAGAAAAAAATCAGCCCATTAAGTAATTACATTTCGCCTATTTTAAGATCCATTTGGAAAACCATTCAAAACACCTAGAGAAATTATGAGACTTGGTGAACAACTTCCCTACAATATAAATATATGATCTAAAGGTTTGGTCCAATTCTCGGCATCATTTGATAATCGGAATGTGCTTAAACCCATTTCATCTCATTTAGAAACTCTCATTTTTCTATTTCAAAACAATTTTTTGAAAACCATCTAAAACATGACGGAATCTCTTGAAAACTTTGATGATTCAAATTTATAGTATGTTGATGTTTTTTTTGTGATTTTTGGTGATTTTTGGACTAATGGAGTCCCTAAAAAAAGGTCCAAAATTTCGGGCAAAAGTATGAATTTTTAGGCAAGTCAGGTCTCATACCGTGGGAATGAATCCCACAACGCCCCTCATGGCGTGGTTTTGGCCATGAGCCACATCATGTGTGGTGCCTTGGGATCATACCTATGGTGCCATTTGGCGGCGCCATTTGGAAAAGAGGTGAAAATGGTGGTTTTGAAACCTCGTCTTCCTCGCCGACTCCCGAACCTAAATGCACCCATATATGGCTTCAAAAACTACCAAAGAGTGCTCTCAGTCTTAACTCAATTATAACATCTAACGTCATAATTTACTCATGCATCAAATAATCATTTTAAACCACAAATTCTTTGCATTTTCATGTAAACTCAAAAACATGAATTGGAAATTGAAATAAGTTTTAAATTGGGGGTTTAAAAAAAGAAAAGCTTAGTTGTCAACTTCCATTTCATCTAATTCAAGCTTTTAAACCTCCTGTTAAAGTTTTGGAAACCAAAGGAACTAATGAGATTAATGAATTAGTGATAAACTAATAAGCAAACCTCAAAACTAAACAGGGAATTGATATCGTAATAAGACTTGAAAGTCTTCCTCTACATAGGTTCAACCTAAACAATCAATTAATCTAATTAATAATATGTACAACCACTATAATGATCTCTCACTCTCGCAAAATTCAAGTAATGAATGATGATCCACATAATGGAGATCTCAAGTATATATAAACTCGGTCAATTTACTATATCTAGGAATGTAGTCCTAAATACAATAAAACTCGAAAAACCTTCCCGGTCTCCAATTGTAAATCCTACTGGAATCATCTAATGTTCAACAACTAAGTCTTCTATTCCTTTAAGAATCTCGACTCGTCATCTCCATAAAGTTCTTCAGCCGTTCATGCACATTTCTTTCAGATTTTGTATTTGTAATCTATCTTGAAATTCTCTGCCTGCAGTGTCAAACTTCTTCACTGTTGTGGACTAATAGTAACAGTTACCCTGTTTCAGTATCCAACTCGCATTCAATTCTTGCTTTGAGTTCATATTTTTCATTGTCTTTGACCTTGACTTTGATACTGTGATCCTCACTAGAATTTGCATTGTAGTCTTTCTCTAGTTGTGTCTACTCTCAAACCATCTTGCTTAGTCAGCTTTCCATCTTAATTGCAGCATGTACTTGACTTAACTTATATTTTGATAATATACTACTAACAATGATAGACCGACCCAAATACTTTAAACTAGGGTCCAAGAATCTCCCCCTTTAGCCTAGATTGGTCAAAAATAGTAACTTATCATGTACTTACAATCTCTCTAAGCTCATGTCATGAAAATGAGAAACTTTGATTAGTTGATCTAACTAGTATTTCCTCTTCGCCATTTCTTTGTATTTCTCTGCTCACTCTATTGATCGGAAATGACCAAAGGCAATTTGAGCCGAAACAGCAAAGTACTGTGAAATGAAAGTGATCTACGTCTAATTAGAGGCCTTGCAGATAGCCTCAGCCTAATCTAGAATCCTCTTCAATATATCAGAGGAAACTTCCTCTTCAACATCAATCTTCTTCTTTCCCATGGAAATAGTTCTGGTTTCTTGGAAGAGCCTAATTGTCCAACAAAATGTCTTTGACGGATGGCCCTTAATTTAACCATTGTTCCTCTGTAATGATATGACGATTAGTTTGTGTACCTATGTAGATTTGGTTCGAATGAAGATGATAGTATATGTCGTTCGTCTTTATCGTCAAAAGATCAGTCGTAGCAACATAGTCACCATAAGAGGTTGAAGAAAATGATTAAGACATTCTTACAATAACTCAAGGAAAGAAAGTAACGAAAATGGTAAAGAGCGAAGGAATTCACAGCTAAAGAAAAGTGTAAATTGGAATGACGAATTTGCATCCATAAGATTATCGCATAAAATCCAGCAAAGATAATCCCAATTTAGAATCAACACTCCCTTAAATCCCCAAAGTGTTATATATGCCTACGAAACTGTAACTACTCCCCCTCGCCAGGTGTAAAGGCTAGTTTTTAGTAGCCTACTTATTTGGAACGATACTTGTTGCTGTGAAAACTCAAGTGGAAGTTTCTTAGTTAAACAAAAACATAAATCATAATAAAATATCAAACACATAGGTGTATACGTTTACACACATAACCACCAAGTTACAGTAGGAACCCATACTAGTGAGAGCAAATGCCAATCTCATGGCACAGTCGCTTAAATGTTTGTGGGTCAAAAACCTTTGTAAACATATTAGCTAGTTGTCATTCTATTGGAACATGATGAATACTAATCAAACCTCTTTCCACTAGATCCCTAATATAGTAATGACGAATATCAATATGTTTCGTCCTACAGTCTTGAACTAGATTCTTCGAAATATCCATGGCACTTTTATTATCACAATAGACCGTCAACTGAGACAACGCAATACCTTAATCTATAAGCATTTGTTGCATCCATATTAACTATTTACAACAACTGCCAGCAACAATGTATTCAATTTTAGCAGTAGATAGTGAAATGCAGTTATGTTTCTTGCTAGTCCAAGTAACAAGATTAGAACCCATGTAGTAGCATCCACCTGTAGTGCTCTTTCAATCATCGATATTTTCAGCCCAATTAACATCACTATACCTAATTAAGTCACTGGCATTGCCCTTAGTAAATAGAATACCAAAGTCAGTTGTTCCCTGCACATAGCGGAGAATCCTTTTTGCAGCAACCAAATGAGACTCTTTCGGACATGCCTGATATCAAGCAAAAATACCAACACTGGAGGCTATATCTGGTCTACTTATAGTAAGATATAAAAGGGTCACAATCATGCCTCGGTATAATGCGGGATTGACATCAACTCCCTTGTAATCCTTATAAATAATCTTTTTTGAGCTCATAGGAGTTCGAATGGACTTAGCAATTTCGAAACCTAAGAACTTAACAAGAGATTTAGCATATTTTGTCTGAAATATGAATATATTGTCAAAATGTGAAATCTGTAGACCCAAAAAGTAAGATCTCTGACCATGCTCATCTCCAATTTTTTTCATCAAATCAACGAATTATAAAGTGAGCTTTGCAGAGGTAGCTTCAAATACGATATCATCAATGCAGATATGTGCTACCAAAAACTATTTATTCTGCTCTTTGAAAAAAAAGTTTTATCATTACCCTTTAATATGACCCTTCTGTAGCAAATAGGTAGTCAACCATTCATACCAAACTCGTGATGCTTGCTTTAGATCATAAATTGCCTTGTTCAGATGATAGACATCATTAGGTTTACCATGAAACTTAAATCCTTTAGGTTGTGCAACATTAACTTATTCTTGAAAATAACTATTTAGGAAAGCACTTTTGACATCTATTTGCTATAACTTGAAAACTCTATTACGAGCAATGGCTAGCAGTAGATGAATAAATTCCAATCGTGCAACTGGAGCATACATTTCATCAAAATTAATACCTCCAACTTGAGTGTATCCTTCTGCAACTAATCTAGTTTTATTGCAAACAATAACACCATTTTCAAATGTATTATTGAAGAATATCTACTTAGTACTAATGATATCAACACCAGTAGGTCGGGGAACAATCTCTCACACATCATGGCTTACAAACTAGTTGACTTCCTTTTGCATACCATTCACATAATATTCATCCATAAGAGCCTCCTTGAAATTTTTTGGCTCGATCTGATATGTTAAACAAGTAAAGCGTGTCATGTTCTTGTATTCAACCGGAGGAATCTCTCTAGTTTGCACTGGATCATTCACTTACATTATAATTTGCTCAATTGGATGATCTTTCAGCATTCTCAACTGTGGAGTAACAAATGTTGAAGTAGAACTAGGTTCTACAGTAGATGATTTTAGATTATCATCATCAGCATCATCATCTTCATCATCAAATTGAATAGTGATAGATGAATCAGATAATTTTGCAATAGGCTGAGTAGTAAGTGTTGAGCTCATGTATGTTGATAGCTCATCTTCATCATCCTTTTGAGATGACAATTATCCTGCTCTTGCACAGTCATCAACCATTACCATGATAGATTCCATTACAAACATAATTTGCTTATTGTAGATTCTATAAGCTTACTATGCTGAGAATACCCAAGAAAAATCCCAACATCACTTTTTTAATCAAATTTTCCTTGATGTTCTCTATCATTCAAAATGAAGTAGGCATTACCGAAAACATGAAGATGTTTGAGAGAAGGCTTTTTTCCTTTCCAGATTTCATATGGAGTTTTCGTAGTCAGTGGCCTAAAATAAGCTATATTAATAACATGGGTAGCAGAGTTTACTGCTTCGCCCCAAAGATTCTTAGGCTGATTCTTCTCAGTTAGCATAAATCTAGTCATCTCCCAAATTGTGTGATTTTTTCTTTCAACAACGCCATTATGTTGTGGTGTCTTAGGAGTAGCAAATTCATGCTTAATTCTGAATTTAACACAATGATAAGCAAATTATCGATTCTCAAACTCTTGTCCATGATCATTGTGTAGTCGATTAATAGATACATCCTTATTCCTTTTCTCATTCAGAATTTGAACAAATAATTTCTTAAATTTATCAAACATTTATGCTTTATCACGCGGTAAATGAATCCATGCAAACCTTGAGTAGTAATCAACAATAACAAAAACATATTTTTTTCTCCCAAGACTTTCAACTTAAATTGGACCAAATAAGTCCATATGCAATAATTCCATCATACGTGATGTCAGTATATCTTTGAGGCCAATGTATGAAGAAGAGCGTTGCTTATGCCTTTGACATGATTTACAAATGGAATCAGACTTAGACCTTAAGTTAGGAATACCTCTTATAGCATCATGAGATATTGACTTCTAAAGTTTCTTGAAATTTAGATAACCTAGTTTTCTTTGCCAAAGCTCTGTATTTCATAGGGAACCAGAGTTTCCCATAACTTGTAGCTGGAGAGGCAATATAGAATGTTGAAGCAACGTATAGGAGTTGTCTGATATGCAGATTCCATACATGATACATTGTCTTTCATCATTGATTATCTGACAATGATATTTAATGAAGTTGACAAACAAGTCTTGATCACACAATTCACTGATGCTGATTAGATTAGATTTCAACCCATCAACATGCAAAACTCCTTTGAGATTAGATAATCCCACAACATTAAAGTTCATTTGCCAACAACATTGCCTTTCTTTCCATCACGAACGTAACAAAACCTTCCTTAAAAGATTCATAGTCTTAAGAAAGCTTTTGTCACCTGTCATATATCTAGAACAACTACTATCCAAATACCATAACTTAGTGGTAGTTCTTGAGAGCTATAGATGCATTTTCGTAGCGTTATGAGATTTAGCTCTCCAAACCTTCTTAGATGTTTTTTTCTTCTGAAATGTACTCAGATCTTTAAACATCCTATAACATCATGGTCGAACATGAACAACAGTCTAGCAATAATGGCATGTTGGAGGTAATCTGTTGCTAGCAACAGTAATCACATGTTTCATTGCACTTGCAGCAACCTTCTATGGAAAATTATTTTTTCCTTTGATGTATCAACTTGAGTCTTACTTGATTGACCCTCATTAACTACAATACCTTTGACAAAAACTGTAGGAGCAGTTATAGATACTTTAATATAGCCAAGACCATGCTTAACTCTCAAAGATTGACCAGTTTGGAGTATTTTGTTCAATTCTTGAGAATCAGAATAGAAACTTACAGTAACAGCCTCATAATCAGCTATAGCTTTCTTCGGTATACTAATGTCAGTGTCACGCTCTTTCAACATTGCATGACAAGTCTTTCTCTTTCAAGATCCTTAACCTCCAGTTTTACATATAATAATTTCATATTTAAATCAAAGTTTTAATCATAGAGAGATGTCCACTTAGCGAATAGTAGAACAGCGAAAGCCTAATGATCCTTTGCAAAATCCTCATTATTAACATTATCCCATATTACCTTGCTCTTTTCTTTACTCTTTTCCATATCAAGTTCTATGGAATCGATTTCAAAAACATCAAAAGAAGATGAAGCAGTAACCATAACTGACTCTGTCAATATAGCCACGAGCGCAGTAGTTATTGGGTTTTGGGGTTCATGCGCAGCGGTGCTTACAAAACAATTTTGACAAAAACTCCAACAGGATCTGAATTTAATTCCATTAAAAACGTTTAAACCATGAAAAACTTAATCATACCTCCGTCGCAATATACCTTTTTGAAGGTTGATCGATCTCTAAGGCGCTGCCAACGACGAACGCCCTCTACCAGTAGTCCACACACGAACGACGGCCGAGATTCGAAGTGCTAGATTCGAGAGAATACCAAACCTTTTGTTTCTCTCCAAAACGATCTAGAGCATACCAAAAACCCTAAATCGTTTCTGAAACGATAATAGAGTTTCGGTCTTTTTAATCTTTTTTGTACGTGTATTCTAACTTAAAGCGTCTATTTATACAACCCTTGTATATAGACGGTTAAGTAAATTACACATATACCCCTACTTAAAGAAGTATAAGTGTAATACACCACAAGGACATTTCTGTCATGAATCATATCATATAAAATTCATTTTTCTGAACCATCTTAAAATCTTGCAAAACCATTCTTAGTGTGCGACCCAATAGGCTCATACAACGTTAGCAGTGTACCAAAACACATTTTGGTATACAAGTCATAAGCGGCCTCTAGCAAGACATTATGACTACCTAAGTTGTACGAATATCAAATCGATACAACCTAATCAATAGTGTATATAACATCCTTTTGTCACACGATATCCTTTTGATCAAACATAAGGCATGGAATTGTCATCCAACATGTTCAATCGTACTAGTCTCGATCTCTAGGTAGACTGAAAACATCCAAGTGACATCGATCAATATCAATTCACTTAGACTAGGCCTTTTAATAGTCTAACATATCGAGGGATTCATTAGATATCTCTATTTATATAAGAGGGACAAATTCTATCTCGATTACACAACTTCATCCCATTGCTCACATAATAACCAATCACAACCTTTATAATCGTCCGGTTAAAGACAACATTTGATAGTGTCAAATCACTATGTTCCTAATGTTGAAGTCTCTGGTAATCTCAAGTCAGAGGACTGAAAAATATACCTATCCTGAGAAACAACTATGACTTAATCCATGTGATGATGTCATATCGGGTCGGTCCAAGTACTTTGTTCCCTAACAAGTACTTATGATCTTGATTCGTATCCCTATACGTATAATCATCATATGATCATCAATCAAGACTCACACTAGTCTTAATTCATTATAGTTCCTCATTATAATGATCGACTAGGGACATTTAAGATATTTCTGTAAATACCCATGGATCTTATTATAATGTAAACATGCAAATTTATTATAGTAAATAGCAAATGAAATCCTCTATTTTATTAACTAAAAGTATTCATAAAGATAGTTAATGGATTGACCTAGGGCACACGCCCCAACATCTCCCACTTGCACTAGGGCTAATCATACATGCGTCTAATGCCTAATGATCTAACATGACCATCATGTTTTGCTTGTGGAAGAGCTTTTGTCAATGGATCTGCAACGTTGTCTTCAGTAGGTACTCTGCAAATCTTTATGTCTCCCCTCTCAATAATTTCTATGATGAGATGAAAACGCCTGAGTATATATTTGGATCTGTGGTGTGATCTAGGTTCCTTGGCCTGTGCTATTGCCCCGTTACTGTCACAATACAAACAAACTGGGTTAGCAATACTTGGAACCACACCTAGTTCATAAATGAACTTTTTGATCAAAACTGCCTCCTTTGCTGCATCGGACGCTGTAATATACTCAGTTTCTGTTGTAAAATCTGTCACAGTCTCTTGCTTCGAACTTTTCCAACTTACTGCACCCCCATTCAAAGTAAACACATATCCAGATTGCGATCTAAAATCATCTATATCAATTTGAAAACTTGCATCTGTGTAACCATTTATAACTAGATCATTTTCAAAACCTCCATAGACCAAGAACATTTCCTTAGTCCTTCTTAAGTATTTAAGGATGTTCTTTGACTCTCACCAGGATCTGACTGATATTTCCTTGTAGTGCTCAAAGCATATGATACATCAGGTTGAGTGCATAGCATGGCATACATGATAGATCAAATAGCCGATGCATATGGAATCTTATTCATACGGTCTCGCTCATCATTTGTCGTAGGACATTGATTCTTGCTGAGACTTATGCCATGAGACATTGGCAACAATCCTCTTTTAGAGTCTTGCAAACTGAACCTATTCAACACCTTGTCTATGTAAGCACTCTGACTTAGACCGATTAGCCTCTTAGATATATCCCCATATATTATTATCCCTAGGATATAGGTTGCATCTCTTAAGTCTTTCATTGAGAAACATTTCCCTAACCAAGACTTGACATTCTGCAATGTTGGGATGTCATTTCTAATGAGTAATATATCATCAACATACAGTACCAGAAAAATAACTACACTCCCACTGACCTTCTTGTATACACAAGGCTCATCTTGGTTCTTAATAAAACCAAAATCCTTGATTGCTTCATCAAAACGAAGATTCCAACTCCGAGAAGCTTGCTTTAATCCATAAATGGATCTTTGAAGCTTGCATACTTTCCTAGAATTCTTAGGATGTACAAAACCTTTAGGTTGTGTCATATACACGTCCTCAAGCAGTTTTCCATTAAGAAATGTTGTTTTTACATCCATTTGCCATATCTCATAGTCATAATATGCTGGAATGGCAATTAAAATTCTTATGGATTTAAGCATGGCTACTGGCGAAAAAATTCCATCATAATCAACACCTTGAGTCTGCATGAAACCTTTTGCTACAAGTCTTGCTTTAAAAGTATGCACATTGCCATCCATGTCAGTTTTCTTCTTGAAAACCCATTTACATCCAATGGTCTTACCACCTTCAGGTAAATCATCCAAGTTCCAAACTTGGTTATCATACATGGATTGCATCTCAGAGTTCATGTCACTTAGCCATTTATCTGAGTCTGGTCCAGACATAGCCTCCTGATAAGTGGTGGGCTCATTTTGATCTATAAGCAACACATCCCGACTATCAGTAATGAGAAATCGGAATCTCTCTGGCTCATGTCCTACCCTACCAGATTTACGTGGGCCTTGTGTCACTTGCGGAGGTTCAACTGGTTCAGAACATTGTTGAACTTCTAGTAGTTGTTCAGGGTTTATCTGTGATTCTTGAACTTCTTCAAGATTCATTTCTCTCCCACTAGTGTCTTTTGAAATAAACTGTTTTTCCATAAAGGCACCATACCGAGCAACAAACACTTTATTCTCAGCGAGATTATAAAAGTAATATCCTTTTGTTTCCTTAGGATACCCCACAAATAAACACTTGTCAGATTTAGGTGCTAGTTTTTCTGAGACTTGTCGTTTTACGTAAGCCTCACAATCCCAAATCTTAAGGAAAGACAAACTAGGTCTCTTCCTGTACCATATCTCATATGGTGTTTTATCAACTGCTTTAGAAGGAACTCGATTTAGAGTGAAAGATGCAGTTTGTAATGCATAACCCCAAAAGGATAATGGAAGATCTGCATGACTCATCGTAGATCGAACCATATCTAATAAGGTTTGATTTCTCATTTTAGAAACTACATTCCACTGTGGAGTTGCTGGTGGAGTCAATTGGGAGACAATCCCACAATTTCTAAGATGATCATCAAATTCTTGGCTCAAATATTCACCACCTCGATCTGACCAAAATGTTTTGATAGTTTTACCAAATTGATTATGCACTTCATTTTGAAACGTTCGAAACATCTCAAATGATTCAGCTTTTTGTTTCATTAGATATACATAACAATATCTGCTGAAATCATCAGTAAATGTAATGAACTACTGATAACCTCCTCTAGCCATTGTGTTTATAGGACCGCATACATCGGTATGTATTAGACCCAATAAATCACTTGCCCTTTCACTGTGTCTAGTAAAAGGGATTTTTAGTCATCTTGCCTCGTAAACAAGATACGCACGTTTCATATGCTTCTAAATCAAATGAATCTAGAAGTCCATCTTTATGGAGCTTCGTTATGCATTTCTCATTTATGTGCCCGAGACGACAATGCCAAAGATAGGTTTGGTTCAAATCATTTGACTTAAATCTCTTTGTATTTATGTTAAAGACTGGAGTATCAGTGGACCTTTTCATGCTTAGAATATAAAGACCATCACACAAATCAACATTTGCATAAAATATTCCTTTACGAGAAATGGAACATCTATTATTCACAATATTAAAATCAAAACCATCCATGTCCAAGCATAAAACAGAAATGATGCTTCTGCTCAAGGCAAGCACAAATAACAATTATTTAAAGTTAAGATAAGTCCACTAGGTAAGACTAAGTCATATGATCCAACAGCCCGGGATGCAACTCTTGCTCCATTCCCTACGCGGAGGATGACTTCTCCTTTCTTCAACTTTCTACTTCTGGTGAGTCCCTGCATATTTATACAAATGTGAGATCCACATCCGGTATCTAATACCCAGGAATCACTAGTAGATAAATTAATTTCAATAACATAAATACCTGTAGTAGTAGTCGCACTACCCTTTTTCTTCTTTAGATCTTCCAGATAAAGTTTGCAATTTCTGAACCAATGTCCAGGTGCATGACATAAATGACAATTTCCTTCCTCTTCTTTTGGTGTTTTGAAGGAGGAACAGGCTGGGGCTTGACTTGTTCCACAGGCTTTGCGACAGTGCAGCAGCAGCCTTGACAACTTTAGCCTTGCCTTTGCCTTTCTTCTTCATTGTTTTTCCCGTTTGGACCATCAACACATTACTAGAGGGTTTCTTGATATTTTGTTCAGCAGTTTTGAGCATCAAATGCAACTCTGAAATTGATTTCTCCATATTATTCATATTGTATTTCATCACAAATTGTGAGTAACTTTTTGGTAATGAATTCAGGATCAAATCCGTAGCCAACTCTTCGCTTATGGGAAATCCGAGTCTATCAAGCTGGTCAACATAGCCCTTCATCTTCAGAACATGAGTTTAACTGACACACCCTCAGTCATCTTGCAAGAATGTAAGTTTTTTACTGTCTCAAAGCTTTCTTGCCTAGCTTGCTGTTGGAATATTTCCTTCAGCGTTACAACCATATCGTAGGCTTCCATTAGTTCCATGTCCTTCTGAAGTTCAGGAACCATAGTTGCATGCATAATACATGCAACATCAGTAGAATCGTTGACATGCTTATAATGCACATCCTTCACAGCTTTCGTAGCATTGGCTGGTGGGTCCTCAGGAATTGGACCATCCAGGACATACAAATTGCGTTCATGCTTAAGAACAATTCTCAAGTTTCTGAACCAGTCAAGAAAGTTAGTCCCATATAGCTTATCCTTCTCAAGGATGGATCGCAGTGACAGGGGATTATTCTTATTGAAGAGGCCATTGATCTACAATAAAGATTATGCAAAGTTTATTTTAGTATAGAGGAATAGACTCCCACTAAATTAACAACCCTCCTAAAACACACTGTTTATTTAGGGGACTAAAATCCATATTTCACCTAATTCTATGACAACTATGCCATGAAACACAGAACTAGATTATTTATGTAGGTAACAATTACCAATTACATCTTCTGTAATTTTTAGATACTTTTATGAGATACGGGACATCTTATGTCTTATCATGTTTTTATCTCATCATGTGCCTAAAGCTCAAAACTATTTTGATAGCTTTATTAAGTCGGACCATTTTAAACATTTAGGTAACTCTTATCCAACTTGTCTCACCAAGTTAACACAATACACCCAGTTATGGCTGAAACTGTATTATTGTGATCGAGGCCTTAACAAGTGTTTTAAATAGGGATAACGAAATCGATTTTGCATATATCTCTTAATCTAATTTGTTATCTATCTTTATCAAATAGAAACTTCATAATAGAATAGATATAACAAGATAAATAAATAATTTTGAAAATTAATTATTTGCAATTTCGGTCCTCATCCAAATAATCACAAACATGTAATTGAATCATGAACTACTATCCCAATCGAACCTCATGGTGTCATGGATCACAGAACACGAAACTCAATTCATTAAAATTACTCGAATTAACCTAACATGGTTACTAGCATGTACAAAACTAATTTCAATAAAATCATGAATATATGTATCATATACACAAAACATGATAATAAATTTCACACAAAACTTATGTATATCACATATATATCAACTATTAACAAGCTTTCAATCATATATCATGTATATATCAGAAGAAAACATGTAATGAATTTAATGGAATCGAACTCGAAGTCTTTGATACCACTATTGGGTTTTGGGGTTCATGTGCAGCGGAGATTACAAAACAATTTTGACAAAAACCCCAACAGGATCTGAATCCAATTCCATTAAAAACGTTTAAACCATGAAAAACTTAATCATACCTCAGCCGCAATATAACTTTCTGAAGGTTGATCGATCTCTAAGGCGCTGCCAACGACGAACGCCCTCTACCAGTAGTCCACACACGAACGGCCGTCGAGATTCGAAGTGCTAGCTTCGAGAGAATACCAAACCTTTTGTTTCTCTCCAAAATGATCCAGAGCATACCAAAAACCCTAAGTCGTTTCTGAAACGAAAATAGAGTTTCGGCCTTTTTAATCTTTTTTGTACGTGTATTCTAACTTAAAGCGTCTATTTATACAACCCTTGTATATAGACGATTAAGTAAATTACATATATACCTCTACTTAAAGAAGTATAAGTGTAATACACCACAAGGACGTTTCTGTCGTGAATCCTATCATATAAAATTTGTTTTTCTGAACCATCTTAAAATCTCGCAAAACCATTCTTAGTGTGCAACCCAATAGGCTCATACAACGTTAGCAGTGTACCAAAACACATTTTGGTATACAAGTCATAAGCGGCCTCTAGCAAGACATTATGACTACCCAAGTCGTACGAATATCAAATCGATACAACCTAATCAATAGTGTATATGACATCCTTTTGTCACACGATATCCTTTTGATCAAACATAAGGCATGGAATTGTCATCCAACATGTTCAATCGTACTAGTCTCGATCTCTAGGTAGACTGAAAACATCCAAGTGACATTGATCAATATCAATTCACTTAGACTAGGCCTTTTAACAGTCTAACACATCGAGGGATCCACTAGATATCTCTCTTTATATGAGAGGGAACAATTCTATCTTGATTACACAACTTCATCACATTGCTCACACAGTAAACAATCACAACCTTTATAATCGTCCGGTTAAAGACAACGTTTGATAGTGTCAAATCACTATGTTCTTAATGTTGAAGTCTCTGGTAACTTCAAGTCAGAGGACTGAAAAATATACCTATCATGAGAAACAACTATGACTTAATCCATGTGATGTTCTCATAGCGGGTCGGTCCAGTACTTTGTTCCCTAACAAGTACTCGTGATCTTGATTCGTATCCCTATACGTATAATCATCATATGATCATCAATGAAGACTCGCACTAGTCTAAATTCATTATAGTTCCCAGTATAATGATCGACTAGGGACATTTAGGATATTTCTGTAAATACCCATGGATCTTATTATAATGTAAACTTGCAAATTAATTATAATAAACAGCAAATGAAATCTTCTATTTTATTAACTAAAAGTATTCATAAAGACAGTTAATGGGTTGACTTAGGGCACATGCCCCAACAGTAGTGGGCTCATTTGACTATTTATCATTGTCTTAAAATTCATTACTATTCCAAGAAGCATTCAAGGAATTCTTTTTCTTGTATGTAGGAAATTCAATTTGAATATGTCAAACTACTCCACACTCATTACATTTGATGCTTTCAATTTATTTTTGACACCCATCATCTTATCATCATCAGAAGGCTTATTGTTGTCGTTACCTTTCTTATTGCTTGGTCCAATAGACTTTCTCTTATAATTTTTGAGAAAATTTGAGTACTTCTTTGACATCAGAGAAAACTCATCTCCCATAGAATTTTCAACAACAAATGTCTCAATACGTTAAGCATTCATTAAAGAACTAGTTTTTTAAACATGTTTATCTCATATGTTTGCAGATCCCATTAGTTCATCAAGAGACATCTAAGTTATGTCACGACACTTTTAGATTACGATAATCTTGGAATGAGATTGTGAAGGGAGAGCACAAATAGCTCGTCGAGCCAGCTGCTCGTCAGTATACGTTTCTCCAAGTTGAAGGGCTTGATTAGCAATGTCTCACAAATGACCACTAAATAGGCAATATTTTCATCCTCTTTCATCTTAAGATTATCCAGCATAGAACTGAATTGTTATAACTTGGAAATTTTGATAGAATTTGTAACTTTAAAGATTTTCTTCAAAACATCTCATGCTTGCTTTGCAGTAGTGCTATTCACAATTAGTTTGAAGCGTTATCCATCAATTGGGTGCACTAAAGATAACATTGATTGCCTTATGATTAACAACTTTATCCTTCTTCTCAGCATATGTCCATAGGGATATAAGTTTTAGAATGTTCTCATCCTTATCTGGTTGCATTGGAGCAGAGTATTGTCTCTCTAGCAATTCTCCAGCAATTTCATCATTGGCAAAGACAAAGTGAACCATCCGAACCTTCCAGTACGCATAGTTGTTTCCTTCAAATAATGGAAGTCGAGATATCGACCCACCTTCACGTCCTTCACTAGTTTGTTGTCTGAGAAACTCATCAATCGATCCCTTAGTGATAAAACTCTCCAAATGCTCACTTTTCTACGTTTATAGCATTAACAAATTGACAAAGCTTGAATACCACTATTAATGTTTTAGAAGCCAGAGGAACTAATGAGATTAACAAATTAACGATGAAATAATAAGCACACATCAAAACTAAATAGAGAATTTATATCCTAGTATGACTTTAATATCTTCCTATGCGTAGGTTCAACTTAAACAATCAATTAATCAAATTGATAATGTGTACAACCACTATAATGATCTCTCGTTCTCACAAAACTTAAGTAATGAAAAATAATACACATAATGGATATCTCAACCATTTATAAACTAAGTTGATCTACTCTATCTAGAAACTCAGTTCTAAATACATTACAACTCGGAAAACCTTCTCAGTTTCCAATTGTGAATTCTACTAGAATCATCTAATGTTCAACAACTAAGTCTTTTATTCCTTCAAGAATCTTGAATCGTCATCTCCATGAAGTTTTTCAGTCTTTTATGCAACTTTTTCTCATATTTTGTATTTATAATCCATCTCGAAGTTCTCTTCTTACAGTGTCGATTTTTTTTTACTGTGGTAAACTAATACTAATAGTTACAATATTTTAGTATCCAACTCGTATTCAATTCCCACTTCGACTTCAGCTCTATTTTCATTTTCAACCTTGACCTTAATATCGTAATCCTCACTTGAATTTGCATTGTAGCCTTTCACTGATTTTTTTCTACTTTCGAACCATTTTGCTTAGTCGGGTTTCCCATATTGATTGTAGCATGTACCTAACTTAACTTATGTTTTGACAATATACTGCCAATAAGGATAAACTAACCCAAACACAGTAAAATAAGGTATTACACCTTCTAATTTCATTTTCACGAAAAGAAATGAGAAATTTGAAGTAACATAGGGGTTAGCTAATACTTAGACTTTATGATGTTGAAGCTAACTTGAATATGCCTCAAGAACTCCCAAATCTCCTCCTCTAACCTCTCTAAAACTATTTTCGTAGTTAGATCCTAGTTCTCCATCACTTCTTCTTTCTTGGTCTCTAGAGGCTCTCTTTGCATAAGAATCATGAAGTTCCTATTTTATAGTAAAAGTGTTTGAACATACACCCTTGAATAAGCTTAGGTTTGTGATCTCTTGATTGGATAAATTGTATTGTTAAAGCTTAATGTCTCCATAATTCTCCATTGATCAACATGTAGTTTCTTATCTTGTGTATCTTCGTGTTGATCAAGTGGTTACAAATATTTATATAGGGATCTTAGGCGCATCTATGTTTTATGTTTTATACATATCTATATACGTCGTGCCCAAATAAAGTCCCACATTAATTTAATTGAATTATTTTCCATGCTTACATAATCCACTAGGTCTATGTATCAACTCGCGCTTGCACGCATCTTAAAGAACCTCGCTTGCAATTTTGATGATAATATGACAAAAAAAATTGAGCTAAATTGTACATTTGAGCATATATAAGTAATATACACATCACAAAAATATAAAATACCTTGGTTTCGACTACTGAGGGTTGACTGAGCTCGCCAAGTCACTCCTTGTCGTTGTTAGTGTCCTGACATGACACGTGGCATAGGTTAGAACTTTAGGTTAGTTACAATTTTCCCAACTAATTAAGATTTCATCCTTGAAATAGAATAAACATTAAACAAGGACTTACCCTAATCAAAACAAGTCAAGGAAGTGCTCGCGCATTTAGGACTCTCGTTCCCAAGTTAGCTTCTCATCATTGTGATGTTGCTAGTTGACGAGGATTAACGGGATGTCCTCATTCCTCAAGCTCTGAGTCTTACAGTTCAAAATCTGAATCGATTACTCCTCAAAGGTGATGTCCTCTCTCAAATCTATCTCACTCAAATCCACTGTCGTTTGTCTACCACATCGCAACTTATCTAGTCATAACATCGAATATGGAATAGTATATGGATACTGGCTAGGTGTGATGGCAACTAAAGCTCGTAAGCAACCTTACTGACTCTTTTCTTAAACTTAGAAGGACCAATAAACCTCAGCGCGAGCTTTATTTAATTTTGAACCTCTTATAACCCGTTTGTGGGGAAACCCTTAGGTATATGTAGGCTCCCACATCATACTCAAACCCATCCTGATACTTATCGTAATATTTTTTATCTCTCCTATGCACTTGTCAAGCATAGAACAACATGTCGTATCTTCTCTGTATGGTCCATAACAATCTTTTGTCCAATTGTTGCCACGTCTTCAGGCTTTGCTCAATACGACAGAGATCTACATGACTTACCGTAAAATGCCTCAAACGGCACCATCATAATATTGGCCTGGTAACTGTTGTTGTAGGCAAACATACAAATGAAGGTAGTCCTCCCAAGATCCACTCTAATCTAGTACATACATCTTCAACATATTCTTACGCACATGGATCATTCACTCTGACTGTCCATGTATCTGTGGATGGTAGGCGGTGCTCATGTCCAACCACGTGTTGGACTTTGCTTGCATACTCTGCCAAATCTACAATATAAACTATGGCCCTATGTCTGACATGACCAATAATGGAACACCATAGAGCCGGACTATCTCATGCTCATACAAATTATCCAGCATATCCACTGGTGTGTACTAGAAATTGGTAGGAAGTGTGCGGACTTGGTCAGCCTATCTACAATCACCCATATACTGTCGTGTTTACGAGAAGACCAAGGTAATCTACAAACGAAGTCCACGGCAATATGCTCCCACTTCCACCAAGGAATTGGAAGTAAATGCAGTAGTCTTCCAGGCCTCTGATGCTCAGCCATAACTTACAAGCATATCTCGCACACTCTCACATAATTAGAAATGTCGGTCTTCATCCTTGGCCACCAAAAGAGACGTCGCATGTCCGCATTCATCTTGGTCCTACCCGAATGAACCGTAAAATGTGAGTGGTGAGCCTCCTAAATTATGTCCTCTCAAACCTCAACTACTGATGGAATCCACGGTCATCCTCTAAATAAGAGGCATGAATCTATCGGCTGACTCCATTTTGGATGATTCATACTTTGAGCGATCTCACTTAACCTCTAATAGAGCTCGTCAGCCTCCTGCCCCTGAAGTACATTCTCAACTGACATTGTTTGAGTCCTCATATGACTACAAATCACTACCTCGGTGGCTACTAGAATCTCTATTGAACAAAGTGCATTGGTCGCCTCGAATAACGCATACTCGTATGTCATATGAGATCTCACAATCTCAGTGTTCGATCCCCTCCTACTTAAAGCAACTGCCACTACATTGGCCTTCCCTAGGTGGTACTCTAATGAGAAATCATAAACCTTTAAGAACTCCAACCATCTTCTATGTCTCATGTTTAGTTCTTTCTGGGTGAATAGGTATTTCAAACTCTTATAATCTGTATACAGAGTGAACCTTTCACCGTACGAGTAATGACACTAGATCTTCAGTTCAAGTATTTCAGATGATAGCTCTAAGTCATGTGTCAGTTAGTTTTTATCATAGATCTTGAGCTATTGAGATGCCTAATTTATCACTATGTCATCATATATCAAAACACTGCCCATAACGACCTTGGAAGCATCAGTATTTACATTGAAGCCCTTCCCCATCTCTGGTAATACTAATATTAGCATTGTAGTTAGTTGCTCCTTCAAAGTCTTAAAGTGTTACTCACAACTTTCGTTCCACTGAAAATTGACTTCTTTCTTTGTCAATTGTGTCATTGGCATGATAATCCTAGAGAAATCATGTACGAAATGTTAGTCATATCCTACAAGTCCCAAAATGCCACAGATGACTGTCACTGATGTTAATGTAGGCCAATCAATCACTGTTCTAACCTTTAGGTGGTCTACTAATACTCTTATAACGATCCCAAATTCTAAGGCAAATCAAGCACCGCCACATCGCTGGACACGTCACCAACCTATGCCATGTCACTTGCACACTTGTCCATGACGGACCGCAAGCTAACCATCTTGTAATCCAACTTAGTTAATTTTGTTGTTTAAAAGATTATTTTGTCAAAACATACTAAGTTAAGAAGTTTTACAACTTAATTTGTTTATTTTGATCCCTTTAAGATTATTTTTAATAGCCGAAGTCTTAATAACATGCAATAATTAATGTAAACAAGTTTTGAGATAATTAACAACCTATAGGGTGGAAACCCGGCAAAAGAATACCATGTATATCAAGAATATGGAACACGAGTGTGGTGTATAGCTATCGAGCCCTAGGATGCAAATACTAAATCGATAAGGCCTTAAAGGCAAGGAAATCCACGCCCCTCTTCATAGTCGAAATGGGGAACTCTATTGGTCGGAAGGTAGACTTTCGGCCAATGCCTCAAAAGAGATGAACACTATGACGGAGGTGAGCCTCACGCTAACTTACTCTAGAGATCATCTACTCATAGAGAGAAATCTCATGCGTAGTCTAAGGTATGACCAACACTATAGCAACAATTGGATCGTCATCGATGAGAGAGCTGGGAAAAAGGGTCATACCGTTACCTCGACCATACACAAACACATGCGGGAGTAGGGTAAACACGCAAGCCGAACTGGCAAAAAGTAACGTGAAATTAATAAATTTGCGAAAGAAATTAGTAAATTCTAAGCTAACTTTCTCATGGGTTTACTTACCTCAAGTGATCGCAAATATCTCTCCAAAATGTCGCATTCACACTTCGAGATGCATACTCGACACCCGAATATGGTCTTCAAAGTCCTTGATGTCCAATTATACTACTTTAATTATTTTAGAGTCATGTTAAATGAATTTATAATGTGTGACCAAAATTTGAGACTTTTATTTTAAAAAGTTTAATTTTAGCACACTTTTCGACTTATACCGGCGTGCCAAATGCGCGAAAATTCTTGAAAACTATTTTTCTATCTTTTTCTCATTTTTTATATTTTCAGATTTTTCTTAATTTTCCAAAATTTTCTAGCTATTTTTCCTAATGTTTTGAAATTCATTTTATTTAAGACTGCATTTTACTTAATTTTTAATTATTTTATTTTATTTAGGGGTTGCCCGAACTAGGCACGGTTCAGTTGGACCCGATTCAGCCCAACCAGGCCACCCGATTCCGAGCCGGCTCGGCCCGACCTCGGGCCCAGGCCTGGCAACCAGGCCCGGCCCGGTTGGGACGGCAGCCAGGCCCAACCCACTTGGCTACTCCCTTCCCCCTCCAAATCGTCTCTCTAGAGACCTCAATTTTTTTTTATTTTATAAAACAACAACCACATTATCAACAACACCATAACACAATACATCAAATCACCGTTAAAGTCTAAATTTCTCCACCAAAAAGTTTACAAAAATCAACACACTCACCTTGATTCGAAGATCTTCCCGAGCGTCACCGAGAGGAGAAAGCACCGCGAGAGATGTGTAACCGAATGAGGGAGCGATGAAGAGCTTGGTGATTGGGAGTTGGAAGAGAAGAAGAAAATGGGGGTGGGAAGATGGATCTTGGGTATAGAAAGGGAGGGTGAAGAGAGATTTTTTTAAATGAGAGAAGAGAGAGAAAGTAAGGTATGGTGTAGGCAAGTGATTGATGGTTGATGTAATGTGATGTGATGACTGATGTGACAACTAAATCTCGGACTACTCATATACCTGCGTTATGTGCACACCGCGATGTCATACACTCTCATCACCACACGTACACAATGCGACTAATTGTAATTTTTAACTAGCGCGATGCGAATTATTAAATAATAATAAAATAAATAAACAGTGCCACACAATAATAACAAATTTACCTCGTTAGGCATGCCCTAGACTTTTCCACGATGTCCACGTGGGTCTAAGCTTAAGGCCCTATTATGTGATTTGTTAGTTAAGTGGGATTAATTAAAGCGGGTCATTACAATTTTCCCAACTAAAAGGAATTTCATCTCGAAATTCAAATTTAATTAAATTTTTACCTTAAAAAAATTGGGGTATCACTCCCACACGATAGACTTTCTCTCCTAGGTGAGGCCCTCAATCTTATGGTACTACCATCGAATGATTACAAGTGGTATTTCCTTCCTTCTAAGAGTCTATACCTTGCGATCCACTATCTCAATGGGGTGCTCCTCGTATGTAACATCTGGTCTGACCTCAATCCTAGTCATATTAACCATCAGTCTTGGTCCTAATCTGTCTAACCTCAATATAAAAATGTGAAAAAAATCATGAACCTCTTCCATCAGGCTCGGTAATCTAAACGGATAAGTGACTTCCCCAACTTGTTGGACTATCTGAAACTACCCGATGAATCTTGGTGCAAGCTTCCCCATGATCCCAAATCTTTGGCGACCCTTCAAGGAAGAAACCTTCAAGTAGACCCAGTCATCAACCTCATAACTCAGCCCATCACCATACTTATTCGCATACTTCTTCGATTTATCTTGACCAACATATAACCTCTAACGAATCAGCCCGACTATCTCTATGTGATCACAACAATGTCAGGCCTAACGTCAGCTACATCATTGGGCTCTACCCAGCATATGGTGATCTGTCGTATATCGCCTCAACTGGTAGCATCCAAATACTGGCATGATAGCTGTTGTTAGAGGCAAACTTATAAAGTGGCAAAAACTCCTCTCAATACCCTCCAAACTGAAACACACAAGCTTTGAGCTTGTCCTCAAGTATCTGAATAAGTCTTTATGACTACCTGTTAGTCTGTGAATGAAAAGTCGTGTTGAACTGTAATCTAGTACCATATTGCTCCTATATGGCTTGTTAAAGTTGTGAAATAAGGTGACTGTCTCTGTTTGACACTATAAATACTGGCACTTCGTGCAATCCGATAATATCGCTTGAAGAGCGTGCTCAGCTGTGGAAAGCTATACTTCATGGAAATTGAAATAAAGTGTGTTGATTTCGTCCGTCGATCCACGACTACCCAAATAGCATTGTGCTTGTGCAAAGTCATCGGCAACCCACTAACGAAGTTCATAGTGATGTGTTCCCATTTCCACTGTGGGATAGGAAAAGTCTGTAATAGTCCTTAAGACCTCTTGTTCTCAGCCCTAACCTGCTGACACGCCTCACCACTACTCACATATTGGCTGAAATCTACCTTCAACCCTAGCCACCAAAATAACCGTCGCATATCATTGTACATTTTGGTTCTAGTAAGATGCACTGTGTACCTGGATCTGTGAGCCTCCTAAAGAATACCATCACGTAACTCTGCCACTGCTGGAATCTACAATCTACCTCGGTGTCTCAAACACTCATCAACTGACTCAAGCTAATCTGGGTAATCTGGACTTTGTGCCATGTCCCTGAACCTCTATACACCACATCAGCTCTTTGACACTCCAAAACACGTGGGATGGATACTTTCAGTACTCTCATCTGTCTATAAATATGTGTCTCAATAGTATCTAGAACCTTTAACAAACTCAAAGTTGTTACCGCCTCGAGTAAACCAAACTCGTGGGTCATATGACAAACCACTATTGTTGTCTGGTCCTCTCCTATTGAGGGCATCTACATTCGCCTTCCCAGGCTAATATTCGATGACAAAGTCGTAGTCCTTCAGCAACTCCAACCACCATCGTTGTCTCATATTCAGATCTTTTTGAGTGAATAGGTACTTAAAACTCTTATGATCTATATATAGTATGAACATCTCATAATAAATATAGTGTTTCCACACCACCGTTGTAAGCTTCAGGTCATACATTAGATAGTTCCTCTCATAGGTCCTTAACTGACGCGATATGTATGCGATCACTCTGTCTCCTTACATCAGTACGCATCCCATTTCAGTGCCATAAGCATCCGTGTAAATAGTCAACCTTTTTCCCAGCTCTGACAACACTAACAACGGTGCAGAAGTCAACTTCTTCTTCAACTTTATGAAGGCTGCCTCGCACTATCTGGGCCAATTGAAAACCTCATTGTTCTCAGTCAATCTACAAATCAGCGTTGCGATCTTGGAGAAATCCTGTACAAAGTGTCGATAGTATCCTGCCAATCCCAAAAAACTTCTGATGTCTATCACGCACTCTCGTGTAGGCCAGTCGATGATAGCGTGAATCTTATTCGGGTCCACTGATATGCCTCCATCGCTGATCACGTGTCCCAAAAATTTCACCTTAAAAAGACAAAACTCGCACTTACTAAACTTGGCGTACAATATGTTCTCTCTCAGAGTCCTTAACATCTCTCTGAAATGCCCCTCGTGGTATTCGATGGTCTTGGAATAAATAAAGATGTCATCGATGAAGACTGTCATAATCAGTCCAAAAACAGCCTCATAACTCGATGTATCAAATCCATGAATATAGCCGACACGTGTGAACTCAAACAACCCGTAACGCGTGATGAATGTCGTCTTATGTAAATCCTCTTTTCTGATTCTCAACTGATGATATATTGATCTTATATCAATCTTGGAGAAGAAGTGTGCTTTGGCCAACTAGTCGAATAGGTCATCGATCCTGGGTAAAAAACATTTTTTCTTGACTGTCATTTGATTCAACTTTTGGTAGTTTATGCACATCCTCATGCTATCGTCCTTCTTCCTCACAAATACGACTAATGGTCCATATGGTGACATACTCGGGTTTATGAAACCCTTCTTTGATAGATCCTCTAGTTAATCCCTCAACTCTTCGTGCTTTGGCCATGACATAGGGTAAGGTTTGCTCGCTATAGGCTGTGTGCCCGACACTTACTCGATCATAAACTTTACCTGTCTGGGAGGGGTAATCCAAGTAAATACTCAAGAAACACATCTAGAAACTCGAGTACTACTGGGACATCCTCAAGTTTGGCCATTGGTCTCTCATCGGACTCTACTATCCCTGTAAGTTATTAATTTCTTGGGTGGTCACTAACCTACCTCTTATTGGGTTTTGGGGTTTATACGCGGCGGAGATTTCAAAAAATTTTTGACAAAAACCCCAACAGGATCCGAATCTAATTCCATTAAAACGTTTAAACCATGAAAAACTCAATAATACCTCAGTCGCAATATAACTTTCTGACGGTTGATCGATCTCTAAGGCGCTGCCAACGACGAACGCCTCCACCGGTAGTCCACACACGAACGGCGGCCGAGATTCGAAGTGCTAGCTTCAAGAGAATACCAAACCTTTTGTTTCTTTCCAAAACGATCCAGAGCATACCAAAAACCCTAAGTCGTTTCTAAAACGAAAATAGAGTTTTGGCCTTTTAATCTTTCGTACGTGTATTTTAACTTAAAGCGTCTATTTATACTACCTTTGTATATAGACGGTTAAGTAAATTACACATATACCCCTACTTAAAAAGTATAAGTGTAATACACCACAAGGACGTTTCCGTCATGGATTTTATCATATAAAATTCATTTTTCCTGAAGCATCTTAAAATCTCGCAAAACCATTCTTAGTGTGCAACCCAATAGGCTCATAAAACGTTGGCAATGTACCAAAACACATTTTTGTATATAAGTTATAAGCGGCCTCTAGCAAGACATTATGACTACCCAAGTTGTATGAATATCAAATCAATACAACCTAATCAATAGTGTATATAACATCCTTTTGTTACACGATATCCTTTTGATCAAACATAAGGCATGGAATTGTCATCCAACATGTTCAATAGTACAATAGTACTAGTCTCGATCTTTAAGTAGACTGAAAACATCCAAGTGACATTGATCAATATCAATTCACCTAGACTAGGCCTTTTAACAGTCTAACACATCGAGGGATCCACTGGATATCTCTCTTTATATGAGAGGGACAAATTATATCTTGATTACACAACTTCATCACATTGCTCACACAGTAACCAATCACAACCTTTATAATCGTCTGGTTAAAGACAACATTTGATTGTGTCAAATCATTGTGTTCCTAATGTTGAAGTCTTTGGTAATCTTAAGTCAGAGGACTAGAAAATATACCTATCATGAGAAACAACTATGACTTAATCCATGTGATATCCTCATAGCGGGTCGATCCAGTACATTGTTCCCTAACAAGTACTCGTGATCTTGATTCGTATCCCTATACGTATCATCATCATATGATCATCAATCAAGACTTACACTAGTCTTAATTCATTATAGTTCCCAGTATAATGATCGACTGTGGGCATTTAGGATATTTTTGTAAATACCCATGGATCTTATTATAATGTAAACATGCAAATTAATTATAATAAACAGCAATTGAAATCCTCTATTTTATTAACTAAAAGTATTCATAAAGACGGTTAATGGATTGACCGAGGGCACATGCCCCAACATCTCCCACTTGCACCAAGGCCAATCATACATGCATCTAATGCCTAATGATCTAACATGACCATCATGTTTTGCTTGAGGAAGAGCTTTTGTCAATGGATCCGCAACGTTGTCTTCGGTAGGTACTCTGCAAATCTTTACGTCTCCCTTCTCAATAATATTTCTGATGAGGTGAAAGCGCCTGAGTATATGTTTGGATTTGGGGTGTGATCTAGGTTCCTTGGCCTGTGCTATTGCCCCGTTATTGTCACTATACAAACAAACAGGGTTAGCAATACTTGGAGCCACACCTAGTTCAGAAATGAACTTTTTGATCCAAACCGCCTCCTTTCTTTGCATCGGACACCGCAATATACTCAGCCTTCTTTTGTAGAATCTGCCACAGTCTCTTGCTTCAACTTTTCCAGCTTACTTCACCTCCATTCAAAGTAAACACATATCCAAATTGCGATCTAAAATCATCTATATCAATTTGAAAACTTGCATTTGTGTAACCATTTACAACTAGATCATTTTTAAAACCTCCATAGACCAAGAACATTTCCTTAGTCCTTCTTAAGTATTTAAGGATGTTCTTTACTGCTATCCAGTGACTCTCACCATGATCTGACTGATATCTACTTGTAGTGCTCAAAGTATATGATACATCAGGTCGAGTGCATAACATGGCATACATGATAGATCCAATAGCCGATGCATATAGAATCTTATTCATACGATCTCGCTCATCATTTGTCCTAGGACATTGATTCTTGCTGAGACTTATGCCATGAGACATTGGCAACAATCCCTTTTTAGAGTCTTGCAAACTGAACCTATTCAGCACCTTATCTATGTAAGCACTCTGACTTAGACTGATTAGCCTCTTAGATCTATCCCTATAGATCCTTATCCCTAGGATATAGGCTGCATCTCCTAAGTCTTTCATTGAGAAACACTTCCCTAACCAAGACTTGACATTATGCAATGTTGAGATGTCATTTCCAATGAGTAATATATCATCAACATACGGTACTAGAAAAACTTCACTCCCACTGACCTTCTTGTATACACAAGGCTCATCTTCGTTCTTAATAAAACCAAAATCCTTGATTGCTTCATCAAAACGAAGATTCCAACTCCGAGAAGCTTGCTTTAATCCATAAATGTATCTTTGAAGCTTGCATACCTTCTTGGAATTCTCAGGATGTACAAAACCTTCAGGTTGTGTCATATACACGTCTTCAAGCAGCTTTCCATTAAGAAATGTTGTTTTTACATCCATTTGTCATATCTCATAGTCATAATATGCAGCAATGACATTTAAAATTCTTATGGATTTAGGCATGGCTACTTCATCATAATCAACACCTTGAGTCTTCCTGAAACCTTTTGCTACAAGTCTTGCTTTAAAAGTATGCACTTTGCCATCCATGTCAATTTTCTTCTTGAAAAACCATTTACATCCAATGGTCTTACCACCTTCAGGTAAATAAACCAAGTTCCAAACTTGGTTATCATACATGAATTGCATCTCAGAGTTCATGGCACTTAGCTATTTATCTGAGTCTGGTCCAGACATAGCCTCCTGATAAGTGGTGGGCTCATTTTGATCCATAAGCAACACATCACGACTATCAGTAATGAGAAATCCGAATCTCTCTGGCTCATGTCTTACCCTACCAGATTTACGTGGGCCTTGTGTCACTTGCGAAGGTTCAACTGGTTCAGAACGTTGTTGAACTTCCAGTAGCGGTTCAGGATTCATCTGGGATTCTTGAATTTCTTCAAGATTTATTTCTCTCTCACTAGTGCCTTTTGAAATAAATTCTTTTTCCATATAGGCACCATACCGAGCAACAAACACTTTGTTCTCAACGGGATTATAAAAGTAATATCCTTTTGTTTCCTTATGATACCCCACAAATAAACACTTGTCAGATTTATGTGCTAGTTTTTCTGAGACTTGTCGCTTTACGTAAGCCTCATAACCCCAAATCTTAAGAAAAGACAAACTAGGTCTCTTCCCGTACCATATATCATATAGTGTTTTATCAACCGCTTTAGAAGGAACTCGATTTAGAGGGAAAGCTACAGTTTGTAATGCATAACCCTAAAAGGATAATGGAAGATCTGCATGACTAATCATAGATCGAACCATATCTAATAAGGTTCAATTTCTCCTTTCAGAAACTCCATTCCATTGTGGAGTTGCTGGTGGAGTCAATTGGGAGACAATCCCACAATTTTTAAGATGATCATCAATTTTTTTGCCTAAATATTCACCACCTCGATCTGATCGAAGTGTTTTGATAGTTTTACCAAGTTGATTATGCACTTCATTTTGAAACGTTCGAAACATCTCAAATGATTCAGCTTTATGTTTCATAAGATATACATAACCATATATGTTGAAATCATCAGTAATTGAAATGAAGTACTGATAACCTCCTCTAGTCATTGTGTTTATAGGACCGCATACATCAGTATGTATTAGACCCAATAAATCACTTGCCCTTTCACTATGTCCAGTAAAGGGACTTTTAGTCATCTTGCCTAGTAAACAAGATATGCATGTTTCATATGTTTCTAAATCAAATGAATCTAGAAGCCCATCTTTATGGAGCTTCGTTATGCGTTTCTCGTTTATGTGTCCTAGACGACAATGCCAAAGATAGGTTTGATTACAGAAATAAAAAATTTCTTCGTTTTCTTTTGGGTGTTTTGAAGTAGGAACAGGACGGGTCTTGACTTGTTCTATAGGCTTTGCAACAGTGCAGCAACAGCCTTGGCAACTCTAGCCTTGCCTTTGCCTTTCTTCTTCATTCCCTTTCCCATTTAGACCATCAACATATTACTTCTTGATATTTTGTTCAGTAGTTTTGAGCATCAAATGCACTCTGAAATTGATTTCTCCATATTATTCATATTGTAGTTCATCACAAATTGTTAGTAACTTTCTTGTAATGAATTAAGGATCAAATCCGTAGCCAACTCTTGGCCTATGGGAATTCTGAGTCTATCAAGCTGGTCAACATAGCCCTTCATCTTCAGAACATGAGGACTAACTGACGCACCCTCGGTCATCTTGCAAGAATGTAGGTTCTTGACTGTCTCGAACCTTTCTTGCCTAGCTTGTTGTTGGAACATTTCCTTCAGTGTTACGGCCATGTCGTAGGCTTCCATTTGTTCTATGTCCTTCTGAAGTTCAGGAACCATAGTTGCTAGCATAATACATGCAACATCGGTAGAATCGTTGACATGCTTATTATGCGCATCCTTCACAGCTTTCGTAGCATTGGCTGGTGGGTCCTTTGGGATTGGAGCATCCAGGACATACAACTTGCCTTCATGCTTAAGAACAATTCTCAAGTTTCTGAACCGGTCAAGAAAGTTAGTCCCATATAGCTTATCCTTCTCAAGGATGGATCGCAATGACAGGAGATTATTGTTACTTGAAGAGGCCATTGATCTACAATAAAGATTATACAAAGTTTATTTTAGTATAGAGGAATAGACTCCCACTAAATTAACAACCCCCCTAAAACGTACTGTTTATTTAGAGGACTAAAATCTATATTTCACCTAATTCATGACAGCTATGGCACGAAACACAGAACTAGATTATTTAGGTAGGTAACAGTTACCAATTACATCTTATGTAATTTTTAGATCCTTTTATGAGATATGGGACATCTTATGTCTTAGCATGTTTTTATCTCATCATTTGCCTAAAGCTCAAAACTATTTTGATGGCTTTATTAAGTTGGACCATTTTAAACATTAAGGTAACTCTTACCCAACTTGTCTCACCAAGATAACACAATACACCCAACTATGGTTGAAACTATATTAGTGTGATCGAGGCCTTGACAAGTGTTTAAAATGGATGGCACGATACTCAAAATTTAATAGAGGGATTTTATTCTGTTTTAGTGATTTTATGTAAACAATGAAATATCATATTTTTTATTGATTTGTTCAATCACTAAACAATTTGGAAATTTTGTTTTTTATACTTTTCACTAACAAAAGAATTTCCATACGCTAGGATTAGTTAGGCATTTGGTTCCGTTCCGTTGGCCAATGGACGGAGTCTGACGAGGGGCAAACGCCCCTTTTTTTTTTTTTTTTTTTTTTTTAGAAGACGAATCTCATTTCTGAAAATTAAAATTCGCTATAGAAAATCAAAATTTTCGCTGATTTTATTATCATAAATTAACCCCCTATTTTATCCCAAATTAAGTCAATTAAAACATTTTAATTAACACGGGCCCACATCTAACTAATCATTTTATCCTAATCCAACAAGGATTCAAGATATTTGAATCCTAGTATATCACTAATAACAAGATTCTTGATATTTATCTCCTATCCAATAGGGATAACGAAAACGATTTTGGTTATATCTCCTAATCTAATTTGTTATCTATCTTTATCAAATAGAAACTTCATAACGAAATAGATATAACAAGATAAATAAATAATTTCGAAAATTAATTATTTATTTTGGATTTAAGATATTTGAATCCTAGTATATCACCAATAACAAGATTCTTGATATTTATCTCATATACTAATTTGTTATCTATCTTTATCAAATAGAAACTTCATAACAAAATAGATATAACAAAATAAATAAATAATTTCGAAAATTAATTATTTATAAATAAATAATTTCCAAAATTAATTATTTGCAATTTCGGTCCTCATCCAAATAATCACAAACACGTGATTGAATCATGAACTATTATCCCAATCGAACCGAATGGTGTCATGGATCATAGAACACGAAACTCAATTCATTAAAATTATTCAAATTAACCTAACATGGTTACTAGCATGTACGAAACTAATTTCAATTAAATCATGAATATATGTATCATATACACAAAACATGATAATAAATCTCACAGAAAACTTATGTATATCACATATACATCAACTATTAACATGCTTTCAATCATATATCATGTATATATCAGAAGAAAACATGCAATGAATTTAATAGAATCGAACTCGATGGCTCTGATACCACTATTGGGTTTTGGGGTTTATACGCAGCAGAGATTACAAAACAATTTTGACAAAAACCCCAACAGGATCCGAATCTAATTCCATTAAAACGTTTAAACCATGAAAATCTTAATCATACCTCGCCGCAATATACCTTTCAAGGTTGATCGATCTCTAAGGCGCTGCCAACGACGAACGCCCTCTACCAGTAGTCCACACACGAACGGCGGCCGAGATTCGAAGTGCTTGCTTCAAGAGAATACCAAACCTTTTGTTTCTCTCCAAAATGATCCAGAGCATACAAAAAACCCTAAGTCGTTTCTAAAACGAAAATAGAGTTTCGGCCTATTAATCTTTCGTACGTCTATTCTAACTTAAAGCGTCTATTTATACTACCTTTATATATAGACGGTTAAGTAAATTACACATATACCCCTACTTAAAGAAGTATAAGTGTAATACACCACAAGGACGTTTCCGTCATGAATTTTATCATATAAAATTCATTTTTCTGAACCATCTTAAAATCTCGCAAAACCATTCTTAGTGTGCGACCCAATAGGCTCATACAACGTTGGCGTGCAGTACCAAAACACATTTTGGTATACAAGTCATAAGCGGCCTCTAGCAAGACATTATGACTACCCAAGTTGTACGAATATCAAATCGATACAACCTAATCAATAGTGTATATAACATCCTTTTGTCACACGATATCCTTTTGATCAAACATAAGGCATGGAATTGTCATCCAACATGTTCAATCGTACTAGTCTCGATCTTTAGGTAGACTAAAAATACCCAAGTGACATTGATCAATATCAATTCACTTAGACTAGGCCTTTTAACAGTCTAACACATCGAGGGATCCACTAGATATCTCTCTTTATATGAGAGGGACAAATTCTATTTTGATTACACAACTTCATCAAATTGCTCACACAGTAACCAATCACAACCTTTATAATCGTCTGGTTAAAGACAACGTTTGATTGTGTCAAATCACTGTGTTCCTAATGTTGAAGTCTCTGGTAATCTCAAGTCAGAGGACTAGAAAATATACCTATCATGAGAAACAACCATGACTTAATCCATGTGATGTCCTCATAGCGAGTCGATCCAGTACTTTGTTCCCTAACAAGTACTCGTGATCTTGATTCATATCCCTATACGTATAATCATCATATGATCATCAATCAAGACTCACACTAGTCTTAATTCATTAAAGTTCCCAGTATAATGATCGACTAGGGGCATTTAGGATATTTTTGTAAATACCCATGGATCTTATTATAATGTAAACATGCAAATTAATTATAATAAACGGCAAATGAAATCTTCTATTTTATTAACTAAAAGTATTCATAAAGACGGTTAATGGATTGACCTAGGGCACATGCCCCAACACCTCTAGTGATCAGAACTGATGCTGCGACTTCAATAAGGGTGAACTCGAGAATCCTTGATATCTAGAAAATGAAGATCTTACTAAAATAGTCCAACTGAGCATGGTATGTCGCCAACCAATCCATGCCTAAGAGTATATCGAAATCTAAGTACTCTAATACTTGGTGATCTATGGGTAACTAATGACCACCAACCTCGACTGGACAATCTCTACAAAATCTAGTTAGGATATATCTTATCCCTAGGGGCCATGTAGAGGATAATGTAGGTGCTAACGCTCTCAAATGTCAAACCTAACTCTCCAACCATGCATCCTGAAGTAAATGATAATGTACTACCAGAATCTATTAATGTATGCAAAAGGGTGACCAACAATAACCAACGTACCCTCGACGAGCTGTCGAGCCGTGTCATGGTTTGGTGCAACAATTGCATGCACCTGCTTCCTCGCCTGTACAAGCTGAGCTGCTAGTGGTAGCATTGGCTCCCTGGTACACTCACACTTGTAGTGCCCCTTCAATCTACATTTGAAACATGTGACATTATACCTATGTCTGAAGCCCTGACCCTACTGTCCACTGGCCCTAAGGCCTTGTCCCTGCCATATTGACTCTCATTTTTACCTCTGTGGTCCAGAGTTTGTCTCAGCGATTGTTGGACTGCTATAACTTGCTTTAGTTGTGCAGGTACAAATACATGAGCACTGATCATTTGATTATCATCATGTATGCGCCTCTGTCCTTTCTGATCTCTCTTATCAAGACTCCTCTTGTCTTTCCTGTCTGACCTCCCTTGGCCTCTGTGGCTATCCTAATGCATTGAAGTGGGATGGTGTCGCTCCACATCGAATATGACTCATGAGCCAATACCTTCTCATAGACATCATGTACTGTCCTGGCTCCTGTCAACACAATTGCACCCCCAATTTCTGGTCGGAGTCCTTAAATAAAGTAGTGGACTAAAATCGCTTGGTCCCATCTACATCTATCAAAAACTGAAATAGGTATTTGAATTTCTCCATGTACTGCATCACCGCACGGCGACCCTGCCTCAACGCAAGAACTCCTCTTTGAGTCTCATCTAAACCTCGATCGGGATATACTGGTCATAGAAGACATTCTTCAACTCTGCCTAAGTACTTGGCTCTTCGTGGGCGGCTGTGTGGGCGATCCACCATACTGTAGCATCTCTCCTTAGATGAATTCGAAAATCCTAGCCGTATGTTGTCAAGAATCCTAAAAAGTCCATCAAGTTTCTCGTACGAAAAGGCCAACTTCCCAGCTACCTCTGGGTCTCCACCTCCATAATAATAGCTTGGCCAAAAATGAATGAACTCCTTAATCAGCTTCGCCCCATCTAATAAAGAGGTCTCGAATGTGATCTATTAGGGCATAATCGACTTTGGTGCCACGACGGGCGGAGTCGAAGGTGTAGTGACTGCTGGTCGAATCTCAATAGTAGTGGTCGTGAGTGGGATTTCCTGAACAGTTGTGGTGTCAACGTTTTGCTCTACAATAGTGGTAGGAACGAGTGTGGCGAGGTCTGATATGGCCACTGCCTGCGCTCGGAGCAATTAAAGGATCTCTTCGAGCTACAAACTATAGAGTGCGACCGTGTTGCTCAAGGTCTTATCCGAGTCGGTGAGTGTCGAGCCGCTCGCTTGGCCCCCATCATCCATATGAGGAACTGGTCGTCCATCCATGTTGAATCTGCAAATCGTGAACGTGCCGCAAGTCAGCGTCATAATACGCGTATATAAATATTACAATCAATATATACAAATATAAGTCCTAGCACAACCCGCTCATTTGCTTCCTAACTAAAGTTCTAAGTCAAGATCGTCGGGTTTCCACATCTAATGTTTGTTGTTAAGTTTTATTCAGTTGAATTAAACTTTCCCCTAAGCTCCCCTTAACCTAGCCTCTGATACCAACTGTGACGACCCCAAATTCCAAGGCAAATCGAGCACTGCCATGTTGTTGAACACGTCACAAACCTATGCCACGTCACTTGCACACTTGTCCATGATAGCCTACGAACTAACCATCTTGTAATCCGAATTAGTCAATTTTGTTATTTAAAATATTTTTTTTTGAAACATACTAAGTTAAGAAGTTTTACAACTTAATAGGTTTATTTTGATTCCTTTTAGGTTATTTTTAATAGCGGAAGTCTTAATAACATGCAATAATTAATGTAAATGAGTTTTGCAATAATTAACAACCTATGGGGTGGAAACCCTACAAAATAATACCATGTATATCGATGAATGTGACAAAAGGTATAACATGTGTCAATTTACATGTATTATGTACTAATTCTCCAAAAATGATCCCAAAAAGTATATATATGTAAATACAAACACCTATGAGTAAGCTTGTGGGGGCGCTCTGAGTCAAAGGTAATCGCCAAGCATCGCATTCCCCCGACTCGTCGTAGGATCTACAACTTGCCACCAAAAATAATGACAAGTTCCAGTGAGTAAATCCCAGAGAAACTCAGTTAGTATATAAAAGAAATCCAATAAAACAACTACAATTCATGCATATAAAGTAAATGAATGAGAATTTAAAGCATGAATATAAGTCATGAGATAATTAAGAATATGGAATGCAAGTGTGATATATAGTTATCAAGCTCGGGGACGTAAATACTAAACCGAAAGGCCCTGGAGGCGAGGAAACCCACGCCCCCTCTTCACGGTCGAAATGAGGAACTCTGTTGGTCGGAAGGTAGACTTATGGCTAAAGCCTCGAAAGAGATGAACATTGTGATGGAGGCGAGCCTCACGCCAAATCACTCTCGAGATCATCGACTTGTGAAGTGAAATCTCACGTGTAGTCTAAGGTATGACCAACACCGTAGCAACAATCGGATTGTCATCGACGAGAGAGCTGAAAATGGGTTCATACCATCCCTTCGACCATATACAGACACACGTGGAAATAGAGTAAACTTGCAAGCCGAACTGGTGAAAAGTAATATGAAATAGAAAAATTTACAAAAGAAATATGTAAATTCTAAGCTAACTTTCTCATGGGTTTACTTACCTCAAGCAATCGAAATATCTCTCCAAAATGTCTCGCTCACACCTCGAGAAGCGCATTCGACACCTGACTATGGTCTTCTAAGTCCTTGATGTCCAATTATACCATTTTAATTATTTTAAAGTCACATTAAATGAATTTATAATGTGTGACCAAAATTTGAAATTTTTATTTCAAAAAGTTTAATTTTGGCACACTTTTCGAGTTATATCGGGGTGCCAAACGCCCGAGAAATTCTTGAAAACGACTTTTCTATCTTTTTCTCATTTTTTAAATTTTTTCGATTTTTCCAAAATTTTCTAGCTATTTTTCCTATTTTTTTAGATTTATTTTATTTAAAACTGTATTTTATTTATTTTTAATTATTTTATTTTATTTAGGGGTGGGTTGGGCCCAAACCAGGTCCACCCGGGTTCGAGCTGGCCCGTTCAGACCTATTTGGGTCTGAGCCGGCCTGGCTAGGAGGGCAGCCAAGCCTAGCCCACCTGACTACCCCCTCCCCCTCTAAATCGTCTCTGGAGAGACTAGTTCATCTTTCTAAAGACCCCAAAAAAATGTTTGTTTTATTTTATAAAACAACAACAACCACATTATCAATAACACCGCAACATAATCAACTAAATCACCATTAAAGTCTAAATTTCTCACCAAAAATTTACAAAAATTAACACACTTACCTCGATTCGAAGATCTTCACAAGTGTCACTGAAAGGAGAGAGCACCGCGAGAGATGTGTGACCGAGTTAAGGGAGTGATGGAGAGCTTGGTGATTGGGAGTTGGAAGAGAATAAGAAAATGGGGGAGGGAAGAGGGAGCTTGGGTAGAGAGAGGGGGTGAGAAGGTTTTTTTTAAATGAGAGAGGAGAGAGAAAGTAAGTATGGTGTGGATAAGTGATTGATGGGTGATGTGACAACTAAATCCTTGACTACCCCATACACTTGCATTACACGCACACCGCGACATCATACACTCTCGTCACTACACGTGCACAAGCGACTAAGTGTAATTCTTAACTACCGCTCGAGTTATTAAATAATAATAAAATAAATAAACGCATGCCACACAAAAATAACAAATTTACCTCATTAAGCGTGCCCTAGACTTTTCCACGACATCCACGTGGGTCTGAGCTTAGGGTCCTCATCTATGATTTGTTAGTTAATTGAGATTAATTAAAGTGGGTCATTACAACTCTGCTGGCTCTGTCGATGTCCTAGAAATTTGACTTCTATAAACCAAAACTCACTCTTACTGAATTTGGCATACAGTCTATGCTCCCTCTGAGTTTGTAATATCATCATAAGGGGCCCCTCATGATCTTCATGAGTCCTATAATAGATGAGAATGTCATCGATGAATATTATCACGAATATGTCAAAATACTCCCTCAATATTCGATGCATCAGATCCATGAACATCGTCAAGCATTTGTCAAGCCAAAGGGCATGACGGAAAACTAGATTGCCCATATCTCATGCGGAAAGCAATCTTCTAGCTATCCTCATCTCTAATCCAGAGCTAATGATAGACAGATCTCAAGTCGATCTCAGTGAACTAATGTGCCCCTCTTAGCTGATGAAACAAGTCGTCGATGCAAATAAGTGGATGCTTGTTCCTAACAGTGGCTCTGTTCAATTATTTGTAATATATGAGAGTCATAAGCTATCGTCCTTCTTTTTTAAGAATAGTACAAGTAAGCCCCATGGCGACATACTCAGTTGAACGAGTCTGAATCATAACAACCCATCAAGGTGGGTCATCAACTCCTCGAGCTCTCTCAGTGCCATCTAATATGGCAGAATCAGAAAATCAGTTTAGTCCCTAGGACCAAACCTATAATGAAGTTGATTTCTTTCGACTGCAGTAATATAGGCAGATCATCGAGAAACACATCTGAAAACTTATTAATAATTGGTACCTCATTAATCCGAGTCTATGCTCTCTAATGTTCCCAATACATTAGCAAAAGTATCTACATTCAAAATCGTGGCCTCTCCACCTCTATTAAGCAGCACTCTAGTAGATGTCCTAAGAAAACTAAACTTGGAATTGGATGGTGACAGCCTTACAGAAATAGTCTAAGTGAGCCTGGTACGCGGCTAACTAATCAATGTTTTGTAGAGCATCAAACTCTAGGAACTCTAATACTCATAGCTCTACCGATAGCCCATGTCACTCTATCGCAATAATGCAATCCACACATAATAGGTTAGGGTGTATCTTGTCCCTAGCAGCTGTATTGAGGATCAAAAGTCTATTAAGCCTAATATAAGTGTCAGCCATAACTTATCAACCATATGAATGGAAATAAAAGACACAGTAAACATTGAATCTATCATGGTATGCGTGAATGTATGAAAAATATAAATCGTATCCTAGATGAGATTACGTGAAGCAATTGGATCTAGTGTGGTGATGTAACAACCCACTCTAATTGAGCCTAATTAATTGGTTAATTACAAATTAGGATCTTAAGCTCATACCCACGTGGGCGTTGCGGAAAAGCCTAGGGCATATATATCAAGCGATGTGAGTAATATTTATTTTTGTGTGATGTGTGTTAATTTACTTTATTATTATTAAATATTCACTTCACATTAGGGTTAAGATTTTTATTGTCTGAGTTATGCATGCATTGCGACAAGAGTGTAGGACGCTGCAACATGCGCATAACACGGATATACGTGTAGTCATGGGTTTAAAGGTCACATCACCCATCGTATTACCCATCACATCACAATCCCTTACTTTTCTCTCCCTCACACACTTTTCTCTCTCCCCTCTAAACAAAACACACACTTTGATCTCTTTCTCTCTCTTCCTGATCCTCTCTTGCCCTCTCCCTCATTTCATTTCCCTCTTCTCGGAACTCACCAAGCTCACATCCTATCGAACAAGCTTCCCTCTCTCCCACGACACTCTCGACTTTTTTCCTAGCTCCAGCATCATCACCTTTTGCATTGGCGACCTTCAAAAATTGAGGTAAGTATTGGTTGCTATTGTTGAAGTTTTTATAGAAATTTGAGGCTTTAATGGTGTTGTTGGTGTTGTGTTGTTGGTGTTGATGTTATTATTGTTATAGTCATTGCTTTGTTTTAAAAGGAAAGAAAATAATAAAATATATACATATATATATTTCATCCACCTCCAGAAACGAAATCATCTCTTAAGGGAAATGAATTGGGGGAGAGGGTGTAAAGGGCAAAGCCTTGCTACTTAGGCTCGGGTGGGTCAAGCCAAGCCGGCCCAGACTCGAGCGGTCCAATTGGGCTAAACCGAGCCTAGTTCAGGCCCAACCCCTTACATTAAAATTTAGTATTTTGAAAATTAAATTAAATATTATTTTAAATAAAACAAATCACAAAAAATAAGAAAAATTTGTAGAAGATTATGGAGAAATCCAAAAAGTCAAAGAAAATATGAAAAATTAGAAAAAAAAAAAGATAAAAAATGGGTTTCGAGACTTTTCGAGCATTTTACACCCCGGCGTAACTCAAAAAAGCATGCCACAACTAAAATTTGGAAAAAAAAACTCTAATTTTTGGTTTTATGTTATAAAATCATTAAATGTGGCTCAAAAACATTTTAAGATGAGAAAATTGGACACCATGGATTTAGGAAACTAGCCGGATGTTGAGTGCCGAGGCATGAGTGGGTTATTTTGAAGCGATTTCATGAACGTTGAGGTAAGTAACCCACGAGAAAGTTAGCTTAGAATTTACTTATTTCTCTTGAAATTTACTTATTCTACTATTACTTTTCGTCAGTATGGCTCACATACTTACTCTATTCTTGCGTTTATCTATGTATGGTCGAAGGGACGGTATGACCCTTTTTCAACTCTTTCGTTGATGACAATCCGATTTGTTGCTACGGTGTTAGTCATACCTTAGACAACGCATGAGATTTCTCTCCATAAATCGATGATCTCGAGAGCTGTTTGACGTGAGGCCCACCTTCATCACAAAGTTCCTTTCCTTCGAGGCATTAGGCAGAAATCTACCTTCCGACCAATAGAGTTCCTCGTTTGACGTGAAAAGACATGAAGATTACCTCACCACCAGGGCCTTCTTGATTTATTATTTGCGTCATGGGGCTAAATGGCTATACACCACTCTTGTGTTCCATATTCTCGATTATCTCTGCAAATTATATTCATGCATTATATTTTTGTTTATTTATTTTCATGCATGAATTGTAGCCGCTTTATTTGGATTTCTTGTTAATACTAACTGAAGTTCTTTAGGATCTACTATCACGACTCAAATAGCTAATCTTAGTTTAATGTGTTCATCTTAATCAAATGACCCGTAACGTGGGACCTGCAGCGAGTTTCGTGTCATTAACGGGGCTAGGTGGTCAAGGTAAATGTTATATTTATGGTGATGTATGCTCAGTGTATTATATATATGTAAACTGCTAAGTCATACTTATGTGTTGATAGGTGTCGAGATGTGAGTAGGGACTTTTCTCGATAAGCATGCCAACGTGGGACTGAGGTAGATAGTGATAACGTAAGTTGGTACAAGTTTTATATGGTTTTATTAAGTGATTTATATAAATTATGGTTGATTAGGTGTGATATACCTAAGTTAGTAAGTTAAAACATAAGCCACTTAATTTATCTCGAGACACGAGTTGACATGCTTTAACACCAACGGAGTTATGGTTTGGTGTCACTTAAGCATGAACTTATGGGACATGTATGTATAGGAGGTCCACTTGTTAAGTCTCGAGATATATGTGCACAAATGATCAAGTGCTATCATTTATCTATATCCAATTCAACTATATAAAGGTTATGATCAATAAAAGCACCTCACACTCACTCGTTCAATTGCTTAGTTTAGAACCAAACTTGCTGGAGAAGTGAAGAGCTGCTAGGGAAGAAGAAAATCAGCAAACCAGTGGAGTTGGTGAAGAAAAGATCAAGTTTAGCTAGTATTCATCAAGCTAGATAACTTCTCTACTCCATTAACATAGCTCAAATCCATGAATTCATGTATTTGATGTTGTGGGTTGTTGATTTATGTTGTAAATGATGTCTTGGAACCCTAGAGGTGTCTGTGAGGGTTCCCAAGGCATCAGCATAGCCTATGTGTTGATAAAATTCAGAATTCAGATTGCAGAATTATAGGTTTTACTGCACAAAGCGCACTAGGTTTGAGATCTAGCGTGCTAATATTGATTAATGCGCTAGATAAGGTTGCATAACGCGCTAAGTTGAAAATTAGCGCCCTAATTGCTGTGACAGCACAAAAGAATCAGCAATTTTCAAAAATGGCTTAAACACTATAAATGGTTCTAAAACACTAAGTAGATGTCCAAACACACTCAAAAACATCTAATGTGATGTTATAACCTAATGAATTGTTTTGGGAGCTCAAACACAAGTATCGAGGCATTGGGAGGGCAAAATAGTATAGCAAATTGTATGTGTATATATAAGTAAACTGAGTGAGATATTTCTTTACATTTCATTCCTATTGGATTATTCATTCTCAGTCATTTGGATTGAATTGCATTTGTACTCCGTATGCCATGACTTGTTTTAATTTCTCATTACATGAGGTTGTTTCATGGCATAGTTTGTTGATAAAATGATTTCATTAACTCCAATTCATGTGCTATGCCGTCACTAGACTTTCCAGGGTGATCGAGATTTCTTCACTATCTTGTGCAACACACGGGGTATAGGACTCGAGGTTGTTAGAAATCATGACTTGGGTGACTTCACGAGTTGTAAGACTTAGGGTTGTTGGCAAATATACATTCCAGTAACTGACATTTGGGATAATTATAAATGTGTATTGTACCGTGTAAGTCAACCTTTAAAAGAGATGTAGAGCAAAACTCCGTCCATATATAGTGGGACGCTGATGTGATGAAGATCACGGTCGACCGTCCTAGATCATTACTACCTAGCCTAGTGTCAGTTTCATTTTATTTAGCTAAAGTATCTCTTTGTATTATAATTTTAAGCATATTTGCTATTATTATTATCTTTTTTTATACTTGTCGCATAATTGAGAATACGAATAAATGTCTCTCAATATTATTTTGTATTTTCAAGTACTCACTATCTAGTTTGTGACAGTGGGTGCAGATCCATCGAGTAGCAGGCCAGTCAAAGAGAAGATATGCGACTACCTCTGAGCCAGTGGAGTGTTGCTACACCAGATTTTGTAGGTTTTATTTTAATGTATTACTTTCATATGTATATGATATTCTTTTGGGGGTTGTATATTATGGGATGAGTGATAGGTATCTTGACCTGATACATGTTGTTATATATCACCGTTTCATTATATATATGCATGTGATTTCTATTTCCTGGTTTTTCCACAAAGTTATAATTTTCTGCTAATTGAATTATTAAGACTTCCGCTGAATAACTTTGAAGTTAGAAAATTTTAATTAACTCTATGTATGAATTTACATAGGATAGGTATATGTTTCTATCTATTTGAACAATGAATAATTTACAGGTAATAAGGTTTTAAATAGGCTTGCTAATCCCTTGTTATGCCCTATATGGTAAGGTTAGGGCTTAATCGGGCGGTGCCCTAATTTAAGAAGGGGTCGTCATAGTTGGTATCAGAGCCTATGTTTATAAAAACCTAGGTTATAGAACCTATGTTTATAGAGCTCAGGGTAGTGGAAAATAGTCATTCCACAAGAAGATACCAAAGCTACATTGTGTAGCTAAAGGCCTAGCTTTTTCAATAATTAATAAATAAAAGATTTAAGGAAATTTGAAAAATAGAAATCTTAGTTTGGAAAACCAGATGATCCTTGCCAAGAAACCATTAGTTGGGAAGTAAGTGAACGTGAGATAGGGATTTCTTAAATATACATGTTAATTTTCTATTTGTATATATATATGTTATCTACGTAGTAGCTGATTCACGTTCGCTATTACCAAGCGAACACCGATGGCAGATTCACACGATAGCGGTGACACAGGTATAAGTGGCAGCCAGGCTTTTATACCATCATCAGATGATTATCAAAGGCTATCTGATCAAGTAGCTGCTCATGGTCAGCAAATAGTAGAGTTCATCGCCATGATGACTACACGTTTCGCTCCACCAGCACAGACACCAGCCCCTACTACTATGACTACATCCATATTACTGATAGCATTGTTGGTAATGCAGAATGTACCAGTGATAGCAATTCCAGCCGTAGAGATAATCTTTACACCATCTTTTACCACTCCATCTTCCAGCTCGTCGGCAGATGTTCAGTTGGTGAATGATTTCATCAGACTGAAACCAATTTATTTTGATGGCTAGGGAGACTTTGAGAAGATTGATAAGTGGATTTTGTCTTAGGAGAAGTTAGATCGAGTCTTGAAGATAGACTCTAAGCTGAGATTTCATCATACACTCTACAGCGAGATGTCGATGTATGGTGGCGTCCAACGATAGCTTCTAAGGGAGAGTTTGAGTCACGGGATGCCTTCAAAAGGAAGTTTTATCAATAGTACTTCCCACCTATAGTGATGAAGCGGTTGAGGAAGGAGTTTATGAATCTGAGACAGATACGACTATTTGAGGCAGTTCACTGGAGACTTATTGAGAGAGATTCTGATAATGAATATTGTTTCAAAGATGGAATGAGGCCTAAAATTATATTTTATGTGGACAATTCAGGTGTCAGGATATTGGGGGAGATTTATGAGCATGGACTCTCTCAGGAGACATATTACTTGGGCAGAGTTACTAATGGGACACTACTAGTACCAACATTAACAACATATCATGTTGAAGATTATAAGAGGAGGAGACAGAAGGGCAAAAGATTTAGGAAATGGGATAGAGGTTCCCAAGGTGCAGGGATATCTACAACAGTTGTACCATATGTATCATCTCCTTCGCCTTTGCAGACCATTGTTGGTAAACCTCCCTTACCACCACAAGTTAGACCTGCATTTCTAGCTCCTACTACTACCACTACTACTACTTTGCGAACTCCACCAGTATCACGTCAGCAACAACAAGGTGGTAGAGGATGAGGTAGAGGTAGAGGTGGGCAGAGACAAGCACAAGCACAGGATCAGGTTCAGGGTCAGCGTAGACCAGTCACTTGTTATAGGCGTAGTCGAGTGGGACATGTAATTCGAGATTATCTACAGTTAGCAATCGTTATACCATCACAGAGTCGACAGGGTGTACATATGTTTGCATAGCCTGATGTAGATGCCAAATTGAGACTCATTATGGGTATGGTTTCTATTTATGGTAGGCAGTTGTATGTTTTGTTTGATTCAGGTTCTATAGTATCTTTAATTGTTGGTCGCATGTTAGGCATCTTAGGTTTGCCACAGGTGAGAGTAGGGTACATTTAATTTTGAGTACAACAGCCATGGGATAGAGTTTACCCTAATTGTCTTGTTAAGAGATATCCAACACTAATAGTTGAAGTAAAGTTACCTGCAGACTTCAGGGTGATCGAGCTCTTAGACTTTGACGCGTTGTTAGGAATGGATTAGCTAGCAGTGTATCACACTCATATCAACTACTTCAGTAAAACAAGGATATGTGAGATCCCAGGGCTGTCTAATGTTCACGTATAGTTGTAGTACACCAAGAGCCGAGGGCACTCGAGGTCAACTTGCGATTAGTTGAAAGATGGAGACTCCGGTGTCATTATACACCATAGTAAATAATCAGAGACCTAGACTGGCGGAGATACCTATTATGTGTGAGTTTCCTAACGTGTTTCTGAAAAACTTACCTGGTTTACCACCACCAAGGGAGATAGATTTCATTATTAAGTTGGTACCAGGCACTAAATCTATTTTTATACCACCTTACCGCATGGTTCCGCGAGAGTTTGAGGAGTTGAGGAGTCAGTTGTAGGATTTATGAAAGAAGGGATTCATCAGACCTTCTACTTCACCATGGGGAGCACCAATCTTATTTATGAAGAAGTAGAATGGTACTTTGAGACTGAGTATCAATTATAGACAGTTAAACAGGGAATCAGAAACAAGTATCCTTTACCACAAATTAATAATTTATTTGACCAGCTGATAGGAACGCAGTTTTTCTCCAAGATAGACCTGTGATCAGGTATCATCAGCTTAAGATCAGGAATGAAGATAGGTTTATGACAACATTTAGCACGAAGCATGGACACTATTAGTTTCCAGTCTTACCATTTAGTTTGACTAATGCTCTTGCCATGTTTATGGATTTGATGCGCCGGGTGATGATATAGCATGCTATTAGGTAGTTTTTTACATAGTGTTATGAATATATATCCTTTGTGCATTAGTTATGCAATTGTATTTGTTTAATTCTAATGTCGTGTTGTTCTTGAATATGAAAGTGGTTCTTGTATATTGGGTCCTTTTACAATAGAAATCCGTTTGACATACGGGGGTCACTAGACTTTTCAGGGTGATCGGGATTTCTCCACTATCTTGTGCAACACACGGGGAATGGGACTCGAGGTTGTTGGTAATCATAACTTAGGTAACTTCATTTGTTGTAAGACTCGATGTTGTTGGCAAGTATACATTCCAATAACTGACATTTGGGATAATTATAAACGTGTATTGTACCATGTAAGTCGACCTTCAAAAGAAATGTAGAGCATAGCACCGCCCATATATAGTGGAAAGGCTTATGTAATGAAGATCACGGCCGACCGACCCTAGATCATTACTACTTGCCTAGTGTCAATTTCATTATGTTTAACTAAAGTATCTCTTTACATGATAATCTTTCAGAATATTTGTTATTATTATTACGCTTTTTGATACTTGTTGCATAATTGGGAATGTGAACAAATGTCTCTCAATATTACTTTCTATTTTTAATTACTCACCTTCTAGTTTGTGACGGCAGGTGTCGATCCATCAAGTAGCAGGCCAAGTAAAGAGAAGATCGATGATTACCTCTGAGCTAGTGAAGTGCTGCTACACCAGATTTTGTAGGTTTTATTTTGATGTATTACTTTCACATGTATATGATAATCTTTTGGGGTTGTATATTATGGGATGAGTGATAGGTACCTTGACCAAATGCATGTTGTTATATATTTTCGTTTCATTATATATATATATATATATATGCATGTGATCTTTATTTCCTGGTTATTCCACGTAGGTTAGACTATATGTTATAAGTTTCTGCTAACATAATTGTTAAGACTTCCACTGAATAACTTTTAAGTTAGAAAATCTTAATTAACTCTGATTTATAAATTTACATAGCATAGGTATATGTTTCTATCTATTTGAATAATGAATAATTGATAGGTAATAAAGTTTTGAAAAAACTGACTAATTCCTTGTTAGGCCCTATATGGTGAGGTTAGGGCTTAATAAAGGGATTAGGCCGGGCATAACCCTAATTTGAGAAGGGTTCGTTATATCTACTTATTGGAACTTGTCATTTTTATGGCAAGTTGTAGATTATACGACGAGCCGGAGCTAAAGAGCCAAAAGAGCTTCACTTATAGGTGATTGTATTTACGTATATAATACTTTTTGGAATCATTTTAGGAAACTTATTACCTAATAAATGTATATTGACACTTATTATACCTTTTTATCGCCTTTATTAATATACGCGGTATCGTTTTACCGATTTTCCACCTCATAGGCTTGTTAATCGATGCAAAATTTGTTTACATTACTGATTGCATACAATTAAGACTTTCACTATTAAATAACCTAAAATAAATCAAAACAAACAAATTAAGTTGTTAAACTTCATAACTTAATATATTTCAACAAAATAATCTTTTAAACACCGAAATTGCCTAAGTTGGATTACTAGATGATTAGTTCGTGAGTCGTCATGGAAAGGTGTGCAAGAGAAGTTGCATGACTTGGTAATGTGTCCAATGATGTGGTGGTGCCTGATTTGCCTCGAAATTTGGGGCCATCACAATTGGTATCCGAATCGAGGTTTAGGCAAACCTAGGGAAAACCTTAATATAATTGAATAAAACTGAACAAACAAACCTTAGTTGGGAAGTGTAGCGTTGGGGATTATATACGTGTTATGTCCTTATTGTACTATATATACATAAATTACGAGTTTGATCTGACACACGAATACCATTAAATAAAACAATGGACGGCGCAGCTGACTGCAGCGGGCATTGGAGGCATGGAAAGTGATACTAAGCTTGTAGTTTTTTTTATCTAACTTTCCGTAAGATGGTTGTTGCATATGATTGACAATTGGCAGAGATACGCATGGTGATTGACACGATGCGACAAAGTAGATGACTCGTACAACGATACATATACCTCTGCCAGAAATAGTACCGACTAAGCTGAGTATTAAGGCAGCGATTGAAGTAAGTGGAGATACAGTTAGAGTTTAAGGAATAGTATGCCAGTGTCAAGACAAAAACTCAATAGTTTCTAGTGCGGCAATCAAGAACATAAAAGAATTAGTGTTAGTATAGGTCAACGACTCTGACATCAGCACCACCACTGAGTAGTTAGATGATGTCACAAAAGTAGAAACAACCAATTATATGTCAAATCTCAAAAATTTTAAACTGGAAATTACAGCTAATCTGGGCATTAGGGAGCCTAATTATGGTTTTGACCTCGAGTTGGAAGTTAAAATATCGACGAATTAGAGATTTATAATTAATTTTATTATTTTGTGGTGTTTGCCTAGTGTTGTGTATTATATATTATGTTATTTTGCAAAATTCAAGTCGGTTAAGTGAATTCGGTGTTTCGCGAGGTTTTGTCTCGAAATACGTGTCGAGATAGGTGTCGAGATACTCAAAATATTGAGTTGAATATTTGTGTCAAATTTAATGATGAATAGTTGAATTTAAGTTTAAAAATTAGATTTTTGGATATTTATTGGACTTAACGAGGTAACATGGGCCCCACGTCTCAAAACGCGTGCCAAGACGCGTTGTTCGAGAGTTTTGGAGCAATTGGGTAAATTTGCCAATTTTTGGCGAAATTATGGTATTTTTCGGGGATTTATTTGGATATGAATTGAAAATATAAACACAAAATTAAATAAATGATTAACAAATTAGTGAGCGTTTAGTGACACGCGGGGTCGAGGGTGACACGCGTGGACTTACAATAGTGTGCACGTCCGACGATCGTTGTTGGCGCAAGCAACTAGTTTTTGGGCGAGAATATACATAGGAAAATATAAATTTGTATATATGAGTTATATATATAAATATATAAATGGATCTTATAGTTGTGGAGTAAATAAAAATGTACATTAGATATTCCTCAGGATGCATGTGGCGCGAGTGTCGAGAATGTGAAATGAGGTGGTACGGTGGTTGTGGTGTGAATATTTTTTATGCCTTGAGATGCGTGCTGCTCAATTTTCAAGGAAGACATTTGATTTAAATTATATTTTTTATGTGCCTCGTGTTTCGTTCTGCACGAATCTCGAGAAAACTTTATTATTAACAAAATGTAAGGTGGTTAAGTTTCATGGGTTAGTGGTTGTTGGATTGGTCTCGAGATACGTTAGTATGTATCTTTAGGAAAATCAAATTTGAAAATAAAACATTAGATCTGCTTCGAGATTCGTGCGATACGAATCTCAAGGAAATTATATATATATATATATATCTTCTTCCCTGAAATCAACCTCTCTGTTCGAACAGGAGGAGAAGAAGAAAAACACAGAGGGATAAAGAATAAATAAGAGAGAGAAGATCGAAATAGAAAAGGAGAAGGAAACCGAGGTGAGCTTTTGGGTTGTTGCAGGTCGTTGTTTGTTGTTGTTTGTTGTTTTAATGGTGGATCTTGTTTTTGGGCATTCTTGTTGTTTTAATTGATTATGGAAGTCAAGAGGAAGAAGAAGCAGTGGATAGACTCTTGTGATCGATCCTCTGGCCAAACCCGATTAAAAAAAATTTGTTTTTTTCTCTCTGTTGTTAACAGAGATGTGAGGGAGGAAGGGGACGAATCCCCTTCCCCTTTACAAAACATAATATTGTTGTAAATTGGATGACCCTTTAACCAAGCTTATGAATGATCACATTCTCAAGCATGGCTCTCACATTGAATCGTAACATCAAGCATGACTTCTACATTGAATGTAACTTGTCAACTCTACATAACTTGCATTCAACTTCAATGTATAATCACTTGTCCGTGTATTGTCATGTAACTTGTAATCTTGTATGCCATGAGACTTTGGTTTAACTTACACACGTTTGTGTAAGTACTTATTCTCATCATGACTAAGGGACTATATAAGGGGGTTCCTTTACTTGTAAAGAACACACCAATGTATGAATGAAATCTCTACATTCTCATCTCTAGCTCTCTTATCTCTTGTCTCCTCTTATCTACTTGTTCTAGTAGTTCTTAGTTTATGCCTTCAATATACTTAAGTATCTAGCAAGTCCAACTTAAGTTCTAGTTGGCTTACAACTTACTTTACAACACGTCATCAGCACGAAGTTGCTCTACAAGAGGTGGTCTTGAAGATTAAGAAGCTTTTCAAAGATATAAAGCTAAGAATGTATAATTTTTATTAATTTAAATAAGTTCAATTTATTTCCATGTTGTCATGGTTAATTTCTTTTTTGTTACATGCATAATTAATTATGTAAATTTACTTTATTCATACATTATGCAATGTAATGTGACCGACTATGAAAATATGCTCTGTAGCTGCGTCTTGTATGATCTTCTACATCAGAAATTAAAAGTCAATATGTGACATATAGTTTTTCTCTTAAAACTACAAACGATTAGTTATTGTTCTATTCTTGATTTTATAATACAAATAATGTTATAAGTTTGAATTGATAGTGGGTAAGCATTGTCGCCGATAAAGTTAAACATTAAAAGGAAGACAGGGTATCATGTTCGAGGAGGCATGGTATTAAGTAGACTATGTCTTACGACCCAACCTAAAGGTTGTTCCACCAACTCATACGAATAATACATTTTGTTTATTAATGAATCAAGTTGTGAACATCTATTTAATCATATGTTATGTTTTTACATAAAGGGGAAACTATTTTATATTAAACTTATTTTCAAAATATTATTCAACCATAGTTGAACTTGTTGTCTTATTATATTACCGACAAGAATTACTTGTCATGACAATTAGATATTATAATTTGTGAATAAAACATTTATGCAAGACTATGTTGTATTATACAAAATTTAAATTATTTGCCAATATCTCTTTAGAGATTTGAAAAGTGAATATTTTGCTTTATATATCTTTTCACCCAATGAAGTTAAAAATTTAAAAATACTAAAAAAATGTAATGCTCCAAAAGTTCAAAATGAGCGGTTGAGTCTCAAGCTACAAAATTTAATCGGTCAAATATTAATTATAATTTTGAAATTTTAATTACCTCTATGTTGTGACTATGTGGAAATATGACTGATGAGACAATAAAAAATAAGGTCACGTGGTCTGCCTCGATTTATTGCTGCAACAAATATTGCGTGCGCATGTCAATCCAATAAATATTAAGAATTGATTTCTTGTCTCGTAGTCGCCCCGGGGTGACGTGTCTCCATGTATTCCTTGCCTGTTGGCCTAACTACACGTGTACAGCACCTGCCCGTCCTTACTTTGTCTCGAAACGTATCCATTTGTGTGTGTACAATGTGTGAATAACATATTCGGCGGAAGACGTATTTAGATGCAAAAAATTTCATGAATCAATTAAACAAATCCTAGTGTGGAAAAAACCCTAAAAATTACGAGGTAAATAAATGTACCATATAAACCTAAGCATGTACAAGGTCATGTCACTCCCCAGTTCCCAAAAGAATCAAAATATCAAAATAATCACACGTACAAGTACTCCTCAAAGGTAGGCAGTCAGAGGTGTCGCCTAAGATCCCCTTACCTTTACTTGTACTCGGATCTGCACTCAATCATCACGGAAGAAAATGGATGACGAGTCCAGTCAGTAAAATCCCAAGGAACTCCTCCGAGAATTCATATAAATAAGTGGAAGTCAATAAAACTGTTAAATAAACATGCGGAATGTAAACAGACAACTGTAAGTAGGGCATCGCATGCATAGATAACAATAAAGCGCAAATATGTGTGCATGTTTCAGTCAGACTAAACCATACTTCGCGATTTCTTTCCACAATCCCACTAGTGGGCGCACCCAACTAGCTATCACCTGATCCCTCTCGGTGGCCGGCGTAGACCTATGACGCACCGACACATGTAGCAGTTCCTTAGCCCGGGTTAATTAAAAATGTTTTAATTGACTTAATTTTGGATAAATTAAGGGCTAAATTTAGGATAATAAAATCAGCGAAAAATATGATTTTCTATAGCAAATTTCAATTTTTGGAATCGAGATTTGTCTTCTAAAAAAAAAAAAAAAAAAAAAACGGGGGCGTTGCCCCCTGTACCCCGTCCACTGACCGGTCGAGGAACCACCGCCCGCTGACCGGCCAGCGGGACCGCCGTCTAACTAATCCTAGCGCACGGAAATTCTTTTATTAGTGAACAGTATAAAAATCTCCAAATTTTTTAGTGATTTAACAAATCAATAAAATATATGATATTTCATTGTTTACACAAAATCACTAAAACTGAATAAAATCCCTCCATTAAATTTTATGTCACACGCCATTCATTTTAAACACTTGTCAAGGCCTCGATCACACTAATACAGTTTCAGCCATAGTTGGGTGTATTGTGTTATCTTGGTGAGACAAGTTGGATAAGAGTTACCTAAATGTTTAAAATGGTCCGACTTAATAAAGCTATCAAAATAGTTTTGAGCTTTAGGCACATGATGAGATAAAAACATGATAAGACATAAGATGTCCCGTATCTCATAAAAGTATCTAAAAATTACATAAGATGTAATTGGTGACTATTACCTACCTAAATAATCTAGTTCCTAAATAAACAGTGTGTTTTAGGAGGTTTGTTAATTTAGTGGGAGTCTATTCCTCTATACTAAAATAAGCTTTGCATAATCTTTATTGTAGATCAATGGCCTCTTCAAGTAACAATAATCCCCCTGTCACTGCGATCCATCCTTGAGAAGGATAAGCTATCTGGGACTAACTTTCTTGACTGGTTCAGAAAGTTGAGAATTGTTCTTAAGCATGAACGCAAGTTGTATGTCTTGGATGCTCCAATTCTACTAGCCAATGCTACGAAAGCTGTGAAGGATGCGCATAATAAGCATGTCAACGATTCTACTGATGTTACATGTATTGTGCTGGCAACTATGGTTCCTGAACTTCAGAAGGACATGGAACTAATGGAAGCCCACGACATGGCTATAACGCTGAAGGAAATGTTCCAACTACAAGCTAGGCAAGAAAGGTTCGAGATAGTCAAAAACTTACATTCTTGCAAGATGACTGAGGGTGCGTCAGTTAGTCATCATGTTCTGAAAATGAAAGGCTATGTTGACCAGCTTGATAGACTCAGATTTCCCATAAGCCAAGAGTTGGCTACGGATTTGATCCCGAATTCATTACCCAGAAAGTTACTCACAATTTGTGATGAACTACAATATGAATAATATGGAGAAATCAATTTCAGAGTTGCATTTGAAGCTCAAAACTGCTGAACAAAATATCAAGAAACCCTCTAGTAATGTGTTGATGGTCCAAAAGGGAAAGGGAATGAAGAAGAAAGGCAAAGGCAAGGCTAAAGTTGTCAAGGTCGCTGCTACACCTGTCGCAAAGCCTGTGGAACAAGTCAAGCCCCAGCCTGTTCCTGCTTCAAAACACCCAAAAGAAAAGGAAGGAAATTGTCATTTATGTCATGCACCTGGACATTGGTTCAGAAATTGCAAACTTTATCTGGAAGATCTAAAGAAGAAAAAGGGTAGTGCGACTACTACTACAGGTATTTATGTTATTGAAATTAATTTATCTACTAGTGATTCCTGGGTATTTGATACCGGATGTGGATCTCACATTTGTATAAATGTGCAGGGACTCACCAGAAGTAGAAAGTTGAAGAAAGGAGAAGTCATCCTCCGCGTAGGGAATGGAGCAAGAGTTGCTGCCCTGGCTGTTGGATCATATGACTTAGTCTTACCTAGTGGACTTATCTTAACTTTAAATAATTGTTATTTTGTGCATGCCTTGAGCAAAAACATCATTTCTATTTCATGCTTGGATATGGATGGTTTTGATTTTATTATTGCGAATAATAGATGTTCCATTTATCGTAAAGGAATATTTTATGCAAATGCTGATTTGTGTGATGGTCTTTATATTCTAAGCATGAAAAGGTCCACTGATACTCCAGACTTTAACATAAATACAAAGAGATTTAAGTCAAAGGATTTGAATCAAACCTATCTTTGGCATTGTCGTCTCGGACACATAAATGAGAAACGCATAACGAAACTCCATAAAGATGGACTTCTAGATTCATTTGATTTAGAAACATATGAAACGTGCGTATCTTGTTTACAAGGCAAGACGACTAAAAGTCCATCTTTCGGTGGAATGGAGTTTCGAAATGAGAAATTGAACCTTATTAGATATGGTCGATTTATGATGAGTCGTGCGGATCTTCCATTATCCGTTTAGGACAAAGTGAAAATGCAAGTGATTTATTAAATCGACAAGTGGGTATTACTTTTATACATACAAAAACAGTTTATTTCAAAAGACACTAGTGGGAGAGAAATAAATCTTGAAGAAGTTCAAGAATCACAAATAAACCCTGAATCGCTATGTAACAACGTTCGAACCGGTCCTATAAATTACATAGTCGTGATGTGTTGCTTATGGATCAAAATGAGCCCACCACTTATCATGAGGCTATGTCTGGACCGACTCGGATAAATGGCTAAGTACCATGAACTCGAAATGCAATCCATGTATGCTAGTTTTTACCTAAAGGTCGTAAGACCATTGGATGTAAATGGGTTTTCAAGAAGAGGGATGGCAATTATCGACTTGTAGCAAAAGGTTTCGTGTAGACTTGTTGATTACATTTATGAAATATGGCAAATGGATGTAAAAACAACATTTCTTAATGGAAAGTCTGCTTGAGGACATGTATATGACACGATGATTTTGTACATCCCGAGAATTCTAGGAAGGTATGCAAGCTTCGAAGATCCATTTATGGATTAAAGCAAGCTTCTGGTTATGTATATCTAATGATATATTACTCATTGAAACATAATAAGCTAAATCATTTGAGATGTTTCGGTTACAAGGCTCTAAAAGAGGATTGTTGTCAATGTCTCATGGCATAAGTCTCGAAGAATCAATATCCTAGGACAAATGATGAGCGAGACCGTATGAATAAGATTCCATATGCATCGACTATTGGAAATGGGGGTGCGATAGTGGAAAAGTTTGAAGCAAGAGATCGTGCGAGATTCTACAACAAAAGTCGCGTATATTGCAAATAAGTCCGATGTAGCAAAGGAGGCGCTTTGGATCAAAAAGTTCATTTCTGAACTAGGTGTGGTTCCAAGTATTGCTAACCCTATTTGTTTGTATTGTGACAATAACGGGGCAATAGCACAAGCCAAGGAACCTAGATCACACCACAGATCCAAACATATACTCAGGCGTTTTCATCTCATCAGAGAAATTATTGAGAGGGGAAACGTAAAGATTTGCGGAGTACCTACTGAAGACAACGTTGCGGATCCATTGACAAAAGCTCTTTCCACAAGCAAAACATGATGGTCATGTTAGATCATTAGATGCATGTATGATTGGCCCTAGTGCAAGTGGGAGACGTTGGAGAATGTGCCCTAGGTTAATCCATTAACTGTCTTTAGGAATACTTTTAGTTAATAAAATAGAGGATTTCATTTGTTGTTTATTATAATTAATTTGCATGTTTACATTATAATAAAATCCATGGGTATGTACAGAAATATCCTAAATGTCCCTAGTCGATCATTATACTAGGAACTATAATGAATTAAGACTAGTGTGAGTCTTGATTGATGATCATATGATGATTATACATATAGGGATAAGAATCAAGATCATGAGTACTTGTTAGGGAACAAATTACTGGACCGACCTGCTATGAGAACATCACATGGATTAAGTCATAGTTGTTTCTCATGATAGGTATATTTTTCACTCCTCTGACTTGAGATTACCAAAGACTTCAACATTATGAACATAGTGATTTGACACTATCAAACGTTGTCTTTAACCATACGATTATAAAGGTTGTGATTGGTTACTGTGTGAGCAATGTGATGAAGTTGTGTAATCGAGATAGAATTTGTCCCTCTCATATAAAGAGAGATATCTAGTGGATCCCTCGATGTGTTAGACTGTTAAAAGGCCTAGTCTAATTGAATTGATATTGATCAATATCACTTGGATGTTTTCAGTTTACCTAGAGATCGAGACTAGTACGATTGAACATGTTGGATGACAATTCCATGCCTTATGTTTGATCAAAAGGATATCGTGTAACAAAAGGATGTTATATACACTATTGATTAGGTTGTATCGATTTGATATTCGTATAACTTGGGTAGTCATAATGTCTTGCTAGAGGCCACTTATGACTTGTATACCAAAATGTGTTTCAGTACACTACCAACGTTGTATGAGCCTATTAGGTCGCACACTAAGAATGGTTTTGCGAGATTTTAAGATGGTTCAGAAAAATGAATTTTATATGATAAAATTCATGACAGAAATGTCCTTGTGGTGTATTACACTTATACTTCTTTAAGTAGGGTATATGTGCAATTTACTTAACCGTCTATATACAAGGGTTGTATAAATAGATGCTTTAAGTTAGAATACACGTACGAAAGATTAAGGGCCAAAACTCTATTTTCATTTTAGAAACGACTTAGGGTTTTTGGTATGCTCTGGATCGTTTTGGAGAAAAATAAAAGGTTTGCTCTCGAAGCTAGCACTTCGAATCTCGGCCGCCGTTCGTGTGTGGACTACTGCTAGAGGGCGTTCGTCGTTGCCAGCGCCTTAGAGATCGATCAACCTTCAGAAAGGTATATTGCGACTGAGGTATGATTAAGTTTTTCATGGTTTAAACGTTTTTAATGGAATTAGATTCGGATCTTGTTGGGGTTTTTGTCAAAATTGTTTTGTAATCTCCGCTGCGCATGAACCCCAAAACCCAACAATACCTATCCGCGTATTTCTTCTGTCTATGTTGTGCAACTCGCAATTTTTGATGAATTTGTCGAATTTTCTCTGTGCGATCAACAACTATCTCAGGCCCTACTTGTATACTAAACCGGTGTGCATCTTCCAGAATCCCGTCCCGTATCTCCAAATTCGCAGGTATCCACAATTTCCCTCGGTATCTTAAACATCGATCTGTGGTTTCTACCCCATCAGTGTGTTTCGGATTCCGTGACAGACCACTGACTCGCTCATAGAGCCCATCAGCTCTCTGACACTCGGCAACCCGTTCAATCGATACGATCGGTGTCCTCGTCTGACAACAAATGTGATGTTCCACCGTACTAGACAACTAGTCCATACACATAACTGATGTTGTCTATAATAAACCACGCTCATGTGTCATCTCCTGCAAAACAGTCTGAATGTCGAGTCCACTTCTGCTCGATGCATCTCCTACGACGTTCGCTTTGCCAGAGTGATACTTAATAGCGACGTCGTAGTCCTTCAGCAACTCCAGCCATCTCCGTTAGCGCATATTCAGATCCCTTTGAGTGCAAATGTATCGTAAACTCTAGTGATATGTATACAACACGAAGATAATGCCTCCAAGCCTTTAGTGCAAAGACGACCGCTACAAGCTCCAGGTTGTGCACTGGATAAATAAATTGATAAAATCACAAACCACCAAAACGTCTTCAATCCGGACCTCCGTTCGATCTTCCGACTCAACTATCGCCGCAAACGCCTCCATCTTCTGCCGTATTGTAGCTAGTCGGCCTCTCATGATGGGTAAGTCAGTTGCCGATTTAAATAATATGAACTCCAATATTCCATGAATATGAAACTCTATCGTCTTGTCGTAACAATCTATCCGTGCATGATAGGATGCTACCCAATCCATCCCGAATAGTGTGTCAAACTTTAAATACTCCAATACTCGAAGATCCACTAGTAGTTGATGTTCATCCACCTCTATCATCACGTCTCGACATATTCGGTTAGGGTATATCTTATCCCCAGTATCCGTACTGAGAACAAGATGTGGCTATAGTGTCTGTGTAACTAACCCGAACAATCTAACAATACGTCCAGCATGAAATAGTAAAGTACTACCAGAATCAAACATAGCATGGATATGGCGACCAAATATAAGTAATGTACCTTCAACGAGTTGCCTAGTCGCCCCGCTATCTGGCTGTGCTAACGCATGTACTTTATCTCTGGCCTGGCATGATGCTCGTCGTGGCGATGGTGGTGTACGACAGTCAGTCCTCAAGTGTCACCTATGCCCACACTGGTGGCATCTACGGCTCTCTAGTCTACCCGTCTGTCTGTCTCCAGATCTCGGACCCTGGCCCTGGTCTTCCTGACCCCTATCATGTCCCCTCTAATCTCGACCCTAACGGTACTCATGTAGCACTGCCCCCTGTCGATCCACTGGTGCTGAGGTGATAGCATGAACTAGTTGTGGCTCCTCAAAGCGGAACCGACTGCCCTGAAAATCATCCCAGCTGCCCCTCTCCCGTCTATCGTCTCTCCGACCTCTATCCGGACGCTTTATTGGTTTTTTCTACCTCTGAGTCGACCCAAAACTCGCCTTGACTGTACCTCCCTGCCAGTCAAACATCTGCCAGCCCTCTGCAATATATACGTCTCATGAGCCAATGCCCTGTCAAAGATCTCCTGCAATGTCGTGGCTCCAGTCGAGACAATTGCTGACGCAATCCTGTCAGCAACCCATCTAGTGAAATAAAAAATCCGCAAGCGCTCTGTTCCGGCAACTTCTAGAGAGAACTGCAACAAATGTCGAAACCTCTCCATGCACTGCATCAAAGTCCGACTTCCCTGTCGCAGGGCCAAGAACTCCTCCCTCAGTCTCAACATAACCTCTATCGGTATGTACTGATCGTAGAATAGCTCCCTAAACTCAGCCCATGTCGTCAGTTCTTGATGAGTATTCGTATATGTCGTCCACCAGACTGTTGCATTCCCTCTCAAACAGGCTCCTGAAAGTCGCGCCTATACTGTCTCATAATTTTTCATCAGCTTATGAAAACGCTGATGGGACACTATCCATCTCCCTGCAGCCTCCGGATCACCGCTGCCGTAAAAGAATCCAGGCTAGAACTTCAGAAACTGTCTCAATAACTTTGCCTCTGGCACCAGAACAAATGTTGATGTCGAAGAGTGTCAGCAGCGAGGGTGGTAGTAACCTGGTCTGTAGACGTGTGTTGAGGCGCAAGATTCGACGTCCCCAAAGGAATAACTGCGGTAGTTGTATCTGTGGGTGCCTCTGTCGCTACCCCCTGAACTGGTGTATGTGGTATCCTTTGAACATTAGCTGTCTCCGCCGGTAAAATCATAGCTACTGGCTCTCTAGCTGAAGTGAGTGCCTCCAGTACCGCGCTCTGCTCGCGTAATAGCCATAATACCTCAGCCATCAGCGTCTCCTGAGCCGAAAGTCTATCCTCTATACTCACTGTAACCGGGACATCCCTAGCCGCATCGCTCGTCTGTCCAGTCTCAAAAGGCGTACCAGACTATCCGTCCATAATCTTGATCGAGAACGTGCTCCGGATCAATCTCGAGATATATACGTATATCATATAGTAACATGAAAATATAACACATATTTAAGTTCTAACTCTACCCGCCTCATATCACTTTCCAACTAAAGTTCTAAGGCGATTACTTCAGGTTTCCACATCTAAATTCATTAATTAATTTTATTGTCTTATGACTTCTTCTTTACTCTAATACCAACTTTGGCATTGGTGCACAATATCTTAAGCCAACCTGAGCTCTGATACCAACTGTGGCAGCCCTCGCTGCCCCGAGGTGACATGTCTCCATGTATTCCTTGCCTCCTGGCCCAACTACACGTGTACGACACCTGCCTGTCCTAACTTTGTCTCAAAATGTATCCACTCGTGTGTGTACAATGTGTAAATAACATATTCAGCGGAAGACGTATTTAGATGCAAAAATCTTCATGAATCAATTAAACAAATCCTAGTGTGGAAAAAACCCTAAAAAGTACGAGGTAAACAATTGTACCATATAAAACTAAGCATGTACAAGGTCATGTCACTCCCTAGTTCCCAAAAGAATCAAGATATCAAAATAATCACACGTACAAGTACTCCTCAAAGGTAGGCAGTTAGAGATAGTCGCCTAAGATCCGCTTGTCTTTACTTGTACTTGGATCTGCACTCAATCATCACGGAAGAAAATGGATGACGAGTCTAGTCAGGAAAACCCTAAGGAACTCCTCCAAGCATTCATATAAATAAGTGGAAGTCAATAAATACTGTTAAATAAACATGTGGTATGTAAACAGACAACTGTAAGTAGGGCATTGCATGCATAGATAACAATAAAGTGCAAATATGTGTGCATGTTTCAATCAGACTAAACCACACTTCGCAATTTCTTTCCAGGATCCCACTAGTGGGCGCACCCAACTAGCTATCACCTGATCCCTCTCGGTGGCCGGCGTAGACCTACGACACACCGACACATGTAGCAGATCCTTAGCTCGGGTCGTTAGCCACCGAGAACTCCTGATACGCATGCTATGGTCTAAAATGCATAGACACACAACGAAAAATCCGGTGGGAATAACTCAACCAACCGTCCAAAAGGTTATAAGATATGAATGTAATAAAAATCACAAGGAATATTGGAAATGAATGGAAATACGAAGCAAAATAAATACTCGAGAGTTTTCCCTTTGGGTTTTACAAACCTCACAACGCACTCCACTACCCCGTAATCAATCCCCAGGTCCAAGTCCACTGAGTCCTTGGTCGCCAATTGATCACCGTATCAACCTATATCCATTTATTTATAATTTAAGTTAGGATGATAATTTACAATAAGTTTCTAAAAATTTAGGCCAAATTACCCATTTCACGTTTTTCAAGGCAAAACCTCGCAAATAGTCGTGTTCGACATTCTCACATATATTTTTTTCATATAATTTTATCAATTTCTATTTATTTGATTCAAATATATTTTTTCAAATTTTTTTCAAATTCTTCTTTCATTTTCCTTTTTTTTCTTTTTTTTTCTATTTGGGTCTGGGTCGGGTCGGCGACCGACCCGCCCGGGTTTGGTTTGGGTTGGGTTGACCCAAATGGGTCGGACCCAACCCGACCCTGAACCAGAATGGTCCAGGCTTGGCCCAGTAGGGGGTGCACACACGCGCGTGTGCACCTTCTTCCTCCAGCGCTGGTTCATTCGAACTTTTTTTTTCTGTTCTTCTCTCCTCCGGTGATGGGTTGGGGTGGCTCTCCACCCCAACCCCGGTGGAGCCGATGGCACGGGAGGCACCCCTACCATCACCACCGCGGCCTTGGGGTTCGGGAATGGAGGCTGAAACCCCACTCTCGGCCACTCATTCCCAACACCCAAACAACAACAACCACAACAACTCACCTCAACCGTCGCGTCTCCACTCTCCTTCCTGGCGCGTCACTGCTTCTCCTCCTCCTCTCCTCTTCTTCTTCTTCCTCGCTCTCGGCCTCCCACTTCTCTATGTGTGTGTGAGCAGTGTGTGCATGAGTGGTGTGTGTGATGATATAGCTGGTTAGGTGGGGTGGTGACACGTGGTATGAGAAAATAGCCAAGTGTTGATGTAGCTTGACAAATGGTGATGTTGTTAGGTGTGTTGACACCTACTTATGACACAACTAAGACACTCACCCGTGTTTTTGGGCGTTTCGACGCCGATTTTGCATCCGAACTGCGATATCCATGCACCGCCGCGTCGTTCGTAACCCAATATCTATTCCATATTCGTTACATGAAAAAAAAAATTTAATTTGTGTGTTTTCGTTTTTTCGACCTAATAGTCGGTCTAGTCGACTACCCGATACCCGTGTCAACACGTATATCGAGGTGACTACGGTTCACACAATCTCATTGTATGTTAGTTTCCTCGTCCTAATATTCATCCCATCAACTACCCGGTACCCGCGTCGACACGCATATCGAGGTGAATATCGTTCACACCCTCACACGTATTATTTTGCAACATACACACATGCGATGTATTTAAATAAATTACACAGCAAATAAGCAACCAACACACCATAAACATCCATACCTAAGTCCCGTCTGTCCAAGCCTACAGCGGCGTCCACATAGATCTGAGCTGGCGTCCACGCCCGTAAATTTAATATGGGTCGTTACACTCGTGGTAGCTGAGTAAAATAATGAGATATTATAAATATAATATCGCTCCCGTCCAATTAGTTCAGCTTCAAATTAAGAAGCATTTGTTGCATATAATCATCATGATCACAATAATAAATTTATGGATGTGGAAAATGTGAAAATATCAAGTAAAGGACATATTGGCAATCCCACTAAAAATTGGAACAAAAGTGGTGCACCGCTACAAAGGGAAAATAATTATTGACAATAAGCGCTCATAATTATAACATTTTTTTGTTCATATATGAAAGGCTATTTTGCCTAAATATTGTCATATATATACCCCAATATTTTTGTGACCTTTACAATGCCTTCAAAATCAATGGCAAAATATTATGAATTTTATCATTGAAAATGGCTCGATAAAACATGCACACCGAGATGTGTTTAAATCTTGACCTAAATATGGGCGATGAGTTTATGTCTTGTGTATTGTGCTACATGCATGTACATTATAATATAAAAGTGAATATTTCTCGAATTCGAACTTAGCGGAGGCTAATGTTCAGGCAATATCTGGTACAACAATTTTATTGTTAATGTCTTGTTCAAAAGAAATCTACTCAGAATAATAAAAAAATTTATCTATATGAATATGATTTAATCTGCAGTATAATATTCTCGACTTTAACTTTTGGAATATATAAGGTACATTAAAACGAATATCATCACAAATAAAATGACATTCATAATGTGGAAAGATCTATTAGATTATCCATAATCATTAATAATGCAAAAATATCGTAAATTCGCACGGACATCCTTTATCGAACTGGATTTTTTTATCAATTGGAGATTATCTCAAGGTAAATCAATAGAAGACTTATATTGATTTAACTTTCCATCAATCATATTATAAGATGTCTTGGATCCCTAATAGGGAATTTATTTATAGCAAGTTTTGCAAATTGTCACTTTGATGAAGCAATTTTTCCACCATTAGGGGGAGATATAAGTCATTTCAAAAGGAAAGACGTGAAATTGCTTGAAACATATCAAATTCCATTAAATTTGTTGCATTATGATCCATGTATAAATTGATATGAACTCGAACTTCAAATGATCATTCAAGTGCATCAAGTTATGAATCAATTACTTGATGCAAGTGCTATATACAAAAGAGTGACAATCATATGTTTCAGCATTAAATGGTTCATATAGAAAAGATGTCCATGTGCAACAAATGCATAAGTTGTCTCACCGATGTGAACATGAGGGAGAGAATCAAAACGGGTTATTGGTTAGTGTATTGCACTCTTTTTCCCTTTGTTATGGTTTTATCACACTGGATTTTTTTTGCAAGGTTTTTAATGAGGCAATTCTAACAATATTAAAACTCTTTATCAAGGTTGATTAGTGTATTGCACTCTTTTCCTTTCGCTATTGGTTTGATCCTACTGGATTTGCCTAGCAAGGTTTTTAAAGATGCAATCATAACATTATTATACTCCGTATGAAAAATTTATGAGAGCAATGTACTCTTTTTCCTATATAAGATTTTTTTCTACAGGGTTTTCTGGTAAAGGTTTTAATGAGGAATATATATTCTCTCAAAGTGTATCAATGTGTTGCACTTTTTTCCTTAGTTTTGGTTTTATCCCACTGGGTTTTCCTAGCAAGGTTTTTAATGAGACAATCAATAATATTATACTACAAATCAAGATTAACGAGAAATTGTACTCTTTTTCCTATACTAGATTTTTTTCTCACAGGGTTTTTCTAGTACAGGTTTTAACGAGGCATATTCTCTTAGCAAGTGTCATCTAAAGGAGAGTGTTGTAAATTGGATGACCCTTTAACCATGCTTATGAATGATCACATTGTTAAGCATGGCTCTCACATTGAATCATAACATCAAGCATGACTTCTACATTGAATGTAACTTGTACACTCTACATAACTTGTATTCAACTTCAATGTATAATCACTTGTCCATGTATTGTTATGTAACTTGTATTCTTGTATGACATAAGACTTTGGTGTTAACTTGCACACTTTGTGCAAGTACTTATTCTCATCATGACTAAGGGACTTTATAAGGGGGTTCCTTCACTTGTAAAGAACACACCAACGTATGAATGAAATCTCTACAATCTCATCTCTAGCGCTCTTCTCTTTTGCCTCCTCTTCTCTACATGTTCTAGTAGTTCTTAGTTTATGCCTTCTATACTTAAGTCTCTAGCAAGTCCAACTTAAGTTCTAGTTGGCTCACAACTTAGTTTACAACAAATATAAAATAACAATAATAATAATAATAATAATAATAATAATAATAATAATAATAATAAATAATATATATAGTTTAAAAATAGGAAAACAAACAAGTAAATAAAACCATGAAAACAAATTATGAAAAAATGAGAAATTGATCAAAATAATATAATTTGATTTTAGAAGGGAAATTGGGAGTTTTCGGGGTCGGTATGCCGAGTGTTGTCTCGTAAAGTGTTCTACGACGCTTGAAAAAGTTAAAAATTGAAAAAAAAGGGATAAATCCTTGAAAAATTGAGAAAATTTTGAAAACAAAAAGATTTTTGGACAAATTAATGAAATTTGAGGATGTTTGTGGAAAATGAGAATTTTTGAAATTTTCTCTAGGATTTTTATCCGGTATATTTCTCGTAATACGTGTTACGATACCCAAAATGTCCAAAATTTGGAGAATTATTTTATAGCCTATTCTAGAATACTTTTTTAATTCAGAATCACAATTTGGAGTCAGAATTGGAATCTGGACATCCAAGGATATGGTTCTGAGAGATTTCGAGGTTTTCGGGTCGAGATTAGATCGAAAAATACAATAAAATTAGAAAATTTATATTTAAGCCTACACAACGTGATTTTCGATGTCGGACAATAATTTTGAGTCAAAAATGGGATTCGACCATCAAATAGTTATTTTGAAAATATTTGTGGGGTTTTAGGACGTGATTCGAATAGTTTAAGTGAAATTAATTGGGAAATAGTTTTCAAATTATTATAGAAGCTTACAGGACTTGTGAATGAATTCTAGGACCGCAGTTGGAATTTCGTATGGACTAGTTGATCGACTGAGATTGCAAGGGGCGTTGGTATCGATGTTATAAAGTTAAGTAAATTCCATGGTAACCTTTACATTGTATGATATAATTTCGTATATATTGCATTAATCCTTGAATTGCATTTTTTGTTGTATATGCATACACGGTTTAGGAGGGTAAGGCGTTATGAGTCTCCTTATAGTGTCTGTATCGAGTTTATAGAACACTATATTATGCTTGAGAGGCTGGAGTCACTGATACTTTGTATTACGTGGTTATCATGAGATTATGTTGAACCAGATAATACTCCCATAGTCTAGAGGAACGAGACTCGTTTGGTTATTCGCCCAGCGCATGAGTCCTTATTATTGTTTATTTACCACTTTCGGAGAGGTTGCCTGATTGTAATCAGATAATAGAAACGGGATGGATTCCCAATTGTATTTAAATTCCTTAGATTATATTATTGTTTAAATTCCTTGGATTATTACGCATTTGGTTACTACAACTGTACTGGATAGTACGGGATTTACTTAATCTAACATTATGTATCGAGTTTTAATAATTAGGTAATGACAGGTTTTAGCTACGACAAGGGAAAGGAAGAGCTTTCTAATTATTGTGGTTTGTTCAGTTTCTTTCTCTCTATGTATGCATTATTTTTTAATATAAAATATTGTATAAATGGGTCTTTGGGTTCGCATGAGATTAGGATACCTTGTGAAATTGTTAAAATGATTTTAAGAAGGATTGGAATTGAATTTATGGTTTTAAGACGGATTAAAGATTTTGAGAACTTGAGATAAGTTAGAATGATTAAGTAATTTTATAAATGCAATATATACTGTTATGGAGTGGATTGTGAGTCCTTCGGCATTTCCACCAAGCTGAGCAGGTTTGTTGAAGATTTATGAAGGTAGAGATTTCGGGTGTAGGCTTAGAAATAGAGGAGATGCTCGTGAAAGTTTTTTACGAATTTTTTACTGACTTTGAGGTACAATATTCATTTTAGAATCCCTTTGTGGCTGAGTTAGAATAATATTTGATAAATGTTCTCATAAAATTTTAATTTTTTATTGATGATGAGGTTAAGACTGCTAGGTTATCAGTGGACTAAGGTAATCTAGGCATGTCATATGCCTAATGAAATGGGTTTTGAAAATGTTGGTATCAAAGCCTTGAATTCTAAAGGAATCTTGTTGATTGAGGTTTAGTGAGTGATTAGTTAGGAAGTAATGCAATGGAACGGGATTTAAAAATTTTAAAACTTTATGACATATGTTATTTATGTTGTATATTGTCGAGATATCGATGGATATGGGCTTGCTGAACCACTTTTCTTGCAATTTTATTGTGGAAAACTATAAGTGGACAGTAAGAGCTAGATTACGGATCCACAACATGTAGTTTCAAATATGTTTGAGAATTTGGCTACGAAGATGTTAGAGTCGATAAATACCTGAGCTATCAACCTAGGTATTTGTGGTTAGTGTGGCACAAAAATCTCCAAATGCCACTTTCGCCACTTAAGAGGAGCAGGTTATTTGTGTAGTTCATTCAAAGAATTGAATCGGTTGTTAAAGTTTTCAATTCAGACTGATACATTCGTTGTAGTGTAATATCACGGAAGAAAAGACAAGAAAGGATCTGAAGGACAAGTCTCAAATTACAAATGGACAATTTGTCAGGAATCTTATGTAGGTAGTGAACCTAGAGTTGAATATTTTAGGTGTGAAAAATAAGGTCACATCAGCCGAGATTGTCTACAGAATTTGAGTGCAGTTACATGTTTAGGTATGGATTGAAATGACATTACAATATTGCATGTCAATGACTCATAAGAGGGTCGTTTTGTGTGTCACGGACTCAACAATATATCAGAAAATGAGTTCAAGTGGTGACTGAACGAGATTCAAATACAAATCGTAATCTTATCGAAGATACAATTTCATTGTGATTATATGGTGATTGACTTAAGGTTAACTCCGGTGTGAGTCCCTATTTATATTGTACTTAATACAATAGTTAGGGATAAAGGAGATCCTCATTTTAAGATGGATTGGAATGTCGTGGAGATAAGGTAATGATAGTTTAAAGATTTTGAGAACTAGAGATAAGTTAGAATGATTAAATAATTTTATAAATGCAATATATATTTTTATGGAGTAGATTATGAGTCCTTCTGCATTTTCACCAAGTTAAGCGGGTTTGTTGAAGATTTATGAAGGCTGGGATTTCTAGTGTACGGTTAGAAATAGAGAAGATGCTGGCGAAAAGTTTTTACGAAGATTTAAGGACTATATAATTAATCTTTACTGACTTTGAGGTACAAGATTCATTTTAGAATCCCTTTGTGGCTGAGTTAGAATAATATTTGATAAATACTCTGAAAAACATTTTATTATTTATTGACGATGAGGTTAAGGCTGATAGGTTATCAGTGGATTAAGGTAATCTAGGCTGGTCATATGCCTAATTAAGTAGGTTTTGACAATGTTGGTATTATATCCTAGAATTCTAAAAGAATCTTGTTGATTGAGGTTTAATGAGTGATTAGTTAGGAAGTAATGTGATGGAACAGGGCTTAAAAAGCTTAAAAACTTTATGACATATGTTATTTGTGTTGTATATTATCGAGATATCGATGGATATGGGCTTGTTGAACCATTTTTCTTGCAATTTTATTGCAGAAAACTATAAGTAGACAACAAGAGTTGGATTAGGGATCCACAACATGTGGATTCAATTACGTTTGAGAATTTGGCTGTGAAGATGTTAGAGTCAATAAATACTTGAGCTATCGACCTAGGTATTTGTGGTTCGTGTGGCACAAGAAGTTCCAAATGCCACTTCAGTCGCTTAAGAGGAGCAGGTTATCTATGTAGTTCGTTTAAAGAGTTCAATCAGTTGTTGAAGTTTTGGATTCGGACCGATACATTGGTTAATAGTGGAATATCACGGAAGAAAAGATAAGAAATGATCTCAGGGACAGGTCTCGAATTAGAAATGGACAATTTGTCAGGAATCTTTTGTAGGTAGTGAACCTATAGTTGTATATTTTAGGTGTGAAAAGTAGGGCCACATTAGCCGAGATTGTCCTCGGGATTCAAGTGCAATTACATGTTTGGATATGGATTGAAATGACATTACAATATTGCGTGTCAATGACTCATAGGAGCGTCGTTTTGTGTGTCACGAACTCAACAATACATCAGAAAATGTGTTCAAGTGTTGACAGAAGGGGATTCAAGTACAAATCGCAATATTATCGAAGATACTATTTTAGTTGTGGTTATGTGGTGATTAAGTTACGGTTAACTCTGGTGTGAGCCCCTATTTATATTGTACTCGATACAATAGTTGGGGATAAGGGGGATCCTCATTTTAAGATGGATTGGAATGCTGTGGAGATAAAGTAATGATGGTTTAAGAATTTTGAGAACTTGAGATAAGTTAGAATTATTAAATAATTTTATAAATGCAATATATACTGTTATGGGGTAGATTGTGAGTCCTTCGGCATTTCCACCAAGCTGAGCAAGTTTGTTGAAGATTTATGAAGGCTGGGATTTCTGGTGTAGGCTTATAAATAGAGGAGATGCTACGAAAAATTTTTACGAATTTTTAAGGATTATATAATTAATCTTTATTGACTTTGAGGTACAAGATTCAATTTAGAATCCTTTTATGGCTAAGTTAGAATAATATTTGATAAATACTCTGATAAAACTTTAATTATTTATTAATTATGAGGTTAAGGCTGCTAGGTTATCAGTGGATTAAGGTAATTTAGACCGGTCAGATGCATAATTAAGTAGGTTCTGACAATGGTGGTATTAAAGCCTATAATTCTAAAAGAATCTTGTTGATTGAGGTTTAGTGAGTAATTAGTTGGGAAGTAATGTGATGGAATGTGGTTAAAAAATTTTAAACTTTTTGACATATTATTTGTGTTGTATATTATCGAGATATCGATGGATATGGGCTCGTTGAGCCACATTTTTGCGATTTTATTGCCAAAATCTATAATGGACAACAAGAGCTGGATTAGGGATCCACAACATGTGGATTCAAATACGTTGGAGAATTTGGCTGTGAAGATGTTAGAGTCGACAAATACTTGAGCTATCAACCAAGATATTTGTGGTTCGTGTGGCACAAGAAGTTCCAAATGCCACTTCAGTCGCTTAAGAGAAGCAGGTTATCTCTTTAGTTTATTCAAAGAGTTGAATTGGTTGTTGAAGTTTTCGATTCGGACTGATACATTCGTTGATAATGGAATATCACGGAAGAAAAGACAAGAAAGGATCTCATGGACAATTTGTAATGGACAATTTGTTAGGAATCTTTTGTAGGTAGTGATCCTACTGTCATATATTTTAGGTGTGAAAAGTAGGATCACATCAGCGAGATTGTCCTCAGAATTCAAGTACAGTTACATGTTTGGGTATGGATAGAAATGGCATTACAATATTCCGTGTCAATAACTCATAGGAGCATAGTTTTGTATGTCACAAACTGAACAATATATCAGAAAATGTGTTCAAGTGGTGACTAAATGAGATTCAAGTACAAATCGTAATCTTATCGAAGATACGATTTTAGTTGTGGTTGTGTGGTGATTGAGTTAGGGTTAACTCCAGTGTGAGTCCTTGTTTATATTGTACTGATACAATAGTTAGGGATAAGAGGGATCCTCATTTTAATGTGTGAGAAATATGTTATTGAGATCTATGGATACGAAATGACCATTTGTCTATATGCTTTGTAGTTACTAGAGTTTGAGGTGTTATTGAGAATGGATTGGCTAGTTACTTAGAAAGAAATTCAAAATCTTGCTAGAAATATAGTACTGAGGCAAGAACTGAAATTAAACTGGAGGATATTCATGTGGTTGTGAATTCTCGGGCGTGTTTCTTGATGAATTAATTGGAGTTCCATCTCTGATAGAGAATTGATTTTGTGATTAATTTTGCTTTTAAACTAAACCAATAACCATTCCATCCTATAGGATTGCTTCGAAAGAGTTGGAGGACTTGTGAAATAATTGGAAGGAGTTGATGAATTTATTATAAAAAAAATTGTGGGTATATCTAAATCACTTTATGATAGTGTTCCTTAGTAATATCTTGAGATACTCTAAGACTCGCGAGGATCATAAGCAATATCTTAGAGTTAATCTCTAAAAACTTTGGGGATCACAAGCTGCACATTAAGTTTAGCAAATACAAGTTTTAGTTGTTTAAAGTGTGAAGTTTTTAGGTCTTGTGGTTTGTATGGAAGAAATTTTGGTGATTCAGTCAAGATTAAGGAGTTGTAAGTGGTTTAACTGTTGATCGAAAATCGTGATAAGATGGTTAAGGCACCAAGGATGAGATCAATATGAGAATAGCTAAAATTAACAAAAATAGAGATCGAGTAGAATCTGTATCGTAATTAAGATTCATTCACAACGTAGAAGATTGGTGTGAGGCATCCACATGTCTTTAAATAACCGAATGAATTGTAAGATTCGATATAAAAGAATCTATAAGGTTTTGTCAGAGTCAATTGGAGCTTAAGTATATTTGAATAAATGGTCAATAAATTCTCACATACGCATGAAAATGGAAATATCAAGTTAACAAATCCTGATAAGATTTGAATATGAGACAATGATGATGGTTCAAGTGTTGTAAAGACTTTGATTTAGTCTTAAATATTATTCGGGTGAAGTTAATGTTGTTTCTGACGCATTAAGAATGAAGAGTGCTAAGATTTTGCGTACAACTTGTTAATTGACTTACAAGTATTAGTTGCTCGAAAAATTTATTGCTATGATTACATCAGCGATTCATAAGGTTGATGATGAACCGACTTATGCTCAATTAGAGTACAACTTGTCTCTATTCGGAAAGTGATAAAGTTTCAACAAAGTGATGTGTGTTGTGAAAAACTCAAAGGGGTTTGCTAATGACAACAATAATCCAGATTCAGTTGAGTCTACGGATTAGAGTTAAGGTTTAGATGCAGACTGTGGATTTCATCTGTGGCTAAGATTCAGGATGACAGATTGAGAGAATCTCATTGTTCGAGATATGGTATTCATCTTAGCATAACCGGAATGTGTTATGATATGGGGTGATTTTATTAGTAGCCAAGGATGAACGCTGACGTTGATGATTATGGGCGGAGATGTGAGATTTGTCAACAGGTTAATGCCGATAAACGATAACCTGGAAATACGTTGCAGCCATTTCCCATATTGTAATGAAAATGGGAACATATTATGATGGAACTTGTTATTCATATGCATACTTCTTGGGATAAACAAGATGCGGTTTCGAATTATTGTTGATGGGCTGGCGAAGTCTGCTCATGTTCTTTCTATGTAGATTTTGGATACCTTTACACAGATGAGCTTGTCGTGTTGTGAGAGTTGGCTTGCTTGTTTGGAGTGTCGCTTATGATATTTCTTATCTTGATGCTCGATTCACATCAGGGTGCAAGACATACAAGAGTTATTTCGACACTTAGTTTTTATTTTAGTTCTGTATTGATCCTCGAGTAGATAGTCAGACTAAAAGTTGATTTATGGGTTGGAAAACAAGCTCAAGGTTGGTGTATTGCATTTGGAGGTTCATGGGAAGAATATATACCTTTGTGTGAGTTGTATTGTAATAATTGTTGCATGTGTTGAAATGACTCCGTATTAGGCATGGTATAGGATACCTTGTCGATCTTTTGTCCGTTAGTGGAACTGGAGTATTTGGTGGAATTGGAGTCATTGATAGTTGGAGATCACACTAAGGTTGTGCAGCAGATTCGTCTAAGATCGGAAGCGGTTTATGAAAAATATAAAAAATTATTGTGATCTCTATCACCGGTTTGTGAGTTATAATGAAGGATGTCGGTGTATTTAAAAGTCTCCCCTCGTAAAAGGTCAATATAGATTTGAACTGAAAATGAAAGCTCTCTTCTTGATTGATATGACTGTTTGAGATTGTGGAATGAATTGGAAATATTGTGTATGGATTTGCATTACCGCATTATTAGTCAAAGTTGGTGACGTATTTTCATGTTTGTATGCTTAGGCGGAAGGAATCTTATTCGCATCATATAATTAAGTGGAATCAGTTTGATTTGCAGGGTGACGTGATATATGAGGAATTACGTGGGAACGAGAGGTGTGCACAAGAGAGCATTTTTCAAATCTCTTTTAGTCCAGTTAAATTTTGTTTAATTTGAATTTTGAAGATGAAATTCTTATTAATTGAGAAGATTGCCAAATCTCGAAAATTTTAAACTAGAAATTACGGCTAATCCGGGATTAAGGGAGCTTAATTATGGTTTTGACCTCGAGTTGGGAGTTAAAATATCGGTGAATTAGATATTTATAATTAATTTTATTATTTTGTGGTGTTTTCCTAGTGATGCGTATTATATATTATGTTATTTTGCGAAATTCAAGTCAGTTGAGTGAATTCGGTGTTTCACAGGATTTTGTCTCAAAATACGTGTCAAGACAGGTGCTGAGATACTCAAAATGTGAGTTGAATATTTGTGTCGAATTTCATGATGAATAGTTGAATTTAAATTTAAAAAGTAAAGTTTTGGACATTTATTGGATTTAACGAGGTAACGTGGGCCCTACGTCTCGAAATAAGTGCCAATACGGGTTGTCCGAGAGTTTTAGAGAGATTGGTAAATTTGCCAATTTTTGCGACATTGTGGTATTTTTCGGGGATTTGTTTGGATATAAATTGAAAATATAAACACAAATTAAATAAATGATTAATAAATTAGTGGGCGTTTAGTGGCACGTAGGGTCGAGGGTGACACGCGTAGGACATACAATAGTGTGCACTTCCGATGATCGTTGTCGGCGCAAGTGATGAATTTTTGGGCGAGAACGTGCATAGGAAAATATAAATTTGTATCTATAAGTTATATATATCAATATATATATATGGATCATATAGTTTTTGAGTAAATAAAAATGTACATTGAATACGCCTCGGGATGCATGTGGCGCGAGTGTCGAGAATGTAAAATCGGGTGGTACAGCGGTTGTGGTATGAATATTTGTGATGCATCGTGATGCGCGCTGCTCAATTTTCATGGAAGGCATTTGATTTAAATTATATTTTGATGTGCCTCGTTTTCATTCCGCACGTATCTCAAGAAACTTTTATTATTAACCAAATGTAAGGCGGTTAAGTTTCATGGGTTAGTGGTGGTTGTTGGATTGGTCTCGAGATACATAAGTACTTATCTCTTGGAAAATCAAATTTTAACTTGCTTCGAGATTCGTGCGGTACGAATCTCGGGGAGATTATGTATATCTTCTTTCACAAAATCAACATCTCTGTTCGAACCGTAGGAGAAGGAAAAAGACGCAGAGGGAGAAAGGAGAAAGGAAAAAGAGAAGATCGAGATCGAGAGGGAGAAGGAATGGCGGATCTTGTTTTTGGGCGTTGTTGTTGTTTTGATTGATTATGGAAGTCAAGAGGAAAAGAAGCAAGGGAGAGAATATTGTGATCGATCCCCTGTTGAATAGCCAGACCCAATTAAAAAAATTTGTTTTTTTTTCTCTCTGTTGTTAACATAGACGTAAGATATGAAGGGGACGAGTCCCCTTCTCCCTTTACAAAACATAATATAAAATAATAATAATAAATAAACCCCTAAAAATTTATGAAAAAATGAGGAATTGATGAAAATAATATAATTTTGATAATAGAAGGGAAATTGGGAGTTTTCGGGGTCGGTACGCCGAGTGTTGTTTCCTAAAGCGTGCTATGATGCCCGAAGAAGTTAAAAATTGAAAAAAAGGGGATAAATCCCTAAAAAATTGAGAAAATTGTGAAAAATAGATATTTGGACAAATTAATGGAAGTTGAGGACGTTTGTGGAAATGAGAATTTTTGGAATTTTCTCGAGGATTTTTATCTAGTATATTTCTCGGATACTCGAAAATGTCAAAAATTTAGAAAATTATTTTATGGCCTAGTCTAAGGTAAGTTTTCATTCTGAATCACAATTTGGAGTCAGAATTGGAATATGGACATCCGAGGATATGGTTTGGAGAGATTTCGAGGTTTTCGGGTCGAGATTGGACCGAAAAATACAATAAAATTGGAAAATTGATATTTAAGCCTAGCCAACATAATTTTCAATGTCGGACAATAATTTTGAGTTAAAAATGGAGTTCCACCATCGGATAATTTATTTTGGAAATATTTGTAGGGTTTTGGGACGGGATTCGGACAGTTTAAGTGAAATTAATTGGGAAATAGTTGTGAAATTGTTACAAAAGCTTACAAGACTTATGAATGAATTGTAGTACCGTAGTTGGAATTTTATATGGACTAGTTGATCGACTAGGAGCGCAAGGGGGCGTTGGTATCGTTGTTATAAGGTAAAGTAAATCTCATGGTAACATTTACATTGTATGAATATGATTTTTTATATATTGCATTGATCCTTGAATTGCATTTTCATTGTACATGCATACACGGTTTGGGAGGGTAAGGCATTACGAGTCTCCTTATAGTGTCTATATCGAGTTTATAGAACATTATATTATGCTTAAGGGGCTGGAGTCACTAATACTTTGCATCACTTGGTTATCATGAGATCATGTTGAACTAGATCATACTCCCGGAACGAGACTAATTTGGTTATTTTTCCAACGCATGAGTCCTTATTACTGTTAACTTACCACTTTCGAGAGGTCGTCTGATAGTAATCGGATAATAGAAAACGGATGGATTTACGGTTGTATTTAAATTCCTTGGATTATTATGCATTTGGTTACTACAAGTGTACTAGATAGTATGGGATTTACTTAATCTGACATTATCAAATTCTTATAATTGGGTAATGGCAGGTTTTAGCGAAAAAAAGGAAAGGAAGAGCTTTCTGATTATTATGGTTTGTTCAGTTTCTTTCTTTTTATGTATGCATTATTTTTTAAATATAAAATATTGTATAAATGGGTTTTTGGGTTCGTGTGAAATTAGGATACCTTTTGAAACTGTTAAAATGATTTTGAGAATGATTGGAATTGAATTTAAGGTTTTAAGATGGATTAGAATGTCGTGGAGATAAGGTAATGATGGTTTAAAGATTTTGAGAACTTGAGATAAGTTAGAATGATTAAATAATTTCATAAATGCAATATATAACGTCCTTCGGCATTTCCACCATGCTGAGCAGGTTTGTTGAAGATTTATGAAGGCTGGGATTTTCGGTGAAGGCTTAGAAATAGAGGAGATGCTGGCGAAAACGTTTTACGAATTTTTAAGGATTATACAATTAATCTTTATTGTCTTTGAGGTACAAGTTTCGTTTTAGAATCCCTTTGTGGCTGAGTTAGAATAATATTTGATAAATACTCTGATAAGATTTTAATTATTTATTGATGATGAGGTTAAGGCTGCTAGGTTATCAGTGGATTAAGGTAATATAGGTCGATCAGATGCCTAATTAAGTGGGTTCTGACTTTATATGCTTCGGATGCAGGTAGATATGACATTACAAGAATAAATATTTGTAGAAGCTCAGTGGTGTCAGTTACAACATCACTGATACTAGCATTGTCGTTGTAGGCTAAAGCATGCATCTCGGGAGGCATTAGAATAGTACGCTAGGGACAAGATTTAACTACTAGTTTGGTTCCTACATAATTAGAAAATGGTGACGTTATGTCGTTTCATATCTAGTTATGTGATGGGTGAGTTAAAATTTTGTAAAATCCATTATAAGCTTGATTCGCAAGTAATTAAGGATTTTTGGATTTTAATTAGAGTTTTGGATGCCTAAGGTGAGACCCACATGTTTTAGATTAGAGATCATTTTTAAAATATTATTTTCTTTTGTTGCATGCCTAGTGGACTTATTATACTCTATTCGGTGCGAAATAGGGTTGACTTGAGGTGTAGAAGCGGTGTCCGCGAGTATCGGAGCATGTTGGGAATTTTTTCAATTTTTAACAAAATTGGAGTATTTTTAGGGATTTAAATGGGACTTGAAACAAGAGATAATCATGAGAAAATAAAGAGAAAAAGTGTGGAATTACCAAAATGGTTAGTGAGGGCTTAAGTTTCGTTTTAAAAATGAAAGTGCAAATATGTACATTTGCCCCTAAAACCCGTCATCAATATGAAAACGAAAAAAAAGGGTTTACACCCTTCCTCATCATCATTTTCTCTCTAAATCTCGACTCCCTGCCTTATACTTCTCGATTTCTTCTCTTTCATCACGCATCTCCCCTCACGGCTACCCTCTCTGGTCTCGTACATCTCTCCCTCTCGATCAACTCCATCTCTCTCTCTTACCTCCCTCCCGGCTCTTTCCTCTCTGTTCTGGTGTTTCTTTCGGGAGATGAATGACAGTGAGCAAGGTGAAGAGGAGGAAAGAAATTGGACACTAGGTTGAGGTGAGTTCAATCTATTTGTGATAAATTTGGATGAATTAATGATGATTTCGATTGGAAATTGATGAATTTTATCACTTTTGAGTTTGGTCACTGTCACTCTCTCTCCCTTTCGAACCGAACTTGGTAGCAATTGAAGCGTTGATGAAGGACACAAAGTTACCCATTGATGAGGTGAGATTCGAATAATGAATCCAATGTAAATCAGTGGATTATGTATGTAGTTGATGAATTGATTGTTGTTGATGGTTCGGTTTAGGAAAGTTAGAGGAGATGATTGATGATGATGAATTGTTGTATGAGTATTGTTATTATCATTGTTGGACGAATTTGGGGTTAGTATTGGTTGAAGTTGCACTGATTACAATCAAAGGTTTGGATTGTTGAATGAACTTAATTCATTAGTTCATATTTTTCATGTTTTGGACTGGTATGAATTGGGTGTTGAATTTCAAGGATTATTTGATTGTTTAAATCCTAGTTTATGGGTGGGAATCAATGTTTGTATACTCAATTATATGCATAAGAATCAATTTTAAGTTTTGAAGAAGTTTCATGGGTCAATTGGAGTTAAATTGGTTGCATTTTTGCAAAAAAAAGAAAAAGAAAAGAAAAACTACTTGTGCAGTCTTATTTTCATGTCATATAGGATATGGTTTTGAGGGATCCAGCGATTGATTTTGGTCAAAATTCTACATTGATTTTGAGGTTTATATATCAATCTTACTCCCTTAGAGTTAGCTTAAGGTTTTGAGATGGTTTCGTAGGTCTATTGAAGTCGAATTGGTGGCTTAAAAATTAGTTTTGTAGAATTAGTAATGCAGTCCAGTTTTTGGGCTACTTTGGGGTAATAATCCGGGCAATCAAATGAATGTTTTTTAGCAAAAGCTTTTATACGTTTTCATTTTTTATATATTAAACTTAACCCCTGCAAGTCTGATTTTGATTTGGAGAAGGTTTGATGTTGTTTTGAAGGCCGAAAAGGAGGCCAAAATGTTGGGACTGCACTGTTATTTTTACTATTTTGAGTAGGCATGTTGGTAAATTGATTTGAGACATCAAATGAGATCTGATTGACTTGTGAATAGGTTTGTTTGAATTTTAGTATAACCTACTTTGATGATCAATAAATATTGTGGCCATTGGAGTTTGTTTGATCAATGAAAAACAAGATAGAACATTCATGTTAGTATGGTTCAAAACTGTCCAATTATGATAGTTGCGACTTAACAACTTCGCGTAATTATTTAAATGGGTATTTGCTATCCAAATGAACTAAGGTTGGACTTTTTAGAATCCCTATATATCCTACTTTGAATAGAACTTAAGCTCAGACCTTGGTACAACTTTTAAGTTGGTAAAACATAGTCGTGAAAATGGTCAAAACCAATTAACTAAATTAATTAGTTAATAAAATGAATGGTATTGATTGATGATCAAATAGAGTTGTAACTTTAAATGTTGAGTTTGTGATTTAACAGGACTTGTTGAAATAAGTGAAAGCCGGGGGAAACATTGTGTGAGGCTTCGTAGCCAACTTTGAGTTGGTTAGACTGTAAGTAAACCCTACAGTGGTCTTTACTATTTATGGAATTATCTTTCTACTTGCATTTGTGTTTAGTCTGCATTGCATTTCTCATCATTCTTGGCCATGCATACATGGCATCCGGATAGATTTGCCCATGTTTTTGGTCATAAGAGTGTGAGGTGCTCCACTCTAGACTAGATGTATTGTAGGTTCTAAGGCGGGTAATGTCGACTCTGGGGTAGCATGCATTGGACTTTCATTATTGTTTTAGGTTCATTCTTAGGTCGACCAACCTGTTTGTGAACCTTAAATAGTAATGAAAGGGTTTCACATTGTTATATAAATTTCTTATTATTTTGGAAATGCAATTACATGTCTCCATGTATTCAAAGTAACATTTGCGGGAGTACAGAGCAGTGTAAGAGTTTACATACCTGACATTGTCGAGTTGTTTTTGATGATGTCAGGTTCTTTGTGAGAACATGGAATAATGAACAAAACTTGAAGTCCTTGGTGAATGTTTTAAATTGTTAAAGTTTAATTTTTTTTGTTGTAATCATTGTTTATATATTGTTTTGGGTTCCGGGATGAGTATAGGTCGTGAAATAATTTCAAATAGGTTATGAGAGTCTCCTAAATTAGTTGGAAACAAATTGAGAGGTTTTGATTCAGTTTCAATTTATTTTTTTATTGTAAAGATGTAAATAAGGTATTGTAGACCTTAAATTAATTTAAATGTTTTAAATTGATATATATTGTGAATTGTGGGGAGTTGTGAGTCCTTCTAGGCTTCTCCTCATTCTTCTGTCTATTAGGTAAATTTAGGTAAGGACATATGCAAGACTAGAAGGATATTTGCTAAAGTCGACATGTACAGGGTATGTAGTACGACAGTTGGCATTTGTGAGCGAGGTATGCCTTATAGAAAATTATACATGATAGCTCTAAAAAATGTCTAGTTTAGACAACACTATAAATTCAAAAGATTGTTAGGTCGACATTTAAGAACATGTAAATGACTTGAGACAAATGGGTTTTCAGTGGACTCTATGGAAGCAGATAGTTTGAAATGACTCAGAACTATAGGAAAGCAAGTACGATTCCTATAGCACTGGCTAGAGCACGAGAACCGTCTTGCAAGAATAGCAGCCCGAGTAACTCCACTATTGTGCCAAAATTTGTTCGCAGTTTGTGAGGTCAATAGGGGGCCCACTGCCACCTCTTGGATAGAGAACAAATTAGGAATGTGAGCTGAGATAGAATCTGCAAATATATTTAAGGTCGAAAACAACCTCAAGCTAACCTAAGGGACATGTTGTTTAGAATTTCTCATGAATCAATAAACAACTCAGTCGAAAGAAATTTCGCATTTGAGATCGGTTCGACCCAAAAAAGAATTCGCATAAAGTTTGGGATAATGTTTCAAAGGGGCGTGGTAAGCCCTAAAAGCTCAGAGATTAAGGTCGAACTAAGCGCGTTCGAGTCACTAGTTCCGAGGGCCCAAATGCTTAAGTTGTGTGGTAGAGCAAGAATGGTTTTAGGGATGTATTATGATTAGGGTCTTAAACAGTTAGTTAAGACTCGCCACGACAACAAATAATTCTTTAGTTTTTTAGTTGGTCATGATTTTTGACTAGTCCATAGGTGAAGCTAAGAAGATCTGAGCAAGACCCACCTAACCAACTCAGAAAGAGTTGCACTTCGTTAAGTCCAACCGTATAAAAGGATGCCCATATCAAGAGAAAAAAGCAAAACTTAACTCCAAGACAAAAAAAAAATTTCACGGTTAAAAATGAAGATTTAATCATTTCACTAATAAGTTGAAGACTCTGAATGCACGTAAGGATGGATAGTAGGGTGTTAACTCAGGAAGTCCAGGAAAAGATAGACATTAAAAGACTAAATTAGAGTTAGTATGATGAATTTTGTTTAAGTATTAGGTTTGGCATCCCGATAGGAAATGGAATAGGCGTGTTGTCTATAGGTCAAGAATCTATACATGCACGACACTTCATAGAATCAAGGGAAGCAAGGGTCAACCTTATCATATGAGTAGTTACTCTCTTTAGGTCCTGGTACATGCAGGTATGATTTTGTTAGGTATACGTTGCAAATAGGTATGATGAGACAATAGGTGACTTATACATGAAAGTGTGTTACTCATAACGGACGTGGTCGCAAAATTGTCAAGATATTGTTTATGCTTACGCCTACACATCTGTTCAGAAAATAACATAGTTTTATTTCTATCCGATGCATAAGTTAAAGTCGGTAGTGAACATTTGATAGCGACGCAGTTAGTCGACTCAGGATTCATATCACAAGATTTTAAGTAGCCAAACAAGTTTGATTTTGCGTCAATTACTAATATCATTTTAGATTATGTATGTGATGAAACACTTTAGGAACAACATGGCCATATTATGCTACGTACTTAGACATAAGTTTTGAAGTACAGCTAGAGAAGTCAAGGCTACAAGCAAGGCATGACGACGTGCGTTTTCAATGTGTTCGAGAATCTAGAACTAAAACATATGGAGTATTGAGTGTAGTTTGGTTGCTAATCGTGTTTGTTTGGCACCGTGGTAGAGGTTTAGATACCCTTAAAGTGATAATAAAGCAAGACGATGAAGAAATGTTTGATGATATTTTCATTACGATCGAGTAACTTGACAGGTTTTTGGGTAGGACATAATCTGAGTTGGCAAGTCACAGGGTTGCCAACATAGAAGACAGAAGAGCAAAGGTATTGCCATGGAAGTTTTATTCTCATGTCAGTTTGGCAAGCACCTTTGTCTTGATAAAACACGAGTACCTCTATATTTGGATACAAGGGTTTAGTGTATATGTCTAGGGTGCCCAATTGTATTCGAGTGACATGTGAAAAGAATATGGTTTATGTGAGTGCTTAAAATGAGATTTACCAGTCCCTAATTGGTCAAAAAGTTTTAAAGGCTTTGTAATAAAGACCAAATTGACGTCTCATACAATATCAGATAATGTCGACAAGTCAAAGTGGGATAGTGCCTTGAGATAGGCAGGGTCACACAAGTAGGATCAGACACATTCATCGACGTTCTAGACTATTGAGCAAGAAGGAAAGAAATACGTGAATAAGTATCGTGATGGGATGAGCTATGAGAGAAACCACCAGTCCACTTGAATGTTTCTCTTTTGCAAGGTCACTAGACACTTGGGATCAAGGGAACACTTGCATCGAGGCTCATAAGGTTGTTTCAGATAGTCCAACGAGTTAGGGAGGTCACCTATCAATTGATATTATCGAGCTAGTTTGCAGGGGTTCATGATATTTCCACGTTTCTATGCTAAGGTTGGCCAGATCAAGTTCGATACCGATGATCGATATGATTAGAATCAAAGTCAAACCAAATGTGACGTACGAGGAGCGGCCTATTGAGATAGTCAATCGTGAGATACATACTCGCATGAATAAGGAAATATCACTAGTATTCATTCGATGGCAATACCGAAATAATGAGGGCCTCACCTAGGATAGAGAGTCAACCATCCAGGAGCGATACCCCAGTTGTTCCAAGGTAAAGATTTTACTTAAGTTTGAACTTCGGGGTGAAATTCTTTTTAGTAGGGAAGATTGTAACGACCCGCTATAATTAAGCCTAAGTAATTGGTTAATTACAAATTAGGACCTTAAGCTCAGATCCATGTAGGCGTCGTAGAAAAGTCTAGTGCATGTCAAGCAAGGTAAATTATATTTAATTTTATGTCATGTGTGTTAATTTACTATATCATTATTAAATATTTGTGTTGCACTAGTGTTAAGATTTTTATAGGCCGCGTTGTGCGTGTGTTGCTACGAGAGCGTGGGACGCTGCATGGTGCATGTAACACGGATGTATAGGTAGTCATGGGATTAGAGGTCGCATCACCTATAACATTACCCATCACATCAAATCACCATCCCTTACTTTCTCTCTCACACACTTTTTCTTTCTCATTTCAAAACAAAACACACATCTCTCTCTCTCTCTCTCTCTCTCTCTCTCTCTCTCTCTCTCTCTCTCTCTCTCTCTCTCTCTCTCTCTCTCGTTTCATTTCCTTTTCCAAACTCACCAAGCTCACATCCTACTCTCACAAGCTTCCCTTTATCCCATACACTCTTGGTCTTTCTCGTGGTTTCGGCGTTATCACTTCTCACGTCGATGACCTTCCAAAATTGAGGCAAGTGTCGCTTGTTGTTGTTGAAACTTTTGGGGAATTTGAGGCTTTAATGGTGTTGTTGGTGTTGTGCTATTGATGTTGATATCATTGTTGTTATAGTTGTTTATTTGTTTAAAAAGGAAAGAAAAAAAAAACCAAAAAAATAATAAATATTTCATCTCATCTCCGGAGATATAAAAAAAAACAAAAAATATTTCAACTCATCTCTAGAGATGAAATCATCTTTTGAGGGAAACGAATTGGAGGAGGGGGTGTAATGGGCTAGGCCTGGCTGCCCAAGCCATAGTGGGTCGAGCCGAACCGACCCAGACCCTGGTGATCTGATTGGGCCGTACCGGGCCCAGTTCAAGCTCAACCCCCATAATAAAATTAAATATTTTAAAAATAAAAATAAATATAATGTAAGTAAAATAAATTACAGAAAAATAAGAAAATTATATAGAGAATTATGGAAAAATCCAAAAGAATCAAAGAAAATATGGAAAGTTAGAAAAAGATAGAAAAATAGGTTCGAGACTTTTCAAACATTTGGCACCTCGATGTAACTTGAAAAGCGTGCCACAACTAGAATTTGGTATAAAACTCTAATTTTTAGTTTGACACTATAAAATCATTAAATGTGACACTAAAACATTTTAAAATGATAAAAATTGGACACTATAGATTTAGGAAACTTGTCAGGTGTTGGGTGCGCAATTTGATGCGCTAGCGATTCATTTCGGAGTGATTTCACGAGCGTTGAGGTAAGTAAACCCACATGAAAGTCAACTTAAAATTTATTTATTTCTTGATTTTCACGTATTCCATTATTACTTTTTGTCAATTTGGCTTGCATACTTATTCTATTCTCACATGTGTCTATGCATGGTCGAAGGGATGGTATCAACCTTTTTCGGCTCTCTCATAGATGGCGATCCAATTGTTGCGACAGCGTTGGTCATACCTTAGACTACGCATAAGATTTCTCTCCACGAGTCAATGATCTCGAGAGTGGGTTGACGTGAGGCTCGCCTCCGTCATAGAGTTCCTCTCCTAAGTGTTGGGAAGAAGTCTACCTTTTAACCAATGGAGTTCCTCGTTTCAAACGTTAAGATGAGGTGGGGATAACCTCACCACCAGGGCCTTCTCGGTTTAATATTTGTGCCCCAAGGCTCAACAGTTATACACCACACTCGCATTCCACATTCTTGATTATCTCCGTGACTTATATTCATGCTTTACATTTTCGTTTATTTACTTTCATGCATGAATTGTAGCCACTTTATTTGGATTTCTTGTGAATACTAACTGACTTTCTCTAGGATTTACTAATCGAAAATTGTCATTTTTTGTGGCAAGGTGCAGATTATACTACGAGCCGCATCTAAAAAGCCACAATAGCCTAACTTCTAGGTGATTGTATTTATGTATATAATACTTTTTGGAATCTTTTTGGGAGACTTATTACATGATATATGTATGTTGATACTTATTATACCTTTTTATCACCTTTATTAATATACATGGAATCGTTTTTTTGGGTTTCCACCTCATAAGTTTGTTAATCAATGCAAGATTTGTTTACATTACTGATTGCATGTTATTAAGGCTTCCACTATTGAATAAACTAAAATGAATTAAAACAAACAACTTAAGTTGTAAGACTTCATAAATTAGTATATTTCGACAAAATAATCTTTTCAACATCAAAACTGCCTAAGTCGGATTAATAGATGGTTAGTTTGTGAGTCGTCATGGGCACGTTTGCAAATGTCGTGCATGACCAGGTGACGTGTCCAACGATGTGGTGGTTAGTATTCAAGCCTAGGTTCAGGTGAACCTAGGGGAAAGCTTAATATAATCGAATAAAACTTAACAAACAAACATTAGATGTGGAAATTCAAATAACTTAACTTAGAACCTTAGTTGGGAAGCGTAGCACTAAGATTTATATACGTATTATGTCTTGATTTTATTATATATATGCACATATAGCACTAGAGGCATGACAAGCGATACTACGCTCGTAGTTATTTCTAATTTGACTTTTTTAAGATGGTTATTGCACATGATAAATAGTTGGCAGAGATATGCTTACTCCTCAAGGCTCTAGCGACTACTTGATGAGACTAGGTATAGTATGATTGACACAGATGCGACAAAGTTGAAGACTCGTACGATGATACATATACCTCTACAAGAGATAGTAACGATTGAGCAGAGTACTAAAGCAGTGATTGGGAGTAAATGGAGACGCAATCAGTTTAAGGAATAATACGCCAGTGTCAAGACAAACACTCAGTAGTTTCTGATGCGGCCATGAAGGACATAAAAATAATTAGTGTTAGTATAGGCCAACGACTTTGACATCAGCACCACCACTGAGTAGTCAGACGATATAACCAAGGAAGAAACAACCAATTATTTGCTTCAGATGTAGGCAGATATGACATCATAAGAATAAATGCCCGTAGAAGCTCAGTGGTGTCACTTACAACATCATTGATACTAGCGATGCCGCTGTAGGCTAAAGCATGCATCTCGGGAGGTGTCAGAATAGTATATTAAATACAAGATTTAACTTCTAGTTCAGTTCCTACATGTTTAGAAAATAGTAATGTTATATCATTTCATACCTATCTGTGTGATAGGTGAGTTAAGATTCGACCATATTTAGAGTCAACATACATTTTATTCTCGGTACGACAGCTAAAGGTAAAGTGTTACCCTAACCAAATTGGTATGGGATACCTATTTTAGGTTGGCGAATGATAATTCACATGAAGGTTTCCAAAATCTAGGACTTTCAAGCTCAACATGCCACCATGTTCATTACTGCAAAGAATAAGGAAGGGTAGTCTAAAAAAATTCAACCATATCCATGGAATTAAAGATTATCACACCTTGAGATCTCGACAAGACTAGGATGCATGATGATTATTTCACCCATTCCGCGTGGCTTGAGTCGAGGAGTTTTATTGGCTTGAACGCCATTTAGGTAAGGACATATGCAAGACTGAAAGGATATTTACTGGAGCCGACACGTACAGGGTGTGTATTACAATAGCTGGCATTTGTGAGCGAGGTATATCTTATAGAGAATAATACATGATAACTATAAAAAATGCCTAGTTTAAACAACACTGTAGATTCCAAAGATTGTTTGGTCAAAATTCATGAACACGTAAATGACTTGAGACAAACGGGTTTTCAATGGACTCTATAGAAGCAAATAGTTTGAGATGACTCAGAACTGTAGGAAAGCAAATACGGATTCCTATAACACCGATCAAAACACGGGAATAGTCTTGCAAGAATAGTAGCCTAAGTAACTCCACTATTGTGCCAAGATTTGTTCGCACTCTGTGAGGTTGGTAGGGGGCCCACTGCCACCTCTTAGATAAAGAACAAATTAGGAGTGTGAGCTGAGAAAAAAATATGCGAATATATCTGAGGTCGAAAACAACCTCAATCCAACATAAAGGACATGTTGTTTCAAATTTCTCACAAATTAATAAACGACTCAGTAGGAAAAAATTTTGCACTTGAGATTAGTTCGACCCAAACAAGAACTTACAGAAAGTTAGGGATAATGTTTCAAAGGGACGTGGAAAGCCATAAAAGCTCATAGATTGAGGTCGAACTAAGCGCGTGCGAGTCACTAGTTCTGAGGGTCCAAAGTTTAAGTTGCATTGCAAAGCATTATTGGTTTTAGGGATATATTATAATTAGGGTCTTGAACAATTAGTTTAGACTCGCCACGACGACAAATGATTCTTTAATTTTTTAGCCGATAATGATTTTTGACTATTCCACATGTGAAGCTCAAAAGATCTATGAAAGACCCGAGCCAACTCAGAAAGAGTTGGACTTCGTTAAGTCCAATTGGATAAAGGGATGCCCACATCAAGAGAAAACATAAAACTTAACTCCAAGACAAAGAAAAAGGTTTATCTCAGATAAAAATAAAGACTTAATCATTTTTCTAATAAGTTGAAGACTTTATATCCACGTTAGGGATTGAGAGTAGGGTGTTAACTCAAGAAGTCCCCAAAAAGACGTTAAGAGATGAAATTGCAGTTAGTATGATGAATTTTGTTGTAAGTATTACGTTTGGCATCCTGATAGGAAATGGAAGAGGCTTGTTGTCTATAGGTTAAGAATCTATACATGTATGACTCTTCAAAGAATCAAGGGAAGGAAAGGTCAACCTTATGGTATGAGTAGTTATTATCTTTAGGTCCTGGTATACGCGAGGTATAACCTAGTTAGGTATACGTTACAGAGAGGATGATGAGACAATAGGTGACTTATACATGAGAGTGTGTTACTCATAACGAGCGTAGTCATAGAATTGTCAGGATGTTGTTTATGCCTAGGCCTACACATATGCCCAGAAAATAACATAGTTTTGTTTCTATCTGATGTATAAATTAGAGTCGACAGTGAACACTTGGTAGCGATGCGGTTAGTTGACTTGGGATTCATATCACAAGATTTTAAGTAGCCAAACAGGTTTGATTTGACATCAAATACTAATATCATTTTAGAATATGTATGTAATGAAACTTCATAAATAACATGGTCATATTATGCTAACGAATTAGACAGAAGTCTTAGAAGTATAGCTAGAGAAGTCGACGCTTCAAGCAAGTCATTAGGACCCACGTTTTCAACGATGTTTGAGAATTTAGAACTCTCCTTCATATGAGGTTAAACATATGGGGTTTTGATTGTAGTTTGATTGTTAATCATGCTTGTTTAGCCCCGTAGTAGAGTTTTAGTTACCTTAAAAGTGATAATAAAGCAAAATGATGAAGAAGTGGTTGGTGATATTTTCATTATGATCGAGTAACTTGACAGGTTTTTTAGTGGGACATAATCCGAGATGGCAGGTCGCACAGTCGCCAACATAAATGATAGACAAGCAAAGGTATCGCTACGAAAGTTTTATTCTCTTGTCAGTTTAGCAAGCACATTTATCTCCATAAAACACAAGTACATCAATATTTGGATACAAGGTTTTAGTATATATGTCCAGGGCGCCCAATTGTGTCAAGTGACATATGAAAAGAATATGGTTTGTGTCAGCACTTAAAATGAGATTTACCAGACGTTGATTAGTCAAAAGAATTTTAAGGCTTGATGGTATAGACCAGATTGAGGTCTCGTTTAATATTAGATAATGCCGACAATTTGAGTCGGGATGGTGCATCGAGATGCGCAGGGTGGCACAACTAGGATCGAAAACATTCGTCGGCTTTCTAGGTTGTTAAGCAAGCAAGAAACAAATGAGCAAATACATACTGCAATGGGCTGAGCAATAAGATAGACCACTAGTCTACTTGAGTGTGTCTCTCTTAAAGATTCACCTGAGATTTAGGATCAAGGGAAAGTTTGAACCAAGATTCATAGGTTCTTTTCAAATAGTCCAATGAGTTAGGGTGGTCACCTATCAGTTGAGATTGTCGAGCCAGTTGGCAGGGGTTCATGATGTTTTCAACATTTCTATGCTGAGGTTAGCCAGATCAGAATAGAAAACAATGATTAATATGACTAGAATCGAGGTTAGACCAAATGTAATGTACAAGGAGCACTCTATTGAGATAATGAGTCACAAGATACATACTTGCAGGAGGAAGGAAATATCGCTAGTATTCATTCAATGGCAATACCGGAATAATGAGGGCCTCACCTAGGAGAGAGAGTCTACCATGCATGAGAGATTCCCCAGTCGTTCCGGGGTAAAGATTTTATTCAAGTTTAAATTTCATGACGAAATTTATTTTATTTGGGACTATTGTAAATACCCACTCTAATTAAGCTTAATCAATTGGTTAATTATAAAAAATGACCTTAAGCTTGGACCCACCTGGGCGTCGCAAAAAAAGTCTAGTGCATGTCAAACAAGGTGAATTATATATATTTTGTGTCATGTGTGTTAATTTAATGTATTATTATTAAACATTCGCGTCGTACTAGTATTAAGATCTTCATTGGAAGCGTTATGCATGCATTGCGATGAGAACATAGGACGTTGCGGGGTACACGTAATGCGGATGTACTAGTAGAGGTCACATTACCCAACACATCACATCACCATTTCTTTCCCTCACACATTTTTTCTTTCTCCACTCCAAACAAAACACACACTTTAATCTCTCTCTCTCTCTCTCTCTCTCTCTCTCTCTCTCTCTCTCTCTCTCTCTCTCTCTCTCTCTCAAATTCACCAAGCTCACATCCTACTCTTACAAGTTTCCCTCTCTCCCACGATACTCTCGATCTTTCTCCCGGCTCCAACATCATTACCTATCGCATCAATAACCTTCCAAAATTGAGGTAATTGTTGTTATTATTGAGATATTTGGAGAAATCTGAGGCTTTAATGGTGTTGAGGTTATTTTTGTTATAGTTGTTATTTTGTTTTAAAAGAAAGAAAAAAATCAATATATATATATTCGTCTCACATCCAGAGATGAAATCGTTTCTTGAGGGAGAGGAATTGGCGAAGAGGTTGTAATGGGCTTTGCATGGCTGCCCAGGCCCGAGCCCAAACAGGTCGAGCTGAGCCGGCCAGACACCGGTGAGTTGGGTTGAGCCGACCCATACCTGGGTAGTCCGATAAGGCCGACCGGGCCTAGTCCAGGCCCAACCCCTAAAATAAAATTAAATATCTTAAAAATTAAATGAAATATAATTTTAAATAAAATAAATTATAAAAAAAGAAAGATATGTAGAAAATCATGAAAGAATCCCGAAGAATCAGAGAGATTACGGGAAATTGGAAAAAATATAGAAAAATAGCTTTCGAGACTTTTCGAGCATTTGACACTCTAGTGTATCTCGGAAAGCGTGTCACAATTAAAATTTTGAATAGAATTCTAATTTTTGGTTGTACATTATAAAATCATTAAATGTAACACTAAAACATTTTAAAAAGATAAAATTAGACACAAGGGATTTAGGGAACTAGTTGAGTGTCGGATGCACAGTTTAAGGCACGAGTGGGTAATTTTGAAGCGATTTCACGAGCGTCGAGGTAAGTAAACCTACGAGAAAATCAACTTAGAATTTACTTATTTCTCTTGAGATTTACTTACTCCACTATCACTTTTCACCAATTTGGCTTGCATACTTACTCTATTCCCGTGTGTGTGTATATGTATGGTCGAAGGGACGATATGACTCCTTTTTGGCACTCTAGTAGATGACGGTCCGATTGTTGCTACGATGTTGGTCATACCTTAAACTACACGTGAGATTTTTCTCCACGAGTCGATGATCCTGGGAGTGGGTTAACATGAGCCTTGCCTCCGTCACAAAGTTCCTCTTCTTGAAGGCATTGGGCGGAAGTCTACCTTCCGACCAACAAAATTCCTTGTTTCGACTGTGAAGAGGAAGCGGGGATAGCATCGCCACCCGAGCCTTCTCAGTTTAGTTTTTGCATCTCAGGGCTCGACAGCTATACACCATACTCACTTTCCATATTCTTGATTATTTTTGCGACTTATATTCATGTGTTACATTTTCGCTTATTTACTTTCATGCATGAATTGTAGCTGCTTTATTTGGATTTCTTGTGAATACCAAATGAACTTCCCTGGGATTTACCCACTAGAACTTGTCATTTTTTTAGGTTGCAGGTTGTAGATTATACGATGAGTCTGATCTAAAGAGCCACAGCAGCTTCACTTATAGGTGAGTGTATTTATGTATGTAATATTTTTACAAATCATTTTGGGAGACTTATTACCTGATACGTGTATATTGACATTTATTATATATTTTTGTTGCCTTTATTAATATACATGGTATCTTTTTGCTGGGTTTGAACCTCATAGGTTTGTTAATCAATGCAATATTTGTTTACATTACTGATTTGCATATTATTAAGACTTGCACTTATTAAATAACCTAAATGAATCAAAATAAATAAATTAATTTGTAAAACTTCATAACTTAGTAGAATTCAATAGTAATCTTTTAAACATCAAAATTGCCTAAATCAGATTACTAGATGGTTAGTTCGCGGGCCATCATGGATACGAGTGCAACTGAAGTGGCATGACTTAGTGACGTGTCCAACAACATGGTGGTGCCCAATTTGCCTTGAGATTTGCAGCCTTCACAGGTGATGGCATGAACCTGCTCTCTACCTTGATGCATCTATTTTCTGCGAAGTTGCGAACAAGCACTAAAAGAAAATGGATATTTAGAAACGGAATTAGCAATTTGTTGCTAAGAAAAAATGGTTTGAGATGGAATTGAGACGGAATGATTTAGAGACGAAACAGAGAGAGATCAGAGACGGAAATAGAGACGAAATTTAATACCGTCTCAAAAAAATGGCGCCAACATTCCCACCAAAACTTTAATTTTTTACAACCCTCCATTACATCTTGAGATTTGTGCGTGCGTCGATCTGGACGATTGAAAAATGGGAACGGCTTATAGAACACTTTCCCTCTCTCTCATCTGATTCTCACCGTCTACTCTATCTCTCACGATGTAAAAATCATTGTGGTTCTGAGTTTTTTGTTGTGATGGTGGTGTTCTTGGTGGTTTCGATGGTAGTGATGAGTTCGATCAACTTATCAATATAAAAAACACAGTGTAGCAGCATTGATGCACTGTTGTGTAACTTGGGAGGTACTGGGCAGTGGCACTGCCCTGAACTCTCATGTCTGCGCAAAGGCTAGCCCTGTACATGGTTGGGTTGTATGTGTCCTTCTCTAAATAGAGCAGTACTTGAGCAGGCAGCCTTTGCATCGCTGTTGGAGGAATTGTAGAGGAAGTTTTGAAATTACATTAAATAAAATGATGAGAAATTGAAAAATGACCAAGGGGTTCTAATGATGAGATCCTAGTTTTAAATTTGTTTCAAGTGTTCGTTACCAAAATTTGTAAAAATTTATGCCATTGCTTGTTGATATAGTTAGACAAATATTTGTTCCTTGATGAAACAGAGACTTGTATGAGTTTCAATTGAGTTAGAATTAATAATGATTTTGCTAAACCATGGTGAATGATATTGTTGTTGAAACAAGTCAAATTGAGACTCATTAAGAGTTTCTAATTGAGGTTTGGAATAGGCATAGCCTATGATTTGAATTTTAGAATTCATAGATGAGATTGTATTGGTTTACAAATTAAATTAACTGTTTGAAACTCTAAATGGAGTTCAAAAACACATGGAAAAGTGTTATGAAGAGTATTTGAGGACTTTAAAAAGAAGTTGTCGGAGTTTATATTGGTTTGAACTCTGTTGTGAAATTGAAAATGGTTTATAACCTAATTTGAAGTACATAAATGAGTTTCGAAGTGATTTCACTTCATTATGACTTGAAAATGGAATTTGAAGTGTTAAAATGAAATCGTAATTCTAAAATGTGAACTTTATGGTTTAATAGGAATTACAGAAGTATAAATAATTGTAGCAATGATTTCTAGTTGTTTGTGTTTCTTAAGTTCGATGATCGATTCTGGTTGTTGTTGTTTTTTCCATTTGTCGAGTTGTTTATTCTGATTCATTAACTGTCATTGTTGATTTGAAAGCAACTGAATAAGATCAATCATTGTAATATCTGGTAAACCATTCGATGTCCTAAACTAAACCTCATTTTAAAATCATGGTCAGCGCAACAAGGTGTGGAACGCGAGTTTGGAGTGGCCGAGACGCCGGTATAGGCTACGAATTACGTGCATTTGAGGTAAGTAAACCCTTTGAGGCAATTCTCCTTATTTCATTTCCATTTATGAGTTGACATTAAATCATTTGGATTGTTTTACTACCGATCTTATATTTGTAATGTTGAATTTCTTGTGTATGTAGTCTATGATTTATTGGGCTAAAATAATCGTGTTAAAAATTGTCGCATAGCATTCTTTGTCTTGACTTCGTTCTATGATTGAATTCCGTTAATGTCGTTGATCTATGAGATATTGAATTTCTTTCTAAATAACATACTATGATTTGTGTTACTGCATTTATTGGTGGATGTACACACATATGTCAATATGTTTTTGGTTTGATACGGGTTTGTACATTCTAAAACATGAAGTCTTCGATCGGAATGATGTAAGGAGCCAACCTTTGTACTTGCCCTTACATAATGAGTTGCAGTGTGTTATGGCTGATAGTAATGTAGGTACATCTATTCATTATGAATTTGTTGGGAATGAAATAATAGGTGCTCGACCTTAAGGAAGTTGAAATCAACACAAGGAACATAAGCCACAAACATACATGAAGTTAAAAAAATTGTTCCTGAGATTACGAATCCTACATTCAATCCAAAAACTAACATGAAGTTGGAACTCAACAAATGTAAAGTTTGTTTTGTTTTATGTTATTCGTATCAAACCATATGTATTCATTTCTTCTATGCTTATGAGGGTATATGCTTCCTGAAATGATTATATTTTTTTTTTGGCCGTGTGTTCTTGGAATTTCATTTTAGTGCAACAATGGGCACATGGCATGCTATTTCTGCTGCGCCAAGGATGTTGAATTGTTTTGGTTTTGGGTTTGGTTTTGATGCAGATGAGCGTTAGGGAAGTGGCTAAACTATACGGAAGCGAGAAATCCTTCGTAGTCAAAGTGCAACGTGTTTTGTCTGGACTGCATTATACTGCTCTAATTGCTCTGGAGAGGTAAGGTTTTGTGTTATATTTTATTTTTAATTTACATTCTTTGATATCTTCAAGCCACATTTTTTCATGTATTTCCTACTATATTTGGTTCAATTGTATGTATATGCGTATGTATAGATAAAGCTACTAAAAGAGTAGGTATAGATGAATTGTACCTATAATTATATATTTTCTACAACTAGGTAGGGTTCTAAAAACTATGATTACTCTTTGAGTCAATGTTGCTATTTCACGTAAAACGTCAAGAGATTTGAATTAACCTCTAACCTTAAGGAAGTACGAGTGAACAACTACTAGGAGCTTTAATACTATGTGGTATTTGTATGCCACTTATAACTTATGATTTAGGGTGTTTTTTGAACTCCTTGTTGCTTTTATTTTTACGACCAAGTATCCTACTCTGTTTGGTATTAGTCATGTACTGAGCCTATTGTAGAAAACTATAATGGAATTGTTTAACTGAGTGATATCACTGATCATTTATAAGCTTCACATGTCAATATCCACTCGAGTTGCTATCTAGTAACTTAATTATTTTGGACTGTTTGTACTACAATGCCTCTCTAAGGGTCATGTAGGCATTCCTCAAATCTTTATTTCTTTTTCGTTGTGTATTCATGATTTTTTTTGTAAGTAATTACTTATACCTTTGATCTTTCTATGCAGGAAGAAGTATATCAAAAGTAGAGTTATTGAAATCACGAAAATGAGCATTAAAGCTTAAGGTACCCCTACTTAAGAAAACAAATTTAATGCTACTATTATATTGTTACCATTATGTGTGTTTGTGTGTTTTTCTTTTCTTTTCAATATTGGTAGTGAATTAATGTAAAAGACAACAAAAACCATCAATTCATGGTAACAATAGTGGAAAAAAAAAACTTAAATAATGTGAATGGATGTAATCTAAGCTATAACTGATTTGAATTTTTTGTGAGGGCTCGTAGATGTGCGTAGGAGAGAATTGTTTCAACTTGTGTAAATTGTGAAGTCTATGGTAGCCACCATTGTTTGATCTTACAAGCATATCATTTTAGTTGCTTATTGTTGATCCATGCAAGCTAAGCTCCATAGAAGTCATCAGGAGCTGCCCCAGACTACACCGGACCAGCCAGTGGATGATGAGGCAGTGTACTACAAGGTGGCGAGTGAGTGTCTCAAAGGACGTGTCTATGGTCTCGGGTCGTTAGGGAGAAAGAAGAGAAGATACGCAGATGCTGATGCTAGCACATCCCAGGTGCTAGCACAACGAGGAATGGGCAACTTTACGATACTTAGGTATTTTTATGGTTGTTGTAGAACAATGAGAATTGTAGTTCTTTTGTGGATACTTTGGTATCTTAGACATTTATTATACTTGACTATGTTTCATGAATATATAAATCTTTTTTAATATCGAGTTGTATGTTTTTTTCTCATTTGAGTCTTTGTTGTTCATATATATTGTTAATTAGTGTATGTATGTGAAATTTTACTTTTTTGGGGATGTTAGCACCCCCAAGGAGTTGTTGGAGGGGGTGCAGGCAATGGAGCAGATCCTGTTGTTATTTTTAGTTTTCGAAGTTTCGGAGAACCAATTTGATTCTTGTGAATATTTTTAAAAAAAAAACTGGGCATAGAAATGGATAGAGACGGATTAGCTACGGAATTTATAAATTCCGTTGCTAATCCGTCTCTAATTTGTGAAAACATATAATGAAAAAACTAGGTAAACAGAGTTTAGAAACAGAATAGAGATGGATTAGCAAAGGAATTCGTAAAGTCCATTGCTAATCCGTCTCTAATTAGCAACAACGGATTAGCAATGGAATTCATAAATTCCGTTGCTAATCCATTGCAAATTAGAGACGGATTAGCAACGGAATGCAAGTAAAACCATTTATTTTGGAAAAATGTGCATTTCTCTTCCATCTATGTTACGTTTCTAAATTTCGTCTCTAATTAGCGACGGAAACACATTTCCGTTGCTGACTATATTAGCGACGACAATTTTAGAGACGAAATAGATTCCGTCTCTGTTCCGTTGTAGAATTAAATTAGAGACGGAATTTATGCTAATCAGCAATAGAAATTTACGTTTCTGATCGGCTATTTTTTGTAGTGAAGTACCCACGAAGTGTCCAGTCTGACCACACTTAAAACAAGCCATTTATGGCCTTGGTCCTGGCGAAATACTCTGCCCCTATATTTGAGTTAACCTCTGTCCCTACCTCTGACCATATCTCTAGACAAGCCCTGGCCTTTTCCTGACCTATGTCCCAAACCACCGCTTCTACATCTGCCTATGCCCTCAATTCAATGATACTGATGATGCATACTAACTGTGTTGGCTATTGTGGTAGACTAGCATAGCTTTATTTCGGAGCAAATGGTCCAAGCATGGTGTGATTGGGCAGTGTAGGAGATGCTCCTGACTCAACATTCTGAGCCATGAAGTCTTTCGGCCTAAATTGTTCGTTCCTCCTCCTCTTCATATTCAGACCTGATCTGAACTCGAACTGTATAGGAGCTGATGGAGCTGTAGCGTCCTCGTGGTGAGTGCTCAAGTAAGTCTCCCTTGTGAGACTCCTCTCATAGGCCCACTGTAAGCTCTCTGGCTTAGTAGTCACTATTGTCCCCTTAATATCTCTCAGTAGACCATCCATGAAGTACAGTGCATGCGGGGTGTCTGTGTTAGCAATGCCCCCTGCATACTCCAATAATTGCAGAAATCTACCCATATACTGCATCACCAACTCTCCAGTGTTTTTTCAGATGCTTTGGGACTTAATCCTTTTCATCTTCAAGATTGAAGGTGGAAAGTACTTTAGGTTGAACCGCCTCTTAAACTTTGCCCAATCTCTAGGCGATCCCCTGGTAGCTACCATACTATGCCAATGAGCGTCGGTCTCTCCAAACAATGACTCATAAGATATCATCACTCTTATTTGCTTGAGGGTAGTTAAGATGTTGTAAATCTTCTCGTGGCTCTTCCTGAACTTCTCTAATACCTCGAGTTTTGTGCCACCATAGAACTCAACCGATATATATCTCTAGAACTCACCTTATTGTCTCACCTCGATTATCACCCTATCTCTGTGAGTGGCACTATCTCTTTTTGAGTAGGGAGTGTAGGTAGTGTAGGTAGTGTTGTCTTTGTTTGTACCATTACAATCTCTACAATAACTAACCTGTCATGATGGGAGCCGGTGGAGTGGCCTGTATGGTAGGCGTGCTCCCCTCAGGAGTAAGGGACGCTATTATCTTAAATAGTGATGGTGATGGTGCGACATATGCCCTCAATAGCTTGAGATGTGACCAACTGGGACATCTCATGTAGCCTCCCCAGTACATTTAAGCTGCTACTGTTATCGCTGGCCTCGAGCAGATCGACCATCATGATCTGCAAAGAAGGAGGATTCTCGATCAGTTGTAACTAGCGGTAATAATATTATACAGTACAACTACTAAAATATGTAATTTAAGTTTTTTTAAGTTCCCTCAACTCTACTTTCTTCCCAATTAAGACTCTAAGTCAAGATCATAAGGTTTCACTCTAAGTTCCATTCATGTTCTAACTCCAAAGTTAATTTGTGTCATAAGATGGTTGTGGGTTAGTCAAGGGCTGGGTATTAAACAATTGACTCTGATACCAACTGTGGCAGTCCCAGTTCCCTATAAACTAGGACTCGTCTAGCCTAAGCCGATGTGGACCCTCGAGTCAGCCTCCGCGAGGTCAACGCAAGCTTAGTAAGCCTTTTGATCCATCAACAACAACAACAACAACAACATAGCCTCAGTCCCAAATTAACTGGGGTCGGCTACATGGATCAAACTTTTCCATTGTGCTCAATTAAGTGCAATTGATGGTGAGCTTTGCAAACCATTCAAATCCTTCTTAATTAATGCATCCCATGTTAACTTTGGTCTGCCCCTACCTCGTCAAATTTCTACAGTTTCTACTGAGTCAAGTTTTCTAGTTGGGGCATTTGTAGGCCGTCTTTGCAGGTGACCAAACCATCGCAACCGCCCTTCCCTAATCTTTGTATCAATTGGTGCTACTCCTACTTGTCTTTGAATTTCTATATTTCTTATTCTATATTTACGAGTTTTACCACACATCCACCTAAGCATCCTCATTTCTGCTACGTTTTTATGTAATTGTTGTTGCTTTACCGCCCAACATTCACTTCCATATAGCAAAGCTGGCCTAATTGCGGTCCTATAAAATTTTCCTTTTAACTTAGTATGAACATGTCGATCACAAATCACCCCTATTGCACTCCGCCATTTCTTCCATCCAGCTTGAATTCTATGTGTGACATCATTTTCAATGTTACCATCATTTTGTATGATCGATCCTAGGTATCTAAAGTGGTTTACCTTAGGGACTTCTACTTCCCCTAATTTTACCACTCCGTCATCTCGATGTCTAGTGTTTCCAAACTCACAGTGCATGTATTTAGTTTTCGTCCTACTCAACTTAAAGCCTTTCGATTCTAATGTATTCCTCCAAAGTTCTAATTTCCTATTCACTCCATCTTTAGTTTCATCCACTAAGACAATATCATCTTCAAATAGCATACACCATGGTATATCCTCTTGAATATGTCTAGTTAGTCCATCCATAACTAAAGTAAATAGGTATGGGCTTAAAGTCGATCCTTGATGTAGTCCTATCGTAATGGGAAATTCTTTTGTAGCTCCTCCAAATGTTTTTATACTCGTTACTACTCCATCATACATATCCTTAATAGTATCTATGTATCTAGCATGCACTCTTTTTCTTTCTAGAACGCACCAAAGAACATCTATAGGGACCCTATCATATGTTTTTTCTAAATCTATGAATACCATATGAAGATCTTTTTTCTTTTCTTTATATTTTTCTAACAATCGTCTTACAAGGAAAATCGCCTCCATAGTTGACCTCCTAGGCATGAAACCAAATCGGTTCTCTGATATTGTTGTTTCTCTCCTTAGCCTATTGTCAATTATCATCTCCCACAGTTTCATAGTGTGACTCATAAGTTTAATTCCCCGGTAGTTTGAGCAACTTTGAATGTCTCCTTTATTTTTGAAGATTGGCACAAGCGTGCTTCTTCTCCAATCCATTGGCATCCGTTTTGATTTTAAAATTTTATTGAAAAGTTTTGTTAACCAAGTCAATCTGATTTCTCCTAAGCATTTCCAAACCTCTATGGGTATTTCATATGGGCCACATGCTTTCCCTATTTTCATTATTTTCAATGCCTCTTTAACTTCTAACATTCTAATATTGCGTGTATAGTTTACATTTCTTTCTTGGTGTGGGTTTGCACCTATTATAGTATCAACTTGGCCATCATTAAATAAACTATCGAAGTAACTTCTCCATCTCTCCTTAATATCCTCCTCGCGCGTTAAAACATTTCGATTTTTGTCCTTAATACATCTTACATGACTTAGGTCTTGTTTCTTTTTATCTCTTAATTTGGCTAGCCTATATATATATATATATATTTTTCGCCATCTCTATTACCTAACCTTGTATATAGATCTTCCATGAAATTTATTTTAGCTTGACTAACTACTTTTTTAGCTTGTTTTCTAGCTTCTCTATATTGATTGTACGCATCTTCATCTTGACACTTAGGTATTTTCCTATACATCTCTTTTTTAGTCTTAATTGCTCGTTGGACATCCTCGTTCCACCACCATGTTTCCTTCTTTGGAGGTCCCAAGCCCTTAGATATACCTAATATGTTTGATCCCACCCTCCTTATACAACTACTCATTTCTAGCCACATTGTATTAGCATCTAAGTCAAGATTCCAAACATTTTCCTTTAGTAGTTTTTCTCTAAACTCTACTTGTGTACTATGTTTTAGGTTCCACCACTTTATACTAGGGTCGCTAACTCTTTTATTCATATTATTTCGTTGTGTTAGCTTAATATCAAGTACTACTAACTAATGTTGGGTAGTAAGTGCTTCACCAGGTATTACTTTGTAGTCTCTACATAGTTTTCTATCTATTTTTCTTGTTAAAAGAAAATCTATTTGACTCTTGTTATGACCACTACTAAAAGTAATTATATGCAACTCCCTCTTCCTAAAACTAGTATTTGCTAAGACAAGATCATATGCTGAAGCAAATTCTAAAATTGATTCTCCTTCTTCATTTCTATTACCATAACTAAACCCTCCATGAACTCTCTCAAACCCATCGTTACTTACCCCGACATGCCCATTTAAATCTCCTCCAATAAAAACATTTTCATCTAATGGTATACTCTGCATAAATCTATCTATATCTTCCCAAAACTTGCTTTGATGCTCTCGTTTAATCCTACTTGTGGTGCACATGCGCTAAGTATGTTAATTTTTTTGTCTTCAATAATTAATTTAACTAGAATTAATATATCCCCCATTCTTTTAACATTTACGACCTTATCCTTATAATCACTATTCACCACAATTCCTACTCCATTGCATTTTCTATCTATACCAGTGTACCACAATTTAAACCCTGTGCTTCCTATTTCTCTACTCTTTTCTCCTACTCATTTTGTCTCTTGGAGGCAAGCAATATTGACTCTCCTTCTAATCATGGTATCTACTAGTTCTATTGACTTCCCCGTAAGTGTTCCTATGTTCCATGTTCCTAAACGAATTTTTTCTCCCCTTTGTATTTGTTTTTCTTTCCTATTTCTATTTTGTCTAAAAGATCTAGTGTTCGTATCTATGATTTTGTTTTTGTTTTTGTTTTGAACTAGCTTCTTTACCCACATTCGTCCTTTGTGTGGGAACCCTTGCTCATTTTTTTTCACATCCGGGCGACGATGTGAAGGGACTAGCTTCTTTACCCACACACGTCCTATGTGTGGAACCCTTGCTCATTTTTCTTCACACCCAGGCGGCGATGTGAAACACACCCTTGCTCATTTCTCACTACACCCGGGCTCTGACGCAGCGCGTCGCTAGGTGGGAACGCCCCAACGTTTATATATGTTTGATCCATTTCATGAAAAGTGACAAAAGTTTTACGCTGGCTGTCAACCTATCGCAACCCTCCTCAATTTCTCAAAAATATAAAATGAGCTTGGGGCCTCCCTCCCTCACTTTTCGGGTATGAAAAGTGAGTTTGGGACCTCCCTTACCTATTTTTCGGTATGAAAAAATGGGCATCAGAGTCCTCCTCCTTTATCCGAACTTGGGACCGGCTATGTAGCGCACATAGTGTACAACATAGGTGGAGTTAAGCCTTTTGATCCATCATTATATGTAAATTCATAATTTAAGTTGGGTTATTAATGTTCTTAAGGATTTAAAGATTTAGAGGAATCAATTTAATAAATTAAATAACTCAATAAGTAAAAGAAAGAGTCAGACAACCTATGTATGGAACCATACATATATATAAACTTGTATATCTAGTGATCAAATGTGGAAAGTAAAAAAAGTGATATACAAGTCATAAGTGTCTCTCAGTACCCATAATGTGTCCCATGTGTACAAAATATCAAGTATATAACTAAATACAATACAAAAAGAAACCTACAAAAGTGAGAAGGAGAGGTCCACTTTGATATCTCAGAGTAAGTCATCAATCATCAGCGCTTGCCCTTGCTCACCTGTGGATCTACAATTGTCACCAAAGGAGACAATTCCAATAAGTAAAGCCAGAAGTATATTGATAATAATGCATGAATAATAATAATAAAAAAATAGTCTAAGAAGCATGCGAGAAATAAAGAAAGTAATAAATAAGAAAAATGCATGATTACAAGACTGGAAGTTACAACTGAGACAAATAAGTGCAAAGGAAACTAAAAGAAAGGAACCCAAGTAGTCCAAACCACCGAGTGTAGGTGCCATAGGGTCAAGGTCATAGAGTCGCGGTAGGGCCAAGCATACTCGGGTCTTAGGATGCGGCAACGTTTGTTGAACCTAGACCATCGCAAATGAGGGATATCAATGGTGCCTCAGATAAAACACATCTCATTACAAAATCCAATAAAGTGGGGTCGTGTTCCCAATTGCAAGTCAGCAACCACACCCCGGAGACACCTTCCTGGGCATGAATCCCATGGCGCCCCTCATGGCATCATTTTAGCAATGATTCACATCGTGGGTGGTGCCGTAGGATCATGCTCATGGCTCCATTTGGCAATGTTGTTTGAAAAAGAGGTGAAATGTGGTTTTACAAACTCCTTATCTTCCTCGCTTACCGACTAGCCTAAACTCGCCTATATATGGCTTCAAAAACTATTAAAGAGTGCCCTCAAATAAGGTCTTATCTCAATAATAACATCTAACATCACAATTTACTCATACATCAACTAATCATTAATTCTTTGCATTTTCATGTAAACTCAAAAACATGAATTTGAAACTTGAAATCAGTTTTAAATTAAGGTTTTGATAAAAGAAAAACTTAGTGGTAAACTTCCATTTCATCCAATCAAGCTTTTAAACCTCCAAATTTCATTTTCATGAACGAGAAGTGAGAAATTTGAAGTAAAAGAGGGGTTAGCTAATACCTAGACTTGATGATGTTGAAGCTAACTTTAATGTGCCCCGAGAACTCCCAAATCTCCTCCTCTAACCTCTCTAAAACGAGTTTTTGCAATTAGATACTACTTCCCTTTTTTCTTCTTTCTTGGTCGTTGGGAGCTCTCTTTGCATGAAAATCATGAAGGCTTTGAACATACACCCTTGGATTAGCCCAGGTTTGTGATCTCTATATTAAATTAATGGTATCAAGTTAAAACTTCATGTCTCCACAATTCTCCACTAATCAACATGCAGTATCTCATCTTGTGTATCTTCATGTTGATCAAGTGGTTACAATATTTATGTAGGGATTTTAGGTACATCTATGTTTTATGATTTATAGGTATACATACCTATATACATCGTGCCCAAATAAAGTCCCACATCAATGTAATTGACTTATTTCTCCATGATTACATAATCGACTAGATCCATGAGAAAATAATTAACTGAATTTAGGTTCTAAGTCTCCTCAATACATAGTCCTACCCATCGACCCACGCTCGTACGCATCTTGAGGAACCTCGCTCGCAATCTTGACAACAATATATCAAGATAAAACCGACTTAAATTGTATATTTGAGCATAAAGAAGTAGTACACACATCACGAAAATATAAAATACGTTGGTGTCGATTCCTAAGGGTTGACCGGGCTCGTTATGTCACTTTATGTCTACGTCAGGGTCCTGACACGACACATGGCACAAGTTACAATTTAGGGTCGTTACAAATTCCACTCAATTTACTATATTAAATTTCAAATTTTGGGTTAGTTTCCACCAAGTTATGGAATTTTAAAGATTTTGGTGTTTGTGAAATCAAGAAATTCTTACTTTTGATTTTTGAAGTTAACCATTTAAATTAAGCCTAAATGCACCTTAATTAGTCCTAATAAAATCAAATTGGTTATAAACAACTTCAAGAAAGATAGGAAACATTATCGGGTATGGACGCAAGTTTCGGAATGGTCGGGAGCCGGTTTAAGCTGAGGTTTGGCATGGTTTGAGGTAAGTAAACGTGTATAGCACTTATTTCCATTTCTTTATATTAAATTTGCTATTTTATAGTTGCTAGAACTGTTTAGGTACTAACTTAATGAAAAGCTATGATTTTTTTTTTGTCGATCCTATCCTTATAAATCATGGTATGTTATTGTTAATGAATTGTTTAAGTCATTTCTTTGTACCTTGAATGCATGGGTTTATGTTATGATCGATTTGACTATTATATCTTCTTTTATTCTCATTCCATGCAGTAAAATAGCATGATATTGTTTTGTTGAGTATTATAGATTCATCTATTGTCATGAAATTTCTTATATTGTTGAATGACTTCTCTTACTGCACGGTTCAGATTAAATCTTAATAAACATGCAAATTTTATTCTAATTGAGTTTGACTTGTGTGATATAGTGATTTGAGAGAGATGAGGTCTCGATAGAGTGGTTCTACCAAGCACATTTCGTAAGAATGTTTGGGGTCGGGTCCCTAATCAAACCAAAAATTCATGGTTGGATTCCTTAGAATATATCGATAGATACCTATTCAAACTAAGGCTCACATAAGGGCGAGAACCTCGTAAATGTGTTAGACGATCCCCTAATGAACTACAGGGTTGGGTTCCCTCAAGTGGTCTGAAAAGCAACTACTACTGAGTAGTCGGTTATTTTCCTATATGTCAAAGGGTACCCCGACTTGAGTTTAAGGCACTTTAAACATGTAGATTCGAAGTAGGATATAGTGTACAAGTTGGATACTGCAACGAGATAAGAAGCACTGCTTATCTACAATTACAATGAGAAGTCCAAAACTGTGAAGGTGAAAGACTTCGAGGTGAACTACAACTATAAATCCAATAAGGAAATTGCATAAAGGACTGAAGAGCTTTATGAAGACAATGAGTCAATGTTTGAGGCGAACTTTAAGGCTTATATGTTGATCGTTAGCTGAATCCAACAAAAAAAAAAAACAAACTAGGAGAACAAGGAAGTTTTCATGTTGTATTCTATTTAGGATTGAATTCCTAGATATAGAAAGGGTTGGAATGAGTTCCTATAAATGCCCAATGTAGGCTACTTTATGGGAATCGATTTGTATCATATAGATCTTATTGAGAGAGATCAAGGCTCATTAGAGACATTGTATATGCTATTGATATAGTGGATTATTTGCATATTTAGGCATGTTGGCCAAACTGCATCACCAATTTTTGTGTCCATTGGTGTTGTTTTTCTTCTCTGTTTTCTGCCATTGTGTTCCTATTATAGCATGCTCTTCTCTGCATTCTTCATAAATGCATTATTGTTCTATGTTGTATTTGTTATAATTTTACTATGATGGACTTGTCACTAGTACGAACTCATGTTTAACCAAAACTTAACAAGAATCAATTAGCAATAGTATGGTGTGAAACTTGACTTGCCTAAAAACTCATACTTTTTTGTCGAAACCTTTAGACCTTTTCCAGGGTCATTACTCCAAAAATCACCAGAATCTTCAAAAAACATCAAAATACTATAAATTTAATTCACTAAAGTTTACAAGTGATTCTGACATGTTTTGGATGGTTTTCAAAAATAGTTTTGAAAAAGGAAAAAATGAATTTTTAAATGAGCTGAAATGGATTTAAGCACAAGCCGAGCATCAAATAGTACCAGAATTGGATCAAACTTTTTAGATCTTATATTTATATAGTAGAAAGGTTGACTACCAGGTTTCGTAATTTTTCAAGGTGTTTTGAATGATCTTCCAAATGGATCTTGAAATAGGCGAAATGTAATTACTTAATGAGCTGATTTTTGACTTAAAGGTATTCCAGACATCAAATAATGTCAGAATCAAACTAAAATCCTCAAAACATGTTATTACATCATTATTAAGGTGACCACCAAGTGTTGTGACTTTTCGACATGTCTAATTCAGTTTTCTAGTCGCATTTCAATTAAGAACTTAATATTTATAAGTAAGGACTTGAGATTTCACTTAAAGTTGCAAAATAGGTTTTCGGTCTTTTAAATGATATTTTACTACTTGAGAACCTTGGTTTCAAGTATCTGGACTTCACGAAACTAACTTCGAGAATCTTGGAAACCTTTATTTACCTTTAAGCCATTTTTCAAGTTGAAGGAAAACTAACTTTAAAATATTTATTTTGAAGTTCCTCTGGGCCTATTTTGCAAACTAGTATTATACACTCGTTTGAAATGATCTCTAATTATCTTAATTAGCTCAAAACACCTAAAAATAATAGATAAAGTATGAACAATATTAAGCAAGTGCATACATTCTTGGCCGACCTAAGTGCCCAATGATGACTCAAAATAAATAAAAGAAACCATTAGACACCAAATTGACTTGAAATGATTTGTAAGAATCTTCTTGCGGTTGCTTAGCACCAATATGTCATGTTACATTGCTCACACAATAACAAACCTTAGTAGCCTAATACAAAGAGCAAAATGAGTGTTAAGTTACCAATAGTCAAGTTACATTACAATTGAACTATATTAGAAACAAGGATGGTAAATGCAACTTAATGAATGTAACACGTATATAAACAATCAAATTGCACACTAAGTACCTAGCTAGTTAGAGTTGGGTGTCATGGGTGATTGGGACATGTGTCTGGCGCCACTGGGGCTTATTTGTTTTGCATAGTTTGAGGTATGTAAATATTCTTTAAATTATAAATTAGCATTTCCATGGACTTCTACTCCTATTATGAGTGTACGAGGGCCAAATGAGTCAACAATACTTATTGGAGATCAGATTTGACTATAGCTTTCATTTTATGTACCACGTAGGATAGATCACATGAGAAGAGTTCATGGAGGCAATCCACATTGAGCATTAGAGATGCACTCACATTTAGTTTGTTCCCATTAGGCACTGAAATGAACTAACGCCTCTAGGGGCCATAACTATCTGATAAGTCATCAGATATGCAATGTTTTTGTATATTGTTTCTATGAGTTTTGATACTTTTATCATCATTTAAACTAATAAATCTTTTTTTGTGTTTTCAAGGCTAAAACAGGCTATTGGAGGGATTTCCTACAAGAATCAGTGAAAAAGGCAAGAGAAAGTTATGCGCCTCCAGTTGGTCGGACATCGCCATGGAATCGTTGTGCTTAACTTATGTGTATTGAGAATTAGACACTGAACTTGGACTATGAAAAACCTTATAAAGTCCTAAAATAAAACCGAGAGTTAATGAGTCAAGACACACCCAGCACCTTGGCAGCATATTAGAGTGTATGTATGGTGCTATGACGGCGTTAGGCTTGATTCAAAACAATCAGAAAAAAACAAAGCATCATAATAATTTAGTAGCGGTTCTTTAATGATGTGTATATCCAACATACGTCGCTGAAAAAATCTAGGGATTTTAAATCCTGAATTCATTGGATTTAGTGAATCTATTCCATTGTGTTTCCAACACATAAATTCCTAGGGTTGGACGTGTGAAAAACATTGAATCTTATCTTTTCTCTAGTTTTTAAGTTTTGAAGAGAGGAGCTCTCTGGAGTTTTCGTTTTCTTATTTTTAGGTGTTCGTTCTTTCCTTTTAAGGTACTATTTGATTCATTTTATTGTTGTAATTGGTTTATATGTGCACTAGTAACTAAGTTCTCACTAGATTAAGAGTTTTCTACAATTGCAAGTATTGATGATATGAGGTTATGATCTTTAAAGTGAATTTTCCTTTCATCGAGATCATGTAACTTTGATTGTATTAATTATAAATCTACTTGTTTTTCATTAGATTAGATTGAATATGTTTTGCTTGTGTAGTGGCCAATGTATAGTTGGGTGCAGAGATCTAGGTTAGTGAACCTACCACTGCTCGATAAGGGGGTTACATTAGGTGACAAATAGAGCCTTATTTATTGGCAATCGATGTGCTCTTGTATATTTGAAGTATAAGTTGGGTGACAGTTCATACTTGTTATGACTTTGGGCAAGTGTTTTCATTGAATGTTAAGGCGGCTAGCTCGTTGAAAGCCTGCGACATATCCGATGATTTTGCGGTTCTAGTTAATCTATGATATTTTTGCATGTTCCTACCATTGACTGTGGAAAACAAAATAGCTGCACTCGAACTTATCTATGAGAATCCAATATGATGGATATCTTTTGTAACTAATGATTAAATCAATTACTTGTCAATTGTGAAAATGATCTCAATCCTAGCTTTTATTATATTGTTTGAATTATTATTTTTAATTGTCTATGCATGCTTCCATTGTTTAGTGTAAGTTGTTAAGTTTATTTCTTCTAGATTAGGTTTATTAGAAATCCCCCCTTTCCTATTAGTTGTTGCCTAGGAATCCTTCTTAGTCTCTGTAGGCTCGACCCCGTACTTGCCCCACTGCATATCCAAGTAGTTGATAAATCATGATTATTATTGGTAATGTACGACACGACATCAATTTCCGGTGCCATTATCGGGGATTATGTTTAAACTATTTTCTGAGTTAACATTTAAAAATAAAAATCAGCCAAAAAGAAAAAGAACTCACTTTTAGGGAAGTGAACCAACTTCGAAGAGGTTCTCAACCTCTATGCGTAAAATATCTACCCAAGCCAGAGAGTTCATGTTAAAAATTGGACTTGTCCAAAAAATTCCAACATTTCTTGAAAAACATGATGAGGATCCGCAGAAATTTTTGGCGGAATTCAAACGGTTATTATAGGTATGAAACTACTGCAGCTGAACCTAATATGATTAAGCTGAAGGCTTTTCAACTTTGTCTGAGAGGTAATGCTCTAATTGGTCATTCCACTTACCCCCTAGATCTATCCATTCTTGAAAGGATCTACACTTCGAATTTCAAGAACAATATATGCCAGCGAGCAAGATTACCTCTATAAGGAGATAAATCTCCACCATTTACATGAAGGAAGAATAATCTTTCTTTGAGTATTGGGAGGGATTTAAAAGACTCTGTCATGCTTGCCTACAACACGGTTTCACTAAAAATCATTATTTGAAAACTTCTATGAAGGGCTAACCAATAGTGAAAAACAGTGGATAGATATTGTATGTAATGAAAGTATTTCAGAAGTCACACTATATATAAATTGTCCTTTACATTTAAGGTATAGAAGTCAAGTTGATGTGGTTGAGCAATTTCTAAGATCATTTCAGGAGAAATATTCGAGTTCCAAGAGTTGCCCCACTAGTTAGGAGAATGGTCAGGATGATTAGAACTATGGTCTTCATGGCAATGACCATCATTTAGTTGTTCTAGAAGCACAACTATCACCCATACATGTAAAAGCAATCATTATGGGAGAACTTTAGAATCTATTTGAGTCTTATAGTAAAGAATGTGACACGCGCTTTGGAGAGATGGAAAAATAGATCGAGCAAGTCAGAACTAAAGCTTAAGAAAATATGAAAGAAATACTACGTACTCAGTATTTTGCTAAGGCTAGTAAAATTACTTTGAGGAGTGGAGCTAAACTCGAAGGACCCAAGCAACCGGATCGGCCAAGTAAATCGAATGAGATAAGAGCAGAGGTTTAGCATGAGATAGAAGTTACTATTGCACCACCTGAGGAACCTAGGGTTGAAACAATCACCAAACCTATTGTTATTCATCCTCAACTTCCCCAGCATTTTGCGAAATCAAATAAAGAGGAGGAAGACAAAGGAATCATAAACCGCTCAGGAAAGTAGAGATCAATATCCCTTTACTAGATGTTGTATCCAACATTCCAAGGATTTCCAAGGTCTTGAAAGAGTTTTGTAGCAAAAAGTCAAAGCTACATGAACATGAGAGATTCATCGCTGGTGAAATAGTCTCAGCCATCCTTCAAACAAAACTTCCTCCCAAGTGCATGGATCCAGAAATGTTCTCAATGCCCATCACAATAGGTGATAGATACTTTTCTAACAATGCTAGACTTAGGAGCATCTATAAATGGTATGCCTTTGTTTATGTTTAATTCTCTTAATTACAAAAAAAAACTCAGGGAAACCAGGGCGATGATCCTATTAGCAGACAGATCTATTGTACATCCTATAGGAGTCATAAAAGATATAATTGTCGTTGTAGGATCGTTGTACTTTCCTACAGACTTCTTTATCTCAGATATGAAATAGGAAACATTCCCCAATTCTTCTTCAATTCTATTAGGACGTCCTTTCATGAAAACGACACAGGCTAATATTGACGTCGCTAATAAATCTTTGACTATGGAATTTGATGGCAATGTTATGGAATTTAACATTCATGACTCCATGAAATATCCTCATGATGTATCATCCCTGTGTACATTGGATGCAATTGATCTACTATTACAAGCAAGTATTGACTATCCTACGGGATATACATTAAACTCAATCATATGTCAAGGATTGACTTCTAATGATTTGGAGTGAATCTGTTCACTCGATAAAGATGTTGAGGATGTCATTAAGAAGATAGAGTCTTATGAACTCTGTTTTGAGCTCCTTATCTCATGGATTTGTTCCCCTAGTCCCAAGCTCAAGCCTTCGCTCGACAAATACCTAAAGCTCGATTTGAAAGAGCTTCTTGATCACTTGAAGTATGCCTACTAAAGTAAGAATGAATCACTTCCAATAATCATTTCCAACAAACTTTCAAAATTGGAAGTGGAAAAACTAGTGTGCATGCTAAGAGACTATAAGGAAGCAATATGATGGCTACTAGCTGACATCAAGGGATTTTATCCTTCTATATGCACTCATAAAATGCATCTAGATGATGACTACAAACCATTGAGGCAAGCTCAAAGGCGATTAAAATCGCCTATAATGGAAGTAGTCAAGAAAGATATTTTGAGACTTCTTTATACAATGATGATTTATCCTATTTTTCATAGCAAGTGGGTTAGTCCAGTGCAATTCTAGTCAAAAAGACTGGGGTAATTGTTGTGACCAATGCCCAAGGAGAGTTTGTACCTACCCGTGTCCAAAACGGATGGCGAGTTTGTATTGACTACAAAAACTCAATACGGCCACAATGAAAAATCATTTTCCCTTGACATTCATAGATCAAATGCTTGAGTGTCTGGCTGGAAAAATCTCATTACTATTGTTTAAATAGGTATTTAAGGTTTCATCAGATTCCTATAACACCAGAAGATCTGGAGAAGACCACCTTCACCGGTCTTTTCGAAACATTTGTTTATAAGCGCATGTCGTTTGGCTATGCAATGCGCCTGCATTATTTTAGTGGTGGATGGTAAGCATTTTCTCTGATTTTTCGAGAACTTCATTGAGGTATTCATGGATGATTTCACCATTTATGGAGATTCTTTCGACAGTTTTCTTGACAATTTGACCAAAGTGTTATCCCGATGCATTGAAAAGAACCTTATTCTCAACTATGGAAAATGCCATTTTATGGTATACCAAATTATCATTTTGGGTCGTATTGTTTCATCTAGAGTTCTAGAAGTTGGTCCAACAAAAGTGGATGTCATTCGTACCTTGCCCCATCTTTTCACTATGAGAGAGATAAGTAAACTTTTAGGTCATACAAGCTTCTATAGGCGATTTATCAAGGATTTTCTCAAGATAGCCCAACCTATGTGTCACTTACTTTTGAAAGATGTTCCATTTGTCTTTGATGATGAATGTAAAAAGTCTTTTTCCACACTAAATACTATACTCACCTCCACCCCAATCATTAGAGCTCCTAATTGGTTGCTTCCTTTTGAGATTATGCGTGATGCGAGCAATTATGATGTAGGAGTCGTGCTAGGACGAAAAATAAGGAGAGAATCACATGTGATTTAGTATGAATCTAGAACTTTAGATGCTACTCAAATGAATTACACCGCCATTAAAAAGAACTCCTTGCAGTTGTCTCTGCACTTGAAAAGTTCAGGCCCTACCTGCTAGGTACTAAAGTCATTGTCTGTTTAGACCATGCAGCTTTGCGTTACCTAGTTTCTAAAAAGGAGTTTAACCCTAGACTCATAAGATGGATACTCTTACTTTAAAAGTTCGATCTTACAATCAAAGACAAGAAAGGTGTTGAGAATCTAATGACAGACCATCTCAGTCAGTTAGAGAACAGAGAACCACCTACTGCTCTCAATGATGAGTTCCCTGATAAACCCATTTATGCGGCATCTTTTGAATTTCAATGGTATGCTGACCTTGTTAACTATCTAGTCACCATGCATTTGCCATCGGACTACACATGCACAAAAGCAAAAGCTTGTGCACGATTTGAAACATTATCTTTTGGACGATCCATATTTATGAAAGTTTTATGCGGATCAAATGATTTGCGGGTGTATTCCTCAACATGAAACATATTCTATCTTGTCTCACTGTCATTCATACATGTATGGCGGCCATTTTAGTCCACGACGTACAGCCAAGAAAGCTTTACAATGTGGTTTTTGTTGGCCCACACTATTCCATAATGCTTATATCTTCACCAAAACGCGTCCCAACTGTCAGAAGTAAGAGTCATTATGACCAAAAGATCATATGCCTATGACTAAGATCATTTTTTGTAAGATCTTCAACATCTGGGACATTGACTTCATGGGCTTATTCCCACCTTCTAATGGGAATACTTAGATCTTATTAGTGATTGGTTGTGTCTCAAAATGTGTTAAAGCTAAAGCCACCATAAGTAATGACTTTCAAATGGTGGTCAAGTTCCTAAAGTCATGAATCTTTTCAAGATTTTGAGTTTCACGCTCACCATTAGTGATAGAGCTTACTTCTGCAATAGGATTGTAGAGTGTTTATTCAGGAAATATTATGTCAGCCATAGGATATTTACAGCCTATCATCCCTAAGCCAATGGTCAAGTCGAAGTCTCTAATAGATTGATCAAAACCATCCTTGAGAAAATTGTTCACCTGCCAAGGAAAGACTGGAGTCTACGCCTGGATGATGCATTATGGGCATACTGGACAACTTTCAAAATGCTCATTGGAATGTCTCCATATATTTTAGTTTTTAGAAAAGCATGTCATCTTCCTGTAGAGTTAGAACATATACCATATTAGGCAGTCAAACTTTATAACATGAATTACAACGAAATCCGTGTTGAGCAAAAATTGGATATTCAGGAACTAGAAGAGATTAGGAATGATGTATATGAGAATGCAATGATTTACAAGGATAAGATGAAAGCTTATCATGACCGTCATCTGACAAGGAAATCCTTTGTAATAGGTCAAAAAGTCCTCTTTAATTCTTGGTTGAAAATCATCCAGGTTAAACTTAGGTCTAGATGGGTGGGTCTATTCCTTGTTATTAATATATTTTTCCATGGTGCTGTTAAAATACAGAGTATAGAGAGTGGGAAAACTATTAAAGTGAATGGACACAAGTTGAAGCCCTTCTATGAAGACTTCGATAGGACCCTGAAAGATGGAGTTGACTTAGAGCCAATTGAAGCACCAGCTACTCATATAAGAGGAATTCGTAAGAAATTATGTCTTGATTTTGGATAGCAAGCCAAAGTAGGAATGGCGAGTTAAGGCAAAGCCAAGGGAGAAAGACTAAGGAGAACATAATAGAGAGCAAAAAATAAGAAACTATTGTACATAAAGTTAAGATCTTTATCCAGAGGAAGCCAAAAGCACCATAGGCCAAGGTGAAAAACAAGCAAAGAAAAAAAGGGATGTCGCTGCAGAAAGTAGCGATACTGCTAGTTAAGAAAATGGAGGATCTAGCCCTATAGAGATTCCTGTAAGAATTAATGGAGAAGATCTTGAGAAAGCACTTCTGGAAACCGGGGGCGAAATCAATTTCATGCCCTTATCATTCTACAAGAGGGTCAAAACTCCATCCATGAACACTTAAAATGTGGAAATTACATTAAAATGACAAGATCATCACCATAGTCGGGTTGACGAAAAATGTCCGCATGTATGTTACTAGATTCATATATGAGGTGGACTTTTACATTCTTGACACTTCGAATACGATGGAGCATGCCATGATACTAGGGAGGCCTTCATGCATTCTGCTAACATGTTGATTGATGTGGAGAGCAAGGTGGTCTTAATGAGATGGCACGAGGACATCCTTCTGATGCGAGATATGAAAGTTATCACTCTTCTTAAATAGTATGACTCGATGTCGACACCCCTGTGTTATATTTTCAAAACCTGAAGTTCCTAATGATCGAGTTCATAGGTGTTGATATATCACCCAGTTGGTAATAGAGGTTGAAAATGTTGGGCCATCGACGTTAAATACAGGTGCTCATGGGCGATAGCCCAGAGATTTAGGTTAAGATTAGGTTTAGTTATTTAATGCTTTAATAAGTGGCGCATGCCACAGTTGGAAACATTTGGGTTAGATTTGAGAAATTCGACATACTCACTTACCAAGTGCATATTCATCGTAGTGCAGTAATGATGACTACTTTTAATCTGTTGATTGAAGAATTCGTGTTTTTGTTTCATAGCATTTGGTTATTTTTAGCTACTACTTTTACCACTTCATTTTATTTCATTTCTTACCTTCCATTATCATTTTTGGAATGTGTATGTTTATTCTACTTTCTTGAACCTTGAGGACAAGGTTCAGGATAAGTTTGGGGGTATGCAGGTATGTAGGTTGGGTGGAATGCATTGATGAACAGTAAGGATTTGGTAAAATTTTTACTATTTTCAGAGTTTTTTTGAATTTTTTGGCAAAAGTTAGGTAATACAATTTCATTATATTCATTAGATTGATGGATTGGTAGGTTGTGTACACTTCTCATACTTATGAGTTCTTTCTTTTTTTGTTTTTATCTAATTTTTTAAGCCTAAATAAATGTCAAATTCTAGTTTAGAAAAATGGTTGACAATTTTTGAAATTCATATGTGGAATGGTTGACAATTTTTTATCCCATTGAGTTTTTCTAACAAGGTTTTTAAATAAGGCAATCTTGTCTGTTGGGTTTTTGGGGTTCATTTGCAGCGGAAGATTCAAAACAAATTTTGAAAAACCGCAATAGGATCGAAAATAAGTTCCATTAAACTAAATCTACGAAAGTAAATCATACTTTATTCCGTGATTTCCTTTTGATTGTTCGATTTTCAAGACGTTCAAGTGCGCGTCCTAGAAATCCATACACGAACAGTGACCACAATTTGGAGTGCTAGCGCCAAGAGAGATTGAAAAACGATTTTTCTTTCTCTCCCTAAATCCAGATAACTAGAAAAATTGTAAAATGAAATCTTATTCGTTTATCCACCCTTTATTTATATGTGTAGATAAACCCTCACTTAAAATCTTATTCGTAATACAACTATTATATTTACGCAGTTTAAGCAAATTACACATACGCCCCTATTAACAAGTTATCATATAACAAATCGTAAGGGCTTTTATGTCATGAATTGTATCATATAAAATTCATTACTCTTGACCAATTGAAATTGTGCAAAGTTATTCTTTGTGTGCGACCCAATAGGTTCATGCGATGTTAACAGTGAACCAAAAATCATTTTGATACACAAGTCATAAACGATCTCTAGCAAGGTATTATGACTACCCAAGTAACATGAATATCAACATCGATACAACCTAATAAATAACGTATATCATATTTTTTTGTCGTGTGATATCATTTGATTAAACATAAGACATGGAAAGTCACCCTTAATGTTCAATCGTACTAGTCTCGATCTTTAGGTAAATTGAAAAACATCCAAGTGACATTGATCATATCAATTCACATTGACTTGGCCATTGTCAGTCTATCTTATAGAGAGATCTACTGATATCTCTCTATACAAGAGTGACAAATTACATACCTTCACATATTATTCACACGATAACCGATCACAATCTTTATAATTGTTCAGTTAAAGACAACATTTGATTGTGTCAAATTATCATGCTCCTAATATTGAAGTTTTTGGTAATCTCAAGTCGAATGACTAAATGATATACCTATCATAGGTAACACCTATGACTTAATCCATGTGGTGTTCTCATAGCGGGTTAGTCCAGTATCTTATTACATAATAAGTACTCATGATCTTGATTCATATCCTTATACGCAGGATCATCACATTACCATCAATCAAGATTTACACTAGTCTTAATTCATTATAGTTTCCAATATAATGACCGACTAGGGACATTTATGATATTTCAACAAATACCCATAGATCTTACTATAAGGTAAACATGCAATCACTTATAATAAGACAACAAATAAAACATCTATTTTATTAACTAAAATTATAAGATAAACAATGTTTGTAGATTGACCAAAGGCACATGTCCTAACATTATCAATATCATATTCCATACCAATATTGATGAGAACGATGTATTCTTTTCCTATGATAGATTTTTTTCCCACATGATTTTTCTTAGTAGAGGTTTTAACGATGCATATTTTCTCAAGAAGTGTCATCCAAGGAGGAGTGTTGTAAATGTAATGGGAGTGTGACTCTTCCACTTTGTATTCCACTAACTCCATTTAACACCCACTTAATTCATATATTAAGTTGTTATAATATGTAAATGTAACTTGTGGCCTTTAGCCTTCATCTCATTAAGACCAAAGAGGTCATATAAGGGGATGAGATCCATGTAATATATACACCAATGTTGAAATAAAAATTGTCTCATTTCTCTCTTACCTTCTCTTGTTCTTGCTTTAGTTTGTTTGCTTTACTTTCTTAGCTTTAGTTCCTAAATACTTTATAACAATATATATATATATATATATATATATATATATATATATATAAAAAAAAATAAAAAATAAAACCACACGTGTCATATCATGCCCATAAAAACATCCAAAATGTTTACCGTTTCCCTCAGTCCGTGCTTGAAGCTGTAAGGTTTCGTTGTGGTCTCTTGAAATTATATATCACCATAGCATTTCGTACAAAGAACAAAAACAAAAATTAAACCAGAGCACAGGCACCGTGAAGGTATTCAATAAGCCAGGACTGAATTATTTTGGCCGCGCATGCCTTGTGTGGTTGGATCCGAGATCAATGCAATTGTGAAGCAGAAAACTTTGCATTTCTCAGATCTACAACAACATACAACAACATAGCCTCAATCCCAAATTAAATGAGGTCTCATAACTAACAAACACAAAAAGAATTGGTGAAAAGATTACATGACAAGATCTATCCTCGTTGATTGATCAACAAATTAATATATGATTAGAGACAATATTGCACTCTCAGTGAGGGTGCAAAGTCCCCGAAAGAATACTATGCCATCACACATAAGCCGTGAGCAATCCTCAAGCCTTCGGCAAAAGCTTCACACCCTATTTTCATATCCTACCTTTTCAGTGTCAAACTACCACCTTAATCCTCGTCGCCAATAATATAGATACAAATTCATCGATTTCATTGGTTGTTCTGCAAGCTCCCTCCGAAATGTACCATGGCAAAGCTTTGACGGGCGCAATGTATCTGGCGATCTCCACAAGGGCAAGGAAGAGATGATTAAGCAGTGAACCATAAATAAATTAAATCAATCAGATACATTCCTAAACAAGCCGATGTTGGCGAAGACCCTTGCCGAAGTGCGGCTGCATCAATCTAACATATAAACCATTCATGGCCACTAGGGAGTCATGGGTCCCTTGCTCCACGATTCGCCCGCCATTAAGAACAACAATATTGTCTACGTGCCTCATCATTGCTGCTCTATGGGCAATAAGGATGGTTGTCTTGTTCCCCATTATTAATGTATCAAGAGCCTCCTGTACTACCCGACTTGACTCTGACTCGATGGAAGAGCTGGCTTCATCCAATAACAATATTGGCGCATTCTTCAGCACAACTCGCGCGATGGCAATTCTTTGCTTCTGTCCCGGTGTTAGATCTACACCTCGCATACCTACATGTGTATCATAACCATGTGGTAAGCTGCTAATGAAATGATGTGCATTGGCTATTCTTGCCGCTTCTTTTATCTCAGCTTCAGTTGCGTTGTGCCTTGCATAAATGATATTCTCCCTAATGGTTGTTGAGAAGATGATAGGCTCCTGTTGAACAAGACCCAGGTGGTTCCTCAACCATCTAAGATTAAACAGCTTCAAATCTCTCCCATCAAGCGAGACTTGGCCTGCAACTGGATCATAGAATCTCTCTATCAAGGAAATGATGGTGCTTTTGCCAGACCCTGAAACTCCCACAACAGCTACGGTTTGTCCTCCGCTCACTTTAAGACTGAAGTTGCTCAACACAGTCACCTCTGGTCGACTTGGATAACAAAAGTCAACATTTTTCAGTTCAATACTTCCATATACATTGGGAGGCTTAAGTCCAGAGTTATCATCCGGGTCGATCTTTGGGACACGGTCTATTATTTCAAACACTGAAATAAGGGATTTCCGCCGTTTAAGTATGTATGGAGCCAATCCAAACGGCTCCACTAGTGCAAACGTTGCAAATGAGAAAACCATGTACTCCTTCAAAGCTGTGCTTAGGCTCAGATGGCCATTTCTAACAGATACTGCAGCATACCAGAGAAGAAGTGCATTACAGGCAAAAAGCAAGAACTGTGAAAAGCCAAATGCAAAACCAATAGCCATTCCATGGACAAAACTCTGCTTGAATATTTTCACCAACTGCAACCTATAGAGTTCCATCACCTTGGTACCAGCACAAAATGCCACTACAGTGTAAATGTTTCTAACTGCATCCTCAAGTACCAAGGATGCTTTCCGATGCATCTCCTGAATACCCCTTGAGAACCCCGCAAGCCACAATTTCTACAAAACAGGAATTTATGGAACCAGAAACTAAGAGGAAGGAAGAAACAACATATTTGCACCCATCGTCATGCGATCAAAATTATGAAAAATTGAAAACAAATATCACAACCATCTAAATTACAAAAACTACGTTCTCATTGAAATACCTTAGAAGTAACCGTATCTTATTTCTTGTTTCAAGTGAAATCCCCCGCCAACTAGACATAGAAAAACTCTAATAAAGATATAACCATGAGAAGAATAACCAACTATCTCCGTATTGATGGGACAATCACAAAAACCTTTTAGGGTTGGGCTCATAGGCAACAAGATATTGTCTACTAACATGCAGTGACTGAAACACATGAAATAAAGTAGGTTTGTACCACCAATACTTTCTCACAGACATCAATGGTTGTAAAATCAGTTTTGACACATTCGCTCTTTAATCAAAGAGAAGAAAGCTGATTTTGCCCAGTCTAATTGCTAACCTCAGAGGAACAGTTATAAACATTTGACAAGATTTTGTGCATCGTAGTGGACATCTACGAGTATAAGGAGATTCTAGAAGAAATAAATTATGCATTAACATTGGAATAAAGCAATTCAAGATGCAAAATAGGAGCAAGAGATAACCTGAGCGACAGCAGAAACAGTGAGAACAGGTATGGTTGCCAAAGCAACTAATGCCAACCGCCATTCTAGCAGCATCCCAATGAGAACAGCCACCACAACAGCTGCAGTGTCCTGAATAAATATGGAAAGTCGGTTACTAAAAGCAGCCCGAACAAACGTAGCATCATTTGCCAAGCGCATGGACAAGGTGTCAGCATTGTTCTCCTCTTCATCAAACCATCCGACTTCATTGCGTAACATTGCTGCACAGCATAGGACTCTCATCAGTGCAATATAATGTCTTGTTATTCTTATGGTTCATGAGATCGGTAATTATGATTGTCTATGCGCTCCGAAATTATGATTGACTAAGTATATAAATGGAAAAAACACATACTGAATGTCATTTACCTGAGAACATCATTCTCCTTACTCGCTCAGTCATTTTCTCCCCCATTATGCCAAAATAGAAGTGCTGCAAGAAATTGGATACAACAGTCACAATACCCATGCAGGCAATGATCAAGCACCACTTATCCACTTCATGTCGTAGGTGATGATTGTGGTCATTGTAATATGCTACAACTATCAGTGCAAGAACATAAGCGAGAAGAGGATTAAAAGAACCAAAAATAGCAGCACCAATGCTTCCCAAAAGAGCATATAACCACTCTGCGAAACTGAGCTCTGCAAGCCTCCAGAATGAGGGAGGCTTTTGATGTAACACGCCCTTTGGATCCTTCCGCTTTATAGGCAAATCATCGAATTGGCTTAGGGGTCGACTAAATGTCTTAGAATGGGAACGTTCATTTTTAGGATCAGATGTCAGAAGGGGTGAAATAGGTGATTCAGGGTCTGAAGCATTAGATGCGGGTTGTTTTGCAGAATTAACATCAATTTTGGGCAATTTAGGCAATCTCATCTCAAAACTATCCTGCCTTTTCATGGATGGTTCTTTGTCAATCATATCTGATGGCGTACCATTTTCCACTAGTTGATCTGATGATGGGCTATGAACTTTAGATACTTCTTGCGAGTTGAAGGAAGTATCTGAAGGGTTAAATGAATGGATTCCATGGACCCTTTGAAGAGAAGATGATTTGACCATTTTAGGAGATGAAGGCTCCTGAAAGCTGTAACTTGCTGATGAATCCTTCTCAATCTGGAAAGTGGCAGCTTCTTTGTAGTTTCTTATCGGCGTCCTGAATGATTAAACAGACATGTTAGCAAAGTTGCAGTTCAACCATTCAATGAAAGCTACCAACCAAGTAAGTAGCTCACTCATTACTAGTTTGATATTGGATAACTTGTGTAGAAATTGGAGGTTCAAATCTCAATGGAGGCAAGTTTGTTTCTTTCTTATAAAAACCATTCAATGAAAGCTAGGAAGCAGAGGTTTTACAATAAATCCTCATTTAAGAAAAACATGAAATAGAAAAAAAAAATCCATTTGCTTGTATAGTTTAGAATTTTTTTTTTTCTTCTGCTAGGAGAAAAACGTTGGGGCGTTCCCACCTAGCAACACGCTGCATCGGAGCCCGGGTGTAGTGAGAAATGAGCAAGGGAGTGTTTCACATCGCCGCCTGGGTGTGAAGAAAAATGAGCAAGGGTTCCCACACATAGGACGTGTGTGGGTAAAGAAGCTAGTCCCTTCACATCGTCGCCCGGATGTGAAGAAAAATGAGCAAGGGTTCCCACACAAAGGACGGGTGTGGGTAAAGAAGCTAGTTCAAAACAAACACGAAAACAAAAACAAAATCATAGATACGAACACTAGATCTTTTAGACAAAATAGAAATAGAAAAGGAAAACAAATACAAAGGGGAGAAAAAATTCGTTTAGGAACACGGAACATATGAACAATTTCGGGGAAGTCAATAGAACTAGTAGATACTATGATTAGAAGGAGAGTCAATATTGCTTGCCTCCAAGAGACAAAATGGGTAGGAGAAAAGAGTAGAGAAATAGGAAGCACAAGGTTTAAATTGTGGTACACTGGTATAGATAGAAAATGCAATGGAGTAGAATTGTGGTGGATAATGATTATAAGGATAAGGTCGTAGAGGCTAAAAGAATGAGGGATAGATTGATTCTAGTTAAATTAATTATTGGAGACGAAAAAATTAACATACTTAGCGCATATGCACCACAAGTAGGATTAAGCGAGAGCATCAAACGCAAGTTTTGGGAAGATATAGATGGATTTATGCAGAGTATACCATTAGATGAAAAGGTTTTTATTGGAGGAAATTGAAATGGGCATGTCGGGGCAAGTAACGATGGGTTTGAGAGAGTTCATGGAGGTTTTGGTTACGGTAATAGAAATGAAGAAGGAGAATCAATCTTAGAATTTGCTTCAGCATACGATCTTGTCTTAGCAAATACTAGTTTTAGGAAGAGGGAGTCACATATAATTACTTTTAGTAGTGGTCATAATAAGAGTCAAATAGATTTTCTTTTAACAAGAAAAATAGATAGAAATATCTGGTGACTGCAAAGTAATACCTGGTGAAGCACTTACTACCCAACATAAGTTAGTAGTACTTGATATTAAGCTAACACAACGACATAATACGAATAAACGAGTTAGCGACCCTAGAATAAAGTGGTGGAACCTAAAACATAGTAAACAAGTAGAGTTTAGAGAAAAATTAATAAAGAAAAATGTTTGGAATCTTGACTTAGATGCTAATACAATGTGGCTAGAAATGAGTAGTTGCATAAGGAGAGTGGGATCAAACATATTAGGTATATCTAAAGACTTGGGACCTCCAAAGAAGGAAATATGGTGGTGGAACGAGGATGTCCAACGAGCAATTAAGACTAAAAGAGAGATGTATAGGAAAATACCTAAGTGTCAAGATGAAGATGTGTACAATCAATATAGAGAAGCTAGAAAACAAGCTAAAAAAGTAGTTAGTCAAGCTAAAACAAATTTCATAGAAGATCTATATACAAGGTTGGGTAATAGAGATGGCGAAAAAAAAAATATATATAGGCTAGCCAAGACCTAAGTCATGTAAGATGTATTAAGGACGAAAATCAAAATGTTTTAACGCGCGAGGAGGATATTAAGGAGAGATGGAGAAGTTACTTCGACAGTTTATTTAATGATGGCCAAGTTGATACTATAATAGATGAAAACCCACACCAAGAAAGAAATGTAAACTATACACGCAATATTAGAATTGTAGAAGTTAAAGAGGCATTGAAAAGAATGAAAATAGGGAAAGCATGTGGCCTAGATGAAATACCAATAGAGGTTTGGAAATGCTTAGGAGAAATTGGATTTACTTGGTTAACAAAACTTTTCAATAAAATTTTAAAATCAAAACGGATGCCAATGGATTGGAGAAAAAGCACGTTTGTGTCAATCTTCAAAAACAAAGGAGACATTCAAAGTTGCTCAAACTACCGGGGAATTAAACTTATGTGTCACACTATGAAACTTTGGGAGAGGATAATTGACAATAGGCTAAGGAGAGAAACAACAATATCAGAGAACCAATTTGGTTTCATGCCTGGGAGGTCAACTATGGAGGCGATTTTCCTTGTAAGACGATTGTTAGAAAAATATAGAGAAAAGAAAAGATCTTCATATGGTATTCGTAGATTTAGAAAAAGCATACGATAAGGTCCCTAGAGAAGTTCTTTGGTGGGTTCTATGAAGAAAAAGAGTGCATGCTAAATAGATAGACACTATTAAGGATATGTATGATGGAGTAGTAACGAGTATAAAGACATTTGGAGGAGCTACAAAAGAATTTTCCATTACGATAGGACTACATCAAGGATCGGCTTTAAGCCCATATCTATTTACTTTAGTTATGGATGAACTAACTAGACATATTTAAGAGGATAAACCATGGTGTATGCTATTTGCAGATGATATTGCCTTAGTGGATGAAACTAAAGATGGAGTGACTAGGAAATTAGAACTCTGGAGGAATACGTTAGAATCTAAAGGCTTTAAGTTGAGTAGGGTAAAAACCGAATACATGCACTGTGAGTTTGGAAATACTAGACATCGAGATGACGGTATGGTAAAATTAGGGGAAGTAGAAGTTCCTAAGGTAAACCACTTTAGATACCTAGAATCAATAATACAAAATGATAGTAACATTGAGAATGATGTCACACATAGAATTCAAGTTGGATGGAAGAAATGGCGGAGTGCAACAGGGGTGATATGTGATTGAAATGTTCTTACTAAGTTAAAAGAATAATTTTATAGGACCGCAAGTAGGCCAGCTATGCTCTATAGAAGTGAATGTTGGGCGGAAAAGCAACAACAATTACATAAAGTGAACGTAACAGAAATGAGGATGCCTATGTGGATGTGTGGTAAAACTCGTAAAGATAGAATAAGAAATATAAAAATTCAAAGACAAGTAGGAGTAGCGCCAATTGATACAAAGATTAGGGAAGGGCGGTTGTGATGGATTGGTCACTTGCAAAGACGGCCCACAAATGCCCCAACTAGAAAACTTGACTCAATAGAAACTGTAAAAATTCGACGAGGTAAGGGCAGACCAAAGTTAACTTGGGATGCATTAATTAAGAGGGATTTGAATGGTTTGCAAAGCTCACCATCAATTGCACTTAATCGAGCACAATGGAAAAGTTTGATCCATGTAGCCGACCCCAGTTAATTTGAGGACTGAGGCTAAGTTGTTGTTGTTGTTGTTGTTGTTGTTGTTGTTGTTGTTGTTGTTTCTGCTAGGAGAAATATAGTCTTGGATGCAAATATATTGGTCTGCATTTCTTTTTTTGGAATCCGTGGGTGTTCTAAGTTCTAACCTTTTTCAGCCCCTTCTTACTATTGGAACAATTAATTATATTATTTAATTTTTTATAATTTGAATGGAAATTATTTGAAAATGTGTAATCTTGTGGGGGGCCATGAGATATGAAAAGGTATATATATTTACTAAGAGACATGTCTTTCATAATAGACACATGAAAGTCTATATATATTCACTAGATTGATCGTTTTTAAAAGACTAAGAATGGAGTTAGAAGGTTAGGAAAATGAGTCAAAATCAAGTTTTCTTCTTTTTTTCATGGTTTTGAGTCAAAGAGAGTGTTGAATCATTCTATTGGTTTGTAGACTAATGATTTAGAGTGCTAAAATCATTAGTATGATCGGTGTATCTTACGAGACTATCGTCATTAGACCGTAAGCACTATAGTAAGGCGAAATAGTCTTCAGGACATTGAGTATAACTCAAGCCTCGATCGACTGTATTATGTTTTTCTACTATTTCGCTTCAAAATTTTCTAAAACCCCACCAACAATCTGAAGATTATCGTTCAAATTTTACCAATGCGAGAGTTTGGAGAGCAATTAATTACAATGGTTGTATGCGGCGTTAAAGCACTGATGGTCAATTAATCAATATTAAGAAGAGAATCTTGAGATCGATTGGTTTGAGTCTCTGGTATTATATCCTCTATATCATTAAATTCAATGATCCTTGGAGTAAAGCCATAGAGACATATCTCAGTGTCTTGCTTGAATTTGGAGGATATTTTTCAATTCTTTGGCGCATATTTTTTTTAGTTACTTTTGTATATATTCATAATTGATGCATCTATGAAATCATCATGGAGATATAATGATGTCCCTTTCAACATTCAAACAATTGATTAATGCTTGGTTGCAATTATAAAACTGTTAATATATACTTGTAAAATTGCTATGCAATCGATCGGTACAAGTTGCTTCTCAAATATTTATGGATCATTAAAATCTTTTAAGATTTGATATGAAGTTTAGGCATAGAATTTAAGCATGTTTAAGGCGTGTCAATTAAAATTTCTAAGAGTATGTAATTAATCTTCCTTATCATTGAAATGGGTTGTTTGTTGTGTGGTAATGGTTAAATTACGAAGGTACCGTTTCAAGTTGAGAAAACGGTTGAAAACGTGATGCCAGTTCAAAAGGACATGCAAAAATCGATTTATATTTCGTGATGCAATATTCGATCCAAGGACTTGGTGACTATCACCACATAGAGAATTGTGAGTCCGCTTGGACATTGAACAGCAGTAGACTTCACACATTAAAAGTGGAGTCTCAAAATCTCTCTTGGTCAAATTGGGAGATTCGTTAATGCTAAATTTATGATTGTATGTTAATTTTTATCTAGTTATATATTCATTTAATATTTAATATTTGCATGAAGTATTGTGATTAATTATTGTACCTGCTTGTGCTAGTGTTTAGCAATGGTACAAGAAACCAATGGATGAAACGTCATGTAATATTTAATTGTAATATTGACTGTAAGTATTTGGTTAAATAGAGTGATTTTAATTACAAATACAGTAAATACATTGTTTTAATTACTGTAATTGGCATTCACATGCATGAATTAATGCAATTGTTTGTTATTAAGCATAATTTGTGTCACTCATGTGGTAATTTTAGTACAAATATATTATAATGTTGTTTGAGTAGATCTAATTATTGAGAAATGTTACATCAATTAACATTGAGTTATCAAAATTGTGGGGGTTGAATGCAAATTCAATGCAAGCCCTAAAGTTATAATATTCCTTGAAGATATATTACGGTAGTATTAAATGTTTATAAATACTTGAAAGATGTGGGGGTGTGTGTAAAACTTGTCTTTATTTTCGAACTAAAGAAAATAAATATAAGCCCCAATAAAAGTATTTTGAAAAGGCATTTGTTGAAGAACATATATTTTGAAAAAAAAAAAAAGAGTTATCAATAGTGAGATTGAATTCATCCGGTTCAAGCCTTTGAAGTGTAAATGGATTTTAAATTCAGATGGATTAATTGCTTAAAATGAAATAAATAAAATTGATAACTTAAGGTTTTATTTGAGAAAAATGAAGCTTTGATTTCTTCGAGAGAAATTCACTAGTCTATAATAAGATCTACACCTAGTTGGTTGTTAATGAAGCAAAACAATAGATGTTGAGAGACACAACTTAAATGATGAATTTAAAGAAGAAATGCCTATATCACTTGGAAATCCTCAAAGGAATGGAAGGATTGTTAGATTCACATTGGAATCTAAATGATTGCGCACTTTAATAAAATTAGCTAGAAAAGTAACATTATGACTTTGAAAGAGCTTGGAGATATTCTGTATTGGATACAATTGTCTCTATAACACATAAGTTGTAAGACCGTTAATAATCGCAAGTAACAGAGAAAAAAAAATGATGCGTAAAAAATGATGCATGTAAAATGGTAAATATGGACTTAAATCTTGAAGATTACCATTGGATAGTTACTTGATTATGGAATAATTTCCATAGAAAATGAGAAATGAGAAGGCAAACTTGTGGCCCCTAATTATAAGTTTGTTAATATCAAGTAAATTGATTGATATCGAGGGGAAATGAGTTTAAAAGCCTAAAAAATGAGTTAAGCATGGCGTAAACCTAACCTAGCTGATTGGAGATCCCACGTACTAGGTTCAATCGGCAAACTGGTTAGATGAAACTTAAGAGAATAACACATTCTCATTCCTAAGATAAAATGTGTGTTGAGAAGAAGTGAAGGGTATGCTAAACATTTAATGACAAATAAAGATGTCACCTATATGATAGTAAATGTGAGTCGCATTTATGAGAACGAGACAGGCTAAATTCTCTAAATCTATCATGAAACCAAGATTGTGTCCAGGACCAAAATGTACAAAATCGTAGAACCAATAATGATAGGTATGGAGTTATGTGAGTGTATTATTTTCTCAGTAAACCGTAAAAGTGAACAGTTCAAGATCATCTATATCCACTGCGTCACGAAGTATATCCGATAATATTTCACTAGGAAAAGTTCAAGTCTATATACGACACTTCTCCTGATGTAACTTTATTCCGCCAATGCTCTCTCTCAAGTGTGTATGCATTAAAATGATTTTTAAAATCCATTTATGTGGGGGATATATATAGATTTGATGATCAATTTCCATTCGTGTGGGGGGATTTGTTGGAACAATTAATTATATTATTTAATTGTTTATAATTTGAATGAAAATTATGTGAAAAGGTGTGTAATCCTGTGGAGGGGCATGAAATACTAAAAGGTGTATCTATTCACTAAGATACGTGTCTTTCCTAATAGACGCATGAAAGTCTATATATATTCACTAGATTGATCATTTTTAAAAGACTAAGAATAGAGTTAGAAGGTTAAGAAAATGAGTCAAAATCAAGTTTCCTTCTCTTTTTTCATGGTTTCGAGTCAAAGAGAGCTTTGAATCATTTTATTGGTTCGTAGACTAATGATTTGGAGTGCTAAAATCATTAGTATAAAAACAAAGATGCGCACCGGGAACACACATGCAAATTATCTTTGTAGGACTTGCAATTTTGTAGAACTTACGGTGCTAGAAATTATGAGGAAAATGACAGCCAATCTTAGAATAAAAACAAATTATAACCTTCCACATAAGCAGATGAAAAAAAAAAACCTCATGTAGTGGACTTGAAATGAGTACCTCTTAGGAAGCTTTGCTGCTTCTTCACATCTAAGAAGTTCTGCATACAACCCATCAAGGGTTATTAGTTCATCATGCGTTCCCATTTCCACGAGTTGACCCTCTTCCATCACAGCTATATAATCAGCATTCCTGATTAGACTAAGACGCCGAGCTATTATAATAGTAGAGCGTCCTAGCATAAGAATATCAAGAGCCTCTTGAACAGCCCTTTCAGCTTCAAAGTCAAGCCCACCGGTCACCTCATCAAGAAGAAGAACAGAAGGATTTGAAAGCACAGCCCTAGCAATAGACAGTTTAATTTTCTGTTCCTCTGTTAATGCAATCCCAGCTCTTCCAACCTAACAAATATTTTTGTAGGAAAAGATACTCGTATCAGTAAAAAGATTAAAATCAAGGATTGAGACTTCGGTTTCGCCTTATAATTCGCCCTCTTGATAATCAGAATTAATTCGGAGAAGTTTAATTCGATGTGGAGAATTTTGGTAAAAATTCACTAACTTAGAGAAATTTAAGAAATTTTTATTAAATGGTCAATAAACTAAAACTCATTTAATGGGATGTTAAAACAAGGACAATTATGCATTTATACCTAAAATATTTACAATTTAATGGTTTCAAGTCAATTTTATTGGTACTAGTCATGCATATTGTGTATGGTAGATCACTTTTTAATGATAATAATTACACTTAATTTGATTCTCTAACCATTTATTAATTGCACATTCTCATAAGTAAAATTAAAATTATGACACATGTTTTTTTTATATGGGTTAGTATTTAAAGCAAAAGAAAAAATCCACTTTTTGATATTATGCATTGATTGAACAAACTACAAAGCATAGTAGAAATGTGTGCAAAAGTGAATCTCGGTGCATACGTTGAATCCTAATGCAAAGTCAAGGGATCACATGATTGGTGTAGGGATGTGTGTACAAAAATGAGTCACTCTCAAATTCTCAATAACCCCTAAATGTCACCATCAATTACAACCCTCAACCCTTTTGTCTCCTACACACTTATTTGATTTTTTTCTATCGAATGTTTGCAATTTCTCCTTGTTTTTAGCAATCCATATCAATTTATATCAACGTTGTCGATTTTGAACATAAACTTCGGAGAAGTTTTGTAACTTTTAAAGTACCCGTGAACTTCGTTTCGATCCCTTCAACTTCGATAAGCTTCGCCTAAACTTCGGTTAATTTTATCGAATTTTCATTCCTTGGAATTTAAAATACATGAAAAGGCAGCTGGAATGCTGCACCAAAAATGGTGAAAAATAAATGACTATAGAAAAAAATGTACAACGCTAAAGCACATTTTTTTAGGCTTCAACCTAAAATGCATAAATAGAATGAATGCAATTAGTTGAGAATATAAAAAGACGGGTGATATTTTATTATGAAGAAGGGAATAATATAAAATTACAAGTTTCAATCAATTAATGTACCTGTATATCATACCCTTTCTCAAGGGAGCTAATAAATGTGTGGGCATGCGCTGTTTTAGCAGCTTCTTCAATCTGATCAGGAGTAGCAGACCTTCCATAAGCAATGTTATCTCTAATGCTCAAGCTTAGTAGTGCAGGTTCCTGAGTGACCAATCCAATTTGACTTCGCAACCATTCTAGTTTCAGACTTCTAATATTTTCACCATCCAAAAGGACTTCTCCTGCAAAACAAATATGAAATGCACAGAATGTTGAATTTAGGTATATACAAGAAAAAACAAAACAGACAGAATGCATGAACAAATGGAATAATTCCACAATTCAGATACCTAATGTGGGATCATAAAATCGCTCCATGAGGGGAATTATACTGCTTTTTCCTGAGCCATTCCGACCAACAAGTGCCACAGTTTTCCTAGCAGGTACTGTCAGGTAGAACCCACTTAAGATGGGTATCTCAGGACGAGAGAGATAGCTAAAGTATACATTTCTAAACTCAATGTTCCCTTGTACAGAAGGTAAAATATTTCCATCTTGATCGATGGAAGCTGTTGAACGACTTATCATCTCATAAAGTCTATACGCAGCAATTCGTCCTTGCTCAAATGAATAGAAGTTAGTCGCAGCTTGATTCAGCCCTCTACAAAAAGAATGAGAGTACAACTCAAACAAGTCAGAAAAAGAAAACACCACATTACAAGAACATACGATCAGGATGAGATGCTTACAGGCCACTCAGAATAACAGCAAACAGAGCAGTAACAATTTCACCACCATGGCCTTTTCCATGCGAAACAAGAAACCTTCCGACCCATAGTTGCAAAGCACATGAACATATGGCAAGCCCATAAGTAAATCCAAGTCCAAGGCCTTGCACAAGACTTATCAATATACCATATCTAAGAGTTGCTTGGAGAGAAGTAGCATATGAATACTTGGCCAAAGTTTCATTTGTGAATGCATATAATGTTCTAATGTAAGACACTGCCTGAAAAAGAAGACCAAACATGAAACATCAGCACAACAAAAGTAAAATCTCTTTAATTAATCATAACGGCTAACTATCAAGATGAAGTCAGCAATCTAAGACTATGTCATAAATAATTGCTAACTTTAATTCAATAACCTGGGAATGCTAAAGTCTTAAAGGCAAACTTAAGTTTTTGGTTGCAATCACACATTTGCAAATGAAGTGTTCTCAAAAACATCCATTATCACCACCAACGTATTGAAATAATGGCCTGAACGGGGGAGAATATGCCAATACGGTCTAACAGATAAGAAATTAAGTTACCAGGGTTCTAAACATAAGTATGAAGTTTAAGCTTCGCAATCCAAATTCCAAATCAACTTTCTTCTATAAATCTAGTTCATTCTTTCAAGGATGTCACATTCGAATATCATCATGCTTCATCAAGGGATAGCAAAAATATTAAGGTTTCACTAATATTTTTAGCATCTATATAATTTAAAACAGTAATTCATTTTAAACTGGACAAGTTTCTAATTACTTAATTCTGGCATTCACCTCCAGCTACGTAAGTAACAAATTAAAGTCTGACCAGATGATACTGTGAGTTAGGCAAAGTGTAAAAATCCTGGAACAAATTTAGCAACCCAAAAGAAGCCCATTGAAAGGTCCTTCTGTTCTTTAAACTCTAGTTTTGGTTGTTAAATTCAAATCTAAACACCTAGGAAAAATTTGGTGCCAGCAACAATGATCGAATAAAAACATAAGCCTCTTAATGAACCAATAAGAAGTAGAGTTCCTTGCAAGGAGGGTCATGGTGACCAAGCCAAAAAAGGGTCATTTCTCTACCAGTTTAAGAGAAATGCCACCGGAACTCAATTCTCTCCATGTCCATGGTCACAAGTAGGAGATATAGATATCATATGCTAGCATCAGTTTTTTCAACCTATTTTCTTGTCTTTCTGCTGAGAAGGAAAAAAAAAAAGAACAAGTAATATGCTAGGTTATCAGTATTATAACTATTCATGCTTCAAAGATGATGCATTTTTCTTAATTCTTAATAGCATTAGCAAAGATAACCCAATCAACCAGCTATTTTACAGAGTAAGACTGTTACAATCTATGCATCAATCTGTGTGAATCATCTGGGGATAAAGAAGGATATATAGTTCCATATTTACAAAAAACAGCCGAAATGATCTGCCTGGAAAAAAAACCAATATAAGTGATTAACGAAACTAAGGCTCCACCACCATGTAATGCAATTTCATGATATTTGATTCGAGTAAGATGATCTTGATTGGTATGTCTGACTGTTACTATAGAAACATGCAACAGAAAAGGATGAAGTATCAAAACCTACTCATCTCTCACCATAAAAGTTCCATTTCAATGTATGCCCAAACAATTGCAAGAGTTTGCAAAAGGAAAGTAATGTCAGTTCTCCTAAAGATTGAAAGCTTATCCACTAATTTCAAAGAAGTGCCAACAACCTTGATAGACACCATAATCTATAAAGGAAAATCAAGAGTTCGAGATCTCATGTCAGTAAGGAGGTGAATGGAGTACCCAACACATATTTCAAAGAAAGAGCACCCCAAACACTATATGAACTGATGAGACACCATCTGGCATACTCTCTATGCTAAAGTCAAGAATCTAAGTAACTAAAACCCGAAAAATAATCCAACCAGTATATCAACCAAACTAAGGTATTACCAGCAAGATCCTATTACCACCAGGAAATGTTAATATGGACAAGAGCCAAAAGATGTTAAGACCAGGTGATGGAAGGAATCCTTTCTGGAATGAACAGAGATGAGGGCTCAAATCATTCAGAAGCATGTTATTGAAGTTCACTTGCAGAGACCACAAGCATGAACACACTCCGTCCAATTCCCATCCAAGTTGATAATTCCAGAAGCACACCTTATCTCCTAAAGTTCCAAAAGTTGTTTTGCAGATATGCTAATTATCACACCTTTGTAGCAAACATGGAATGCATTATCTCCTCAAACATTCATGTTCCAACCAAATCCTATGATAAGTGTTCAAAACATCTATTATCAACAAGTTATTCATTTATGTGACATTGCAAAACGCAGAGAACTGTTCCTTTTAGCAGTATAAAAATGTGACTGCTCCCAATCCAATGGATATTAGCCTTTTACATATTAAATTTCTGAACCTCTCTCGTTCCAGTCAGGGCACTAGAGATTCTTTATTCTTCCGGAGACCACATTATGAACCATAAACACACAGCTGCTCTCCGTACTTTGCTACGAGCATGCTCCTTTGCAAGGCACCTTGTTTCTCTGCATTTTCCATCTCCATTGCATTCCAGAAAACTGGTTGGTGATTTTTTTATCTTCATTAACACTTCCAAAAAAATAATAATACTAAGAAAAGGGAAGCAAGCAAGAGTTGGGGCCAGAGACACGCATACATGTGTTCAACAAGAAGAAAGGAAGGAAGAGACAGAATATCTAACCAGTTAGCACAAAGATACCCATGTTGGCTTCATTCACATAAAATCAAGCAACTTCAGTTGACATATCAATACCTTCCAAAATGGCATCCCGACTAATAATTTACACAATCATTTGAAACACTTAACTGAGCTCTCTTGGAATAGGAACAAGAGAAAAAATGTACAGCAGCCAGATAATAATGGGCTCATGAACCCACAAAAAATTCACACGCATGTATCTTTAAGAAGATAACAAAAAAAATGCATTAGTGTATACAGACTTTTGGATCAAATATTCGCACAAGATGTGAATATTAAAGTACTTTGTTACTTCTAGAGAACAAACAAAGCAGTAAGTACTCTGTCATGAATTTGGAAACCTGATATTCAGCAACAGAAATGTTCACATACATTAACAACAGATCTAATTCAATCTCATAAGCCTATGAATGAAACAGCGAAAGAAATAAGGAAAGATTGTCTTCTGATGAAAACAGAACTTGAAAATAAAGAATTATTTGATTCAACTACCATTTTATCAATTTGTACGCACAGATGTTATTATCTTTCAAATAAAGAATTATCTTAAAACTAAAGTACTTTTAAGTTGATGTATATAAGTTGAGTTTTGATTACAAAGCCATGGTTGGAACCTACAACATTTGTAAGCCATTCACTTAAATGTTTGTGTGGATATAAAGTTCAGTTTAAGTTTTGACACGCCACCACCACCACCACCACCACAACAAAGCTTCAATCCCAAATAAGTTAAGTTTTGACATACCAACCATAGAAAATATGGTCATCAGTCTATTTGGCAGGAAAAAATACCTTTTTTAGGAAAAGGACAAAAATACCATAAAAAGAAAAAGGAAAAAAAAACCTACAACAACAACAACAACATAGCCTCAGTCCCAAATTAACTGGGGTCGGCTACATGGATCAAACTTTTCCATTGTGCTTGATTAAATGCAATTGATGGCGAGCTTTTCAAACCATTCAAATCCCTCCTAATTAATGCATCCATGTTAACTTTGGTATGCCCCTACCTCGTCAAATTTCTACAGTTTCTATTGAGTCAAGTTTTCTAGTTGGGGCATTTGTAGGCCGCCTTTGCAGGTGACCAAACCATCAAGACCTGACCAATTAGCACATTAACTTCTACGAATCCAAATCAATGCTCAGCCAAGACACAACAACAATAGCTGAAATGAACATGGAAGAATAGGTACAAGTCAAAAAAAAAAAAACTGACAAGTTGTAAGAGGGTTGAAAACTGAAATTAACATTTCTAATGATTGAATGAAGAACATGCTTTTAAAGAGACTGAATAAGGAAAAGGAAATCAGCGAAATCAACATTTCTCGTAGATACTTTACGTAGCTGCTTCGAACTACTAAATGTTTTACAGTTTCCATCCAATCAAGCACAATTGATTCTTGAGCTCTATTATTTTTTCAAGTCGAGACATCCACATTTCTTTTATATCCTTTATGTGGCACTATAAAGACTGCTGACTATTTACCAATTTGTATCCAAACAAGTAAAATTAGTTCTCAAGGTATATTACAACAATAGCAACAATAACAAAAAGAAAGCCACAACCCAAATTAATTTGGGTTTGCTACATGAATCAAACGCTTCTACTCAACCTCAATCTCAAGAACTATTAATTTTCTAAAATTGCATTAGGCATCATCTACCCCTCTAACGCAGTGCTACCAGCAGCTTGCCATGAAAAGCCACCACGATAGTACCTCCCCCTATCTAGATCCCTCAACTTAAACTAAGTGATTTCCTCCCATTGCAAGGCATGCCAATCTCTCCGAGCTTCACGCCTCCAGCAACCTACACAACTATCCTGAAAAATCTAATGAGACCAATTGAATCCAATCCCAGTACCAATAACAAAGAGAAGTAATTTAACCCAGTTAGATAATCACAATGATAGACATCTAACATCCTAAAATTTTTATCAGTATAATAGGATTATAGGACTTACTGAAAAATGAAAAAGCAACGGTAAGGACCAAACTAATTAAATTAACATTCAAAAATCATCCAATAAACGAGAAAATAAAGGATTCATCATGGAACCTTTCATAATCAGGCATCTACACATGTTGCTTTATTCACAGTTTAGATTAAGAAATTCTTGCCCCCAGTTTAGATTAAGAATAATCAGCTATGCATCTGGGTGGGTAAGGAGTTTATGCCGGGATTTCCCAATCCTCTAACTTGCTTTATTCACAAAAATTTGCACATAGCAATCTAAAACAATTAGAAGCAAGAAGTATGTCATGTGAGAAAAAACCACCTGTTCTGCAATGCTCGCAGCTTCAGCATATGCATCTTGAATGTTTTCCGCAAGCCTGTGCAAAAATATGTTTGATATACCACCAGCAGCTACAATAAAAGGACCAGTAGCTAACGTAATGAGTGCAATCTGCCAGCAGTTAATCAATCCAATCACAAGACCACCGAAAAATGTTGCCATATTGTGAATATAATTTCCAACCTGTAATAAAGGAAACACACAAATCAAATTTCAATGAACCAAACCATATGAGTGAAATAAGTTCTAAAGTTAAGCAAAGTCCCTTCCATGTTGTTGAACAAAAGTTTTGAGTTTTAAACCATACCTTTTCACTGATTGCAGACTGAATGAGGAGCACATCACTCAGTACTTGACTCACAATGTCACCATTGTTTCCATAAGTATCAAAAAAACTCATATCCTGGTTAAGCAATACTTGAACGTACTTTGACCTGATGACTGCAGTCTGCCTTTCTCCAGTCAGAATCCAACATGAGACCTCTATCAAACAAAACAAATATAGTTGAAATTTATATGCAAGTTTCACAGGAAGCTCAAGAAATCTGAGAAGAAGGCAAATGATGAAGGAACTTTGATTTTACCAATCCAACCGGCAGCAAAAACACCAGAAGCTATGTAAACAATTTGTAGAGCGTGCTGCCAACAAGAGTGATAATTGTTAAATCCATATCTTTTTGAAATGGACAAGTACATAAATTTCAAAGCAGTAATCACCACGGATGATATACTTATCTACTCCTTCGTTTATAGAAAAGAAAATCTGCACAAAATCTCAAGATAAGAAAACTACTTATGCTGAAGGTTGAGAGGATAATGAGGACCTTTATTTGAATAAACCACCACTTGACCAATTCGCCAAGTTAGTAAGCCATATGGTTAACAAGTCCAATGAGATGCGGAAAATCAGAGGAAAATACAATAAAGAAAATGAAAGGACATAACAGTGTCTACTAATGACTATAACGGGTAGAGATAGAGAAGAAAGATCCAGGGATTAAAAAACATCCTACTGTCCTGTAATAGTCAGTACCAAACCTGAGTTTTACCAAACTCAGGATTTTGATAGGATCCCATATAGAGTCTCATTTAGAGTTACTTAGAAACAAAAGACTATAAATAAGGGGGAGTGAGTGAGAGTGGGCATCTTGTTTAGTGCACTTACATAGGCTCGCACACTGGAAATGACAATATCCATTCCCGCCCCAGTTCCGCTGAAAGTTCGACGAACAGGTTCTCCAGTAAGAGCGTTAGTGCTTGTTGAACAGTCATCTACCCGTATTACAACTCGTGTGGTTGCTATAGCATCGATGCCTTCTGTGACGCCATTCATGGAGTACTCGAGAAGAGTTACAGGTGCCTTAACAATGAGATCAATGGCTCTGTACGCTGCGTCAACTGGACCTGTTCCAACTGAACAGGCCACATGTTCTGCTCCATTTGCACCAATAAGTTTTACAGTAGCTGTTGAAAGACCAAGGGTTCCGCATGTCACCTGAAGGTCGCCAATATGCCAAATAACTTGAGGCTGGAAAATCACATCAGAGACCAGTGCCTCTAGGTCGCCATCGGTAAGATGCTTTTTCTTTTCAGCCACTGCTTTGAATCTCCAAAAGACGTCGTCAAGCTCTTTACCATTCAATTCATAACCAAGCTCCAAAAGGCGAGATCTCAAAGCATGTCGTCCACTAAGCTTTCCAAGGACAATGCCTGAATCGTTAGTGCGAGACAATCCAATATCCTCGGGAGAGATAATCTCATAAGTACCTTTGAATTTTAGCATTCCATCCTGGTGGATACCACTTTCATGAGCAAAAGCATTAGCTCCAACAATCGCCTTGTGCGGTTGAACATGCAGCCCACTATATTCAGCCACCATCTTGCTTGCCATGACAATATGCCTAGTGTTGATCCCAGTATAAAGGCCTCCTAATAGTTCTTGTCCACGGCATTTTATTGCCATCACAACCTCTTCCAGAGAAGCATTTCCAGCTCTTTCTCCAATTCCATTGATAGTTACCTCTAACTGCCTTGCACCTGCATATGCCCCCGCTAATGTGTTGGCGGTTAATGAGGACAAGATCATTACGCGCAAGTGAGTCGAAATGATTACATTCTCTATTCCCGGAGTATTAGCTTTGATGTCTGCAATCAATTGACCAAATTCCGAAGGTAAAGTATAGCCTACGATTCTGGTATGTTGAGGGTCGTTGCCCCTGCCTTGATCACTTCCCCTAGAACCTGATAGAGAAACTCCCTGTCCGATCTTCCGGCATCTTCCGGGCTGAATTCGACATCATCGCACCCCAAACTCCTCGCATAACTCACCATCTCCCTCGCAATCGCCACAACCTCCTCTCTCGACTTCTTCAACTTATAATTCAAATGAATGTCACTAGTCGCAATGAAAGTGTGAATCCTCGGCCGCTTCGCATACTTCACCGCCTCCCAAGACTTCTCGATATCGGACCTATTACACCTCGCCGGACCACAAATCACGGGAACATGCCCGTCCCTATCAACAGTATTCCCAACCTCCTTAGCAATCGCCTTCACCGCCTCCAAATCGTCCTTCGAAGACGCCGGAAACCCGGCCTCGATCACATCGACGCCGAGCTTCGCCAGCCGCGCGCCACATCCAGCTTCTCCTTGCTAGTCATGGTGGCGCCGGGGACCGCTCGCCATCCGGAGCGTCGTGTCGAAGATCCTTACGTACGAGGGTCGGGTATTCGGTTGGGGATGTACTCCGCCGCCGATGAGGCGCCGCGAACACATGACTGGTACTCTCGAGAGCGGGTTTTGGAGGTTTTGGTGATGAAAAGGCCAAGCTTTTGATGGATTTGAGAGGGATACGGAGCGAGAGATGTGAGAGGCGATGGCGCAAGGTCTGGTAATGGCGGAGGGTTTGGTGTGTGTGGAGAAATTAGGGTTTGCGAAGAGAGACGCCATCGATGAGAGCGCGTTCGAGAAATGGCTACTCTGCGAATAGAACACTGAATTTGATCTATTGAATTGAGAGACAACAACGATTACAAACTCGAAAGTAACCCCAGAGAAGAGTCTTAAAACTCTCTCACCCAAACTCCTAAGAGTTCCCCAATTACATTCAAGATGACAAGATGCCCACTCTCACTCACTCCCCCTTATTTATAGTCTTTTGTTTCTAAGTAACTCTAAATGAGACTCTATATGGGATCCTATCATTACTCCCCCCTTAAACATCCACCTTGTCCTCAAGGTGGAAAGAAAAAGAAATGAAAAAACAGTAGGAACATAGTCCAAGAATGCGAGGAAGCAAAGATGCCAAGAAAACAAAGCAAGGCACAACATTTCCCAATGACGTTTCATCAAACATCCGATATGCGATGCGCAATTGGCGTCAAAAAACATATAGAAACCAATCGAGAGAGTGCATATTGGAGGTGTAACCATGCTAGGATCCATATGACCCTTGTAGTAACAAAACGAGGAACAAAACTCGGTCTGCGAAGTGATGGTTTTGTCATGGACTTCAGTGAAAATGAGGACCATGCAAAAACCCATAGCAATCTTATCCTAGGCCAAGGAATAGGAACCTGCTCTGCCAGCCATAAGTTGAACAATGAGGATACTCCAACTCGTTAACTGCATCACCGCAAGGAAATCAAATGTTTGAATTGGGCAAGTCACTCCCCAATACCCATGGCGCTTGTCAGCATGAACAACCTCAAGATCAACGAGCAAAAGAGCAAGGCCCGTATGATGAAAGACAAATTGAACATATTCTACTCCACCAATGTCTTTGATAAGAGCAAGGGAGAAAATTGGAGCAAAGAAACCCAACCTAATAGCCACCAAAAATGGATCCATCCAAGGAGTAAAACTTAGCGAGCTTCTCATAAGTATGCAATCCCCAATCACTAAACTTGGGTTATTATTTCCCAATTTGCATCTAATTGTGAGGTCATGGAAAGTGACCCTAAAGATGAGCACAGACAAAAGTGTGAACACTCCATATAGAACCAAAGTCCCCGGATAGGAACCCATATGTCGAAACCAATTGCAAAAATCACAAGTCTTAAAATGCGGCCCAAAAATGAGCGTCACCAAGGTATGAGGGATGGTGTTGGATACCAATGGGATGCAAAACAGACTCCAAGAAGTGAAGATGAAGTGATCTCGGTTGGATGATTCTCGAAAGGCCGAAACACATGCGCAAGTCGAAGAGAAAGAAACCACCACCGCAAAAGTATACATTAAGGCTCATATTGTCTACATGAGCATGACAATAGTGATGGACGCGATGCGGTAGCCACGAAGGAGGTCTTGGCGGTGGCCATGGTGGCAGAGGTAGGGCGGCAAAGAGATCGTCGCTCGACAACACGAGAGAATAGATCTCAATCAAACCCTTCCTAAGCATGAACAAATCTGGTGGATCTAGGTTTTTAGTGCCCTTAGAGTCCTTGATTTGATTCATCGAAGCATAGAACAAGAAAGAAATAGACGCCATGGAAGTCCAAACACCTTACCGGCTTTAGATCTCGGTGGATCTAAGAGTTGAACGAGAGGTGCTTCGATCTGTGATGTCACCTTTCGGATCTCTGAGTTCACTGCAGATTTGAAGTCAAATGAATGTTGCTTCTCTAGATCTGGATCATCAACAATCAGATGCACCTTGGTTGCCACTAGATCTAAATCTTCAATTTGCTGCTCCCATGTCCTTGTTGATTCGATCCCTCGATGACGAAGGAGTTCGTCAAGCCTCTTATTCAAACCTCTAAACATAAACCTCACCTCAGATTTAAGCTCCCCAATGGATACTTCAATGGTTGAAATCTTCTTCAGCTCCTCTTTAATTTGATCTAATCGAGCTTCCATTCGATCTAATCGAGCTTCCATGTTTGAAAGTGTGCTCTGATACCAATGATAGAACACTGAATTTGATCTATTGAATTGAGAGACAACAACGATTACAAACTCGAAAGTAACCCCAGAGAAGAGTCTTAAAACTCTCTCACCCAAACTCCTAAGAGTTCCCCAATTACATTCAAGATGACAAGATGCCCACTCTCACTCACTCCCCCTTATTTATAGTCTTTTGTTTCTAAGTAACTCTAAATGAGACTCTATATGGGATCCTATCAGATTTTTACCTGAGTTTGGTAAAAATCCTACTGTCCTGTAATCCTAGTGTTATGAAAGGACATAACAGTGTCTACTAATGACTATATCAGGCAGCTGGATTTGAAGGTAAGAATCCAAATATCCAATTTTTGTGTCCTCATGGAGACAACTCTTGCAATGAACCTGCTTGGTCATTTACCAAACATCAATCGATGTTTAAAACTCTTAACAGTCCTAGCAACACGACAGGTACCTTTGTTTTTGCCTGCAGTGCACTTGGGACATTGAAGATGGTCCAGAAATATTTGCAACAATACAATTTGGTAAACATGTGGACAAATTGTTTCCAACTCATAGTAAAATACACAATAATATTATAATACATCAATCGATAAATGCCATCTCAAGACCAGTACATATAGTGAATGAAACACTTTTTTATAGGAAACAATTTTTTGCATTAGTAGAAAGGTTTAACAAATACATTTTCATCCCACTATGGACCTCCAGTTTTTTCTTCCTATTCGTTGACTGAGAACTCAAAGTTTTTGTGAGCAACCATCCACATTGCAGCGTTATCAGCGTTATGTTTGATACCTTCCCATATCTCTTGATTTGCAATGTTTTTTCCTTCAAAGATCTTTCTATTTCTCTCAAGCCATATGTACCCAATTACCTCCAAAGTGGATGTGTCCCAAGCAATTTTGAAGGTATTGGAGACTTTCATGAAGTTCCCACTTGAGAAAATGTCATCCCAATATATAAATGTACTGTCCGTCTTCCCGTAATCCGGAAGCATTGGCCTCCATATCCTCTCGGTATAACTACATTACAAAAATAGGTGTTTCAAAGACTCACTCTCCCATTGGTATAGCGTGCACCAACTGGGAAGAAGGGTTACCTAGGGCATCCTCCTATGTAGTTTGTCAAGAGTGTTGATCTTCTTAAGAGACACTAGCCAAGAGAGAATTTAAGTTTTATGGGGTATAAGATAGAATTCTGACTAGCTTAACCTTTGAAACGTTGCCCTACGAGAGGCAAAAACGCCCTTCAGATTTGTCAGAAGCTTAACCACTCCTAAATTTTCCCTTGTTTGGTTCTAATAGGTAGGTAGGTAGGTAGGTAGGTAGGTAGAGAGGAACATGAGAGTATTTGAGGGCAAAGAAGCTGATCTTGCATCATTGTGAGATTTTGTTCACTTCAAAATATATTATTAGCTGGACTGGCTCAAAGACCACAAGAACGGCAACATCATATTTAATCCCAAAAACAAACAAATCATAAGAGCAATTCAATGGAATTTTTAGAGAAATGAGGTCGAAGAACTCACATGAGCGAATTCCCGAAACAGCTCCTCACGCCGTTCCGGAGGATCTCGGAAATTCAACAAGTGAATGACCTTGCCGAAGAAATGCAAATACACCACAAGCGCCGTACCATGAGCCGCCGCAGCCAAAGATCCAACCACCATGAGAACCCAATCGAAGCCATCAGCACAGGCGAACAACCTCGAGAAGGGCACCGCCGCCGGCGGAGGCTCCATCTCCTCCGTCTCCTCAATCCCGCCGTCTTCCTCCAGCGGCGCCGGCTCCGTACTCGAATCCAAGTACGGAGAAGGCGATTCCGGCGGCTCGGAGACCTCGGAGACCGGCGTTAACGGCTGTATGTGCGGCGGAGACCAACCAAAGAGTCCTCTGGATATCATCATCTCAACTGCTTCTGCTACCGCAAATCAACGAAAACCCTAAACCCAGCAGACAATTCAAAAGCCCTAGAAAAGGAACATCCAACTGCTATTGTAGAGGAGACGAAATCGGCGGATCTTGCGATTGAAGTGATGAACTGAGAAAAACTTGTGTTCTGCACAAGGATTTGCTCTAATTTTGGTCGAATTTCATCTACTAGAGAGCTCTGTTGATTCTGGTATGCTGTTGAAGTTGTTTGAAGAATTTGACGAGGAGAGAGAGAGAGAGAGGACTCGGTCAAAACTGATGTCTAGAGAGAGGTGGGGGGGGACAATCGCCAAGAAACGAGTTCGTTATTCTGGACCGAGCGTAGGCGTCTCCAACGTTTGTGTTTTAGAGATGACGAAACCATGGATTCCAGCAGTGGTAGCAGCAACGGAGTCTAGAATTTCTTCAAATTTCATTATTTGCTGTCTTTCTACGGCGTTAAAAGCAAAGGAATTTTTTATTTTTTTTAATCATCTTCCCTTTCCAACCTTTTCTCGCGTTGTCTTAGAAGTCCAACCTTACACCCAGCACAACACATGATTACGACCAATATCCACACTTTCCCACTGCTACTTTCCTCTTTCCCTTTTTTTTTTTTTTGTCAAAGAATATTTTTATCAATTTTTCAAATATATATATATTTATATATATAAATTAGTTTTGCGCGAGAATATTGACATGATTTATAATTCGAAAAACGTAATTCTGCAAATGTATACAAAAAATACATCAATTTGAAAAACATCAATTTTTATAGTCGTTTTAAGATAATAATTTATATATATATATATATATATTAAAAATACATCAATTTCGTAATTTGGTACTAAGAGATTTCTCTCTTAAAATTAAGATAATAAACGCATATAAAATAAAATAAATAATAAAGTAATTTCAATCTTCTAGCTATATAACTTAACTTGTTATCAAAAAAAAAACTATATAACTTAACTTCTTTTTTATCGAAGAGATTGGCAACATTATAACTATTGGATTCATTATAATCAACAAACAATTTTAAAATAAAAAATAATGTATGAGTTTAAAAACTTACCTAAGAGATATTGCATTGCTCTACTTGCATCATTAAGTTTGATGTCATTAAGTTTGTTGTATCAGTGAGCCTAGAATGAAAGTGCACTCAAGTTTGATCAATACGTTTTGCTTAGCAATAAAATTTTATTTGCAATTTCAATAGTTAGACCAAAGCTATGTTGTTCATTCTCCTTCTTTCGGTTCTATCAGAACTTTTATATTTTAATTAATCTACACGATTATGTAAATGGATACTATGTGCTTCACGGGGACATAGTTTTTCTATGTATTTTTAATATTTATCTATGTTCTATACAAGATTGTAGCGGTCCCGTGCCTCGAGGGCCCAGGTGTGCTGCTTCGCAAGTCTCGCAGCCCCGTTGACGTTGATGACACTCCAGTGTTCTCGACATGCGTGCTAACTCATCAATTTTGTTGGGTAATTAACCTGTTATTCAATATTTCAATAAGTTATTTGTATTGAATTTAACGTATTTTAGTTTGTTTATTTAGTTGGAAAGTGTGGCATGTGTTTTACAGTATTATCAATCAAATTCAACATAATACTTAAAGTAATTGTAATATATCATATATATATATATTAGTTCATATCATAAGTGTTAACAATATACTGTGGAAAACTCGAAAATAAAGTACCATTTACATAAGGAGACGAGATAATCAAAATTAAATATATACATGTCCTAGTGCCTCTCAAGTCCTCAAAATAACCCAAAGTAAGGCAAAATATCAAAATAAACACCTACGAGTATGTCTTCGACAGTTGGCAAGTCCAAGATAGTCGCCTAAGATTCTCTTGCCTCTACTATTATAAGGATCTACACTCAACCATCCAACGAAAATGATGACGAGCTGAGTGAGTAAAATCTCAGGAGAAGTCCACACAATATTCGAAAAAAATCAAGTAAAAACTACAAGACATGAACATATTACATTTGGCGGCACTAAGCTATACTTGCATGAAAGTAGTTTACGTAACGACATGTGTCCTTAACTTGGTGATTAACGTTAATCTAAAATTTAATCAACCTGAGTTAGACTCGTGATTAAGCTCATCTTGTCTCGATTAGAGCGTGAGTGTGATTGTAGTGATGTATTGTGTTTGGTTGGTGTGAGAAATAATCAATGTAACTATAAGTGATTAATGTGAATTAACATAAAATCTATAGTTGGAAAATAAATGATGAATAAATTGATTGTATGTCTAAAGTGACACATGTGAATCGTGGGGGATCACACTTAGAGACGTGGAAGTAATATGTACGCTCGAGTTTATGTATTGGCGTACGTGGCAAATGGATAAGTCGTAAAATAAATAGGTGTACATATATTTATATATATATATATATATATATTGATATATAAATGTATATATAAAATAAAACCTATAGTTGAAAAAGAAAATAATTGAAAAATTATAGGACGCCTAATACCATATGTAGGTCAACGGTGACACACATGAGTTGTGAGGTAGCGTGCACGCTTGAGTATACTTATTAGCACGCATGACCAAATTATAAATGCATGATTATAGGTGTGTATGTATATATATATATATATATATATATAAAATAATTAATAAATTAGTGGGTGCCTAGTGTCATGTGGGGTCGAAGGTGACACGCGTGGGATGTACAATAATGTGCACGCCCGAGGGTGCTCATTGGCGTGCATGGTGAATTTATGTGTGAGAATATATAGGTATATATATTTATATATATAGTGGATATATATATATATATAACCTATAGTTTTGATTTGAATTGTTTAAATTATTGCATTGCATCGAAATACGCGTAGTGATGATCTCGAGGAGGTGAATGGCGCAAGGAGGTGTGAATGTTTGATTTTATATAGATCATACATGCCTCGAGATGTGTGCAACCACGCCTTAAGAAAAGATCAATGCGCAATTACAATGCATGAGTTTAAATTGGTGTCACTTTAGTTCTTATTCCCATGGATTAGCCTCGAGATTTGTGCATGCAAATCTCGAGATTCATTATATTCGATCTTGTGTAAGTCAGTCAGAAGGTGATGAGTTTGTTAATAGCCACAAAGATCAATCTTGAGATACGTAACATGTATTTCGAGAAAGATCAAAATACAAATGAGAATAACTGAACCATCAGATCTACTTCGAGATTCGTGCAATGTGAATCTCAAGAAAATCTTGTATTTATCGTTAAACAAACACACTGCCTCATCTATGATGAATTGAAATAGAGGGATCGAACCATAGAGAGAAGATCGAACGAAAGAGAGAGGAACGAAACTGTGGGAGAGGAGATAAGACAATAGATAAAATGAAATCGGAAGTGAGGTTGTTTAGTTGTTGTTGGTTGTGTAATTGTTGTTGTTGTGATTGGTGTTGTTATTTGTAGTGTTGGTCGTTAATGGCGGACGGGAGATGTGAGGCTCAACTGGGTTCGAGGAAGGAGATAGTAGGGGCCATCTCCTCTGCCCGAACTTGGTCGGGGTTAGAGCCATACCCAACCCCAATGGAAAACAAAAGTGAATAAATAAAAAGGGAAAATTTGATCTGCACAGTTGAGCAAATGAGGAGACAAGGAAGAAGAGGGGGTTTGATCCCAGACCGAACTGAACTTAGTCCGGTTCAGGGGTCAAACCCTCCTCATAAAAAAAAAAAGATAAATGTTGGAATTTAGAGAAAATTTCAAAAAAATGAGAAAAATAAGGAAAAATATATTTATGGACCAAATTAATAGAAATTGGGCATTTCTATAAAAGTGAAGAAATTGGGATTCTTTTGGGACTTTGTACCGGGTTTTTACTTCAAAAAGTGTGAAAATGATATTATTAAACTTACAAATTAGCAAATTCGTTCTAAATTCGATTTGGATCAGTTTAGGGATTCTAAATGTGAGGTAATGGACATGTAATGATCTCAAATAATTTTTGATAGATTCTTGAACACTAGGAAAGGTCGAGTGACCTGAAAAGTTAGGAAATTAGAAACTTAACCTAACTGAGGTAAGTATGGATTCGTTTAATTATCAACTTTGTCCGGTTATGTAATATATCTAGTTCATATAGTTTTATGGACTTGAATGGGAGATATGTACAATGTGATATATTTATTAAAATGGAAACAATGTCTAATGTGATTGACGAGAGTCAATCCTGGAATTAAGAACATGTTGTATATGATATTTGTTCGATTCTCGGCCTATATATCAAATCATACTTAGCTAAATAGGTTGAGTGGATTACACATTCACTAGAGGGTTTAGGATAGAACCGTTGAACATTAATGGATTGGCCAGACAATACACACGCGCAATGTATTGGTCTAGCAATCATATTAATGGCATTGGTGAGTAATCGACCTTAGTTTTACAAATGAAATCAAAATCATAGTGTAACAACCATTGACAATATGACTTAAGTTTGCTTATGCATTAGATTATATGATTTCGTATATCCTGCTAGCTTTGATTGGTTCATTTTCTTATTGTGTAATAGCCCGAATTAATTAAACTAGGATTAGTGTCAATATCGGGGATTAACGATTGTAATTAAGGCCTTACATGGACAACTCGGTTGACTCAGACATAAGAACCGAGAGAATATGTTATTTATGGATGATGGTTGTTTAGGTGTGGTGTTTAAAATTATTAAATTATCATATTGCATCGCATGTGTGTACTAGAATGTTGTAATTGAGTGAGATTATGCGACGGGTGTTCACATCGTAAAGTGTGTCGACGTGAGTACCAGGTAAACATAGTATGTGAACACTAAGGCTGGACAATATAACTTGAATATATGACCATAACTATGATAATTATAAGTTAAAATGAATAAATAAACCTTAGTGTAACTCATATTGGTCAGGTACACTAGAAATGGCGTGCTTCGATATGCGTGTCGAGATGCGGACATAGGTTGTCGGGTAGTTGGAGGTTGATGGGACCACTAAGTGCAACAATGAGACTAAATACATTAATTAGCCACATGAATTTAAGTGTCTAAGCTTGTAAATCTAATTGATATGGACTAATGAGACTATAGTTTGAACAAGTAAATTGGAGACCATTGATTTGTATGGAGATGATGAAGATGTGTAGGAATCCTATGATAAATAGTAACTAGTGAGTGGAGACATGCATTATTCATGTGGGACAAGTGGTATTAAATGAGGACACATGTCATAGTAATTAACTTAATCAAATTAAGGATTTGCTTAATTAATCAAGTTGCTAATTTAAGTATATAAAAGACAAACTTTGATTTTCATGCAGACAAGAGAAGGAAAAGCCATAATTTTTTTAAAACAAAGAGAGCTAGGATGTGCTGAGTTTTTAGGACTCAATACTACTTGAGCTTGGAGGATCAAACTACAAAGGATTAAATAATAGGTAACAACTTCTACTCCTCATTCATTTCGATTTCGATAAAAAAGTGTTTCCATGCATGACCAAGAGGTATTGAATGTGTTGGACTAAGTGGTTAGTCACTTATACTCCACCCGGGATTTTGATAGCAACAAACAAAGTGAAAGGATTCTAAAAAGTTTGCTAAATGTTTTAAGAATATCAAACTTGGCTTGGAATCACAAGTTCAAAAGGAAGATTGAGTTCCCTCAAGTTTAAGTCAAACGGTAAAGTTCAAGATTTGCTTCACACAAGGAAACAAGGACTGGAAAGCTACACTACAATTTGTTCAAATCATGTAAGGTATATAAGTCCAGTTATACAAGCCCAATGCATTAGATTCATGCATATCATATTTTTCTACGTTTTTCAAAGTTTCAAGTTTCGGTTTTAGTACTATCTAAGATTCATAACTTCAAATGATTTTATATTGTGAAAATGAGTGTGTACACATGCATTAGATTTGAAAAAACTATTGTGATTGGTTTTGAAAGTACCAAACTAAATTTGAATGGTTTATGAAAAGAAAGTAAAATATTTGCAAAAAAGCCCCTACGTGTTTCATGAAACCTGGATTTGTAAAATCATTCGGGAAATGGGTCTAATGACTCATACTAAACATGTTCATTATGTTCCCAGAGGTTTAGTTGAGTCATAGGTGTATTAGAGAGTTGCTAACGTGAGACCAAAAATTTATTAGTATCTAATCCCTGCTGGTTAGTGAGCTAATGGGACTCATTAGCGCGATACTTGCAGCTAGCATGCTAACTAGGTTCCTAATAGCTTTTTAAAAAAAACTAACAACTTTTGCTTTAATTTGAATCAATGATTGATTTTGGGCCCTTAGATCAAGATAGCGGCCATATATTGTTAAAAGGCTTGGGAGCCATTAACAAATCACTTAGAACATTCTTTTATTCTCTCAAGCTAACAAACTAACAAGTATCCAAGTTTTGACATCAAAAGTGTTGATTTTTATGTTCAACAACTTGAAATCTTTTGAGGCTACCGAATCATCCTCAGAACTAGTGTGACCGAGGTGTTGTAAGGCTTGCAATCACTTCTCTAGAACTGATTTGATTCTCACTCATTTGGGGTTATAAGAAAGTTTGATTTCTCCAACTTGTTTGTATTTAAACTACATCTTTGTTGTGCTTGGTGCGTAGAAATAATTTGTTCTGTTCTTGAACACATTTGTCTTAGGTTTTGCTCTTAAAATTGATTTTATAAACCCTATAACTGATTTGAACCAAAGTTATTGTTGGGTTTTGGGGTTCATGCGCAGCGGAGATTACAAAACAATTTTGACAAAAACCCCAACAGGATCTGAATCTAATTCCATTAAAAACGTTTAAACCATGAAAAACTTAATCATACCTCGGTCCGCAATATACCTTTCTCGAAAGTTGATCGATCTCTAAGGCGCTGCCAACGACGAACGCCCTCTACCAGTAGTCCACACACGAACGGCGGCCGAGATTCGAAGTGCTAGCTTCGAGAGAATACCAAACATTTTGCTTCTCTCCAAAACGATCCAGAGCATACCAAAAAACCCTAAGTCATTTCTAAAACGAAAATAGAGTTTCGGCCTTTTAATCTTTCGTATGTGTATTCTAACTTAAAGCGTCTATTTATACAACCCTTGTATATAAACGGTTAAGTAAATTACACATATACCCCTACTTAAAGAAGTATAAGTGTAATACACCACAAGGACGTTTCTGTCATGAATTTTATCATATAAAATTCATTTTTCTCGAACCATCTTAAAATCTCGCAAAACCATTCTTAGTGTGCGACCCAATAGGCTCATACAACGTTGCGTTGCGTGTACCAAAACACATTTTGGTATACAAGTCATAAGCGATCTCTAGCAAGACATTATGACTACCCAAGTTGTACGAATATCAAATCGATACAACCTAATCAATAGTGTATATAACATCCTTTTGTCACACGATATCCTTTTGATCAAACGTAAGGCATGGAATTGTAATCTAACATGTTCAATCGTACTAGTCTCGATCTCTAGGTAGACAGAAAGCATCCAAGTGACATTGATCAATATCAATTCACTTAGACTATGCCTTTTAACAGTCTAACACATCGAGGGATCCACTAGATATCTTTCTTTATATGAGAGGGACAAATTCTATCTTGATTACACAACTTCATCACATTGCTCACACAATAACCAATCACAACCTTTATAATCGTCTGGTTAAAGACAACGTTTGATAGTGTCAAATCATTATGTTCCTAATGTTGAAGTCTCTGGTAATCTCAAGTCAGAGGACTGAAAAATATACATATCATGAGAAACAACTATGACTTAATCCATGTGATGTTCTCATAGCGGGTCGGTCCAGTACTTTGTTCCCTAACAAGTAATCGTGATCTTGATTTGTATCCCTATACGTATAATCATCATATGATCATCAATCAAGACTCACACTAGTCTTAATTCATTATAGTTCCCAGTATAATGATCGACTAGGGACATTTAGGATATTTTTGTAAATACCCATGGATCTTATTATAATGTAAACATGCAAATTTATTATAATAAACATCAAATGAAATCCTCTATTTTATTAACTAAAAGTATTCATAAAGACAGTTAATGGATTGACCTAGGGCACATGCCCCAACAGTTAGGGCTTAAACTTGATTTTTATCAAACTACTTGTTCATTGGATTTGAAACCAAATTGATTTTCATCGATTTAATTTAATTGGTTTCTTGTTTGAGATTGATGTAAAATCAGTGACATATTTGTACATCTCATTCATATTCATATTTGTATGCATTAGAGTTGTTAGGCTCTAGGTGGCTTGCTTGTAATTGAATTTATTACCGTTTTACTTTGTAAAGTTGATCATTATTATATTCATTTATTTCTTGTAAGTAGCTATAGTAAGACAAAGTTGGATCTAAGTCAAGGGAAGACCTAGTTGAGGCTAGGCATAAACCCTAGTTGAGGCTAGGTGGGAAGTCCTAATTTATTACTAGGCATTTTAGACTTGTATGCTTAGATTGTAAAACTTATTATTAATATAAGTGGGGGTTTGAAAATCTTAACCGGGGAGGTTAGGTAGTGGATGTAGATTGGTTGGATTGAACCACTATAAATCTTGTAACTTTTTTCCATCTCTTTTACCCCATCACCATTGCATTGCATTTGTAATTATTGATTATGCATGCATAGAGCATTGTTGTTCATTGAAAGTTTTTAAAAGGCGATAACCACTCGGTACACCTAATTCACCCCCTTCTGGGTGTGATTTCAATTGGTATCAGATGCAAGTTATTGCTGAAAGTGTTACTAATGTATCTTTGAGTATTTTTGTGCAAGGATGCAAACTCTAGATCCGGCTCGCCTAAGGGAAGACAACTCATCAAGTAGGCCTCTGTACTTTGACGGAGCAAACTATGCTCATTGGAAAGTAAGGATGAAGTTCCACATAAGAGCACATAATAGGCTTCTATGGGATTCAATCTAAAATAGCTACACTCCACTGGACAAGCCTGCGAAAGACTACATCGCCGAGGAGACAATGATTGAGCTCTCAAATAATCAAGTTATGAATCATTTGTTTTGTGCACTAAGTGAGAATGACTTCAACCAGGTTAGCGCATGCTAAACGGCCAAGGAAGTTTGGGAGAAGCTTGAAGTACACTATGATAGTACAATTCAAGTGAAGAAGACAAAATTAAGGATCCTTGAGGAGCACTACAAAACTTTTTGGGTTGGCTCCGATGAAGACATAGCCACCGCCATCACTCGGTTTACAAAGCTTTTAAATGAGATAAAAAATCTTGGAAAGAACTATGATCAAGAAACTTCGGTGTACAAGTTCCTTAAAGGCTTGCCTAATGAATGTGATGCAAAGAAATATGCCATCCAATCAGTACAAAACCTTGGAGACTACACCTTTGATGTTCTATGTGGAGAGCTAACGGTCTATGAGTTTGAACTAAAGGACCGAGCTAAATTGGAAGCACCTGGTGGTGACACAAAGAGCTCAAGAAAGGAGATTGTTTTGAAGGCAAATAGCCCACTTACTCCATCGGTTGGGATCAATAGCTCAAACTGCCCATTGTGAGCTGCGAATTGCTCGGTTATTGCTAAATCCAAACCCTCATATCTGGTCAGAACGCTCATTTGACTAACATCTGTTGTAGGTGGAGTCAATTGGGCATCCATCATGATCTACATCGAAAAGCATACATCAGACCACCTTCCATATACATGTATATAATATATACAGTAAAAAAATAACACGTATATAATCCCTACCACTATTCGTCTCAAGTTTGTTTCCCAACTAGGATTTTAAGTCTTCAGGTTTCCACATCTAAGGTTTGGTTATTAAGTTTTATTCTCTTTTCTTTCAACTATTCTCGAGGTTCCATCGAACTTCGCTCTGATACCAAAATATGACGGTCCCAAATCACAGGCAACCTTTGGACTAGCCATGTCATATCATACGTCACCAAGCCCTGTAACGCCATAGCCTGCTTATCTATGACGCCTCATGACCTAACTAGTTGCTTACACTTTCCAACCAACACTAGTTTAGCTAATTAATATCCATGTAAGTATTAATGATTTAATTAGCTAGTTAATCAATTTATCAAGTTATAATACAATTTTATAGCAAAAGTCTTTAAGTAAATAAATTATGCAACATTTAATAAATCTAAGAGTGGAAAACCCAGCAAAAGATACCATGTATATATCAAAAGCAAAATAAGTAAAGCAAACGATCTATATACATGTATTCAATGTTCTACAATCCCTAGAACCTAACAAAAAGTAGATGCATACATATTGTAATCAAACATGAGCTGGCATCACTATCTCAAAGGTAGTTATCTAATACCTCCTTGCCATTGCCCTTGCTCACGGAAGGATCTGCACTCAGTCACCCAACAAATACAGTGACGAGTCCAGTGAGTAAAATCCCAAGAGAAGTCCACACAATATTCATGAAATAAAACTAAATGCGAATATGACCTCTGGCAATAGTAAGTCATGCTCCCATGAATGTAGACAACATACGACAAACAAAAACAATAACGTTTAATAAGCAACACATACTGAATAAGCAAGCTCGAAAATAAAGCATTAATAAATAAACAACTGTATAATCACGAGAAAATCTTGATCTAAACTAGCTAGTAATCGATAAAATAGTACATGAACCACGTATATACTTACATGCTTACAATGACTAAACTCCAACTACGGTTAACAGATGAACACCTCCACATGCTATTTCAAGTCAAGAGAACACCTTACATCCCTCCCGACGATCGTAGATATATTCTACTATCGTTGACACGAACACTAAATACAAGTTACCAGTGCAAGCGATTTAGCCATAACCAATATATATATATGCAAACTGAGATAGGAGTAGAAAATCCATGTGTTCCATCCAACAATCACATATGTAACCCGATATTGATAAAACAAAATCATGAATTCTGCAAGATATTCCAATGGGTTTACGCACCTCAATACACGTTTTAACTTCCCGAACTCTCGAATCCGACCCTGTTACGCTCTCAACTACCGTACTATAGCCCCGAGTCCCTTGAGATCCATTTCTTATGTTTTAGAGTGACTTAATGTGTTTAAATTAAGTTTAGAGTTTCATTTCCCAAAACAGCCCAAATTGGAATTAAATCCGACTAGTAATATTGTAAAAATTATTTCTCCATATTTATAGCTCTAAAACTCATAATTCTCGGTCACCAGGCAACTAACATATCCAATAACAACATACTAAAAGATTAGCTCATTTTGATAAAAACCGAGAGTGTTATGCCTTGTCAAAATTTGTTTTAAAAATATCGTATTAGCACTTCAACAACCTATTTGTGGAGCATTTTTGAGCTAGAATGAGTTTGAATCTCGAATTTTCTCCAATGACAAAAGTTGTAGATGTGACGGCCCCAATTTTTCCACGAATTGGGCCCGCCGACCTAAGCCTACGTGGACCCCCGAGCCAATCTCGCAAGGTCAACGCAGGCCTAGTCAGCCTTCCAATCCATCATTATCAGCACATTCAACATTTACAGTTGAGTTATTAATATTTTTTGAGTTTTACAATTTTAGCGGAAGCAATTAATAAATTAAATAACTCAACAAAAATTGAGGGAGTTAGGCAACCTAATTGTGGAACCCAGTTAATATCATCAGATGAGAGTAAAAATACAAAATATACAAAAAACCACCTAGCTATGAAGCCTTCCTTTCGCTACTCGTCCACGGCTCTGCACTCAGTCAAACATAAGAATGACGAGCCCAGGTAAGTAAATCCAGTAGGACATATACACAACATTTCACAATATCCATAACAACAGTTCACGATATCCAAAGCAGTCAAATTCATGCAAATAGAACGAAATGAATCAAGAACGCATGAATATACAAGACTGTAACCAATCCATCGATGAGTGATGCCAAATAACAAGGAGTCCCGACCAAAAGGTCGTTGAGTCGCAGCAAAAGCCCAGCAGACTCGGGTTTAGGACGAGACCCCAGCCTCCCAGCCCTAACCCTTGCGACTATGAGGCATCCATAGACCCGCTCTAGGACGAGACCCCGCTCCCAACCCTAGCCCGTATGACTATGAAACATACATGGACCCGGATAAATCAACGGACGACCATAATTAGGACGAGACCCCTGCCTCCAGTCCTAACCCTCTCATATCGCAGATACACAGTAAACCATGACTCACTTGCCAATGGACCCCCTCAATCGACAACAATTTAACGATAGCTATCATCACAAAGAGCTATCTCATAACAGTAAACAACAACAGTCAATGGAAAAAAATGAAATACTGTATAAGTCCCTAACTGATTTACTTACCTCGAGAAATCGCGAATCTCAAAATGTCTCGCTCGCATCTCGATTTACGCACCCGACACCCGACTCCTAGTCCCTGGTGTCCATTTAAACATTTGATGGCTTATTTTATTTCAAATTATTCACATCAAACTGAAATATGGTGAAATAAATCTCACCTCCATCGCGTCGTCGCGATTTTCGTCGAAATCGCGCAACCGACTAGTTGACACCGCGCCACCGCCATCGTCGGTGTCGCAGCCTTGCTTGCTTGCCGCTGCTGCCGCGCTGCCACCGGCGCCGCGTCGCTGCTGCCGGCGCCGCGCTGCTGAGTCTCGCCGCCGCCGCTGCCGTCCGGCCTCCGCGCCGCGTTGGTCGCGCCGCCGACCACCGTGCGCCGCTCACGCCGCCACACCACGCCACGCCTTGCTGGAGCGAGGCGCGCGGCTGTCCGCCATCCGCCTTTCGCTGCCGGCGACGCGGTCGCAGCGCTTCGCTGGGAGCCACCGTCGTCACCCTCCGCGCAGCCCGATCCGCCGCCGACGCCTTGGGAGACCGCGACGATTTGTTCGTCCGCGAGCCATCGTTCGTCCACCGTCTGCTCGCGCCCGATGCTATCGGACGATGCTTTCGCCGCTTTCGCGCTTCTCCGCTTCGCTACACCGCCACCGAGCCGTCGCTGCCACGTAGGCCGACCGCAGCCGTGCAGCCCGCCGCCTCTCCCCGTCTTTCCCCGTTTTCTTCTCTTCCTCACTCCCGAGCTCTCTGATCTCTTTTTTTTTTTTTTCTTTTTCTTTCAATCTTATCTCTTCTCCTTTATATATATATATATATATATATATATATATATATATATATATTATTTCTTTTCTCCTTATCCTTATCTCTTTCATTTTCCTCGAGATTCGTGCAATGCGCATCTCGAGGCACCAACCCACCTCATTTCAAAATCTCGATACTCGTGCTATACGCATCACGAGACATATTCAATGTACATTTTAAAACCACATAAATCTACTATAGCCACGTTTCGTTCCCACGTCGGCACGCGACTCGAGGCGCGTCCTCATTTATGTTTCGGCTCACCGAATTCCTCTCATAGTTAGCATTTTCATCTCAAATTGGATTCGGATATACGTATTTCGACGAGTGGGTCCCACATACGGCCTTGACTTGACACGTGACACAAGTCAAATTTTCGGTCCATCTGGGACTCTAAACCTAGGCTTTGATACCAACTGTGACGTTAGTATCATAATGTTTTAAGCCATGAGATTCTCAAAGCTAGGCTCTTATACCAACTATGACGGCCCCAGTTTTCCTCAAACTGGGTACCACCCGGCCTAAGCCCACGTGGACCCCGAGCCGCCTCTCGCAAGGTCAACGCAGACCGAGTCGCCTTCCAATACATCATTATCGGTAAATTCAAAAGTTTTAAGTTGAGTTATTAATATTTTCAAGTTTTACACTTTAAACATGAAATAACTCAACGATAATATCAAAGAGTTAGGCAACCTAATTGTGGAACCCAAAGATAAATATATAACCATCAGAGGAGACTAAATAAAATATATACAAAAAAAATTCACCTAGCTATGGAGTTTTCCCTTTGCTAATCGTCTACGACTCTGCAATCAGTCAATCATGAGATTGACGAGCCCAGGTAAATAAAATTCAATAGAATCTAAATAGTAATTCATAAAAAATGAAACAGTCTAAAAGTCATGTAGATAGAAAGAAAAAAATATATATGAAATGCATGATAATGAGAATGTGAAAACGATGGAAGTACAACGAGAAAGAGTGTCACGGGAAACGATAGAGAGGTCCCAAGTAGTCCAAGACCACCTAGTGTGGGTGCCACAGGGTCGGGGTCACAGAGTCACGGCAACACCAAGCAGACTTGGGTCCTAGAACGTGGCATCGCCTGTTGTACCTAGACCGCCGCGAATGAGGGATATCAACGGTCCCCCGGATAAAACACATCTCATTCCGAACAAATACTCAAGTGACTCGATGTCATGGCCCCGGTTGCAAGCTGGCGACCACTCCAATCAGAGACACTCACAGGACTCACTTGGCCCTCGGACACTTATAAGTGGGTAGGAATTCCAAGAAGGGGACATGGTTCAACATCAAACAAAATGCAAGCTCAATGAACTACTGTACATTTTCTAAAGGGTTTTACTTACATTTTTCGCGCACAATCCACATCGTCCGCAAAACGTCTCGATCATGCCTCGATGTGCGCACCCGACCTCTACGTCCCTGGTGTTCATTTATACTTTTTAGGCCTATTTTACGAAGTTAGTCAAATCACAGCCAAATTACGCAACATACAACTCACCATGGCCTTCCAACCTCATTTGAATCCATCGCGTCGTCGAACTTCGTCAAATCGCATCCCTCGTCGAGGATCGATCAGTCTGACAACGCGCCACCGCGCTAGCTTGCTCCACATTGTTCACCGTCGCTTGCCAAGACCATGCCGCCGCCGAAGTCACGCCCGCCACCACTACCGGCTATCGCGCCGCACCGCTACCACGTCGTCATCTTCTTCTCCACCACAACCAAGCCGCCGCAACTGCCGGCCAGCTCTGCCGCCCGGCACCCCCCTCTGCCAGCCATCTCAGCTGTCGCGCCACTAGTGCTCTTCCACGCCCTGCTATATCACCTCGTCTGCTGGCCGCCGTCATCGCGAGCTGTTGTCTCCTCGCCGCTACAGCCAAGCCGCCACTGGTCCCCGCCCGCAAGGCGCTGCTGCTGATCCGTCGCACCACTACTGGTCATCGGCGTCGCAGCTTCTGCCATCGCGCCGCCCTTCCGCCATCTCTCTCGCTCTCTCTCTCTATCTTTCTCTTTTCCTCCTCTCTCTCTCTCTTCTTTTCTCTCTCTTTTTTCCTCTCTTATCCGAATTATATATATTTTTTATTTTTATTTTTATTTTAGTTTTTCAATTTGTTTTAATTTTTCATTTTGATGTGACTACATTAAAGTCACTATAACCATAATACGCCGCTACCTCAGTCCACGTTGACACGCGACTCGAGGCGCCCTGCTACCTCGGTCCACGTCGACACGCGACTCGAGACGCATCCCTGTTCGTGTTTCGGCTCCCCGAATTCTCCACGCATACGTTACTCGTAAAATACACACATCACAAAAAATATCAAACCTCGGTGTCTCCACCCGAGATTCGGACATACGTGTTTCGACAAGTGAGTCCCACATAAAACCCTGACCTGGCACGTGTCACAAGTCAAATTTTCGGGCCGTTACAATTGGGCACCGTTTGGAGTTTTAAAATAAAACCCAAAATTGCCAAAACATAAAACCACTTCTCAAACACAAACTGTTGCACCCTTTCAACCAAACAATTTATTACCTAGATTATGTCTTCTTAAGCTCAATCTTAGTGTATTTAAGTGATTTACATATGATTCTAGCTTCATTGAACCCACAAACTACGAATATGGGAGATTATAGCGAAACTTTGGTTTAAGGGACTTTAACTAAGAGCTTGAAAATCTGATCTAAAGTAATTCAAGAGCTTATATCTTGAGGGATCCACGTTCAAGATGGTAGTTATGATAACCCTAGCTCTTTATTTTGATGAATTTTCGGTTAATGGATTTTTTTCAAGTTTTTCAATTGATTTCGAGATTATTTTATTCAAATTAATACTATTAACACGAACATATAATTTCATTAGTTTTAATAGATTAGGCATTGCGATTACAATGATAGTTGGTTTAGAAATTCAATACTTTCAAAATTTTGGTATATCTACCAATTAAAAGATATATATATATATACACAATTGCTTTGAATTGAGTTTTAAATGACTTCGGGGGTTTGTTTTGTTTTCAAAAAGACTATTATTTATCGCACAATTGTTTTATATTATTTAGAAAATTGATTTTAAGTTTATAACTAAGTTATAAATTCGGTGCCAATTTTTTTTAAGTTTCCTATTAATTTTAAAACTAACTTTCCAAATGAATTTCTAATTTTATATAGTTTTTTGAATTATACTTGAATTATTTCCATGAATTCTTTGGAGTAATGACTTTTTGATTTCGAAAAATGGCCTGAAGTGGAAAGGGTATAAGTTCAAGAGAGGAGAGGGAAAAGGGAGCATTGGTAGAAAAATCCAAAACAAAATCTAAACTTTCACCCACGTCTATTAAGCCTACGAGGTTTCAATAAACAATCATAGAGTTGGGACACCAAGAGAAACTTCTCCACCTCTATATTTTAGTATTGAGTCATCGAGAGAAGAGGAAGTTGAGGAGACTCCGTGAATTCTTTTTCCACTAAAATAATTTAATAAATGCAAGGGCTCTTCCAATGATAAAGAGCGATATTAGCAAGAATAGAAATATAATTTCAATGATGTGAAGAACAATATAAAGTATGGGCCAATAATTTTGAATATAATAAGGGAGAGGAATTGAGGATTATTGGCTAGAGAGCACAATGTTGATAATGATACGGGGATCTCTACGAATATGAGTTGTTAGATTATTGTCCAAGAATTTTATGCAAATAGGCAGTGGAGTGATAATAAAATGGTAGTTATGGTCTGAGGAAGACTAGTAGACTATTTACTCAAAAGAATAAATCGTTACTACTGTTTACCGAAGTTTCAAATGAGAGAAAATAATGAGTACTAAAAGCCTGAATATGAATTCAAACATGGACTTTCCTATGGGTACATAAGAAATGAATTGGAAGCAATTTTGGGGGACGGATTCAATTTGGATAAGGATGAGTATCCAAAATACATACAAACTAAAATTTTTAGAAAAACCAACAAAGCATGGAACTAGTTCATCAATGCGAGCTTACAATAGAGTTTGCGGTACTATGAGGTTGTGAACTACAAGGCGGCATTGTTATACCATATTATTTAAAGGTTAGATTACAATGATGTCGGTAACATCATCTACGATTCAATTTGGGATTCCATGAAAATAAATAAAAATGAAGGGTTACCCTTTGCCACGATGATCACAAAATTTTGCAAATAGGACCAAGTTCTTACGATAGGTCTTGGGTTAAATATTCACCCAGACGGGACCATCACTGACGAAACATAGAAAGCACAAAAAAAGTGTCAAGAAATGTAGATTAGGAGGAAGAGAGAGAAAAATGAGATACTTAGAATAGAAACCCAAAAAAAAAAAAAAAAAGTGCGAACCAAAAATATGCGAGTCTTTAAAAGATGCAATTTGTTATGTATAAAGAGAGGATGTACTGGAAATCAAGGCCACCTACTAAAGATTTCACTGGCATGTACGTTAAAGAGCTAGAGATAGCCATGATGGGGTCAATTCTGCAGAACCAGATGAAAACTTTGAGAAATCAAGAGTTTATGTTTCAGAACCAGCATGAAATTTTGAGGAGCAAGCACAGGTTCAAAAGACGTATGCACAGGAGAACGAAACATAGAGGAGCTTATATTTAAATACCATCTACCCAATTGAAATTGCCTAATGAAGGTGTTTTTTTTTGGAAAGTACTCTAGTGGCAAGAGTGGACTACAAGCACTATAATCCTTAAGTAAGCTACCAATCCAGATAACATGAGCAAGGTTTGGAATGAGTTAAGGTATTTAGGTGTTTTTTGTAATATGATATGATGATCTATGCTATGTGATGTGATATTGTGATACTATTGTTGTAATTTATATTTGACTATGTTTGTTTGTGTTTATGACAAATTTTTAATGTTGCTTGGAAAGTTTTTACTTTGTTATATTTTCTCTATTTATGAAATTCATTTTAATGATAATTTGTTCATTATTTCTTTATTATTCAATATTTAGTTCATTTATGCTTAACGATATATATTTGTTTTGTTGGAAACCCAACTTAGTTTTTAAGACTTGAGGACAAGGTTTGGAATGAGTTTAGGTATTTAGGTGAAGTAAAATATAAAGAAGCAGAATATGGGAGAATCAAGAGGTAGGATCTATTCATTAAATGTTCAAAGTTAATTGTGATTTTTAATTTTTTTAAGATACATGAAATATTTCTTCACTTTACTTTATTTAGTTAGAAATATGAATTGAATACAATTTGGATATAAATAGAAGAGACATATTTTTATTACCCATGAAAATATAATATCTTATAATAGGAAAAAATATTTAAACCCTAATTGACTTGACCTAGATTGTGTATACACTAGAAGAGTATAGATATGATTGATTGCGATGTGTTAAACATTATAATGGATAGCAAATCGTAACAAAAGTGCAAGATAAACAAGAAAGATTTCTACGAATTTTGTTATATAAAGATTATTGATTAAGTACTATATAATGGAAAGAATTTATGCCGCAAGTAAGGGAAGATATAGGAAATTAGCCAATAAGCTTTACTTAGTTGCAAAGAATATTTCCTTAACTATAGTTAAAGTGAGAAGAGCTAACATGAGTTTTAAATGAAAAATAGAGATATCCACAGATTCTAAGGAAATGGAGTAGGGAATCTTACGGTGGGAAAAATGTGGGGAAGAATTCTTATATAGAAGAATAATGGATTCTAAATAAAATGGAGTAGGAAATCATATGAATATATTATAAAAAAAGAAAAAAAGAAAAAAATTGAATATATATATATATATATATATGAAAAAATGAAAGAAAATAGAGATAATGAAAAAATGGACGGATGTTTATGAAAACTCTTCAAATAAAAGATTTATCTTTAGTGCTTATAACTAAGTTAAGTAAAGTATCTTTTTATTCCAACATTCCAACAAATAAATTTGACAATGACAATTATTTGTGATTAAAATTTCCTATCGACTTTGATTGTGGTAGCATTTTAAAGATTGTTTGAAAATGAGATTTATTTAGTGATTTTTTTATTATTGAGATTCTAAATTAGTTATCCTACATTTGATGCTTGTCAATAGATATCGAGAAATCCTATATACTGTCTTAACCTTAGTAATGGATTTAACATTAAATTTTAAGGTATATTGCATGACTGAAGGGTTAAATTTTCAAATAAAGGGTTGTTCTTTAAATCTTTCTATTCTATCATGATTTTTTTACGAGGGTAATTTGTTTCAATTTAATTATCATTTTTTAAGCAAAAGAGTAATTATTATGAAATCAGGTTAAGTTATGAAAAAAGAATATAATTGAGAGTATTCATTTGTTCAGAACAACATAGTGTTGAGTTTGGGGGTATTTGATAAGTCAATAATTAGACAATGTTTTATAATATATTTTGTTGTAATTTTATTTTGGGGCATGTGCCCTAGTAAATCTACAAATATTATTTTTCTTATAATTTTAGTTAATAAAATTGAGGTTTTCATTTGATGTTTTATTATAAGTGATTTCATGTTTAGCTTATAGTAAGATCCATGGGTATTTATTGAAATATTATATATGTCCCTAATCGATCATTATACTAGAACTATGATGAGTAAAGATTGGTTTGAATCTTTATTGATGGTCATGTGATGATCGAGTGTAGAAGGATACGAATCAAGATCATAAGTATTTTAAAAGAACAAGGTACTAGACCGACCCGTAATGAGAACATCACATAGATTAAGTGATTCAACTTGAGATTATCATGATAGGTATATCATTTAGTGATTCGACTTGAGATTATCATAGTCTTCAATATTAGGAGCATAATAATTTGACACAATCAAACGTTGTCTTTCACCAAACGATTATGAAAATTGTGATTGTTTACCATGTGAATAATATTTGAAGGTGTGCAGTCATGATAGAATTTGTCACTCTCGTATAGAGAGATATCTTTGGATCCCTCGATATGATAGACTGATAATGTCCAAGTCCACGTGAATTGATAAGATCAATATCACATGGATATTTTTAGTTTATCTAAAGATCAAGACTAGTAAAATTGAACGTTAAGGGTGACTTTCCATGCCTTATGTTTAATTAAAGTATAACGCACGAAAAAGGGATATAATATATGTTATTCATTAGGTTTATCGATTTGGAAATTCATGCTACTTGGATAGTCACAATGTCTTGCTAGAGATCGCTTATGACTTGTGTATCAAAATGGTTTTGGTTCACTGCCAACGACGTATAACCCTATTAGGATGCACATAAAGTATGGCTTTGTGCAATTTTAATTGGTCCAAGATAATAAATTTTGAATGATAAAACTCATGACATACAACTTATTATATGAGTACTTATTAATAGGGTGTATGTGTAATTTATTTAAACTTCCTAAATATAATAGTTGTATTACGAATAGGATTTTGGGTGAGGGCTTATTTATACATAGAAATAGAGGTTGAAACCCTAAAACGAAATAAGATTTTTGTTTTGCTATTTTCGAGTCCTCTACATTTTGAGAGAGAAAGAAAAATATTTTCTATCTTTCTTGGGGCTAGCACTCCAAATTTTTGGCACCATTTGTGTGTGAATTTCTAATAGAGGACGGGCGTTTGAAAGTCTTGGAGATCGAACAATAAGAGAAAGTAATCAAAGATTAAAGTATGGTTTTAGTTTTATCGATCTAGTTGAATAGAACTTATTTTCGATCCTGTTGGGTTTATTCAAAAATTGTTTTGAATATTTTGTTGCTCATGAACCTCAAAATCTAACATTGGTATCATTACTTTAGGCTCGGTTCTATTAAAGATTTGCGTGTTTTCTCTGATGTATATATGATAAATGTGTGAAAACATGATCTCGATTATTGTATATATATGATGTGCATATAAGTTCTATGATAATTGTTATAAAGAATTTGTTTTAAAACACGCTGTTAATTTATGTATTTGATATATATGCATGGTTTGATGCAATGATAAAATTCATGTTTAGAATATTTTGATTAACTTTCGTTTTAATATAGAACAATGCAGATTTTGTAGGTTCACATTTTAGAAGTTTTGTTTAGGTTAATGTGATTCTTGTGTTAAATACATATTTCATTTTTGTTTAATAATTATGTATGTCTCCGGGATAGAAATCATGATTAGGTTAATATGATTAATTTAATATGATTCTAGTGTTGAATGCATGATTAATATTTCGTTTCTTTATTGTTTGCCTTATTTCGTAAGAATAAGAATCGAGATTGATTTTGATAGGAGATAAACTTGTAATCTGCTAAGAATTACGAATCATATAAGATATGTGAGATATATAACAAATTCTAATTGAATAAGTATTCAAAGTATCTTAAATTAGAATTGGATTATGATAAGATATTAAGTTAGTGGACCCGAGTTAGTTAATAATATCTTTTTGATTAATATTTTTGAAATAAAAATAAGATATAGTTTTGGTCAATTGGATTGACTAAGATAATATGAGATTGTAGGTGATTTTCAGTTTTCAGAACTAGAATTCGTTGAACTAGTCAACAAGAACCACCATCCACTGACCAGCTAGCGGGACTGCTGATAATTATTTGTAGCCCAAGGAAATTCATGTGATAGGGAATATTAGTAAGATTTTCTAACTTGTTTTGTGATTGTACATTGATTGTAATATATGATATTTATCTTGTTTAATTCATGATCACTAAAACAAATAAAAAATCTATCTTCCAAATTTTAATTCAAATGTCATGCATTTTCAAACATTTGTCAAGGCTTCGATCGCATCATTATGGGTCTGCCTCCGCAGACTATACTATGTTATTTTGGTGAAGCAAGTTGAGTAATGTTTATTCTACTGTTTGAAATGGTTAGACTTGATAAAGCTATCAAAAAGATTTTGGGATTTAGGCACTAGATGAGATTAAACATGCTAAGATATAAGATGTCGTAATCTCGTAAAAACAACTAAAATTTACATAAGTTGTAATTAGTAATTGGAACCTACCTAAATAACCTAATTCAAAGTGTCAAGTCTTAGCTGTCTTAGAATTAGGTGAAACATTAATCTTTGTCCCTTAAATTAACATAGTGTTTTAAGGAGGGTTGTTAATTTAGTGGGAGTCTATTCATCTATACTAAAATGAACATTTGCATAATCATTTTTTGTAGATTCATGACCTCTTCGAATCATACTAATCCCTTGTCACTAGGATCCATCCTTGAAAAGGATAAGTTGCCTATTATAAACTTTCTTAATTGGTTCAGAAACATGGGAATTATTTTTAAGCATGAACGCAAGTTGTATGTCCCAGATAATCCTATTCCTGAGGAACCACCAGCCAATTCTTTAACAGCCTTTAAGGATGAACATACTAAGTATGTAAACGACTCATGTGATGTTGCATGCATTATGTTGGCAACCATGATTCTTGAACTTCAAAAGTTTATGGAACACATGGAAGCCTACATCATGGCTACGATGCTGAAAGAAATTTTCAAACAACAGGCTAGGCAAGAAAGGTTTGAGAAAGTCAAGAACTTTTATTCTTGCAAAATGGCCGAGGTGTGTGTCACTTAGTCCTCATGTTCTAAAAATGAACGACCATTTTGACAAACTTAGATTTTCTATTGGTTAAGAGTTGGCTACGGATTCGATATTGAATTCATTGCCCGATAGTTATTCGAATCTTGTGATGAACTATAACATGAATAAAATGGAGAAGTCTATCTTAAAGTTCCATTTGATGCTAAAAACTGCTAACTATAATTTTAAGAAACCCATTGGTAATATATTATTGGTTCAAAAAGGAAAGGCTATAAAGAATAAGGCCAAAGGCAAGCCTAAAGTTGCCAATGGTGTTGTGACTGTCACAAAGCCTAAGGAACAAGTCAAGCCTAAGGTTGCTTCTACTTCACAGCCCCAGAAGGGAAAGGAAAAAGAATGAAATTTTCATTTCTGCTATGCACCTGGACATTGGTTCAAAAATTGCAAGCTCTATCTTGAAGATCTAAAGAAAAAAATAATAATGTGACTACTGCTTCAAGTATTTATGTTATTGTACTTAACTTATCTACTAGTGATTCCTAGATATTGGATACCAGATTCGGATCTCATATTTGTATTAAAGTCCAGGGTCTCACTAAATGTAGAAAGCTAAAGGAAGGAAAAGTCATCTTACGATATGGAAATGAAGCAAAGGTTGTTGTGCTGGCTGTATGATACTATGAGCGAATTTTACCTAGTGGACTTGTTTTAATTTTAAATAATTGTTATTACGTACCATCCTTGAGCAAAAACATCATTTAAGTTTCATGTTTAGATTTAGATGAATTTAATTTCATTATTGTGAATTATAAATGCTCCATTTCTCGTAAACATGTTTTCTATGTGAATGTTGATTTATGTAATGGTCTTTATATTCTAAACATGAAAACGTCTCCAGATACTCTTATTCTTAAGGTAAATACAAAGAGATTCAAGTCAAATGATTTGAGTCGGACCTACCTTTGGCATTATCGTCTTGGCCACATAAATGAGAAAAACATTTCTAAACTCCATAAAAATGGACTTTTAGATTTATTTGATTTAGAATCATATGAAACATGTGTATCTTGTTTACTAGGCAAAATGACAAAGAGTCCCTTTAATTGAAACAGTGAAAAGGCAGGTGATTTATAAGGTATAATACATATTGATTTATGCAGTCCTATAAATACAATGGCTAGATGTGGTTATCAGTAGTTGATTACTTTCATCGATGATTTCAGCAAATATGGTTACTTGTATCTCATTAAACATAAAGATGAATCTTGTTAGATGTTTTGAACATTTCAGAATAAAGCGTGAAATCAACTTGCTAAAATTACTAAAGCACTTTGATTAGATTGAGATGGTGAATATTTGAGCCAAGAGTTTTGTGATCATCTTAAAAACTGTGAGATTATCTCATAGTTACCTCCAATAGCAACTCGACAATGGAATGGTGTTTTTGAAAAGAGAAATCAAACTTTATTGGATATGGTTCAATCTATAATGAGTCATGCAGATCTTCCTATTTTCTTTTAGGGTTATGCCTTAGAAACTGCTACATTTACACTAAATCATGTTCTTTTTAAAGTGTTTGATAAAACACCACAAGAGATCTGGTTTGGGAAAAGATCAAGTGTTTCTTTCCTTAAGATTTATGGTTGAGAGGTTTTCTTATGACGACAAATCTCAAAAACAATTGTTGGCCAAATCTATCAAGTGTGTATTTATTGGTTATCCTAAAGAAAATAGAGGATGCTTCTTTTATAATCCCACTTAGAACAAAGTGTTTATTGCTCGTAATGGTGTCTTTAAGGAAAAGGAGTTCATTTTAAAAGACAACAATGGGAATAAACTAAATCTTGAAGAAGTTCAACAACCACAAATAAACACTCAACCGCTAGTGGGAGATTAACAAAATCTTGAACTAGTTGAACCTCCTCAAGTATCACAAGTCTCCCTTAGGTCTGATAGTGTAAGACATCAGCAATAGAGATTTAAATTTCTTATTACTGATTGTAGTAAGGTGTTGCTTATGGATTTCAATAAGCCCATTACTTATTAGGAGGCTGTGTCTAGCCCTTATTTAGATAAAAAGGATTAGTGCCATAAATTTTGAGATGTAATCCATGTATGAAAACAAAGTTTGGAACCTGGTTGATTTACCTAATGGTGGTAAGACCATTGGATGTAAATAGATTTTCGAGAAGAAAACTATCATCGATGGCAATGTGCATACTTATAAAGCACGGCTAGTTGCAAAAGGTTTTACACAAACTTAAGGTGTTGATTACGATGAGACTTTTTCTCCTATAGCCATGCTTAAATCATTAGAATTATTATTTCCATAGCCGCATCTTATGACTATGAAATATGTCAAATGGTTTTCAAAAAAGCTTTCCTAAATGGAAAGTTAATTGAGGACGTATATATGATACAACCTAAAAGGTTTGTTCATCCTGAGAATTCTAGGAAGGTGTGCAAGCTTCTAAGTTCCATTTATAGATTAAAGAAACCTTCTTGAAGTTGGAATCTCAGTTTTGATGAAACAATTAAGGAATTTTGTTTCATTAAAAATGAATATAAGCTTTGTGTATGCAAGATGGTCAGTGGGAGCGTGGTTTTTATTGGTACTTTAAGTTAATGATATATTATTTATAAGAAATGAAATCCCAACCTTGCATAGTGTCAAGTCTAGGTTAAGGAAGTGTTTCTCAATTAAGGACTTAGGAGATACATCGTAAATCCTTGGGATTAATATCTATAGCGATAGATCTAAAAAGTTGATCGGTCTAAGTAAGAGTGCTTATATTGATAAAGTACTGAATAGGTTTAGTATGCAAGACTATAAAGATCATGGTATAAGTCATAGTAAAACTCAATGTATTAAAACTAACGATGAGCGAGAATGCATGAATATGATTCCATATGCGTCAGCTTTTCGATCTATTATGTATGCCATGTTATGCACCTGACCTGATGTATCATATGCTTTAAGCGCAATATGCAGATATCAATCTGATCTAGGTAAGAGTCATTATATAGCATTAAAGAGCATTCTTAAGTACCAAAGAAGGATTAAAGAAGTGTCCTTGGTCTATGGACGTTTGGAAGACAACCTTGTTGTAAATGGTTACACAGATGCAAGTTTTCAAACTGATATAGATGACTTCAAATCATAGTCTGGATGTATTTACTTTGAATGAAGGCACATTAAGCTGGAAAAGATTGAAGCAAGACATAGTGGCAGATTCAATAATAGAAGATGAGTACATTGCAGCATCCAATGCAGCTAAGGAGGTAGTTTGGCTTAAAAAGTTCATTTCTAAAATTGTTGTAGTTTCGAGTATAGCTAAACCCGTTTGCTTATATTGTGACAACAGTGAGGTGATACCACATGCCAAGAAACCAACATGACACCACCGATCAAAACATATACTTAGACATTTTCATCTCATTCAAGAAATAATTGAGAGAGGATATGTGAAGATTTGCAGAGTTCCCATAGAAGACAATGTTGCAGATCCTTTAACGAAGGCTCTTCCATAAGTGAAATATGATGGTCATGTTACATTATTAGGTATTAGTTATATGAATGATATACCCTTGTACAAGTAGGAGATGTTGGGGCACGTGCCTAGTTCAATCTACAAACATTGTTTATCTTATAATTTTAGTTAATAAAATTAAGGTTTTCATTTGATGTTTTATTTTAAGTAATTGCATGTTTACCTTATAGTAAGATCCATGTGTAATTGTTGAAATATCCTAAATGCCTCTAATGGTCATTATACTAGGAACTATAATGAATTAAGACTAGTGTGAGTCTTGATTCATGGTCACATGATGATCATGCGTATAAAGATATGAATCGATATTTTGAGTATTTGTTAGGAACAAGGTACTGGATCGACCAATTATGAGAACACCACATCGATTGTGTCGTTTGTGTTACTCACTGTAGGTATATCATTTAGTCCTTCGACTTGAGATGACCATAAACTTTGATATAAGGAGCATGATAAATTGACACAATCGAATATTTTTTTAATCAGGTGATTATAAATATTGTGATTAGTAACCATGAATAATATGTGAAATTGTATAATCAAGATAGAATTTGTTACTCTCGTATAGAGAGATATTAGTGGATCCCTCGATATAATAGACTAATAATGGCCAAGTCCATATGAATTGATATGATCAATGTCACATTGATCTTTTTAGTTTACCTAAATATCGAGACTGGTACTATTGAACATTAAGGGAGACTAGTACTATGCAGTTTCTCTCCTTAGCAGTCCATTGATCAATAGGCTTTGGTATTGCGTTGATATCGCTATCCATCATAGCACGCAATACATAGTCCTTAATGATCCTCTCCCATGTTGTGTCATCTAAAGATGATATAAAGTTTATCATCCTAGCCTTCCAATAGTTATAGTTGGTTCCTTCAACTAAAGGAGTATACGTGACCAAACCACCTTCTCGACCTTGTGCAAGCTTGAACCGTAATAAATCATCGATAGAACTCATGGTAATAAAACTCTCCAAAAATTCTCACTCTTCTACATAGGTAGAACTCAAAAGTGACCAAAGCTTTTATACCACTGTTAAAAGTTTCGTTAACCCTGAGTGTGGTATTAATGATGAATCATTAACAAACTATAATAGATACTGCAGAGAACAATAATGCAATGATCCAATAATGTTGTAATGAGAACTCCATAGAATAACACGCAGTAATAGGAATCCAAAGGTAGTAAACTGAGAAGAAGTTCAACACCAATGAAAAATAAAAAATTGGTAATGTAGTTCATCAAATCATGCCTGAATATGTAAGAAATCCACTAAATCAATAACGTTTACAACCTTTCTAATGAGCCTCGCTTTCTCTTGACAAGAATTTTGAAACACAAAGACACTCACATAAAGTGTTGTACATTAGTTATTTCAAGGAACACATCCCAACCCATTCTATAACTAGGAATTCAGTCCTAACTAGAATACAATTTAGAACCATAATCGGATACTACTTTGTAGTTGTTGTAGTTTTTGTTAGATCTTGACAACTAAATAGTTAAATGTGTTTGTAACGCAATTTAAGTTTATTTTATATATAAATGATGATATTACACTAGGTATTCTATTGTTTTTGTGATTTTAGAATTTAAATAGAAAAATAAAGAAACGGATGAAAAAAAAGGAAGAAGAGAAAAATAGTCAACTAGAGAAGAGGTCCAGCGATTAACTAGCAATTTGTATTTACATTAGAAATTTCTATCTAAATCAGCAATAGAGATTGGCCAGCGAATCCGTAGTGAATAGGAAAATACACTAGAAATCGCCAGCTAAATCGATTTATGCACAACTTAGGAATCACTGACAAATCGTTGAGGTAAGTGACGAGTTTTTTAGATAAGAACAACGAATTTGTATTTATGTAGGATATGTACAGTTAGGGAAATATAGGACTAGAGAGCTTCAAGATAATCCTCTCTTACTCTTTCTTTAACTCTCCAATACTCTTGTTTTCAAAATTTTGTCTTTTAAGTTTGTTTTTGTGTGTGAAGCAACATTAGAGCTTTAATAAAGAAATATTTATTTATTAAATTATATCTTTTAATTATGTATTTGCATTATTTATTTCCAACATGAGTGAGTAGTTTGTTAATCTAATCAAACCCTAAACATGTATATAGTTTGGATTGCTGATAGTTATAATTTTTGAATTACATACTTAATGCTTTAAATGAGTTTATACACATCAATCACGGATTAAATAAGTTGTTTTTTCATATTGCAACTAGTTATTCGTTGTATTAAGTGCAAAGTGGCCAATATATTCCTTAATATAGAGTGTCCAAATCTATGTCTATAATTATTGACGAAAATTATAGAATTAGTAACTAGGATTAATCTATAGGCGTTTTCTCGAGTGAATGTTCTATTTTATTGTGTTCTAAGTTATTTATTTTGCAGCTTCAATTAATATTGGCTTAGATTAGGCATGATATTCATTGATTTTTAATGCTATCATATTTCAATGGCGTTGCATTTTATCCAATGGGTAGATTTACAATGATAAGAATATGGTTTTCCATTGATTTTAGGAAAATCGGTGGCTGGCTAAAAGCTATCAACCTATTATGAATTAAGATTTAATGATTTCAAGATTTCATGTGATATAATTATAACTATGTTGTAAAGTAATGTTATATTGTATTGTTTGAAAGCAATCCAAGTATATTACAATGTTTAGTGCGGGTTTGTTTATATGTATGTTTAGATATTTCTTTTATATCTCATTATTGATTATTTGATCGTTAGTTTGAATTATGTATGGTTAGTTTGTTAAATTTAAATTGTTTATAGTTTAGTTATTTTAATTAATTGTTTATTTTGCTCGTATATTATTAGTGTTTAATTCTCGTTTAGTTAAATTTGTTAAATTAAAACAAGTTAAATTCGTTAAAACTTTGGGGCAGCCTTAATTTTTAAAAGATTTGAGAAATCTTTATGGAGACGATATCTCATTTACCACTATTATAAATAATAGTAAAATACAAAAAAATACCATGTACGTTCGACATGTGTCAATTTTTGGGACTGTTGTCTGGGATTTTAAAAATAATCTTTTGGAAACCTCCTTGTTGAAAGTCATATAATATGGCTAAGGACGAGGAAGAATTAACTTTTGGGCAATCTAATAAGCATGTTACGACTTATGAACCTATGTGTATAACTTTTACAATAGAATATATGGAATTTGAATTGAAGTTTGGACTTATAAGTTCTTTACCATCTTTCTATGGTGAAGATAATGAAGATGCTCAAATGTTTATTAAAGAGGTTGTATACAAAGTAAGCACATTAAAACCTAATGATATAGAAATAGATAATATTAAATTAAAAGCTTTTCCTTCTATATTAAAAGGCAAGCTTTAGATTGTTTATTTTACCCCCCTCAAAATTCCATAACCAATTGGTCAGAGATGCTACAAGTCTTTCTTGATCAATACGTCCTCAAGAAAAATAAGTTTATATAGATAAAAATTAGTAATGCTATGATGGAAATTCGAGAAACTTATGATGAGCTTTAGGATATGTATCAAAGATTGATTTATATGTCCAATGGATGGATTTACAAGAAAAAACTTTAATGCAGTATTTTTATGAAGGATTTAATTACTTAGAACGAAGTTTCCTAGACATAGTTGCTCGACAAAACACAAACTTTAGCAAGAGAAGCTATAAATAAAATGGAAAAATAATCTAAGCAATACGGTGAGAATAGTGAATTAATAAAAGAAAATTTAAGTGAAATGAATAGAAGGACATATATGAAACCACATGATAAGATAGACGAGTTAAAAGTCATGTTTGAATTGTTACTGAAGGATAGATCGAGCAAAGTAAAATCTTGTAATGAATTAAGAAATTCTAATGATGAATACCTTTTGACATTATAAACCAAAATAGAAGAAGATAATACTATAATGAACCAATATGATGGGTTTGTTGATCCTACAGTAATGCAAATTACTTATAACTGAATGTAGGTAATCATGTTAACAATCAGGGTTATCAAGGGTATAAAAAATCGAACAATTCAAAAAGAGAAAAGATCAAATAATTCAAATATTACAAAATGATATGACCAAATTGAAAAACCAATTGAGTCAAATAGGAGCACAAATTAGTGAATTTATAAATCATGGAAAATTGTCATCCCAACCTTATCCTACTTTATATGAAAAAGCACCTGCTAAAACATTAAGAAGTGGTAAGTAGATGGATGAACCTAAAATACAGGACCAATTAGTTTCTAGTAAAGAAATAGAAGCGGAACTAAATAAAGAAATTGATTAACAAGTAACAATAACCCCAAAGAATAGGGTAATGAACCTAATAAAAATTTACCAATTAATATAAAACCACCATTTCCTCATTATTTGGAAGATAATGAAAATGCTAAAAAAATGAAGGAAGAAAAATAAATATCTGATACATTAAAGAAAATAGTATTTAATATACCTCTCTTCGAAGTAATTAAAAATGTACCTAAGTATCATAAATTTATAAAAGATTTATAATCTATTAAGATTAGGGCTAATGAAAAGTTAAGTCTAGGAGAACACAAATCAGCACTAATTCAAAAGAAGTTAGCCCCTAGATCTTCTGATTCAATAATGTTTTTTGTTCCATGTACGATCGAAAATATACGAACTTCTAAAGCATTGTGTGATATAGGAGCCTCCATATATGCCTTTATCTATTTATTTACAAATGACAGATGTACATTTAGAAAAAAACTACTGTAGTCATACAATTAGCAGATAATCCAATGTTAAACTGGTAGGGCTACTAGAATATGTATTAGTTAAAGTTAAGGATTTAGTCTTCCAAGCAGATTTCCATGTCTTAGATATGAAAGAAGATCATTCCTCTAATAGGACTTCTCTAATCTTAGGACGACCATTTTTTAAAACAACCAAAGCAAGGGTTAGTGTTTCAAATGAAACATTAACAATGGAAGTAGAAGACGGTATAGTGAATTTTGATATTTATGACTTAATGAAATAACCAATGGTTGTTTCTTCCATATGCATACTAGATATGTTAAATCCATTAATATACAAATCTCTTAGAAAAATATAAAACAGATAAATTAAAATTAGTAATAGAAGATTTAGAAGAAGATGGTGATAGAGATAAGGAAACAAAAGCAATAATATGTACCTTTGAATCATATAGTAAACTACCATAACTTAATTATTACCAAGACTTATCTAGATCTTATTCAAAACTTTTACTTTCTATAGTTAAAGCCCCAAGATTAGATCTAAAACCTTCTAGATCATTTGAAATATGTTTATTTAGGGGACTATGATAAATTATCAGTAATATTTTCTAATAAACTAACAAGTTCATAAGAAAATAAGTTAATTAATGTATTGAAATTATTTAAACGAGTAACAGGATGGACCATAGCTGATATTAAAAGAATAAGTCCAGCAACATGCATGCATCGGATAAACCTAGAAACTGATACAAATGTTTCTAGATAACCTCAACATATATTTAAAGGAGTAACAGGATGGATCATAGCTGACATTAAAGGAATAAGTCTAGCACCATGCATGCATCGGATAAACCTAGAAATCGATACAAAAGTTTCTAGACAACCTCAACATATATTAAATCATAAAATGGACATAGTAAAAGCTGAAATAATAAAACTTCCAGATGCAGGAATGATATTTCCAATTGCTGATAGCAAATGGGTAAGCTCACTCCAAGTAGTCCCTAAAAAGACAAGAACTATAGTAATAACAAATGAGCATGAAGAACTATTGCCAACTAGAATCCAAAATGGTTGGAGGGTATGTATAGATTAGAGAAAATTGAATGCCTAACCTAGAGAAAACCACTATCCACTCTTGTTTATAGATAAGACGTTAGAAAGATTATCTGTAAAAACCTATTGTTGTTGTCTAGATGGTTATTCGGGATTTCATCAAATACCTGTGCCTTAGAAGATCATGAAAAAATAATTGTTACTTGTTTTTTTGGTACATTTGCTTATAGACGTATGCATTTTGGTTTATGTAATACACTTGCAACGTTTCAAAGGTGTATGGTTATTATTTTCTCTGATTATGTGAAAAATTTCATTGAGGTTTCTATGGATGATTTCATGATTTATGGTAATTCTTTTGATGAATGTTTAGTTAATTTAACTAAAGTACTTAAAAGAAGCGTAGAAAATAACTTAGTATTAAATTTTGAAAAATATCATTTCATGGTAGATCAAAGACTTTTATTGGAACATATAATGTTATATAAAGGAATAGAAGAAGATCTGGCAAAAATTCAATTAATCAAAATGTTACCTTACCCTACCATAGTAAGAGAAATATGTTCATTTCTTTGCCATGCAGGATTCTATAGAAGATTTGTAAAAGATTTTCAAAAATTTTACAACTTTTTTGATCACTTTTACTGAAAGGTGTTCCTTTCGAATTTACCAATAATTGCAAGATAGTGTTTGATGAGTCAAATGATTCTTTAATAACCTGACCTGTGATTACATCATAAGATTGACATTACCCTTCGAAATAAAGTGTAATGAAAGTAAATATGTAGTTGGAGCTATTTTAGGTCGAGAAGTAAGAAAAGATTCTCGCATTATATATTATGCTTCTAGGACACTAGATCCAGCCCAAAAGAACTATACCACTACTCAATAGGAACTTTTAGCGGTAGTATTTGCTTTAGAAAAACTAAGACTGTATTTATTAGGAACAAAAGTAATAGTTTATTGAGATCATACAACATTGTGATATTTAATGAAAAAACAAGAAGCAAAACTTAGACTAATAAGATGGATATTGCTTCTATAGGAATTCGACCTTACTATAAAAGATAAGAAATGAGCCGAAAATCTAGTAGTAGCTCACTTAAATAGGTTAGAAAATGGAGAACCACCTTTATTATTAAGGGATGAATTTTCAAATGAATATTTATATAGTATAAATACTGATAGCCCATGTTATGCTAATATAGTTAGTTATCTTACCACCCATAGGTTATCACTTTACTTGACGAGAGCTCAAAATAATAAAATTAAAAAAGGATTCTAAACATTATTTATAGGACAATCCTTATTTATGGAAGTTTTTTACCGACCAAATAATTAGAAGATGCATACCACACTCAGATTACAATCAATTGCATCTTATTGCCATACTTATGCATGCGGTGGACATTTCGATCCATGTAGAACTATTCATAAAGTTCTAGATTCAAGATTTTTTCGGCCTACTATTTCATGATTGTTTTGTTTATATAAGATCTTGTCCAAATGGCCAACAAACTGGAAACTTAGGAAGTAGAAAATCAAATGCCTTTAACTCATGTTCTTTTTTGTGAAGTGTTTGATGTATGGGGTATAGATTTCATTGGACCTTTTCCACTATCAAATGGTTATATTTGTATTTTACTTGTTGTAGATTATGTTTCCAAGTAGGTAGAAGCAAAAGCTACTAAAACTAATGATTCAAAATAGTGGTTGATTTCTTTCGATAAATTTTTTTTATAGTTTTAGGAGCACCTAAAGCACTTATAAGTAGGGATGCAAATGGGTAGGATGTGGATGGGGATATCATTTCCATAACCATACCCACTAAAACATTTGTCACCCATACCAATGCTCATACCTATCAGGAGATGAATTCTCATACCCATCCTCATATCTATTAGATCTCCGTGGGAATGAGGAATCCCTATATGTAAAATACTTTACCCATTTCAATCCCCATTTTGGATCTTCGTGGGGATTTTTATGAGGATTTTTTCAGGGGATAGTGAATCCTAATGGAGAATTGTTTCCCATTCCATTCCCCATTAATGATCAACACGAGATTCTCGTAAAAAGAATTGTAACGAATAAAGTGTCAAATATACATACATAAAAACACAATTGTTGAAATTATGACAAAAATAAAAAATCAACATATCATGCAATAAAAGTTTTAAATACTAAGTGCTAACACTTGTAATTAAGTTTCTACAAAATCATTGGCATATGTAAAATGAAAAGTTCAAATTCAAAATATTCCTTAAAGTCATTATCTCTTAAAACCACAAAGTCATCAACTTTGTTTATGTACTTTTTATCCTAAAATTCTAAAATATCAATATAGTTGCAAAAAATTTAAAACAAAACATATAATTATTAATTAATCGAATAAATCAAAATTATAAATCTCATTAAGATTTTTTTGTTATATGTATAAGTGTTTTGGAGTGAAATATATGTAATATTATGTAATATTTATCTATAAATAACATATGGTATATATATAAATAATAAATATGATATAATGTATAAATTGATTTATGGGGATCTTTATGGGTAAGATGGGTATCCTCGTATGAATTACCTATGGATGTCCCTATGGGGATTCTTGGGTATCCCTGTTGGGTTTACTTGAGAGGATCCCCATAGGGATATTTTACTACCCATACCTGTGCCCATACCTGTGTGGGTATGAAATTTTGTACCCATCCCCACACCTATCCTCATTTAAGATCCTCATAGACGTACCCATTAGGGTAAATTTCCATCACCCTTGGGTATTCCCCTACCCATTTGCATCCACACTAATAAGTGATAGAAGTTCACATTTTTGCAATCTATTAATCGCTAATGTACTTGATAAGTACAACGTCACACATAGGACATCTACTGCATATCACCCACAAACTAGTGGAAAAGCTAAATTGTCAAATGGAGATATTAAGTCAATAATAGAAGAAACAGTTAGTCCAACACGTAAGGGTTTGAGTCTTAAATTAGAAGATGTATTATGGGCATATAGAGCAGCATTTAAGACACCCATAGGCATGACACATTATATGTTAGTATTTGGAAAAGTATGTCATTTACGTGTAGAATTAGAACATAAAGTCTATTGGGCAATAAAAGCATGTATCATGAATTACAATGAAGCGGGAAACCAACTTAAGCTGAGTCTTCGAAAATTAGATGAAATTAGGAATGACGCATATGAAAATGCGTCAATTTAAGCATTTCATGATAAGAAACTAGTTCCTAAAGATTTTCAATTTTTTTCTTATTGTCAATTTACTAACTCATGGCGCAATAGAAATAGAAAGCTTAGAAACAAAACAAATATTTAAAGTAAATGGTCATAGGTTATGAAGGTTTTGTTGAACAAGATGTGGAGATCATCAATCTTGAGACAGAGTAACAAAATTCGCAAAGTAAGAAAATGGAGTTCAATAATTACATCCACGCAAGTGAAACTATTAAGAATGAAATCATAACATTATGGATGCGTAAGAAACCACATAATAATAAGAAGAAATCAAAGTAGCAACAAACCTGAAGTGCAAAATCAAGAAGAGAAGCAACCGGTGAAGGAAGAATTTACTAATGAGCAACTAAAGCTTCAAGATTTAGAGCATATGATTGAAGTTTACAAAAATGATCCGATAAAACTTTTAATTCACGTAATGATCAATGACATGAATTTCTTTGGTGTTTTACTTGATACATAAGCTGATATGAACATTTTACCAGAACAATGGTGCGGAAAAGCCAAGTGGAGGATTTGTTTTATACCACATTTTATTTTTTTTCAAAGCAAATAGTGTAAGATCTTTCCACTAGGAATGTCGATGAATGTGTCAGTGCAAGTGTGATGATTCAAGTATGTCCATCGACTTTTTGGTAGTACCACAGATTGAAAAAGATGACGTGATATTAATGGGACGAACTTTTTTCAAGACGACCAAAGTTGTTCTCGATGTATAACAACATATAGTTATACTTAGGATAGGAAATGATTGTATGTGTTTTCAATATAGTTATGAGATGGATGATTTCGTCAATGATGATAATTATGATGATGGTTATGATTGGGAGAAATCATTTTGTTACGATTACCCTAAAGGACGTTATGCAAATGCTGAGAACAATATGAAAGCTAAAATGCCAAGGCTGATGAAGAATTAGCTGATAGTTAGTTTTAATTGTTCAAGATGAACGATAAGGTATCTTATCTACCAAGTCGAGCCAATGACTATAAACAAAAGCATCTAGTGTAAATGTAATCCATGCCACCTATAAACTGAGTAGGATGTTACATATAGGACGGGAAGCTAACCCATCTCCTATATCACCTCATCTCAATTTCAGGATCCTACTATCGTGAATTATAATAAACATTGTTTTCCTTTTATTGAAAACAATCAAAGTATAAATATTCCTCCGTTCCATTTTAACAACTATATGAGCTATATATGCTAAATATTCAGGCAATATTGATAAATAAGTGAATCTGTACTTACCTTGGGTTTAAGTCTTCGTTTCCCAAATTTCCTAACTTTTCAGGTCAATAATTATCTCTCGGTAACCAACACCTATCATAGACCAACCATTTGTTGTCAATTTAGGTCTATTATACTCTAATTAGAACCTTTAGACCTAAAGCTCTGGACAAACCACCCAAATCCCATCAGTTTTGTACTGATCTCAGTGTGGATAACGCACAATGTCCCAGAGCTAGCACACTTTTGTTATTATTGAACTTCATACATATTTCTAGGTTAGATAGTATGCTACTTGACATTGATAGCGCGTTATCCGTACGTTAGTCATCTTCCCTAATGGTCAATTCCTAGCGCATTATGCGCACCAAACCTATAACACCAGTACACTTCGAATGATCCAAACTTGACCTAAACCACATCCAAACTCAACAATTACACTTCCAAATGATATGAGAGGACATTTAATGAGGTTATAAACAAATTCAAATCAATAACATCCTCAATTTACAGAGATTTGATCATCACAAGATAATTGAATATCAATAAACTCAAAAATTAAACTTACTAAAGTGATGATCACTAGCTTCTAATCCATTTAAGCTCCTCAACTAGATTGAATTCGGCTATCGGAATGACCTCTTTTGATCCAGAATCGAACCATCCTCCCGAACCCTCTCGAATTTTTGATTGAATTAGATAACGATTAACTTTGTATATATATGGATTTTTCATGAGATATGTGTCATGCTATCTCGAGACCAATCGTGTAGTTGATGAGTTAAAATGACACAGCTTAAAGTGACACAAAATTTGATGCATCGAGCACTTACACTTCATTCGAGACGATCTAATAATCCATATATTTCTAATATTCTTTTATTTTCCAATATATGTTTATCTATTTAAAAACATATAAATATATATTTATATATATTGCGTATTATTCACCAATAAATTCACCGAACATGCCTACAAGTTTCCTTGAGCGTGCACACTCTTGCCACAACTCCCTCATCACACTTGGTATCCCAGTAAATCATTGTTTATTATGTTTTTTTCATTTTATAGGCTTGTGAATAATTTTTGTATTATACAATAATCTATATAGATTGATTTAACAATTCAAACAAACATTATACATCATGCAAAACGTACGCACACACTATTCGAGGTACGCTAAACTTAATCACGAGCCTAACTCGGATTAATTTGGATTTGAATTGGTGCTAATTACCAGCTTAATTAACTGGCCATTACAGTTGGACTTCTATCACTTTATGGTAATTTTTATGAAAATTTATAGTTTGAAAAAATTGTAAAAACATGTATGGTTAGAGTTAGAACCTGGCAGTGAGCTAGTGAGATGTTTTAATCTGATATTTTAGACTGGAATAGTCTAAATTGAGGAGAATATCAAGAGATTGGTATTAACTGATACTCTTGATAAAAAGATTGTATAAATTTCTATGAATATTGTTTTGTGGAATTAAAGCTATCACTCGAGATTTAAAGTTTGAACTTGTTGTAGAGATTTAATAGATCCTAAATGATAATTCAAGTTTGATGAATGAAAATGGTGACTTCAAAAGTTTCAAGAGATTTATTTATAGGTTTTCATGAAATTTTGTCATAATTTGAGATTAAATCCATCAATTACTTGATTTCTGATATTCAACAAATGATCAATTCCATTTTACTTGATATATTATGGAAATTTTAAGACTTGGAGAACTTAACTCGAGTTATGAGTTAATTTTAAGTTAAATCATGAATGAATATTCATTGCCTAGAAATCAAAAACTTATTTGATCAATCACATGAAACTAGTTATTCTCTAGAATTGATTGAGATCTAGTTTTCGTTAAATTAAAAATCAAAATTAGGAATATATGAAATGTCAAGTAGTGGCTTGTTCATATTGAGAATCATAGAGGAAACTAATTCATATTTAAAATCATAGTGGAAACCATGAAAACTCACTAGAGCTCATGCTATGTTCATAAATGAAAAATGTAGAGTTATTGAACTCTATTAGAATAAGATTATCATTATGTTACCAATGATAATAGAAAAAGGCTGAAGACTTAGAAAAGGCATAAGCAATACCACAAAGTTATGCTAGCTCTAACGATAAATTAGTTTATACCAAAGAATTGCAAGTGCGATACTAAGTTTCAACTGTAAGTCACTCAAATATATGTTGAGTGTTGATTGGGAGTCAATGGACTTGACTAAAATTGAGACAATCGGAGAATTGTCATTTATTCAACACAGAATCTAAAAATATAGTCTTGTCATGAAATAATTGAATGATACAAGCAACATATACAAAGACTTGTAGTATAATTGCGTGGTATATTCAATAAATCCAAAAGTGGAAATGAGATAAGTTGTAAATGATACAAGAATGTCTTGGGAGGAAATTGAAATGTAGTTTGACTACAATAATTGCTTGTTTATACCTAGATTACGAAAAAAGAGTTAAAGGTTTATCATAATACTTTATTTCAGGTAGTTGTGTGTTGACACAACAAAGCAAGAAATTGTAATTTATATTATTATATAGTTCAAGGAAAGTTGAGAAGAACTATTTTGAAATACTTATTTTAGTAGTCATACCAAACAATCTAAGGCATTACTTGTAAAATAAAAGTTTGAAATGTATTTCAAACGATGAATGGAATGAATTACAAAGATAAATCTTAGATCTGAGACTTAAGGTTATAAAATCTGAGTTTAGATCACAACTTATTTATGCGTCCATTCAATTGAATAAGTTGCGCAAGTTCATTCATTCATCGTAGGGTTTGAAATACAGATTTAACCAAGTGAAAGAGATTTGAAGAAACTTTTAGTGAACCCTAATAGTAGAGAATGTTAGAGGAGAAACTAGAAGACAAATGAGAAGCATGAAAACTAAAGAGTTGGTGCAATGGAATTTTAAGATCTTCAAGCTATTTGAATAATATAATTATTAGAGTGAAAAGAATGATAAGCGAAGTGAGTAACCTAAATTCATGAATATAATAAATTTACTCTAAGAAATCACCCACACAAAGTGATTGATGTAATCAACACTTTGAGTAGAGAAAAGAACACAGAATAAGATTATAATAGGACCTTCGCGGTATATCTCTTAAGAAAGTCTTGTAATAATGATGATAGAATAAAGTCATGCTCATGCATATCATCAACAGAATTGTTAGAATTAGTAATTACAAATATGTTCTTTGAAGCTCATATTGGAGTTGAGCCAAATGTTTAATTAATTCGGTGATATGGTGATTTAGAATTCTAATTGGATCAAATTGATACACCAGGATTTGGCTATTAAGAGTTAATATCCAAATTAGACTTTTTAGAGAAGTTGTGCTGGACGCATTAGATGCTGAAATGGAATTCGTTTAGGAAGAATCTTAAGCGAGAACCACTTTGATAACCTCACATATCCCTTTATATTGGTTATACAAGTACTGACATATCGTATTGAAGTATACGATGAGGCCATGTAATGTTTATGATTATTTTATATATTTCTTAATTCATAAAGAGATATGAGAGTTATTCGGTAGGTTTTGAATGGATAGAAAAAACTTGAAAGGTTTAGTAAGTTCTTGTCTAAATCTGATGGTAGAAGGATAACATAATTGAGGATTATGTAAAAAAAAAAATTACTAGATTTTGGCATCAGGATAGTATACTGGAAGTTGTAGTTGATAGATTGACTAAAGTCTGCAAATTCTTGTCAATAAGGTTATGTTATTCTTTAGATATATTGAGCAAGGTATATGTATATTTAGATGTGAGATGGTATTTTAGTGTTTGTTACCCAGATGGAGATCCGAGACTTACTTCCAGCGAAGGAAAAAGTCATTTATATAGCCGAAAATCATTCTCAATCTCAGTATAGTATATTTTTCTTTATGTTGACAAAGAAACCAAGATGCTTATCCTGGTTTTAAAATAATAAAGCTTAAGCTTGTGTCTTATAATTTTTAACTACTGAAAGAAAACATATTCCTCTGTGTGAGTTTTCTTTAATAATAAAGGTAATCAGGATGTTTACATTGCAGAATAATAAAGCTAGATATACTCAATCTTACAAATATTGAGGTATATCTCTAAGATTAGAGTATAGCTTTTGCAGAAAATGAAATAATAAAGAGTTACACAAATAGGGTATCCCAGTTAGGTAATATATAACTACAACTTGGTTAAAATAAAGATGTTAAAAAGAGTCAAACATCATAGATTGTTAGAGAATTCAAAAGATAAATTCATTGTGCTTTTAAAAGCCTCATCTATGAAAGAGCTTTGCGAGATTTGGAGTACAAGAAAACTAGTTGTGCCATGAAAAAGAATAAATAGTTAAGGAATGGGAGTTATAAATGGAAGAGTAAATTCCATTTTCTCTTCGGAACTACTGGTAACTTATATGTCTCCTCTAATTTCGAGAGTGAAATTACCTTAAATTGGGGAGACTATAATAACCAGTTTACCTTAAGCAAGTGATTAGTGTTAATCAATCTTAATTAACTCGAGTTAAACTCAAGGTTAAGCTCACTTGTCTCGAATAACGTGTGAGTGCGTTGATGTGATGTATGGTGTTTGTTTGGCGTGAAAATTGATTAATTGAATTATAGGCAGTTAATATGTATTAATATAAGTTATATAATGGTGAAATAAATAAATAATTAGTTGTTTGACACCTCGTAATTCAACAGTTAAGTATAACGCGAAGAGTTTGCCTCGATTTATGTGCTAAATGGGTTCAGTTGTAGCGTCTAATGATGATAAAGTTGGTACAAGACCTTCCCTCGATTTTAGTGTCAGTATGCAATAATTGAAGTTGAGATTGGGTCCAAATTTGTGCAAGATTGGTTAAATATAGCAAGAGAATTTATTTGTGAGAATTTGATATGTCATGGATAAAGTTATTATTTTTGGAGTTTTGGTGTGATTAAAACCATTATTGTGAACATTTTATGAAGATGGACTATTTCATTAAGAGTTTGGCTCAGTTTTGTGAAAAGGGGGGATACAAAATGATCACCGAATGTTAAAGCACGTCAAAATAGGAATTTTTAGAATTAATAAATAAAAAAAAATTAAGCTACTGACAAGCAACTGAGAGTTTATATATATACACACATATATATAAGTCGAAACATTTGATTTTCATTTTAACAATACGGACATTCGTTCATTTCCTAAACCTCTCAACTCAGTCTCTCACTCTGTGATCTCTCTACATCTGATTTTTCCTGGTTTCTTACCATAAAATAGTAGAGCATCGCGAAATGATCAGTTCGAGCTAAGTTTCTGTGATAGAAACGAAGTATTCAGCCTGGATTTGGTAAGTACTCAATTTACGGCATTTTCTTCAATTTAATTTTAATTCTCGCGATTTGTCGATTTGTTTTATTAGGTTTTTATAGAAATTGGTAGAATTTATTGTGAATTGATGTATTAGGTTGATTTGCACCTATTTGTCATGGGTTAGGGTTTTTGTGAATTGAATTGATACGACTCAGTTGATAACTATTTTGAAGATGTTTTACAGTTGATATTGATTTACATTTGAATTTAAGATGAATTGATTATTAGTTTTGATCTAATTTGATTTCACGGACTGGGAAAATATTTTTAATTTAGTGTCGAGAGGTTTATTGGTATTTGGAATTGAGTTTTGAAGATTTAATTGCGAAAATATTTATTTGGAGAAAAGAAGTTTTCTCAGTTCGAACGATATAAAGTTTGCCTAATCAATGGGCCATATTGGAAAATTCATAACATATCCATTTGTGATCCAATTTGAGTGTTCTTAGAGTTTATGGAAACTATAATATGAGTACTACAACTTCTTTTTTGGTCATCATGACAAATATTGATGTTTTTAAGGTTTACCCTAAGTGGCTAGTTGATAGCACTTTGAAATTGTTATAAAGTATTATTTTTGTAAATAACTCTCAAGCATACTTTGGTCACGATTTTTGTGTGGTTCAGGGAATCTGGATTCAAATGGGACCAGTTTAAGGGTTCCAACCAATAAGTATTAGACACAAATTGATGGTAATCAATTTAACTTATGTTCATGATCGATAAGAAAAGATTTGAGGATTCTTAGAGTTTAGTAAATCAGTAAAATGTTAGGAAAGCTCGGCATAGGTGAATGGGACTCGTATTCTTATCAATTATGCATCACAAATTAGTATAATTAGCTCATACAGTATTATGGACTAGGAATAAGGCAATGTATTGTAACTTGAACTAGTTCTTATATTAGATTTTTAGAAAGAGGTACGACGGGTGAATTAGGCTGAAGTGATGAAGGAAGTGTTGGAATATTACCAGCATTTTCCATTTAGAAACCTTCCGGTACCCGGTTATTGATTTCATATTTGAGTTGGTAGTTACGTTACGCCTGGATACACCGCAAAAATCACAAGTCGGCCAATGTGTAAGGTTTTGTGGATTGTAATTCAGGGTAACAGGAGTTTAGAACTTAGTTTTGAAATGAAAATATAAGTCACAAGTACAGTTGCAATTGGCCTTTGAACTTGTATTCTCATTTATCTATTGTTATATCATTTTTTAAGCCTGAATAGATATGCTTTGGATTAATATTGTTATTCATTTATTCATTGATATTAGTTGATAATTGATACGTTTACAATCATCACTTACTAAGCAAGTTGGAGCGCTCATTCCCCAATTAACATTTCAGGCAGTTGATGTACAGTTCAACTTAGGAATGGAGAAGATTAGGAGTTTATAGTCTTCTCTATGGTGAAGTGATTTCCACATTGTTTATATATTGTATTGAATTAGTATTTTTTAATAAACAGGGTTGGGATATGATTTTACGACCTAGATTTATTTCAATTTTTGTATATCTTATGTTTTATCAAAAAAATTTTAATTCCATTGCATTTTCAATTATTTATCAGATATAAGATAAATTGTAATTGTGATTATCAAGTATGAAGAATGGATGTATTCTTACTTTAATTGAGTTCGACTAGTGTACCGGGGCTTAATTAGGGCTTCAGTCCAGATATCACCCTAATTGGGATAGGGGATGCTACAGGGGAGACGTGAAGATTTGCGGAGTTCCTACAGAAAATAATGTTGCAGTTCCGTTGACGGAGGCTTTTCCAGAAGCGAAACATGATGGTCATGTTAGGTCATTAGGTATTAGATACATGAATGATTAGCCTTTGTGCTAGTAGGAGATGTTAGGGCATGTGCCCTGCATCAATCTATGAACATTATTTATCTTATAATTATATTTAATAAAATTGATGTTTTCATTTGTTGTTTTATTATAAGAGATTACATGTTTACCTTATAGTATGATCTATGGGTATTTGTTGAAATATTCTAAGTGTCCCTAATCGGTCATTATACTGGGAACTATAATGAATTAAGACTTATGTGAAACTTGATTGATGGTCGTGTGATGATCATGCGTATAGGGATACGAATGGAGATCATGAGTACTAGTTAGGGAATAAGGTACTAGACCGACCTGCTATGAGAACACCACATGGATTAAGTTATAGGTGTTACTCATGATAGGTTTAGTCCTTCAACTAGAGATTACCATAGACTTCAATATTAGTAGCATGGTAATTTGACACAATCAAACGTTGTCTGTAACCGGATGATTATAAAGATAATGATTGGTGACCATGCGAATAATATGTGAAGGTATGTAATCAAAAAAGAATTTTTCACTCTCATATAAAAAGAGATATCAGTAGATCCCTCGATAGGATAGACAGATAATGGCCAAGTCCATGTGAATTAAAATGATCAATCTCACTTAAATGTTTTTAGTTTACCTAAAGATTGATACTAGTACGATTGACCATTAAGGGTGATTTTCCAGGTCTTATGTTTAAGCAAAGGATATCACATGACAAAAGGATATGATGTATGTTATTCATTAGGTTATATAGATTTTGATATTCATGCTATTTGAGTAGTCTAAATGCCTTGCTAGAGACTTCTTATGACTTGTATAGGAAAATAGTCTTGGTTCACTGCCAACGTCACATGAACCTATTGGGTTGCACATAAAGAATGGCTTTAGACAATTTCAATTGGTCCATAGTAATGAATTTTATATCATAAAACTCATGACATAAAAATCCTTACAATTTGTTATATAATAACTTATTAATAGGGGCGTTTGTGTAATTTACATAAACTGCCTAAATACAATAGTTGTATTATGAATAGGATTTTAAGTGATGACTTATCTACACATATAAATAGAGGTTGGAACCCTAAAGTGAATTAAGATTTTTTGTTTTTTCTATTTTCAAGTTCTCTAGATTTTTGGAGAGAAAAAAAACGTTTTCTATCTTTCTTGGGGCTAGCGCTCTAAATTGTAGTCATCATTCGTATGGATTTATGATAGAGAATGGGTGCTTGAATGTCTTCATGATCAAACAATCAAAGAAGGAATCATAGATTAAGGTATGGTTTCACTTTTGTAGATCTGATTTAATGGAACTTTTTTTCGATCCTGTTGGGGTTATTCAAAAAATTGTTTTGAGTTTTTCGGTGTGTATGAACCCCAAAACCCAACAATCCGATATTACAAGAAATCTAGTGAACTTGTATGTTGCGCCCATCTCTATAATGGTCCTATATACAAGACCTACTTTCACAACTCAAGAAGTAACATAATAAGAAATCCAAAGTAGAATAGCTCAAACGATCACAAATGAATATAGTTTACAACTCCATAATTCATTTACCTAATAGCATGTTTTTCTGTTAAAACTTTAAACAATCAAGAATGACATAGCACTTGCTGAAGATTCAATGAATTCCATTTAAACAACAACTAATGTCATGATAACAAACTCATGAAATAAGAGAGGAACAAAGTCATTGCATCTAGAGTTCAAAAATATATCAGTCTGAATGACCGTAAATAAAAAGCATAATGGAAAGATATAAATAAATATCTCAATCAGTTTACTTACAAACCACTTTAAGCTCCTATACTAATCTGACTTCTCGAAACCTTAAACTCATACCCGAACCTTTGAGACTCCTTCTTAGGCTCCTGGTACCATTAAAAATGTTTTATAATGTGTTTAAACCTTTAATTAGGTTGTTAAGCTTGTTTACGGTGTTTAAGTTCTAGTTAGGAAATTTCAGATTTTGTATTATCAGAGCACCTTATGTATTAGGTGGAAGGTCTAGTGCACCAATGACCTCATTAGCGCACTACTCAACTTGATTAGCGCGCTACACGCAAGTATCATGCTAGCTAAAACACCTAGGGTGATATGTAAAGGAAAACTCAAAATTCTGCACTTTGAATTCTGAGTTTTCTCCACACATGGCCATATCCAAGACTTGGTATTTCTTGTTCTAACCTACCAAAGACCCAAATCGCCTATTAACAATATTACAATAGGCAAAATCTCCATAATCATCATTAAATCATGAATTTAAACTAAATTAATGGTGTAGTTAAGCTTACCTAGTTGATGAACACTTATGGCTAAATCAATCTTTTCAAAATTCCTCCAAAGCAAATTATCTTCTTCCTCCAAATCTCCTCTCCAACTTTACTTCTTCTCTAAGTTATGTTTTTAAATGATTTGCATGAACTAGCCCATTCAATTTTATATATATTAATAAGGTTGATTCATAGCCATTGATCTTAATGTGTATGCGTATCTCAAGACTTATCTAATGGCCTACAATTTAACAAAATTTCACTAACTTCATCTAACTAACACCAATTGCATCTCAATTAGTCTCTTGATATGTCAACATGTATCTCGAGGAATATCAATGCCTAATGTTTTAACTTGCTAACTTAAGTTACATTATCGTGAATCAAACTATAGCCACATTAATCTAACTAAGTAAGTTACATTGATTTTACTATTTAAGTTATACTAACTTAAATTAACTTACCTATCATATCACTCTCTACCCCGGTCCCACATCGATATGCATCTCGTGGCGCATCCCCATTCACGTCTCGACATCTATATACTAGTAAGAGTGACTTAGTAGTTTAAACTTATACATCACACTAGGCATCCACATCGATAACTATTTTGGAAATGTTTTAAATGTTGATATTGATTATTGATTTTAATCCAATTTGACTCACTGAGGTCGTGAAGATATTTTGAGTGTTGGTATCGGGTGGTTTCATGACGTTTATTGTTGAGTTTTGAGGATTTAATTGCGAAAATATTAATTTGTAGAAGTTTATTTTTAGTTCAAAATATATAAAGTTGTCAAGTCGACAGACCATATGGGAAAATTGATAACTTCTCCATCGATAATTCGATTTAGATGTTCTTGGAGTCAATGGAAAATAGGAATGGAAAATAGGAATTAAGTACAACAAGTTCCTCTAAGGTCATCATGACAAGTATTGAGGTTTTCAAGGTTAAAAGTTACCTCAAGTTGGCTAATTAAAAGCTAGTTGAAATAGCTATATAAATTAATATTTTTGGAAATTCTTGTCAAGCATACTTTGATCACAGTTTTCATTGGGCTTCGTGATATCATTTCACTTGAAGACCCCATAATATGATTGGGTATGCAAGGAAGCTATTGGAGCAATTCTCAAGGTGATTCGACACTCTGAGAACCTCAAAAATTAAGCTTGAAATTGGTTGTTTGTAAGCTTAAGTAAATCCCTTGATAACCTTTACATTGTATGACTATTTCTTGAATATAATTGCATGCACAGCTTTATTGCTTTGCATATTTGTTAATCATGCATTCACGACACGAGAGGAAAGAGGCCTTTGGGGTCCCATTGTATTCATTAGCTATTTGTGTAGTAAGATGAATATTGTGGTGCTTTGCGATTGGAGTCACTGATCGTTATAGACACTATTTTTGTAATGCTGACCAGGATCATACTCCATAGAGAGTCGAGGGCGTGGCTTCTCGAGGGACTTCCTCTCAGACTCATGAATCTTTATTACTATTTTTCCACCACTTTTGGAATGATGTCTTCTAATTGTGGTCGCTCAACAAAAACGGGATGAATTGTATACTTGTATATTTATTATTCCTTGTGACATTATTATTTGTTTAGATTCTTGGAATACAATGCATTCAATTATTACAAGTGTACTAGATAGTGTGGGATTTACTTATCTGACATTATCAAATTTTTATAATTGGATAATGACAGGTTTTAGCAGTGATAAAGGAAATGAAAAGCTTTCTGATTACTGGTGACTTGCTATGTTTCTTTCTCTCTATGTTTATATTACTTTTGAATATAAAATATTGTATAAATAGGTTTTTGAGTTCATGTGGTAAGGATCTCTTTTGAAACTATTGAAATGGTTTTATGAAGGATTAAAATTGTTTTAATGGTTTGAGGATAGATTAGAATGCCGAGGAGCTAAGGTATTGATGATTTAATAATTTTTAAAGTTTGAGAAATGTTAGAATGAATATATAGTTTGATATTTCAATATATTTTGTTATGGGGTAGATTGTTAGTCCTTCAACATTTTCACCAAGCTGAGCAGGTTTGTTGAAGATTTATGAAGGTCATGATTTTTGGTGTAGGCTTAGAAATAAAGGAAATGTTTGTGAAAAATGTTTATGAATATTTAAGGATAATTTATTAATCTTTACTGATTTTGAGGTATAAGATTCATTTTAGAATCCCTTTGTGGTTGATATTAGAATCGTGTTTGATAATTACTCAGCTAAAGTTTTTATTATTTGTTGATGGAGAAGTTAAGGCTGCTAGATTATCAGTGGATTAAGGTAATCTAGGCTGGTCAGATGCCTTTATAGAGTGGGGTCTGACAAGTAACTGGTTAAGCATGAGTAACGAGGTGAATGAGATAAAATGGCTAACTAATACGTTAAGTCCTATATGGCATAGCTTGAGCTTAATGATGGGATTAGGCCAGGCGATACCCAGTTTGGGGAGCCGAGACGTCACATCCACAACCCATTTAAATTAAGGACTCTATGACAGCCCCAGTTCCCTAAAAAGTGAACCCCTACTCGGCCTAAGCCTACATGGACCCCAAGTCAGGCCTCGCAAAGTCAACGCAGGCTTAGTCTGCCTTCCTTTCCATAATTTATGTCTTTTATCAATTATAAGTTTAGTTATTTGAGATTTTCAAGTTTTACAAGTTAATGATTTTTGCGAGTTATAATTTAAGCAAAAGAAATTTAACGAACTAAATAACTAAAAAGAAATGAAGTCAGGACAACATATAATGTGGAACACTGCATATATACAAATAGCATGCATATCAAGTAATGTGAGTATGAATGGAAACCACATACATGTATCGGCACGTCTTACATCCCCAAAATACCCCCAAGTGGAAAACCTGATATATATATATATATAAGTCATGCAATAATAAGAAAACCTACAAAAGTGAATTAAAGGAGAGCCGCTCTGATGTCTTCAAAGTAAATCGCCAAGTATTGGCACATTGCCTTTGCTCGACTGCAGATCTGCACTTGGTTAAACACAAAAATGACGAGTCTAGTAAGTAAAAGACAAGAGGATCTAAATAGTATTTCTAAATAAAATATAGTAGTCTACAATTTATGCGAAAAAAGAAAGCAAAGCGATAGGAATACATGATAATAAGATTGTACAATGAAATTTCGACGAGAAATGAGTGTCGAAAGAAACAATAGAGAGGTGCCCAAATCGTCGAAGGCCGCCGAGTTTGGGTGCCATAAGGTCGAGGTCATAAAGTCGCAGCAACGCCAAGTAGACTCTGTCCTAAGACGCGACAATGCCTGATATACCCAGATCGTCGTGAATGAAGGATATCAATAGCACCCCAGATAAAACATATCTCATTCCAACCAACGATCTAGTGAATCTGGGTTACGGCCCCAGTATCTAATCGACAACCACTCCTTAGAGACACATTCTTGACTCACTTGGCCCTCGAACACTCATATAGAAGTGGGAATTCCAAGGAAGGGAAATAGTGCAATAACAATAACACCCGATACTTGACACTTGCAGCCTATTTCCCTGGTAGCCATTTAAATCATCTTATCACGTGTTCGAGTCTATTGGATAGGGTTGAGAATTTTAAATCCCAAAATTATTCAAAATAAGAACATATGTCGATGACACGCTTTACAATGGGGATTTTCAATGTAGAAACCCTCAAAAACCCCAAAGAAATTTTCCTATAATTTTTTCTATTTTTTCTATTTTCCTAATTTTTCTAAATCTTCTTGGATTTTTTGTTATTTTTTATAATTTTTTTATTATTTTTATAAATTAAAATATAAAAATATAAAAAATATATCTTTTTATTATGGAGGGGGCTTTTGGGCCCCTGAATCGGACCTAGCTCCCGGTTCGGCGGGCTGGCCCGAGCTCTCAATTCTTGAAAACGAAGGAGATGAGGGGGCGAAACTGTGTTTTTTCTCTCTATTTCGGTTTAATCATTCCTTCTTTTCTTTCTTTCTCCTTCTATCAACAATTCAAACAATTCAACAATAATCCACATAAAATTTTCAAGGAGTAAACCTAATTAGGGACAAAACCATGAAACTCCAGTTTAAAATAATAAAAAATCAGTTTCGTTTCTTCAATTGCATGCAACCAAATTCGAGAATTAGGGTTTTGAAAAAAACAATTAAAGCTAGAGAATTTATTAGAGTTCATGTACCATCAACATCATGCATTGTATCAAGGAAAGCTAAATTGGAGCAAAATATTGAATCTAAACATACCTAGTACTTGTGTCTTGATGGGGCTCTTCTCCTTGCTTTAATTGATGGAAAATTCCAACCTTGTGCTCCCAGTCAATTTGTCAAGCCACAATTAGAACTCTTTCTCATCTCTGTTTCTCTCAACTTTAGCATCTAGAGTGTTTGAGAACAAGAAAATGTTATAAGTGTCTAATTTTATACTAATGGTTTGGAATCAAATGTGCAACCCAATCTCTAGGATAATCAAGGGTTCTCATTTGAACTTGCCACACATTCAATCGACTCACTATTTGACATATCTTGCCTTGTTAGTCAACCACTAGGATCATCTTGATAAAGATCTATGTTCCATGAATTATATAGCCAACTATAGTCTTGTATTTAATTTGATCTAATTCATTTACTTAGGCATATCAAACCTCATTTAGCGATTCTAAATGGGTTCATTAATGAATATTAACCCATACTTGTCCCCGATATACTTGGCACCCTATGCCCCACACATCGACATGCATCTCGATGCGTGTCATAGCTTATACTTCAACACATTAAACTTACGATATAGTTTTATTTATACCTTATTATGGTCACATTGCATTGCCTTGACATTTTTTAATAAGTTGTAATGTTTCGTTAGCGTACCCATATTTCACCTACTTGTTATCGCGTTCACCTACGTACGTCCCCGACGTGTATGTATTTCAAGAAGTTCCTTAAATACATTAAGATGAAAACAAACTACTTAATTGATTAAAAAATGACATTTTAAATTTAAGATAAGTACTACGCGCACCATGCACAAATAGTATACCTCAGTGTCGACTCCCAAGAATTGACCACGCTCAACATGTTAGGTCAGATCCACGTCAATGTCATGTATTTGACACATGGCATGAGTTAGAATATTCGGGTCGTTATGGGCCCCACGTCATTATCAGCATAGTAATCCCTAGTTATTAATACCTAATTCATCTCCCTTATTATGTTTAAGATACTAGGTATATTCTTCGCTTCATTTTTCACATTGAAACTCCTATCCGGTATATTTTTTCTTTTCTTACTAATATCGCTCCACATCCTATCGAGAGCTTTGGCATGGATGAGGTGTTGGGGTGAGAATTTGATTCTATGTGTCTCCTCAAGGGTGGAGCTTTTTTATTAGTAAGACTTAAGAGTGGAGAAGGTTCTCTAATTACTCTCAATCGGGGGTTATTCATCAATATCTCCAATGGCCTAATTGGTGTGGGTGGAGCGTTGGATTTTTCTTAGGTTTTATCTACTAATGGTATATTTTCATTTTCCTCTCGTGAGCTTCTACCTCTACCTCCTCTGGCAATTGTCTTAAATTTTAAAAACTCACAAGCCCAAAAACTTAATAAACTTATAGATGATAGAAACAACATTTGTCTGAAATAATTCGATAAAATTCAAGACTTTATTTTAAGAGAAGAAATCCATTTGCAAAGCTAGCTTGAAATTCATGAAAAAATCTAAAATAAAATTGGCATCAAAGTTTTAACTCAAATATAAATTTTAAAATCACTTTTTTATCCCAAAACTCACTAAAGTTTTCACCATCTTTCGTTTTTCACGATTGATTTTTTGTCTCCCATAAGTATTAATGTTTATTGCGACCATATATTGATCTAAGAAAGCTTCTAACATTTGAGCCCATGTGCTTACGGAATCTTGAGGAAGATAAAATAATCAATCTTATGCTTGATCTTTCAATAAAAAAGGAAAAACTTTAAGTTTGACTTATTATGATGTGCAGTCTTTAGGTTTCATCCCATTAACTTTGTGTTAGTATTCCCTTATAAATTTTTGTGGGTCTTCGTTATCCTTACCTTAAAAGTTAGGTAAGCACTAATGAATCCGGATATAAGTTCAAATTCGAGAAATCCCTCAGGATAGGTAATACATATTGGTTCATATTCATAACAAGTGATATTTTGATTAGCTTGTCTAAAAGTAAGTTCTATATTATCATTATTGTTAATAATATTAAAGTTATTATTAGCTTCCATTATCGTAGGTTGGTGATCTCTAGGTTGTTGTTGTCTTAAATTATGATTAATTGTCTCATCTACATCAGGATGAAATGAATGAAAGGATCCTGTGGAATTAGAACAACGAAGTAGATAGACCATACAACGTCTAAAACAACTAAAACATTATGCTTAAATCCCTGGCAACAACGCCAAAAATTGACATGTGTCAAGCGTGTATAATAAATTTCTCTCCTTTATTATACTTTTAATATTTTGTAGTAGTGATAAGTGGGAATCATTTCCACAGGGTTTTATAAAAACTTTTCTAGGAAAATGAATTTTTAATTATTTTTATCATTTTTACTTTAATTTAATTAATAAGTTAAAAAAAATAATTAAACTCACTAATTCAACCTATAATATAATAATAATTAACTAATTATACTAACTTAACTAACACAATCCAAATTCAGTATCAATTAAATAATAAATAAATATCTAAACAAATATCTATAACAATGACACATCAATCCGTTTTTGCATCCAAACATGATACTTCAATCATATAGTCATGAGCATACTTTATAAAGTGTCATAGATAATTAAACTCTAATCATAAGTAAGTAAACAACCTTTAGTTAGCCATTTGTTCTCCTTACACAAGTGAAAAGCCACATTTTGATTTTATTGAGCTAACCCCTTTGAAAGACATTAACTTCACACAATAAAACCGCATTACAATTTATAAAAACTTCGAACTACTAAGTATAACATCTTTAGAAAGCCACTTCAACATTAGATTTTGATCTCAAATTCACCTAGGACATCTAAAAGGTCATACCTTTCAAATAATCATAGTTACTACTTTTAATTAGATAATAATCCAAATATCACAATACACATTTTAAACTATGCATGCGATACAAAGATTGTGATTAAAATCAAAAGATAATAATCTATTAAATCAATGAATCAAAGAATACGATTTGCTTAAAGAATTAAGCACATATCCATCTCATTATAACTACATAGCAAAACGGATCTAGTTCATATACGGATTTTGGATATTGATTAACTACTCACTCATAATCATAAATAACATTGTAAAGTTGTAAATAAAAGACAAAGATAAGTACCTCTCAAATAAATAATTTAAATCTTCAAATCTTCTCCAAAAGCAATAAACTAAAACAATACAAAATGGCTTTGAGAGCAATGAAATATTGATCTAAGTACTCAAGGGCAACCGATTTCATAACCTTAGGGTTATATTTATAGTATTCTAGGTATTTAACATCCTAGACTAACTCAAACCTCTCATAGTTATCCAAAATTCTTGAAATATTTCACAGGGATTCCTCAACAATTCAGGTTTAAGTAGAATCGCTAAGAGAATCCTTGGAATTATTGTCTCTATTTTAGTCGATCTGAGTGGTGATTCTGGGTGTATAAGAATTGATAGAGAATCACTGGTTAAAAAATCCAATCTTTTCCTTGATTCCTTGGTGAGTCGTCGTACAATCTTTTCACTTAGTTAAATCTTTCATTTTATTCCCTTTTTCATCAATTTATTTATATATTCCAAGTATTACCTGAAATAACAATAAGAAGAGAAAATCGAGAAGTGATTATTTGGACTTATATGTAGTATCAGGTTAGTAGTATATTTAGTTTAAATATCCTGAAAAGAGCTCTAATTGATGGTATTTATGTATTTTCAAGTATACAAAGCATAAAGGAGATAAACAGTGGAATTTACAAAGAAACTAAGCTAAAATACACAAAAGAGAAATTGACATCATGGAAAAGATGGTTCGCGCCATGGGAAGATGAAGGCATAGTGTGGGAGATGAAAGCACAACGTGGGAGACATAAGCAAGGAAAAAAGTTGGACAGAATTGTCGGTGCATGGTGGCAAGGCGGCAGTGGAGGACAAGGGACGATAATGGGGTGGTCTGAACAGCGGGCCGAGTCTACTAAAGAAGGGAAAAACACAAAAAGTTGTTGAAGATGTCACGGCACCATGGCTTTGTATACACAGAGTCGTACCACTTACAAACAGCACCGAGACTAAAGAAAATAGAAAGTTAAAGTTATATTCAGGTGAAATTGTTTAGCAGAGTTTCTAGTTTTTCTCAAACGTGTTTAAGGAGTATATATAGTTATTAAAATGTGGAAAACTCATCAATTACCATAGAATAGCACCCATTAGCAATACTCAACATAGGTTTACTTTATTCTTGAGAATTGAGAAGATTTTTGGAAGAGAAGACATCAAAGACTCAAGTGTGGTGATTCATGTATTATTTTTATTGGTTTAATTAAAGTTATTTGATTATATATTTGATTTCAATGAATACTATTATGTGCATGTTTGTTGCTTTTAATGAAATGGGTCAAACATATATAAACGTTGGGGCATTCCCACCTAGCGACGCGCTGCATCGGAGCACGGGTGTAGTGAGAAATGAACGAGGGTGTGTTTCACATCACTGCCTAGGTGTGAAGAAAAATGAGCAAGGGTTCCCACACATAGGACGTATGTGGGTAAAAAAGCTAGTCCCTTCACATCGTCACCCGGATGTGAAAAAAATTGAGCAAGGGTTCCCACACAAAGGACGGGTGTGGGTAAAGAAGCTAGTTCAAAACAAACACGAAAACGAAAATAAAATCATAGATACGGATATCAGATCCTTTAAACAAAATAGAAATAGAAAAAGAAAACAAATACAAATGGGAGAAAAAATTCGTTTAGGAACATGGAACATAGGAACACTTACGGGGAAGTCAATAGAACTAGTGGATACCATGATTAGAAGGAGTGTCAATATTGCTTCCCTTCAAGAGACAAAATGGGTAGGAGAAAAGAGTAGAGAAATAGGAAACACAGGGTTTAAATTGTGGTACACTGGTATAGATAAAAAATGTAATGGAGTAGGAATTGTGGTGGATAATGATTATAAGGATAAAGTCGTAGAGGTTAAAATAATGGGGGATATATTGATTCTAGTTAAATTAATTATCGAGACGAACAAATTAACATACTTAGCGGCTATGTACCACAAGTAAGATTGAGCGAGAGCATCAAACGCAAGTTTTGGGACGATATGGATGGATTTATGTAAAGTATACCATTAGATGAAAAAACAATTATTGGAGGAGATTTAAATGGGCATGTCGGGGCAAGTAACGATAGGTTTGAGAGAGTTCATCGAGGTTTTTGTTACGGTAATAGAAATGAAGAAGGAGAATCAATCTTAGAATTTGCTTCAGCATACGATCTTGTCTCAGCAAATACTAGTTTTAGGAAGAGGGAGTCGCATATAATTACTTTTATTAGTGTTCATAACAAGAGCCAAATAGATTTTCTTTTAACAAGAAAAATAGATAGAAGAATATGTAGAGACTGCAAAGTAATACCTGGTGAAGCACTTACTACCCAACATAAGTTAGTAGTACTTGATATTAAGCTAACACGACGACATAATATGAATAAAAGAGTTAGCGACTCCAGAATAAAGTGGCGGAACCTAAAATATAGTAAACAAGTAGAGTTTAGAAAAACTACTAAAGGAAAATGTCTAGAATCTTGACTTAGATGCTAATACAATGTTGCTAGAAATGAGTAGTTGCATATGGAGAGTGGGAGCAAACGTATTAGGTATATATAAAGTCTTGGGACCACCAAAGAAGGAAACATGCTGGTGGAACGAGGATGTCCAACGAGCAATTAATATTAAAAGAGAGAAGTATAAGAAAATACTTAAGTGTTAAGATGAAGATGTGTACAATCAAAATAGAGAAGCTAGAAAACAAACTAAAAAAGTAGTTAGTCAAGCTAAAACAAATTTCATGGAAGATCTATATACATGGTTGGGTAATAGAGATGGCAAAAAATATATATATAGACTAGCCAAATTAAGAGATAAAAAAATAAGACCTAAGTCATGTAAGATGCATTAAGGACGAGAATCAAAATGTTTTAACGCGTGAGAATGATATTAAGGAGAGATGGAGAAGTTACTTTAATAGTTTATTTAATGATGGACAAGTTGGTACTATAATAGATGAAAACCCATACCAAGAAGTAAATGTAAACTATACACGCAATATTATAATTATAGAAATTAAATAGGCATTGAAAAGAATGAAAATAGGGAAGCATGTGGCCCAAATGAAATACAGATAGAGGTTTGGAAATGCTTAGGAGAAATTGGATTGACTTGGTTAACAAAAATTTTCAATAAAATTTTAAAATCAAAACGGATGTCAATGGATTGGAGAAGAAGCACGCTAGTGCCAATCTTCAAAAATAAAGGAGACATTCAAAGTTGCTCAAACTACTGAGGAATTAAACTTATAAGTCACACTATGAAACTTTGGGAGAAGATAATTGACAATAGGCTAAGGAGAGAAACAACAATATCAGAGAACCAATTTGATTTCATGCTTGTGAGGTCAACTACGGAGACGATTTTCCTTGTAAGACGATTGTTAGAAAAATAAAAAGAAAAAAAAATATCTTCATATGGTATTCGTAGATTTAGAAAAAGCATATGATAGGGTCCCTGAGATGTTCTTTGGTGGGTTATAGAAAGCAAAAAGAGTGAATGTTAGATACATAGACACTATTAAGGATACGTATGATGGAGTAGTAACGAGTATAAGGACATTTGGAAAAGCTACAAAAGAATTTCCCATTACGATAAGACTACATCAAGGATCGGCTTTAAGCCCATATCTATTTACTTTAGCTATAGATGAACTAACTAGACATATTCAAGAGGATATACCATGGTGTATGCTATTTGCATATGATATTGTCTTAGTGGATGAAATAAAAGATGGAGTGAATAGGAAATTAGAACTCTGGAGGAATACATTAGAATCTGAAGGCTTTAAGTTCAGTAGGACGAAAATCTAATACATGCACTGTGAGTTTAGAAACACTAGATATCAAAATGACAGAGTGGTAAAATTAGGGGAAGTTGAAGTTCCTAAGGTAAACCATTTTAGATACCTAGCATCAATCATACAAAATGATGGTAACATTGAGAATGATGTCACACATAGAATTCAAGCCGGATGGAAGAAATGGCGAAAGTGTAACATGGGTGATTTGTGATTGAAATGTTCCTACTAAGTTAAAAGGAAAATTTTATAGGACCGCAATTAGGCCAGCTATGCTCTATGGAAGTGAATGTTGGGCGGTAAAGCAACGACAATTACATAAAATGAATGTAGCAGAAATGAGGATGCTTGGGGGATGTGTGGTAAAACTCGTAAAGATAGAGTAAGAAATATAGAAATTCAAAGACAAGTAGAAGTAGCACCAATTGATACAAAGATTGGGGAAGGGCGATTACGGTGGTTTATACACCTGCAAAGATGACCTACAAATGCCCCAACTAGAAAAATTGACTCAATAGAAACTGTAGAAATTCGACGAGGTAGGGGCAGACCAAAGCTAACATGGGATGCATTAATTAGGAGGGATTTGAATGGTTTGTAAAGATCGCCATCAATTGCACTTAATCGAGCACAATGGAAAAGTTTGATCCATGTAGCTGACCCCAGTTAATTTGGGACTGAGGCTATGTTGTTCTTGTTCTTGTTCTTGTTCTTGTTCTTGTTCTTGTTGTTGTTGTTGTTGTTGTTGTTGTTGTTGTTGTTGTTGTTGTTGTTGTTGTTGTTGTTGTTGTTGTAGAATAGATTAGTTTAGTTTAAGAAACAATTAAAATGGATTTCCTTAGCAATAGAGTAATTTAGACTAGGTAACATTGAGTGCATACACCTTTCCCTGATAACGATATCCGTAATCAACGTAAGTTGGTCACAGTATTGCTACAATCGAGCCGTTACACTTGCGGCCACGATCAAAAACCTAGTGTAATATAGTCTTTTACTTCTAAAATGATCCTAAAATGTATTATAAAACATATAAAATTATTGACTTGTCAAAATGAGAGGCACTCGAGTAGTCCAGACCACGAGTGCGGTGCCATAAGGAAGGGGTCGACAGCGTTAGGCAGACTCAGGTCCTAGGACGCAGCTACACCTGCTAAACCTAAACTATCGTGAATAATGGATATCAAGTGCCTCATATAAATCACATCTCATTTCGACAAAATCTAGTGAATCGGGGTCGTGGTCCTAATTGGAAGTCGACAACCACACCCCAGAGACACGTACCTGACCTACTTGGCCCTCGAACACTCATAATATTAGTGGAAAGCCATGGAAAACCTAATTCATAATTTAAAGAGTTAAGAAACAAAAATGAATTATTATGGAGATTCTTATTGGTTTACTTCAAACTAAGCAGAAAAAAATAGTCTCGCGAATCACAACACTCGTCCCAATCAACCCTTAACACCCATCTCTAGCTAGCTTGGTAATTGTTGTCCCATTAGATTGGTTATATATGTGTTAGAGTTATTAAGTTGCATTTACCATCATTGTTGCTAATATAGTTCAATTGTAATCTAGCTTGACTATGTGTAATTTAACTCTCATTTTGTACTTGGTATAAGGCTACTAAGAGTTGTTGTTGTGTAAGCAATGTAACTTGACATATCGGTGTTAAACAATTCCATGTAGAGTCCTACAAATCATTCCAAGTCAATTTAGGGGCTAATGGTTCCTTTCTATTATTTCAAGTCCTCATTGGGCACTTAGTTCGACCAAAAATATCTGAACTTGCTTAATATTTTTCAACACAATTTATCCATTATTTTTGGGTATTATTGAACTAATTAGAATCATTAAAAATAATTTCAAATGTGTGTACAACACTAGTTTGCAAAATAATCCCCTAGGGACTTCAAAATAAATATTCGAAAGTTGGTTTTCCTTCGACTTGAAAAATGACTTAAAAATAAAAAGAATTTTTTAAAATTCTCGAGGTTGGTTATGTGAAATCTAAATTCTTGAAACCAAGGTTTTCAAGTGATAAAATATCATTTAAAAGTCTGAAACTCAATTTACAACTTTATGTGAAATTTCAAGTCCTTACTTGTAAATATTGAATTCTTAGTTGAAAAGCGATTTGAAAACTAAGTTAGACATACCAAAAAATCACGAAACTCAAGTGGGCACCATCAAAGTTATCCAATAACTTATTCTCAAGATTTTTGTTCAATTTTGACAACATTTAATGTCTCGAAATACCTTAAGTAAAAAAAAAAACACATTAAGTACATTTCACCTATTTCAAATCCATTTGGAAACCAAATCAAAATACATCAAAAATTTACGAAACTCAATGAAAAATCTCCCTACAAAACAAATATATAATCTGAAAAGTTTAGTTCGATTTTTGCATTGTTTGATGCCCTGAATATGCTTAAACCCATTTCAGCTTAAAAGTCACAAAAGTGTTATCCCTGCGAATAAACTCTGAATTTTAGCCAGTTTTTGACAAATTAAATGATGTGATTTTTGAAATCTAATGATTCTAAGTTTTTGTTCTTTCTCTAAGCTTTCCAACAGTATGCGAAACATGAAAATCCAAGTTAAAACAAGTGAGTTTTGCTTACCTAGGGTTGGATTCTTAATGCAAGCTTTCTCCTCCTAGCTTGAATTACTCCAATTGTGTCCTATCCTTTCTTAAATTCTCAACAACAATGGTGCACTACTCACTTGTTCTCTCAAATATTAAAGTTCTAAGGTTAGAGATGGAGAAACTCATGATAAGTCCTCCTTATATATCTTGGCCCATATTAACTTATAGCCATTGATCAACCTAGTTTTACAATTTTTAGGAACATCAAAGGTTTAATCTACATCCAATACATGCACCCTTAGATGTCCACTTAGTGATCCTAGGGTTTTTCATTTCTTAAATTCCTAGGATCATCTCTAGGTTCATGAGAGTACCTATTTCACTATAGGCTTGTTAATTGATATTAAAGTTTATTTTGAGACTTTATGTAAGCAACATCAATCCCACTAGATCAAATAAGTCTTGTTAACTTAGCCTATAATTTGTTTAACTTAGGCATTTTTTTTATTTACATTATCTTAGAACCGAAGTTATTGTCTAATCTAGCATTATACCACTATATCCCTTACTCGACGCTCGTAACGTGCATGCACATTGAGATGAATCAAAGGTTTAATCTACATCCAATACATGCACCTTTAGATGTCCACTAAGTGATCCTAGAGTTTTTCATTTCTTAAATTCCTAGGATCATCTCTAGGTTCATGAGAGTACATATTTCACTTTAGGCTTGTTAATTGATATTAAAGTTTATTTTGAGACTTTATATAAGCTACATCAATCCCACTAGATCAAATAAGTCTTGTTAACTTAGCCTATAATTTGTTAACTTAGCCTATAATTTGTTTAACTTAGGCATTTTTTATTTATATTATCTTAGAACCGAAGTTATTGTCTAATCTAGCATTATACCAATATATCCCTTACTCAACGCTAGTAACGTGCATGCACATTAAGACAAATCTCTCACTCGTAACTTCGCCAATATTAATCACATTAAATTGGATAATATTAGGTATAGCAAGGTAATAAAAACATCAATCAAAAATAATATACCTTTGTGTCGACTCCCGGGGCCGACCGAGTATGCCATGTCACGTTAGGTCCACGTCAAGTTCCTGAAAATGACACATAGTATGAGTTAGAGTTTTAGGGTCGCTATATAAGCGGTCCAAATCCATCAACTACTAGCCCGCAACCGCAAATTTGATTTCATAGAACTGCGGACTAAGTTCACGATTTCAAAATGGTGAAGTCTATAGGGGTGTGAGAGGTATACACAAACACCGGACCCACGACTTACACTCGAAGATCTAATAAATATAGGAATGTAAAAGATAACAACTCAAACACTACACCCGTGAGTACCTTCGTAACACACTAAATCCCAAGACATTCGCATATATAGGAATTGAAATCCAAACATAGTCTCACATCAAGTATTTATCACAAGGAGAAGATAATGAAATCATATTAAGCATCCAACTAGTTTACTTGCAAAGAAATAGGCTAAATAAATGAAATGAATAACTCTAGAGGCCCTTACTAGTTTACTTACCTAAAAAATATGCAATAATTCAAGCTCTCGTGACTCTCACATGGCTCCAAACTCCCTCGAACACCCGACACTAGTCAATTAACCTATTGGTATTGGATTAGTTTTGTGTTATAGTTCACTCAATTGAGTTTTTAGTCCAAATCATCATAAAACAATATTCCAAAAATTGGTTAACACATAACTTCTAAATAGAGCTCCAGATTTTACAAATTTCATATACGAGTTAACTCATACATCCAAGAATAGCATATGAGAAATTTAGCTAAATCACACCATAAACGAATGAGTTATAATTTTTCTTAGATGTTAGATTTATTGTGTCCAATTTAAGAAGTTAAGCAATTACTAATTTTGAATTCAATTTCTTGCTAATTGGCTAACCCAATTTATGAGATTCTTGGATCATTAGATAGCCTACTTTTCAAGTTTAAAAGCCTTATGAGTAGTTTCTTAAATCAGTTCAAGACCTAGTGCAAAATCAGTAGCTAATATTCTATCTCAAAACAGTTTAAGTCTTAATATTTCAAACTTTTCCTACCATACTTCATAAAAATCTCAATTCACATCAGTCAATACTAGACTCAAATACATCAAATATAATTGAATCAAGCTCCCAAAATCTAAGAATTTGATAATAAGTTAAGATATCCATGCATAAAATCCAATTTGGTTAACAAACTCCATGTCAACAAAATTAATTTTTTCAATGTTTGAAGATCATTTGAAAGACTGATATTCATCATAAATTGAATTCATTGCTTCAAAAGTTTCTCAATATTTCCAACTTCCATAAAATTAACCAACAACAACAATAATTAACATTAAAATATGGTTCATCCATTGTGTTAACCAAAACATAACTTTTTTGTTAGAACACCAAAAATAATTTAGATTCTTCAATTGCCTTGAACCCATTCAAAAATCAAAATTGAAAACATGTTTTTTTAAGAATATAATTTTAAGTGCCAAATTCAGATTTTCATGCATACTAATTAAGATTACTAAAAACAACCCATATTTTGAACAAAATCTCTAAAAAAACACCAAACAATAATAAAAAAACTGAATTTCATAGATTGAATCATCAAAACCATTTTTAGATATTTGAAAACAAGTTCTAAAATATCTTTATTGAAATTCCAATCCATTTGCATCCATTTACTAAAAAAAGTCAATTCATAACTTGCATTGCATTCAAAAACCTTAAATTTGTATTCCAAAACCATATTGAACATTCATGGACGACAAAAACCGTTAACATACATTCAAAATTAATGAGTATTTGTCCAGTACTAGAAACTTTCTAAAACATAATTTAAGAGTATGAAATCAAGGATTAGAAGACTAATTTACCAAATATTTAATCCCATTGTTGAAATTGAACAAAAACCTAAATTCTGAACTCAAAATCTTGACATTCTTTCAAAATATCAACACTATGAATTTGGTTTTTCAAATAAGGACTTAGGGCTGAGATTTCAAGTTTCAAAGTATCTGACAAAATGAGAATCAATGCAATTTGCAAGTTTTAGAAACAAGTTTTTGAATCCAAAAGTCATGCATAGTTAAAAATCCTAAATTTGCGTTACGTAAAGCATGGAAAAGAATGAACATTGATATACCTAGGGCTTCATTCGTTGAGATTCTCTTGAGTGTTGATAGTTCAACCCAATTTTTTCAATTTTTAGCACTTGGATTTGATATTTCAGCAAGCTTTTGTCATCTCCTCGTCTCCAATGTGATTTTTAGTGTTGAACATGAATTTGCATGAATAAGGAGTCAAGTTCAACTTATATATACTCTTGTTTTAAGTTTGTACCCTTCATCAATTTCTTGTTGCCAGCGAGCAAAAATCTATTTAGAAACCAAATTTTTAACATCTTTTAAAAGAATTTCTTTCGATGCTTTACAATCAACACGAATTAAAAAATTTAACTCATGGTCCATGTAAAGAATTTAGGCATCATATTTATTATTTCTCTTACTTAAGTTAAATGACAATTTAGCTAGCCTTATTAATTCAGTTAGGCTTTATTTTTTTCCATACTTTTTCATTTAAGCTAGTGAAGTTATTTTCATTTGCTATTGAGGGGATTAATTAGTCAAATTAGCTCCTAAGTTATTCACTAGTTTACATATTTTTTTGTAAAAAAAAAAAAAGAAAATTCAATAATCTACCCAATGCCCACAGGCACACATTGTAACAACCCTTAACTTTATTCGTGACACGTGTCATGTTTTAGGACCGTAAACTGGACCATCGTGACTTGACGAACTTGTCGAAACCTCTGGAATTGACACCGAGGTAAATATTATTTTTCCATGGTGTATGTATTATTTATTTATTTATACCTAAAAATGTGAATTTTCTAACGTCCAAATGTGTGTTTATTTTTTGTGTCAACATTGCGAGTGAGGTATACACTCGGCATTCGGTTATACGAGACATTAAGCGGGGACATACCTCGAGTTGCATGTCAACGTGAGACCGAGGTGGTGGCTTATAGGGTAAGTGTACGTTGAATTATTTGTAAGTGGTCTAAGTGGCTTTAATGTGGCCACATTGATATAAATATTAAATGGTCATATAGTTAGTTAAAATAAAACAAATGCTTTAAGATGTGCCTCAAGAAACGTATTGCACCATCTAAAGACCATGTGAGTCTACGATTAGAGTCACTCAAACATGAATTAAGGGACCAGTGGGAGAGGATGGACCACAATATAAGTCTTGAGATATGGAAGAGCACATAGATGTAAGGCTAAGGTTTAATCAAATTCAAACATATAAAACACATTGGTCAAGCAAGCTTATCACCTAATTTTTCATTCTCATCATTGGAAGCAAGAAGGGAAGAAGAGGGGGTGCCGGAGTGATCAAGAGATGGAAGAAAGTTCATGAAAACTTGCAGTGAGAAAGAAGATCGAGCTAGGTATTCCATTTACATAGCTTGGTCCATTCATTCAATTCATGTATTGGGACTTGTTGTTGTTGTTTTTGTATTTTGATTGATGTTAGGGACCCCTACTAATGTGTATGAGGGTTCCCAAACAAAAAACAAGGCATATGTGTCATGGAAAACCTGAATTCGAACTGCGAAATTCTAGGTTCTGCTGCACATAGCGCGCTAGGTAAGAAATCTAGCGCGCTAATATGGAAATTAGCACGTTAATATCAAAAACTAGCACGCTAATCTAGATTAGCACGCTAGATTTACACAGTAGCGCACTAATGTAGGAATTAGCACGCTAATATCAGAATTAGCGCGCTAATATCGGAATTAGCGCGCTAATTCCCTTGGCAGTACCAAAAATTGAAATTTTCCAAAATCTCCATAACACTATAATTGGGTTTAAAAATATGTTTTAGGACCTCATGAACCTAAAGGAAGGTTTTGGAAGTTTGGGTATTCACTTAAGAAGCGTATCTGAACCGCGAGGGTGGAATAGTGCAGGTCCGAGATATGTGAGTAAACTAGTTAAGGAAATGCATAGTAATTCATATTCCATATTTATTGTCTTTATTGATAAATGTCTTTTTTTGGAATTCCATTCTTATTTCCTTGGTTGAGTAAGTGTGTTGGGAAGGTACTTTTGGGATTATAGCTAGTTGGGCTAACGTGAACACTGCTTGCGGGAGTGCAGCTACCCAACCAAACATGAGTTTTCCCCGAGTACTGGATTGTTGTGGTTTGTTGTGGATTGTTGTGGATTTAAGACTACTTAGTTGCCTCTTTTGATTCCTAGGCACTCATATTTCGTCATGAGTGCCTATCGGTCTGTTTATCATGCACCCTCTTTATTTTATCTGCCTTTTAATACCTGCATGATTTTTGGATTTTTTTTACGTGATTCATGAATTGTTGTTTATATCCTTCTAGGTATTACATTCTACTTTATCGTACTCACCGTCTAGTTTTTGGAGCAGTTCCTTCCTCGCACGACTATATGTTTTGCCATTTTTGTTGTAATGATTGTATATTATTGTTTTCTTGAAGACACTAGGATAGAATGAGACCGAGTGATATAAGATAAACATGTTTATATGATGGTTTTTAGGGTTTCCACACTGTAGGTTATTTCATTGTTAATGAAATCTACGTTATTTACTAAAAAATACAAATTTAATTAGAATGTTCTTATTTGAGGCTAACTAGGCTTGTATTGAATTTGCAAGGATTGACTCGGGGGTCCACGTGTATTTAAGCCGGGCGTGGCCCAATTTTATGGGGAACTGGAGTCATCATAGTTGGTATCAGAGCCCGATTTTAAACCAACATAAGACATAATTGGAACCAATAGTGGAACCTTATGATCGTGATTTAGAAACTTCGATGGGAAGTAAAGAGAGTTGGGAAAACGAAAAACTTGATCATATATGCTCTATTTGTTGTATTGTAATATATTATATCGATAACTATCCATTGATTCTGAGATTCGCTTTCTATTGCAGATAACGATGACAGATCAGGCTCGACCTAGTGATGACAGTGGGGCTACAGGTTCTCAATATGCGAGTGTCGATGAGTTGCATATTCTATAAAAGAGAGCTGCATCTCAGGATCTGAGATTATAGGACATTTCGAAGATACTTAGAGCACCGACTACAGCTACACCATCACCACCAACTTCATCGACATTGCCTTTTATTCAGGAAACGGATACAGCGATTGTAGCGACTACTACGATTATTGCAGTCGTACCAGAGATTACAGTTGTACCTCATGTACAGACTGAGGTAGTGTCTGCTACATCACTAGAGAAGGGCATTAAGGCGACTGCAGAGGCTAGGCGATTGAGGGAGCTTAAGAGGCATAATCCAACAGAGTTCTATGATGGCACAAATTTGGAGGCTGTTGAGAAATTATTGAAGATCCATGAGAAGGTGCATAGTATCACTGCTATTGAGGAGTACAGGAAAGCCTTGATTTTTTTCATCGATGCTTCTAGGAGAGGCTAACGACTGTTGGACGACGATGGTTGCTACCAAAGGGGTACCCAAGGATTGAGCAGACTTCAAGAGGCAGTTTAACTTGAAGTATTTTCCTCCTACCGTACCGCAAGAGAAGAGGAACCAATTCACCTAATTGAGATAGTACGCTGATAAGTGTGCCATGGGTTATATGGGATGTTACTTATAGCTCCTTCCGTACGCTAGATGCGTGGCAAACTCAAATTTCGACCTGGTGTACTATTTCACTAAGGGATTATTACCCGTAATTGGAGGTGTCAATGTTTCCACCGAGCCTGACACATTGCAGAGGGCTTACGAGAGGAGTTTAGCCAAGGAGGTTTATTTACGTACACATCCTGATGAGGCTAGACCTATTCAAAATGAAATACCATTGGACCGCCGATCTAATCGGGATAAGAAGATGAAGAAGTTCAATCAGGGTTTTAGAGACATGAGATCCCATAGTGATGGATCTGTCTCAGCACCAGCACGACCTGCTCAGACTACTACTCATGTTCAACCTATACCAGTGCTGAGTTTTGCTAGCAGATCACCACAGGATACCTGATCATTACGGTAGCCACAGAGGTAGCATTCTGAGAGTACGGATATGGGTAGAGGCAGTGGACAGATATAGAGGTTTGGATAGGCACAGACTCAGAGTCAGACACCTGCACAGGGTCGAGGACAGAGTAAGACATAAGGGTTGTCTTCTGGATCGAAGGAGCAACATACATGCTTGAAATATGGTTAGATAGGTCATCACAGAGTCAGTGTCCACAGTTAGGTCGAGCGCGGACACAAAAACATCAATAGCAGCGGGAAGAGTTCATGTTGCTGTTGAGCCAGATCATGGAGCTTCCCGAAATCTCACTGAGGGTATGATTTTGATTTGTGGTACTTTAATGCATACTATGTTTGATTCTGGTTCGACTGTTTCATTTATTTCTGGATGCATGGTACCACTAGGCCTAGTAGACCCTTGATCCTTAACACAGTTGTTGGGGACAAGGTGTACCCGAACTTATTATGTGTCGACTGTTTGGTAGAGATAGATGGTCATAATTTGCCTGCATAATTGAGAGTTTAAGAATTTCTTGAGTTTGATGCTTTTCTTGGTATGGACAGGTTGGGTACGTATCATGCTTCTATTGATTGCTACGGCAAGTTAGTTACGATTCCATTGTCAGATGGGATGGAGATCCATTTTTAGGGAACAGCTGTTTTACTTCCTATCACTAAGGGAATAATTGCCACCAATAGTGAAATTGAGACACTTGCGAGTGTCATGAGTACTGCTGAGAGATCAGAGACTTGTATTAATGACGTGCCAGTAGTGTGTAAGTTCATTGACGTATTTTCGGATGATCTACAGGGATTACCACCGCCGTGAGAGATTGACTTTATCATTAACTTAGTCCTCGAGTGAAACCTATTTCTATACCGCCGTATAGAATGGCTCCTCAATAATTGGAGGAACTGAGGACTTAGTTAGACAAGTTATAGGAGTTAGGGTTTATTCACCTAAGCGTGTTACCACGGGATGCACTAATTTTATTTATGAAGAAAAACGATGGCAGCTTAAGGTTGTGCATCGACTATAGGCAACTGAGCTGGGTAACTATGAAGAATAAGTATCGACTTCCTCGCATCGATGATTTGTTTGATCAGTTGAAGGGATCTCAGTGGTTTTCCAAAATTGACCTGCAATCAGGCTATCATCAGCTCAGGATTAGAGCTGAAGACAGGGAGAAGAATGCGTTCAGTACGAGATACGACCATTATCAGTTTACAGTCATGTCGTTCAGTTTGACTAACGCACCAGCTATGTTTATGGATCTCATGCATAGAGTACTGAAGGCTTATCTTGATAGATTTGTGATTGTATTCATAGATGAAATTCTCATCTATTCCAGGACTCGTGAAGATCACGAGGAACATAGTCAGGCAATTATACAGACTTTGAGGGAACACAAGTTATATGCCAAGTTTAGTAAATGTGAGTTTTACTTTCAAGAAGTCAGATTTTTTGGGCACGTGATTGGAGCCTGCTAAGATTAAAGCAATGATCGATTGGCCTACACGGACTATAGTAATCGAGATACGTATTTTTTTGGGATTGGCTGGTTATTATCGTCATTTTGTGTAGGATATTTCCCGAATTGATGCACCAATGACGAGAATGACTCAAAAGAATGTGAGATTTGACAGGGATGAGAGTTGTAAACAGGCATTTTCTACTTTGAAAGAGAAGCTGACGATTGTACCAGAGTTGGCATTACCTGAGTCAGGGAAAGATTTGGTTGCATATACGGATGCTTTGAAGGTTGGTTTGGGTTGTGTGTTGATGTAAGAGGGCAAGGTGATTGCATATGCATCTTAAAAACTCAAAGTTCACGAAAAAACTATCCGATGCATGATTTAGAGTTGGCCACTATAATGTTTGCATTGAAGATTTGGTGATATTACCTGTATGGCATGCGGTTCACTTTATTCACTGACCACAAGAGCTTGAAGTACCTGTTTTCTTAGAAAGAATTAAATCCGAGATAGAGACGTTGGTTGGAGTTTCTAAAGGATTATGTTTTTGCCCTGGAGTATCATCCAGGGAAGGCCAACATCGTTGCTGATGCTTTGAGCAGGAAAAGGTCATATGCTTACGTAGTAGTGTGCCATGTGACTCACGAGTATGTGTTACTCGAGGCAGCTGAGTTGATGAGTTCAGATGATATACCGGCTACTACTAGGACACATATTTGTGGTCTGATATGGGTGCAGATCATTCAGATTGTGCGCGATGGAACGCAGGCTGAAATGTTATATCAGCGATTCAGCACTATGGCTGAGAGTGCAGATCATTCAGATTGGAATCGATTGACAGATTCAGGTTTGAGGTTTCGAGGACGACTATAGATTCCATTAGTGGCTAAGATGCGCACTAAGATACTTCAGTTGGGGCATGTGCCCTAGGTCAATCCATTATTTGTCTTTATGAATACTTTTAGTTAATAAAATAGAGGATTTCATTTGATGTTTATTATAAATAATTTGCATGTTTACATTATAATAAGATCCATGGGTATTTACATAAATATCCTAAATGTCCCTAGTCGATCATTATACTGGGAACTATAATGAATTAAGACTAGTGTGAGTCTTGATTGATGATCATATGATGATTATACGTATAGGGATACGAATCAAGATCACGAGTACTTGTTAGGGAACAAAATACTGGACCGACCCGCTATGAGAGCATCACATGGATTAAGTCATAGTCGTTTCTCATGATAAGTATATATTCCAGTCCTCTGACTTGAGATTACCAGAGACTTCAACATTAGGAACACAGTGATTTGACACAATCAAACGTTGTCTTTAACCGGACGATTATAAAGGTTGTGATTGGTTACTATGTGAGCAATGTGATGAAGTTGTGTAATCAAGATAGAATTTGTCCCTCTCATTACTGATAGTCGTGATGTGTTGCTTATAGACCAAAATGAGCCCACCACTTATCAGGAGGCTATGTTTGGACCAGACTCAGATAAATGGCTAAGTGTCGTGAATTCCGAGATGCAATCCATGTATGATAACCAAGTTTGGAACTTGGTTGATTTACCTGAAGGTGGTAAGACCATTGGATGTAAATGGGTTTTCAAGAAGAAAACTGACATGGATGGCAAAGTGCATACTTTTAAAGCAAGACTTGTAGCAAAAGGTTTCGGGCAGACTCAAGGCGTTGATTATGATGAAACTTTTTCGCCAATAGCCATGCTTAAATCCATAAGAATTTTAATTGTCATTGCTGCATATTATGACTATGAAATATGGAAAATGGATGTAAAAACAACATTTCTTAATGGAAAGCTGCTTGAGGACGTGTATATGACACAACCTGAAGGTTTTGTACATCCTGAGAAATCTAGGAAGGTATGCAAGCTTCAGAGATCCATTTATGGATTAAAGAAAGCTTCTTGGAGTTGGAATCTTCGTTTTGATGAAGCAATCAAGGATTTTGGTTTTATTAAGAACGAAGATGAGCCTTGTGTATACAAGAAGGTCAGTGGGAGACTGGGAGTGTAGTTGTTTTTCTGGTATTGTATGTTGATGATATATTACTCATTGGAAATGACATCCCAACATTGCATAATGTCAAGTCTTGTTAGGGAAGTGTTTCTCAATGAAAGACTTAGGAGATGCAGCCTATATCCTAGGGATAAAGATCTATAGGGATAGATCTAAGAGGCTAATCGGTCTAAGTCAGAGTGCTTACATAGACAAGGTGTTGAATAGGTTCAGTTTGCAAGACTCTAAAAGAGGATTGTTGCCAATGTCTCATGGCATAAGTCTCAACAAGACTCAATGTCCTAAGACAAATGATGAGCGAGACCGTATGATAAGATTCCATATGCATCAGCTATTGGATCTATCATGTATGCCATGTTATGCACTCGACCCGATGTATCATATGCTTTGAGCACTACAAGCAGATATCGCCGATCCAGGTGAGAGTCACCGGATAGCGAAAGAACATCCTTAAGTACTTAAGAAGGACTAAGGAAGTGTTCTTAGTCTATGGAGGTTTTGAAAATGATCTAGTTGTGAATGGTTACACGGATGCAAGTTTTCAAACCGATATAGATGATTTTAGATCGCAATCTGGATATGTGTTTATTTTGAATGGGGTGCAATAAGTGGAAAAGTTTGAAGCAAGAGATCGTGACAGATTCTACAACGTAAGTTCGAGTATATTGCAGCGTCCGATGCAAAGAAAAGAGGCGCTTTTGGATCAAAAAGTTCATTTCTGAACTAGGTGTGGTTCCAAGTATTGCTAACCTCGTTTGTTTGTATTGTGACAATAACGGGGCAATATCACAGGCCGAGGAACCTAGATCACATCACGGATCCAAACATATACTCAGGCGTTTTCATCTCATTAGAGAAATTATTGAGAGGGGAGACGTAAAGATTTGAAGAGTACCTACTGAAGACAACGTTGTGGATCCATTGACAAAAGCTCTTCCACAAGCAAAACATGATGGTCATGTTAGATCATTAGGCATTAGATGCATGTATGATTGGCCCTAGTGCAAGTGGGAGATGTTGGGGCATGTGCCCTAGGTCAATCCATTAGTTGTCTTTATGAATACTTTTAGTTAATAAAATAGAGGATTTCATTTGCTATTTATAATAATTAATTTGCATGTTTACCTTATAATAAGATCCATGGGTATTTACATAAATATCTTAAATGTCCCTAGTCGATCATTATACTGGGAACTATAATGAATTAAGACTAGTGTGAGTCTTGATTGATGATCATATGATGATTATACGTATAGGGATACGAATCAAGATCACGAGCACTTGTTAGGGAACAAAGTACTGGACCGACCCGCTATGAGAGCATCACATGGATTAAGTCATAGTTGTTTCTCATGATAAGTATATATTCCAGTCCTCTGACTTGAGATTACTAGAGACTTCAACATTAGGAACACAAGTGATTTGACACAATCAAACGTTGTCTTTAACCGACGATTATAAAAGTTGTGATTGGTTACTTGTGTGCAATGTGATGAAGTCGTGTAATCGAGATAGAATTTGTCCCTCTCATATAAAGAGAGATATCTAGTGGATCCTCGATGTGTTAGACTCGTTAAAAGGCCTAGTCTAAGTGAATTGATATTGATCAATGTCACTTGGATGTTTTCATCTACCTAGAGATCGATAGTGAAACATGTTGGATGACAATTCCATGCCTTATATTTGATCAAAAGGATATCGTGTGACAAAAGGATGTTATATACACTATTGATTAGGTTGTTTCGATTTGATATTCGTACAACTTGGGTAGTCATAATGTCTTGCTAGAGGCGCTTATGACTTGTATACCAAAATGTGTTTTGGTACACGCAACGTTGTATGAGCCTATTGGGTCACACACTAAGAATGGTTTTGCGAGATTTTAAGATGGTTCAGAAAAATGAATTTTATATGATAAAATTCATGACGGAAACGTCCTTGTGGTGTATTACACTTATACTTCTTTAAGTAGGGGTATATTTGTAATTTACTTAACCGTCTATATACAACGGTTGTATAAATAAATGCTTTAAGTTACAATACACGTACGAAAGATCAAAAGGCCAAAACTCTTTTTTCGTTTAAGAAACGACTTAGGGTTTTTGGTATGCTCTGGATCGTTTTGGAGAGAAAAACAAAAGGTTTGGTATTCTCTCGAAGCTAGCACTTTGAGTCTCGGCCGCCGTTCGTGTGTGGACTACTGGTAAAGGGCGTTCGTCGTTGGCAGCGCCTTAGAGATCGATCAACCTTCATAAAGGTATATTGCGACTGAGGTATGATTAAGTTTTTCATGGTTTAAACGTTTTTAATGGAATTAGATTCGGATCCTATTGGGGTTTTTGTCAAAATTGTTTTGTAATCTCCGCTGCGTATGAACCCCAAAACCCAACAACTTCATGAAGCTCACTATTCATGATTTTCTATTCATCCGGGTCGGACCAAAATGTACGTAGACATGCGATGTCTCTTTTGGTGGCTAGGGATGAAAGCCGATGTGTCAGAGTTTATTCGAGCATGCGAGATATGCCAGGGTGCTAAGGCTGAGCATAGGAAACCTGGAGGTTTGCTGCAGTCACTTCCCATTCCGCATTGGAAATTGGAGCATATTGCAATGGATTTTTTCAGTGGTTTACCTCAATCTCCTCGTGGAAATGATAATATAAGGGTGGTTTTGGACAAGTCGATGAAATCTACACATTTTATACCAGTTTCCACTACACACAGAGTTGATAGATTAAGCAGTCTCTATAAGCGAGAGATAGTCGGATTACATGGCGTACCATTGTATATAGTGTTAAATAGAGGACCACAATTTACTTTACTATTGTGGCAGAGCATGCAGGCACAGGTGGCACTAAGCTTGACATGAGTACATCGTACCATCCACAAACAAACGGGCAGTCTGAAAAGCTTATTCAGGTGTTAGAGGACATGCTCAGAATATGTGTTTTGGAATATGGAGGATCTTAGGAAGAATATCTTCATTTGTGTGAATTTGCTTACAACAACAATTTCCAAGCCAGTATCGGAATGGCACCATTTAAGGCGTTATATGGTAGGCCATGTGGATCACCATTGTGTTGGGCAGAGCCTGAGGATGCGGTGACTATTGGGCCAAAAATTGTTGTGGATCACACTGAGAAGATATAGCAGATTCGTCAAAGGTTGAAGAGTGGACCGGATAGACAGAAGGAGTACTACGACAAGTACCACGATGAGTTACTGTACACCGAGGGAGACTACATATATTTGAAATTTTCACCTCTAAAGGGTCACAAACGGTTCGGAATTAAAGGAAAGCTCGCGCCTAGTTTTATTGGTCCATTTAGAGTTACACGAAGAATCGGTAAGGTTGCTTATGAGTTAGATTTACCGCCTTAGCTCACCGGTATTCATCCAGTGTTTCACATCTCTATGCTTCGACTTGACAAATTGAAGGAAGGACGGCAATCGGCGATAGACTTGAGTCAGATTGACTTGAGAGATGATATTACATATGAGGAGCAACCGATTCAGATCTTAGACCGAAAGGTGAAGGTAATGAGGGGTAAGGAAATACCCTCAATTCTCGTCAAATGGCAACATCACGGAGCCGAGGAACTGACCTGGGAGTTGGAGTCATATATGCGTGAGCACTTTCCCTATCTCTTTTGATTTCGGTATAATTTACTTTGAAATTCTCCTTTTTGTTTCAATTTCGAAGACAAGATTCTAATAAGGTTGGGAGACTGTAACGACCTTTAACTTTATAAGTGACACGTGTCATGTTTCAAGATCGTGGACTGGACCGTCGTGACTTGACATACTTGTCGAAACCTCTAGAATTGACACCGAGGTAAATATTATTTTTCTGTGGTGTATGTATTATTTATTTATTTATACCCAAAAATGTGAATTTTCTAACGTCTAGGTGTATGTTTATTTTGTTGTGCCGACATTGCGAGTAAGGTATACGGGGGCATTCGGTGAGTCGAGACATTAAGCGGGGACATACCTTGAGTTGCGTGTCAATGTGAGACTGAGGTAGTGGCTTATAGGGTAAAGTGTACGTTGAATAATTTGTAAGTGGTCTATGTGGCTTTAATGTGGCCACATTGATATGAATATTAAGTGGCCTATAGTTTGCTAAAATAAAACAAATGCTTTAGGATGTGCATCGAGACACATATTGCACCATTTAGAGACCAAGTGAGTCCGTGATTGGAGTCACTCAAACATGACTTGAGGGTCGTAATGGTGCTAGTTTGGTAAATATCTAGCCTTTTATCTCTCTTGGGAACTTGGTCATGTTTATAAAATTCAATGATCATTAAAGGAAAAGGCATTCTTTCATTTTCTTTGTGGTAATGGTCTTCCTAATTGAATCACAAATTAGGATACTCATGGGAACTTGTTCCAAGCTTAGGTTTTTTTCATAAAATCTTTGGCTTGTATGTGCTTTGGGTACCCATCTGAATAAAAAATGAAACCATCCCTCAGAACAGCTTCTAAAATGTTCCTAAGTGTCTCATGGGGAAATCCATGTCTATATCTGTATTCAGGTTTAAGATACTCATTATGTTGCCTTAAATGCACTTTCGGTAAACTATAATACCGATTTATTCTCTTAGGTGAGTTGTCTACTATTCTTCCTTGGACTATGGCTACTTTCTTATTCTCATCTCTGTGACTGTTTGCATAGAATTTCCAAACTAGAATTTCATCCCTCATTTCAACTGAGGATCCCACGTCGTTATCGGAGTAGTAATCCCTAGTGAATAATCCCTAGTTCCTTTAATTTATTAAATTTAGGATTCTAAGCTCGTACTAGATTTTATTTTTGATATTGAAACCCCTCTCCCGTATAATCTTTCTATTCTTACTAATGTCGCTCTTTATCCTAGCAATGGCTTTAGTATTAATAAGATTGTAGGTATGGAAAGAAATGGTGGGTGTCTCCTCAATCTTTTCCTCTCCCTCCGAATCATATTCAAAACTTAAGGGTAGAGAAAACTATTTGGATGCTCTAGTTCAGGGGTTATTTAATGAAATCTCCGTTGGCCTAATTGGTTTGGTTGGAGCTTTAGATTTTTGTTTTGGTTTTTCTACGAGTTGTGCCTTTCGCTTCTTCTCTCGAGAAATTCTACCTTTCCTTTTCCGACCATTATATCGGATTTCAAAAATCTCGGGTTTAAAAACTTAATAAACCTATAAATGATAGAAACGACGTTGTCAGAAATAGTTTGATAAAATTTAAGACTTTGATTTAAAAAGAGAAATCTATTTGGAATGCTTAGTTTGAAATTCGTCGTCAATTTAAAATAGTGTTGACATCGAAGTCTTAAATAAAATATATACTTTAAAATTGTTTTTCTAAATATTGTTAAGCAATTTGGTGACGATTTATACGTTTTTTTGGAATCATAACAACTTAAATTTAAATAAAATCATAAACAAACCTCAAACCCATTCCAAACTCACATTTGCAAACCATTTGCAAATACGCGTAATTATAGCAAAAATCCTGAAATTATTGAATTTGTAAGCCAAAGATCAATGTGATCACTAGTCATATGGTATTCGAATTAATTAAATTATTTGTGCAAGACAATTAAATAAATCCCAATAAATTAATTTCGAGAAATATTGAAAAGCTTGCAAAATTCTTGAACCTAAATTTCAATGAAGTAAAGAGCTATGGTTGATATTATTACCTTCTTGAGAGTGAATCTCTCAAGATTGAAGCTCTTGAACTCCTCTAGACCATCCCTTCAAGCTCTTGGTCGAAAATTCCTCAAACCCTAGTTTGGCTCGAAACCCCCCAAAATTAAGATTTTTAGTTTGAAAGAGACTAGTTTGATGTGTGATTCACTTAAATGCTATGGGATTGAGCTTAGAATGGTTTAGTCTAGGCAAAAAATTTGGATTTTGGTGAAGGGGCGCAATGGTTTGCAAGTGTGAAAGGTATGAAGTATGTGGTGATTTGGGGTTTTTGGTTTAAAAAAAAAATCGCGCCTACTGATTCCTGTTTAAATGGAATCGTTGAGTGTATCGAAAATAATTAAGTTGTTGGAAAATGTTAAGACTTGTTGATTTAACCAGCGATTCCTATTTAAATGGAATCGCTGGGAATTGCCAGACTTTAAATTTCGTATTGATTTTTCTATGTACGGCTACTGATTTAGCCAGTGATTCCCAGTGATAATCTGAATCACTGGGAATAGCCAAGCCTATTAAACTATTTTTTCAATTAATCTTATAATTAACTTATTCATCATTCATAATTATTCATATCAAGGTAGAATTGACTAAAAATTTGAAAGTTTCAATGGAACATATAACTAAATAAATAATCTTATTAAATAAATAAATCTATAAGCAAGTAAATAATGTGACTTGCATAGAAGACATAAAATGTAAAAAAAAAACTCAATTACTTCCCCTCAATTGGAATCACCTCAGAGTTTAAATTCCTAAAATACTTCAAATATAAGATTCAAAAATTGAGAGAATAAGAACATATCAAACTAAACTAAACCGAATTTTTAATAAAATTAAATAAAAATAGAATATGGGTTGCTTCCCATAGATCACTTTTTGTTTAACATCGTTGGCTCGACTTAACCCTTCCAGAGTTAGTTTGGATCTTTAGACTTAAATTTATGATTTTTCACTCTAATATCATTTCAAAAAGTGAGTACTAGGCCATTGATTGTTAGAGTAATTATTGTTTTTAGAATATCCATAATAGTATGAGTAGTTGCTAAGAAAGGTCGTCCTAATATTAAAAGAGGTTTTTCATTCATAAACCGTCACATTACCAAGAAGTCTATTGGTACGGTGTTGTTGATCACTTAAACTGCATATTGGTGACCATTCATATTATTTGAATTGAAGTTCCATCTGGTAAAGTGAATCATTCAGAAGCGAGTGAATTCAACTCCAATTGAGTGTGTAGAAAGAAAGATATAGGCATGAGATTTGAATTAGAATTTGTATCACACTGAACTCTGAATTACCAACCACATTTAATTTTAATGCGCAAGTTTATGCCACTAGGATCATTAAGCTTTTTAAGATTCAAGTTCATTTTTTCCTTTTTTTTTCTTATTGTACTTGGATCTAGAAACCTCCGATTTGTTAATGATTTTTCCATTTTCCAGTTGCTTAGCTCTGCATTCTTTAGTTACTTAATTTTCTTTTAAAATATCTTCAATTGAATCTTTCTTTTGAGTCCCTTTATCGGTATCCGTTGTTACTGCATTGGTGGCCTAAATTTTAGCATTAACATTATCTTGATAGTTTAAGTCTAAAAATTCATTATCTTCTATTTCATTATCACATAACTCATCATATTATTTATTGGTGTCATAGTTATGTTCATTATCAATCTTGAATTTGACAATATTATCATCAAATTTCATAGACATTATTCCTTCAGAAATATCTAACTTAGTCCTAAAAGGTATACATAATTGTATAGGGGAAATATTGGGTGATTAAGAATCTCCCATTTTATGACATAAAAATCAGCTGGAAATACTAAATGATGTACTTCTGCTACATATCTTCTAATAACCCATACGGTTTGATAATGATATTATGTGCTAAGGTTAGATTAACATGCGTATGGTTTAAGATCCTATTTTCAATGAATCATATAGTTTATGTGACATTAATACATGCTTCGAGATCACATATAGCAAATTCAATAGAAGAATTTCCTATGGTGATGGGTATGACAAACATTTCCAGGTCAAAACATTTCTCTGACATTCTTCTTAAAGATGAAATCTTTTCTTCTACGTTTTCATTAATTTATAATTTCCTAAATGATTCAAGTATTTCTTCTTTAGGTTCTTCCTCCCTAGCACTTGCTAATCATTGTGGAATGATAGAATTAGAATACATATATTCTTTTAACTTATAATTATCGTTTACTTTCTTGGTTAATTAATTCAAAATTTTACAAATATTTTTAATAGGCTTCTATTTTGGCTAAATACTACGAGTATAGTCTTTCGAGAAAAGGTGTATATTGCAGTTGCTCGGCCATTTATTCCTTAGTGGGAATGACATTGGCCATTATCTCCTCTTCTTCTTGCTCATTGTTTTAGTTATTTTAGTTTTTTATTTACCTTTTTTGTGTCTTTTGTTGCGTATTCGTTTCTTCTTCATTTTCACAAAATATATTTTTATTTTTTGCTTGATTATTAGTATACGTAGTTTAAGTAGTAGCTTCAATTTGATTGCTTAACTTATTGGTTTATAAATTCATTTGACTTAATTAATTTTTCAGCTTGTTAATAGATGTATTGGTTTTAATTTGATTTTGAGAAACTTGCATAAAGTTATGTAATATTTGTTCTAAATGAGATTGCATAGGTTGAATAATTTGTTAAGGTTATTGCATTGTTTTAGGTTGTGTTGACGCTCTCTGTCTAAAAGTGATATAGTTTTGATTTTGTGGACCATAGCTAAGATTTAAATTTAATTTTCCAGTTTCATAATTTTTTTTATAATATTAGTTTCTAGGTGGACCATAATATTGGTTCATAATTACATTAACTTCTTCATTATTGCCTTCTTGTAAATTAGGACATGCATATGTAGGATGTGTAACTTCATTACAATAATCAACATGGTTTAACTTGATTTGATCTATCGTTTAATAGTAGCTTTAATTTTAACTTGTAATAACATGCAATTTATAGGTTTCATCCCATTGATTTTTTGTTCATATTCCCTTATAAATTTTTGTTGGTCTTCAATGTCCTTACTATAGAAGTTAGGTAAATCACTAATGGATCCATATCTAAGTTCAAATTCGAGAAATCCCTCAGGATAGGCAATAGACATTGGTTCATAAGAATTGTCATTTTGATTAGCTTTCCTAAAAGTAAGTTCTCTATTATCATTATTTTTTATTATTAAGATTAAATGTATTAGTGTCTTTCATTGTAGTAGGTTAGTGTCCTCTATGTTATTGTTGTTTTAAATTACTATTAAATGTCTCATCTTCCTCAGAATAAATGGATGTAAGCATCCTCTGGAATTAGAATGGCGAAAAGGATAAACTATATAATGTCCAAAAATCCTAAGTAATTGTGTTTAAACCCCCTGTAACTGTGCCAAAAATTGACACGTGCCAGGCGTGTACAATAAGTTCCTTTTTTATATTATACTTTAATTATTTTGTAGTAATGGCAAGCGAGAATAGTATCCATATGGATTTTTTCATGGAACAAATTTCTAATCTCGCTTATTATTTGTAATTAGAATCATCGACCCGTGACGTAAGGCCCACATCATGATTTGTGCATTAACCGCAATGAGATGGCCGAGGTGTATGTTAGATTTGTTGTGGTGTATGCCTAACGTCATGTATATGTGTAGACTATTAAGTCACTCCAACTCGTGTATAGGTATCCATACATGAGGGGAAACATACCTCAAGTTGCGTGTAGACATGGGACTGGGGTAGAGAGCGATGTGGTAAGTCTATTTTAAGTTTAGTATAGTTTATATGGTGGCTTTAATGTGGCTATAGTTGATTTGGAATTAAAAGTAGCCTAAGTTAGTAGTTTAAAACAATAGCCATGTGATTTGCATCAGGACGCGTATTAGCACATCTGGAAAAACAATTAAGTTACCAATTTATGTTATTTAGATTAAGTTAGTGGAGGTAAGTTAGACATGTGTTAAAAGGTGTTCCATTGGATAGGTCTCGAGAAACGTGTGTTATTAGATCAATGGTTATCATTCAACCATATCCATTTCATATATATAGTTAGAGATCATTTCATGTAAACCACATATTTTCATTTTAAAAACTTATGAGGGAAGGAAAGTTACAGAAGTGGTTTGAGGAAGAAGAAAATTAGTTTGGGTTAGTGAAATCAAGGTGTGGTGGTTGTTTAAGCTAATGAACATCAACTAGGTAATTTACTTACAATAGTTTGTTTAGTTAATTTGATGAATTCATGAATTAGATCATGTTAGTAGTTGCTTTTATGTTGTTGATGATGTCTTAGGATTTTTTAGATGTTTGTGGGGGTTCCCAAGGCATTTAGCTAGCCTTTGTGTAAAGAAAACTCAAATTTTGATTTTAGAATTCTCGGGTTCATATAGCACTCTAGGTAAATCAGCTAGTGCACTAATCTCGGTTAGTGCACTAGAGACAATGGTTAGCGTGCTAATAAAGCTACTAGCGCTCTAATCAAATCACTTAGTGCGCTAGTTGCCCTAGCATCATAAAAATTTATAATTTTTCAAATTTACCAAAACACTATAACTAAGCCTAAAACCCCAAGTAAAGATCTAAACATATCCAAAAACATGTTATGTGATATTAGGAACGTAGGAAAGGGTTATAGGGGTTCGGATATAAGATTTGAGGTGTCGAGAGGCCAATAAAGCTAGGACTTTACATCGTTTGAAGTGAGTATACTCGTTGATTATTTATTTACGTTTCATTTCCAGATTTGACTTATTTGTTGTAGTCTATATTGACCATGTCTAGCTTTGTACTCCCATATCATGGACTTATTAGTTATTCCTCACGTGTTGAGCTTAATTTCCATTATATTTTGATAAATTGAATTCCTCCATTCATGTGCTATATGTCATTTCTTGCTAATTTATAGTAAATGTAGTATAAATAGCATGCTATTAGGAATTGTGAGTTATGATTGATTTTATAGACTTATATTCTTTGGAAAGTTCGTGCTTTGTAGCAAAGCCAATTCTTGGAATCCTTAATGAGTCATTTTCTGGGATTTATAAAGTAGTTATAAAATGTAGAGTCCATTGCACTATGAGTCACCGATCACACGGGGTTAGAATCCTCAGTGGATGTCGGCACTCGCCATAATGATGAGGCACATGGGGTTAGAGTCCTAGGGTTGCCCATATACGAGGTTAGAGTCCTCTATGATATGCGGGTTAGAGTCCCTTATGAGACTAGGGTTAGAGTCCCTAGTGATATTAGATTGTGTGACACCAGGCATGTCCTTTAGTGGTTAATGCTTCACTGACTCAACGCCCAATAGTAGATGTAACTTCTCCTATGAGAAAACCCACCTCTCAATCTTTTTATGGCCTCATTTTCCAAAGAAAGAACACCGGCATAAACTCGATGAACTCCTTCACCACTTGGTGTCCCTCGATAGTCCTGCTACCTTAAAAGGCATAAGTGTAGGAGTGGACGTGTCCCCAGCTGTAGATTTGTAATGTATATTTGTCTACACGTAGCTATGGCACTGGTTTGTTGTGCTAGTGCTCAAGTTCCTATAATAGTAAAGACTCGGTGCGATCTCGCCTTGGTGGTCTTGGGTGTCACCTTAAAAGTATAAATGGCGGGTGTGATAGCTGCCATGTGCTCCTCTTAAAGGTGATGAAATCGGCTAGCTTTTGCTCTTGAGCCGCTACATGGTCGACAACCTTTGATAGTAATTTGCTAAGGTAGTATGAGACCGACAACCGCTTGCTCCAATGTCTCCACCATCACGTATGTCCGCCATCAATGTATGCGATAGATAGCAAACGTAAATCGCCTACTATGTGATGTGACTCATATTTATGAACATATAGAATGTACCATCTACATAAAATACTTCCCACCACTTTCACTCACATCCCAACTAATAGTTTCTAGGCAAGGATTATCTCGGTTTTCACATCTAAGGTTTATGTTTTATTCAATTTTATGTTTTATTTATTGAGAAATCATGGCTCGATATCAACCGTGATAGCCTCTTCTCTAATCTAGGCACCGCCTTTGCCTAATCCCATAATTAAGCTCATATCTCAACCCCACAGGACTTAACTATGTATTAGTCAGCCTTTCTATCCAAATATACTCCGCATTAGTGTTTAGGATAAATAAAACATGTCACTTTATAAATGAATTTCAAAGTTAATAAAAAATTTATTGAAAGTTATAAAATTTAGTGGAAACCTTAACAAATTATGCAAAAACAATTGTTAAAAAACCTAAATGTGTGGAAACTAGGAGAACAACAATCACGTGCATACATAACAAAGTGGAAAATATAAACAGTGTGATGTCATCATAAGTCAAGGAACTAAACATTCAACCCAATATACAACCCTAAATGGTATCAAAATATAATTGTATAACACACAAAATATCAAAACCTACAAAATGATGTAGAGGTATGCTGCTGGATCAAAGGTAGTCGCCAATCTTCTCCTTGCCCAAATTTACTTGTCGTCGACTGCTCTGCACCAACCATAAAAAAAGGACGGTGAGTATAAAAAGTAACAGTAATCCCCGTTGACAAATTCATTCACATTTCCAAAACAAACTAAATGCTATTTAAAAGCATAAGTTCAATAAAAAAATGTATAGTACCACAATAGTGCTAAGAAATACCACAATTACACAAGTGAAATTGACACAAGGCTAAGTAGTTATGATCTAGATCTGATTGGATATTATAGCCCATTATCTCTTACTACACCCCGGGAGTAGGGTGTAGATGCCTGATGGAAGACTATAATGGTGAGCAGATGCAGTTTTACATTGTGGGATGATTTAAAGAAAAGGTTTTTCGAGCAGTACTTTTTGGCCTCTATGGTGAAGAGAATGAAGAAGAGGTTTATGGCGCTGAGATAGGCTAAGGGTAAAGTAGTGATGAGTTATAGAGATAGATATGGCTACTTTAAATAGTTTGCTGGAGGCTTAGTTACAGATGATGTTGATGATGCTTTCTATTTTAGTGATGGTTTAAAACAGTATATCGCATGATCTGTTGTAAGCACCAGAGCCATAGCTCTTTAGGAGATGTACGAGCTGGCCCTTTCCTGTGAGACATATGAGTTGCGTAGAGAGGAGGATGGACAAGCTGAGTTACCAGAGAGAAGAGACAATTTTGAGCTGAGAGGGCTGAGGGGTAAGAGATAGCGGAAAGGAGAAAGACAGTTTGAGAGGGGCGGAGCATAGAGCATGTACGTATGTCCAGTGGCAGTGCACCACCACCAGCCCCTACACATGATACTTATGGCAGACCTTCCTTAACCCCTACCACTAGGCATGCATTACCAGCACCACCAACACCCCGACAATAGCAGTAATATGGTAGAAGCCGGGGTAGAGGTTAAGATTTTAGACAAGGATAGAGGCGGACATAGGGACATGTCCAAGATTATCAGGTCCAAAGACAACAATATAGCCAGCATAGACCCATTACATGTTAAAAATGCGATCAAGTGGGGGCACATGGCCCGAGAGTGCACGTAACCAGCGACAACTTATCCACAGTAGCGTAGAGAGGGAACCCATATAGAAGCAGAACATGATTTTGGAGCGACTTGAGACCTTATCGAGCGTACGATTTCCATTTCTAGTAGAGATGCATATGTATTATTTGGTTCCGGTTCTACAGTTTTATTCATTTCTCGTCACATGGTAGACATCTTAGGCTTGACACTTGTTAGGCTTAGTGTACTCTTGACCTTGAGTACCGCAGCTAAGGATATGGTTTACCCTAATAGTTTTATTAAGGGATGTCCTACCGAGATAGGTAGGTTAGAGTTCCTGCTGACATTAAATCCTCGAATTCTTAGAGTTTGACACGATTTTAGGGATGGATTGGTTATCGGCATACCACGCAAATATCGACAGTTTCAATAAAACATTGATATTTGAGATCTCAGAGCATCTGATATTTACCTATACAGGTAATCCAGTAAGGACGGTGGGCATGAGAGATTGACTTGTGACTGGAGAGGAGACGAAGCCATTGGTTGCATTATACATAATTACAGAGTGTCAGGGACCAAGACTTCAAGATATACCGGTTATTAGAAAGTTTCTAGATATGTTTTCGGAGGATTTACCTATCCTACCACTTCCACGAGTGGTTGATTTTATTATTGATTTGGTACCGGTCACAAGACGGATTTTCATATGACCGTACCGCATGGCACCGTTAGAGTCAGAGGAGTTGAAGACTCAGCTTCAGAACATTCGTCATACCTTTTATGTCACCATGGTGAGCAACTGTCCTTTTTGTAATGTAGAAGGATGGTATTTGAAGACATTGTATTGACTAAAGATAGTTGAACAAAGTCACAATCATGTACGAGTATCCACTGCTGAGGATTGACAATTTATTTGATCCACTGAGAGAAGCACAATGTTTCTCCGAGATAGACCTACGATCAGGGTCTCATTAGTTTAGGATCAGAGATGAGGATAGGTCGAAGACAACATTTAGCATGAGATATAGACATTTTCAGTTCAAGGTCATGCCATTCGGGCTGACCAATGCCCCTGCGGTGTTTATGGATTTGATGCATCGAGTTTTTAGACTATTTCTTGACTGCTTCATGATAGTCTTTATCGATGATATACTAATATATTCGAGGGCCAAAGTGGATCACAAGTAGCACCTTAAGGAGACGTTGCACCTCGAGTAAGCACATACTTTATGCCAAGTTCGGTAAATGTGAATTTTGGCTTTAAGAGGTCAAGTTCATCGGATATATTATTGGAGCAACAGGGATAACAGTAGATCCGATCAAGATTCAGGCAATTATGGATTGGCCAGTACCGATGTCAATTATAGAGTCAGGAGTTTTCTAGGTTTGGTAGGGTATTATCGCTGGTTTGTGAAGGATTTCTTGAAGATAACTCAACTAATTACTAGGTTGACCTAAAAGGATGTCAGATTTGATTGGTTAGAGGAATGCGAGGTAACATTTACTCAGCTAGAGAGATTGTTGACTACTACACCAGTATTAATATTATCTGAAGCTAGATATGGATTCTTGGTGTACACAAATGCTTCGCATGTGGGTCTGGCTCGCGTGTTGATACACGGTAATAGTACGGTAGCATAAGCCTCTAGACAGTTGAAAGTACATGAGAAAAATTACCCCACACATGATTTGGAGATGGTGGCAGTAGTGTTCTCACTGAAAGTGTGGAGACATTATTAGTTTGGAGAGATATTCACATTCTTTACTGATCACAAAAGTTTGAAATATCTCTTCACACAGAAGGACTTGAATTTGAGACATCACAAGTGGTCAGAGTTTCTGAAGGAATATGACTTTTCTATGGAGTATCACTCAAGAAAAGCCAACGTAGTTGCAGATGCACTAAATATGATACTAGCTAGAGATGTAGAGGTTGTCAAGTGCCACACAACACATGAATATGGGTTACTTGAGGCAATGACAAATATGACTTAGCTAGGTAATCCTAGCGACACTCAGGTGATGATTTGTGTACAGATGAGACTTTGGTCCGTACCTATACAAAGAGTGTAAAAGGATTAGAAAACTGACATTCTATACCTAAGATTCAATGAGGGAGCCCAGGGTATTGATTTACCGATTGGACGAAGATGATAGATTAATGTCTGAGACTTAGAGGTAGACTGTGGATACTCTCAGTGCTAGAGCTGAAAGATGAGATTCTTTAAGAGTCACAAAGTTCCCAATTCACCATTCATACAGGCATGACCAAAATGTACCATGAGATGAAGAAACATTTTTTGTAGCTTGGGATGATGGCGGATATGTTTGAGTTCATCAGGAACCGTGGGACTTGTCAACAAGTGAAGGCTGAACATCGCAAACCTTAATGGTTGCTACGACCTTTTCCAATCCCACGATGGAAGTGGGATGACATTGCTATGAAGTTTATGAGAAGATTGTCGAGGATCGCTAGGAGACATGATTCCATCTAGGTGATTGTAAACATATTGACAAAGTCTGTTCATTTTCTACCAGTAGCTGTGCGTTACATGTTCGATCAATTGAGTATACTGTTCGAGCGAGAGATTATCTGGTTGCATGGAGTACCATTGACTAGTATGTTAGATTGAGATGCTATGTGTACATCTAAGATGTGGTGAAGTATGTAGGAGTAATATGATATGTGCCTATAGTTTAGTACGACTTTTCATCTTCAGACTGATGGGTAGATTGGGAGATTGATTCAGGTTCTCAAGGATATATTATGGGCTTGTGTGTTGGAGTTTGGGAGATATTGGGAGGAGTACCTGTCGTTGTGTGAGTTTTCTTACAACAAAAGTTATTAGGCCAGTATTGAGATGACACCATTTGAGGCTTCATATGGCAGATCATGTCATTTGCCGTCATGTTTGGCTAAGCTAGAGGACCGAAAGATTATGGGGCCTGAGATTATTGTTGACCACATGGAGAAGATCAAACTGATCAGTCAAAGACTCAAGGAAGCTTAGGATAGGAATTAGAAGTTTGTAGACATATTTTACGATGATCTCACGTACACAGAAGGAGCCTTTGTATATTTGAATGTTTTCTATTGGAAAGGTTTTTATAGTTTTGGAGTGAAAAGAAAGCTTGCACCAAGGTTCATCGGGCCTTTCATGATTAAGAAACGGGTCGGGAAAGTTGTGTATGAGGTTGAGCTTCCTTCATAGATGTCAAGGATTCACTTTGTTTTTCATATTTCGATGCTTGGGAGCGGGAAGAATACGTGATGGATAGTTTTCCGTACCTCTTTGAGTCAAGTATTATTCCTAGCCAATATCTTCATTTTGAGGATGAAATTCTCATTAGTTAGGAAGATTTATCGCGGCCCGAATTCCTAATCTCGCTTTTTATTCATAATCGGGATCACCGACTTATGACGTAGGACCCACACTATGATACGTGCATTGGCCACGGTGAATTGGTTGAGTTATATGTTAGATTTGTTATGGTGTATGCCTACTGTATTATATATGTGTAGTCTATTAAGTCACTCCTACTCGTATATAAGTGTTGAGACGTGAGTGGAGACATGCCTCGAGTTGCATGCCGACATGGGACTAGGGTAGAAAGTGATGTGGTAAGTCTATTTTGAGTTTATTATAGCTTATATGGTGGCTTTAATGTGGCTATAGTTGATTTTAAATTAAATATAGCTTAAGTTAGTAGTTTAAAAAAATAATGATGTGACATCGAGACACATATTAGCACATCTAGAAAACCAATTACGTTATCAATTTGTGTTATTTAGTTTAAGTTAGTTAAGATAAGTGGGACATGTGTTAAGAGGTGTTCCATTAGATAGGTTTTGAGATACGTGTGTGTAATTATATTAATGGTTATCATTCAACTATATCCATTTCAAATATATTGTTAGAGATCAATTCATATAAACCACATATTTTAATTTTACAAACTCATGAGGGAAGGAAACATGTTGGAGGTTTGAAGAAGAACAAAATTAGTTTGGGCTGGTGAAATCAAGGTGTAGTTGTCGTTCAATCTAGTGAACATCATCTATGTAATTCATTTATACTAGTTTGTTTAATGAATTTAAGGAATTCAAGCTAGTGAACATCAACTAGGTAATTCACTTACACTAGTTTGTTTAATGAATTTGATGAATTCATGAATTAGATTATATTAGTGGTTGTTTTTATGTTGTTGATGATGCCTTGTGGTTTTTGAGGTGTTTGTGGGGGTTCCCAAGGCATTTGGGTAGCCTATGTGTGAAAAAAACTTGAAATTCTGATTTTAGAATTCTGGGTTTTCCTACACGTCGCGCACTAGGTAGATCAGCTAGTGTGCTAATTTCGGTTAGTGTGTTAGAAGCAATGGTTAGCGTGTTAATGAGGCAACTAACGTGCTAATCAAATCACTTAGCACCATAATTGCCCTGACAACATAAAAATCAACAATTTTTCAAATTTTCCAAAATAGTATAACTAAGCCTAAAACCCCAAGTAAAGGTCTATACACATCTAAAAACATGTTATGTGATATCATGAACGTAGGAAAGGGTTACGAGGGCTCGGATATCATATTGGAGGCGTCGAGAGGCCAGTAAGCTAGGACTTTATTATTGTTTGATGTGAGTATACCCGTTGATTGTTTATTTACATTTCATTTACAATTTTAACTTATTTGTTGTAGTCTATATTGACTATGTCTAGCTTTGTACTCTTATATCATGGACTTATTTGTTATTTCTCACTTGTTGAGCTTGGTTTCCATGATATTTTTATAAATTTAATTATTTTCAATCCATTCATGTGCTATATATCATTTCTTGCTGTTTTATTGTAAATGTAGAATAAATAGCGTGCTATTAGGAATTGTGGAGTTATGATTAGTTTTACGAACTCGTATTCTTTGGAAAGTTTGTGCTTTATAGTGTATCCAATTCTTGAAATCCTTAATGAGTCATTTTCTTCGATTTATAAAGTAGTTAGAGAATCTAGAGTCCTAGTTATAGAATCTAGAGTCCATTGCACTATATGTTGATAGGGACACATATCTAGAGTCCCTGGGGATGTCGGCACTCGCCACTATGATAAGGCTCATGGGGTTAGAGTCACAGGGTTTCCTATATATAGGGTTAGAGTCCCTAATGACACTGGGGTTAGAGTCCCTAGTGATACTAGATTGTGCAAAATCGTACATGTCCTTTAGTGGTTAAGGCTTCACTAATGTAAGTCACGGTCGACCATATCTAGATCATAAATACTTAGCCATGTGTCAGTTTTTATTGAACTTATGCTTTTAAATACCATTATTTTGTTTTAGAAATGTGAATAAATTATTTAATCGGGATTAATATTAATTTTTGTACTCACCGTCCTTTTTATGACAATGGATGCAGAGCTGTCGACGAGTAGGCCGGACATGGAGAAGATTGACGACTACCTCTGAGCTAGCGTTGTACCTCTGCATTGAAATTTTGTAGGTTTTGATATATTTTGTATTATACAGTTATATGTTTGATACACTTTGGGTTGTATATTAGGTTGAACGTTTAGTTCCCTGATTTATGATGACATGGCACTGTTTATATTCGTCACTTTGTTGTATATGCATGTGATTGTTGTTTTTTTAGTTTCCACACACTTAGGAATTCTAATAATCATTTCTGCATAATTTGTTAAGACTTTTGCTAAATTTTATAACTTTTAATAAGTTTTTAATTAACTATGAAATTCAATTGTAAAGTGACATGTCTTTTATTTATCCTAAACACTAGTATGGAGTAGATTTGGATAGAAAGGCTGATTAATACATAGTTAAGTCTTGTGGGGTTAAGATTTGAGCTTAATTACTAGATTAGGCCGGGCGGTGCCCTAGATTAGAGAAGGGTCCGTCACAGATTAATCAAAATGCTATTAAAAAATGACATTCAAAGGTTTTAATTATTTTTATTTCATTTTTTATAATAATTATTAAATTAACTAATAACTAACTATAATGTAGTAATACTTTAACTAAATATATTATCTTAATCAATTGAGCCAATCTTGAATCACAATGAATCAAATATACTAAATTTAATAATAAATAAATATCTAAACAAATATCAAGAACATCGAAACATAAACCCATTTTTCATTCCAAACATGTAAATCCAATCTATATATAATCACAAGCATACTTTATAAAGTAAGATTGATCATTAAACTCTAATCATAAGCAAGTAAATTGCCTTTAGCCAAGCATTTATTCTCCTTACACTAGTGGAAAATCTATGTTCTAATTCTATTGAGTTAACCCATTTATTCACACAAAGACATTAAATTCACGCAATAGAACCGTATTAATCTTTATGAGAACTTCGAAAAACTAAATCTAATATCTTTGGAAATCTACTTCAACAATAGATTTAGATCTCAAATCCACCTAGGATATTTAAACGGTGTTTGCCTTTCAAACAATCCTAATTACTAGTACAAATAGATAATGAAACCAAATATCATATACACATTCTAGACTATGCATATAATACTCAAATCCATGATTAAAATCAATAGATATTAACCTTTAAATTAGTGAATCAAAGAATAAAATTAGTTTAAAGCATTGATTACATATTTATCTCATCATATCTACATTGTAAAACGGATCTAGTTCATGTTTGGACTTTGTTTAGACCAAGCAAACTACTCACTTATAATAATAAATAACATTGTAATAATATAAATAAAAGACATAATTTAAAACACATTTGAATTAAACTACTTAAATCTTTAAAAATAATAAAATAATAGACAATGAACGTAAACTATGTAGACTATGGTTTCATGAAAAACCAAGGCTTTTAAGGCTTCAAAGTACAATCAATGGCAGTTAATTTCGTAACCCTAGGCTAGTATTTATAGTATCATAAGTAGTAAACATACTAAAACAACTCAAATAACTCGTAGTTATATAAAATTCTTGAGATATTACCTAGTGATTCGCAACAATTTCGATGTGATAGGTATCGCTAAGTAAATCAAGAAAATTAAGCTCATTAGTCCTTTCTTATGTCCTTCGATTTGGCCAGCGATTCAAGGCATCTTAGAAATCGGCAAGAATCATTGGTTCATAATTTCAGTTCTTCTTTGCTTCCTTAGTGATAAATCTTTGTATACTTCTTTCACTCGATTAATTCACTCATAATCATTTCCTTTTTTCTTTATTTCTTGATATTCTCTATTTATTATCTGAAATATCTTAAACCAGAAAAACCCTGTGTAATAGCATTTTACATCTAAAATAATCTTAAAATAAACTATTGAACATATCTAATTATTGACTTATCAATTATAAAAGAATTAATCAAGTAGAACAAGTATACAAAGAATAATCACCAAGGAAGCAAAGAAGAACATGACTTTTATACAAGCGATTCTCAGTGATTCCTGAAGGGCACTGAATCGCTGGCCAAATCGATAGACTCCTATCACATTTAAATTGTTGTGAATCGTTGGGTAAGATTTCAAGGATTTTAGATAAGAACGAGTTGTTTGAATTATTTGGGGATGTTTACTAAGAATACTATAAATACTATCCTATAGTTACAAATTTAGTTGCCCTTGAGTACGTAGAACAAAATCTCATTGCACTTGGAGACATTGTCTATTATTCTCATATTTTATTACTTTTGGAGAAGATTTGAAGATTCAAGTATTTTAATTCAGAGGTATTTTTAATTATGTCTTTTTTATATTATTTCAATGTTATTTATGATTATGTGTGAGTAGATTGTTTGATCTAAACAATGTCCGAACGTGAACTAATCCATTTTGCAATGTAGTTATGATGAGATGAATATGTGCTTAATGCTTTAAACCAATTGTAGTCTTTGATTCACCGATTTAATAAGTTAATATCTATTGATTTCAATTATGATCTTTGTATAGCATGCATAGTATAGAATGTATATTGTGATAAATGGTTTCGTTATTTATTTGAAGTAGTAAGTAGGATTGTTTGAAATGCAAACAACGTTTAAATATCCCAGGTGAATTTGAGATCTAAATCTAGTGTTGAAGTGGCTTTCCAAAGATGTTAGATTTAGTAGTTCATAGTTCTCATAAAGTTTAATTATCTTCTATTGTATAAAATTAATGTCTTTCTGTAAATAAAGGGTTTGGAAATAGAATAAGAACTTGGCTTTCCACCAGCATAAAGGAAACAAATGGTCAAGCTAAAGACTATTTAGTTACTTATGATTAGAGTTTAATGATCTACCTTACCATTCAAATTACGTTCATGCTATATGGATTGGATTTACATATTTGGAATGCAAAACAGGTTTATTTTTCATTGTTATTGATATTTGTTTAGTTATTTAATTATTATTGAATATAATCTATTTGATTGATTATGAATCAAGATTGTGTTAGTGAATTAAGATAATATAGTTAGTTAAGTATTATCATATTATAGTTAGTTATTAGTTAGTTTAATTATTATTATTATTAATAAAATAAAAATAAAAATAATAAAAACTTTTAAAAGTCATTTTTCCTTGAGAAGTTTGATAAATCCATATGGATACAATTCTCATTTGCCATTACTACAAAATAATTGAAGTATAATATAAAAGGCGAAATTATTGTACAAATCCGACAAGTCAAATTTGTCATAAATTGAAGTCTTTTTTTTTTAAAAGCAATGCAAATTAAACTAAAATCATAATCAAACCCCCAAACTCATTTTAAAATACATTTTCAAACCATTTGCAAATATGTTTGAATATACCAAAATTTTAAACTTCTTGAATTTGTAAATCAATAACCAATGTAATTGCAATGATTAATCTGTTGGAGTAAATGAAATAATTTGTTTAAGATAATAGAATGAATTCCAATAAAAGAAATACCAAAAATATTGAAAAGTTTGCAAGAAAATCCTTCAAACTTGAAATTTGTTGAAGTAAAGAGTTAGGGTTGATGTATTTACCTTTTTGAGAGGGGATCCATCAAGATTTAAGCTCTTGAACTCTTCTAGACTGTTCTTGCAAGAACTAGGCCGAACTTTTAAAGCCCTAGTTTGGCTCAACATTTTCAAATCCGAAAATTTTTGGTTGAATAGAACTAGGTTGAGGTGAGAATCACTTAAATAAACTAATATTAAACTTAAAAGGGTTGAATCTAAGAAAAAAATTGAGATTTGTGGGAATGGATGTAATGATTTGTTAGTGTGAATGAGTTTGTGTTTATGGTGATCTTGAGTTTATGTTTCGCAAACCAAAAATTGTGCTCGGTGATTCGCGTATTAAGTGGAATTGCTGGATAATCGGGTTGTGAGGTGCAGTGACCCACCAATGTTAGCAGTGATTTCTTTGAAGTTTAATTCGTTGGGGATTCACTTCACATAAATTTCACTTAATTTGCTAGTTAGTATCAATGATTTTGCCAGCGACCTTAGTGTTATTTCAATTCGCTAGGGAACCACCAAGCCTAAGTTACGATTTTTTCAATTTATTCCATAATTAACTTATATAAAATTCATTAAAAAATTATTTTACTACAAAATTGACTTAAAATTTGAAAGTGTGATTAGATATGTAACTAACTGAATATTTTTAATAAATAAATAATTAAATAAACAAACATGCAAGTGAATTATGCGACTTGCATAAATGTCATATATGCAATAACAACTCAATCACTTCCTCTTAATTGAAATTACCTCGGAGTTTAAATTCCAAAAATATTTTCAATACAAGAGTCAAAAAGTGAGAGAATAAATACATATTATGCTAAAATAAACTAAATTCCCAATACAATTAATTAAACATAAAATAAACACGAAATATTGGATGCCTCGCATGTGAGCGCATTTGTTTATTGTCGTTGGCTCGATCAACCCTTATAGAAATATGTTGAGTTTCTAAACTTGAATTTTAGGTTATCCACTGTAGTGCCATTATAAAAAGTGAGTGCTTAATCATTGATTGTTAGAGTAATTTCTTTGTTTAGAATATGGATAACAACTCGAGTAGTGGCTAAGAAAGGTCATCCTAAAATTAAATGTGGATCTTCATTAATAAAATATGGCATGACTAGAAAGTTCATGGGTACGATGTAGTTGTTCACTTGAACTCGCACATCCCTGACCACTCCTATTGGTTGAATTAAAATACCTTCTGGTAAAGAAACTCGTTAAGAAGCAAGTGAATTCAACTCCAACTACGTATACAAAAAGAAAGTATGGGCATGAGATTTGCTATAGAATTCATATCACACTGAGCTTTGAAGTATCAAGTCCATTTGGTTTCGATGCACCTCCGAGATCATTAAGTTTTATACGGCTTAAATCCTGTCTTTTCTTTTTCTTATTGTTTTTGGATTTAGAAGTTATCGGCTTGTTAATGCTTTTTCCTATCTCTGGTTGCTTAACTCTCGATTTTTGAGTTACTTATTTTTCGTTTTAAAGTGTTTTGATCTTTCTTTGGAATCTCTTTTGTAGTTTCCATTGTTACTGCATTAATTGCATAAATGTTAGCATTAAGGTTATTATAATAGTTTAAGTCTAAAAATCATTATCATCAATCTCATTATCAAATAACTCATCATATTCATCATATGTGCGTTCATGATTAATTTTGAATTTGACAATCTTATCTTCAAATTCCATAGACATTGTTCCTTCATAAATATCAAACTTAGTTCTAGCAATTTTAAGAAAAGGTCAACCTAATAGTATAGGTAAATGATTAGGTGATATTGAATCTCCCATTTTCATGACATAAAAGTTAGCTGGAAATATTAAGTCATGTACTTGTACTAGAATGTATTCTAATAATCCATATGGTTAAATAATTACGTTGTTTGCTAATGTAAGAATAATAGATGTATTAGTTAAAGATCATATTTTCAATGATTCATAGAGTTTAATTGACATAAAAGTTTTTGATGCTTTGAGATTATTCATAGAAAACTCAATTGTAGAGTTTCCTATTGTGATGGGTATGACAAACATTCCCGAGTCGTAATATTTTTCTAACAATCTCTTATTTATTAAAGAAGGCATATTTGGTCCAAAGTTTCCATTAGATTCTTCTAAAAGTTTGTCTTTAGACTTAGAAAATTCTTTAGTAACTTCATCATGATTTGACACCTTTAAATTTCATTAATTTCTATTTTCGTAAGGGATTCACATATTTCTTCTTCTTCTTGTTTTATTCTCTTTATGTACATTATTTTTCTTTTTACCGTTGTTTTAGTGTATTTTTTATGCGTGTGTTTCTTTTTCATTTTCACAAAATAAATGTTAACTTGTGCTTGATTAGTAGTGTTTGTAGATAGAGTAGATACTTTAATTTGGTTACTTAACTTTTTATTTGTAGAGTCATTTGGTAAAATTAATTTTTCAGCTCGTTAATTGATGTATCGATTTAATTTGATTTTTAGAAATTTGCGTAAAGGTTTAATGATTTTGGGTTACAAAGTTATGCAATATTTATTCTAAATTTGGTTACGCAAGTCAAATAGTTTGTTGAGGTTGTCGAATTGGTATAAATTGTATTGATGCTCTCGATTTACAAGTGATATAATTTTGATTCGGTGGACCGTAGCTAAGATTTGAATTTAATTTTTACTGTGGTAATTGTTGTTATTATATTAATTTCTAGGAGTATCAGAATATTAGTTCATAATCGCGTTGACTTCTTCATTATTATCTTCTTGTAAAAGTAAGACACACATCCCAAGGATGTGTAACTCTATTACAAAATCCAAATGGTTTCACTTGAGTTGATCATCTTTTAGAAGTAATTTATCCATGCCAAATCATTCATCAACTTTTTTGTCAAATTTATTACTTGTTTTATAGTTAACTGATGTGTGCCACAAGTTTAACGATTAGCTTGTAGTAATAATGCAATCACCTTATGTTGATCACGGATATCATCTATAGGGAAACGTTTTTGCACTAGTTAATTACCTATTTAACTTTGAAATCGTTAAGGAAATCCCTTTTTAATTGTTTTTATACTAAACTAATCTATCCTACAAATCGAGTCGAACTTTACTTTAACTCTTATATTTAAGATATCTTAGTTCACAACTTCACCTAGGTAATTTAATATTACACTTTTCAACTACTTTTACATCTCAATATGTTGTGTGCAATGCTTAATTATAATAGTCAAATTTCATTCAAATCCACATTAACCCACTGTCGTGACGGAAAAGACTCTAATGTGCACTAGAACTCAACCTATTAATGTGAGTAACATAACCTCCACATTACTTTAAGACCTAAATTTTTAGATTCATGATAAACTAAGTTTACTATCCATGCCCCCTTAATTAAAAACTATCACTCAATGTTATACATTTTATAGTTGTACCATTCATGTTCCTATTAAAAGTTTTAATGGCTATGATAACTCATTAAACCAAAGTTTATTAAACTTGTGATCAAGATGTCTAAAGCATTATGCTCAAAATTAATAAAAATTCTTACCATTGCACTTTTTATAATCAATTTTTACTCATATTCAAAGAATAACATTTATACCATAGTATCTATTGATCCCTAAGATAAACGGACTACTTACACTTCACTGAAACACATATTAAAATTCATAATTGAAATCATTTCAAACATGAGATGAATATAAATGTATTACCTTGAATTAAATCAATGAAACCAAACTTGAATTATAAACGTGAAGTATTCAATGTTTGTTTCGCATAAACTCCTTAATACTCAAACTAAAAGTAAACCTATTCTAAAATACTTTAATAGTGGCTAATAGTTGATATGTGGTGAGTTTACCATGTCATAATACCTATTTATACTTCCTAATAACAATTAAAAAGCCTACTTTAGAACTTAACTCGAAATAAAACTGTAACTTTCTATTTTTTGCGTGTTTGGCGCTCTCATTAATGACTCGCGTCGTAAGTGTTAGGCCACGGTGCCGCCACTACGCTGTAATTGCATGTATTTATGTTGACCTCTTGGTGCCTTAGTGTTGTCACTCCCTGTCTTGGCGCGGTCCCTTGTATGCCAAAGTGTCGCCACTACGCTAGACTTCCAGTGTTGGTTTCTTCACTTTTTCATTTTTCCCATGCCATGCCTTCCCTTTCTACGCTAAGCCTTTCCTTTATACTACATCATCAAGTATGGTCACAACGCCAACCTTGATTTCATGAGTTTTTGCTCCGTTTCTTCTCATTTTTGCTCGTTTGCTTCTTTTCACCTTAATTCCATGAAAATGCAATAACACCATGAATTAGAACTCATTTAAGTATATTTATACTAAATATACGACTAAACTAATCCAATATATACATATAAATAATCACTTATCAAATATACCCAAACTTAGAATTTTGCATGTCCATAGCAAAGGTGTATTCAACTAAGTTTCCTAATAACTAATTCTCATTCATTTTATATTGTTCAGGGAGTATACTTTAATTCACTAAGTTTCAAGTTAATAATTCACTTGAGAGTTTTTCTTTGCAAACTTTTCATTGTAAGACATGTAGCTTTAATAATACATATAACTTCACTTTCGAAATATCAAAGTAGATCACAACAAAAAAATCATCACTACTCATAAGTTTTTCATCTCAACACTCAAGTAGCAAGTATGCAATCTCATGATTTCTCATTAAACTTAGCAATTTACAAATAAGCATAGACCAAACTCATCATTGTTATACTTTAACACTTCAAAGTCTATAGAACTTCACATAGTTGGAAAGGAAATAAACTTAATTAGCTACTCGTACTCGAGCTAAATCGTTTATCTAAAGAGTTTTAGTTTACTTCCGCCTTCTTTTCTCTATGTTTCTTTACTTTTTCACTCGTTCTTCTTCTTCTTTTCATTTTTATTTTTACAATCCCTGCTCCTTTTTCCTATAGACTTCATTCTTCCTCACCTTTTTCAACCATTAAGTTCTCTCGCTCCATTTCGTTTAGAACTTGTGGGATTATCTCATTTTCTCTTTTATTCTTAAAACTCTTATTGAAACTTCTCACTTTTACTAAATCAAGTTAGTTAACCGCAACTATTAATTTATAATGCCTGTTTATTCTTCTCTTGGCACTAAGTTTTTAGTTACTTTGTATTATCAAGTAAGATTCACACTTATTATAGAATCCTTCGAGATCAAACTCTTTTCACAAGAAGTGTTCTAGTTTCTTACTCTTGTTTTAAGTTCAAGGTCTCCTTAACTCTAGGTTTTAGTCATAAAATCACACCGTTGTTTGCTACATTTCATTATTTCTTCTTCAAAATTTAAAAATACTCTATTGAGTTTCATATCAACATGATACTTGTAATCTACTCATAAACAATTAAAGGCATGAAAATGCAATTGAACTACTTATTCATTACGTAGTACTATATATAACCTAATATATACTACTTAAACATTCAAATAGTATGGAAAAATGATAAAATTATAAACTATCATGCTTTCTTTCTTAATTCCTTCAAAATTAAATTCTAAACAATCATACCTGCAATGTTTATCCTTATTTCTCTGCTTATCTTACCACTTCATATAGTGTAATATAGTGTCAATGCCCCCAAACTTAAACTAAACCTTGTCCTCAAAGTCTAAAAGTAAGCTTGAAACATGAAGACACTAAAACACATAAATATATATAATCACACAAGTTATAAACTAAACATAGAACTGAAATAACCAAATAGTTAACAAAATATCCTAACGTTAAAAATAAATGGTATCAATGTCACACTACAGTCCCCAGGTCTAAAGGATTTCTATTACATTGACTTCAGGACTGCACATCATCATCATTTGCATCATCAGCTCTTGCATAGGATGGTGTCAAAGGACGCTCCATCCTCATACTTTGCACAAAATTTGGATCAAACACATAGTCCGGTGCTACTGGAAAACCTAATGACCTATATGTAGGTCTCATTCGTCTGCTCTTCTCATACTTAGCTATGTCCTTCTCACGATCGACAAACAACATGAAATTTTACTGCCCGTTACATCTATGTTGCTCTCTTATCTCCATATCTTGCTCATATCTTAACATAGTTGTATAATAATACGCTCAATCCTTTTAGTTATGCCTCCACATCCTTGCTATCCATAACATCTACTACCGTGAGTCAAACCTCTAGCGGTGGTACTTGGTGCTGTAGTAGACGAGGTGGTGGAAAGAACTCACAACCGTCCAAGTCCTACTCTCCAATCTTTAGGTTTACAAAAATCATGGCCTTTAGCAAATCCCTCCTACTGTTGCTTATCCTCTTCTTCATTTTCTTCCTATTCTAGCTATTTGGGGAATTTTGTTGTGATCGCTATTACTTGATCCTCTTGTTGTTTGGCTAACAACTTGGCCTTAAGTCTAGCTCCATCGGCTATCTCTTTCCTCTTTAGAGCATTGAGAACTAGGTGGTGATTTCAATCTGAGCATGAAAGCTTCATCCAAGGTTGGTTGGGCCTCTATATTGAATTCTTCATCATTTCTTAGTCTCGCTCTGGCATTTAAGCACATCTGAGTGATCAAGATAGGAAAAAACCAATTTGTTCTCTCTTTCAGATATAATTGAGTCTCTTCGACTATTGTAGATAATCTCTCTGATCTTGATTTCCCCTCTATTTGTAATCTCATAATAACAAGCCGCTTTTAGCTTGTTGATCTCGCCTTATTAAGAAGTGATGTATAGCGATGCAATAGGAAAATGTTGCCATATTATGTAAATTTTCTAATACTCCCCTTATTAATGTACTTTGGCACATTCTCAGCTCTCATTACTCATCCTTGTTGTCCTGGAACAACCAATGCATTCTCTACAGCTCTAAAAGGTTATAGGTTATAGGGTTTCTCATTAACTTCTTCAAAAAAAGCCTGTTTAAATCCATACAAACTTAAGTGTTCTAACCCATAAAAGGTATTGATCTCAATTGTATTAAAGGGAACAAAAATCCTTCTCACCTTAACTGGCTCATCCATAATCGTGAACTTTGCATTAGCATAAAATCCAAAACAATCTTACTCACTTCTTTAACATCATTCTTTCTATAATCTTAAGTGAGTTGGTCCCAATTTTGTTACTTAATGAAATGATTTACTCTTTTATCATACTTGGTCCCTAAATTAATCCCCTTTTCACAAATGAACTCCTTTTATAGGATTTTCTCATATCCATCCTTGGCCTCTCTACAAATGAGAAATTTGGATTTAAAAGTTCTAGGGTCCTCTTCATTAGGATTTCTTAAGGTAGACGCCTCAAAATCATTTGTTCTAATATTGCTAACTTGTTTCCTTGTTGTTACTTTTTCTTCAAATTTTAAACAACTCAGCAACAACGAAGCAATGCAACTCGGTCTTCAAACCATCTAAAAATGATAATTCATATAACACGGATCATGCATACGCCATATAATGCAAAGACATCAACTAAATCCCAATAGGTAACATTAAAACTCAACATTCACACAATCTTGAAAACCTATCCTACAACCTCAAATCCATAATTTTATACAATATCATCAAAATTTTAAAAATTCAAAGCGTAACTAGATGAAACTGTCAATGTACCTCAGTGCCGGATTTATTTTCGGTGTAGAACACTCCTCCAAGTCTTTTTCAATCCAATCCCTCTCACATTTCTCACCAACTGGAACCTCAACACTCATTGAACTCAAAATCCAAAAATCCAAGCCCTAACTCTCCAAATTGTGCAAATCCACAATGCACTTGCCTCTTTCACTCTCAATCCCTAGGAACTCTCTAATCTACTTGAAAATGATAAAAAATTGACTCTATAGGTATGGATGCTCAATGGTTGTGGTGAGGTTTTAGTGCAAGTATGAAGAATAGTGTAAAAATGGGGTTTAAATCATTTAAAATGACCCCGATGCCACCATTGCATCAACAGATGCAGTGGGGTGTTTGTCTATTTTTATGTTTGGTGCCATCTCGACATTGTGGCCTATTCCACGACCCCTTGAGTAATACCCATAGTGTCGAGCCATCTGCCAATGTACTTTGCATATATTTTTTTGCTTATTCTACTCTAGCAGTCATATGTCTTTGTGTATCACTTACATAAAGTGTCGTGCCCGCATGAAATCCATGAAAATAAAAAAAAAAATTAATAAATTTTATATTTTATTCGCCCATGCACCTTACCTTCACTACTTTGAGCTAATTTCCTATTTCTCGCTTTTAAAATGGGTTCATTAGACTTTTTCATTCTGATGAATCATCACCGAGCAATTGGTATTTCCTGCACATTCGACATAAATTTTTGAAAGTTAGAACTGAACTTGTTTATTGTAATTATTAAACTAAATAACTAACTACTAACTGAAATTCAAAAGCTTAAAATTTAAAACTTAAAATTTAAAACTTAAAATTTAAAACCCCTAGGCTACCTCAAAGTAGAATTAAATTTAAAACCCTTGGGATGAACTTGAGCTTCAATTCGGTTTCTTCGGAACCAACTTGATGTCATTGCCTTGAGGGTCTTTTTGGAGGTCTTTGATCTTTTTGCTTGACCTTCCATTATTGCTTCCCTTTATTTTTCTTCAATGCATTGATTCTTTGTTTTTTAAAACCATCAAGCTCATCTTGCTCACTTCCATTCCGTGTTCACGTATTTATTCATGCTTTATCATAGTCAAAGTGTTGACCTTTTTTGGCTTGTGCGTTACTTGGTCTTATCTTGTTTCCTTTGTTGCCGTAGTGCTAATCAATCGAATAGCATTTTTGTTCTTCTTGGGATTGGTGACGGTGTTGCTAAGAAATTGTCATTCTTTCATCGAGTTCAAGGCTATAGCAAGTTGACCGATTTTTCTTTCTAAGTTCATGATGGATTGTGACTGATCATTATCCATCATCTTTATGGCTTACTTTATTCCTTCCATCCATTTCTTATGCATCTCTTGGCATTCCCTATTGCTCATGTCCATGGCTTGCAAATATTTCTCAATTGGCTTTAAAGAACTCATCTCTTTACTATGCCCCATCTTCCCTTATTAGACTTATTGATTAAAGCCCTAAGGTAACTTCAATGCATTATTTGGATTTTAGTAAGAGAAGTTTGGGTTGTTCTTATTCTATCAGTTATAAAATTGTTGACGAGTCATTCCTCTCGGTCTGAAGTTATTCCCATAGTTTTGGTTATTTATGAAGTTGATGTCCGTAGAATTCATTCCCTGTTATATGTCCATTTGGTTAACCATAATGATTTGGTGATTAATGGGTTGTTATGTTACTTGTGGACCTTAGTTTCCCATTTGAAGTTCCGCCATTTGACTACTCACGTTCCACAGCTATGCCATAATTGCGACTTACGAGTCAATCTCATATACCCGTGTTAGTTTCCTTATTGTGGAATAAGTACATGTAGTAGAATTTTGAGATATAAGATTAAGGAGATCCAATGCTCCATCCTCATCCGTGTTTAAAGTAGAGAACTACTTTTTGTGACATCTACTAATGTTCTCGTGTCGTGGTTCATCTCATATTATAAAATTTGGATTTGTACCTATTGCATATATCCGTATCCCGGACATCTCCTCAAAATCTCTTTGAATCTTTCCCTAGCATCGCCAAGAGACTTGGTGTCTTCTTACTTGAACTGATTAATCTCAAGTCTCCTTTTACTGACCTTCATTAGGGGAAATAACTTGTCAATAAATCATTCATTGATTATTGCTTCTAAGGTCATACTCCCTGCATTCAGCTCTTAGAACCAGGATTTGACTTTCTCATCCAATGAGAATGAAAAAATTCTCATATCGATCTCTTCATTTGTAACTCAGGTGATGTGCATGGTGTCGCAGTTTTCCAAGAAATTCTCAACATGTGCAAATGGATTTTTGTTGGATAGCCTGTTAAACAAGTTATTTTGCACTATGTTTATCAGAGACAGTCTGAGAGTTAGGGTATGTGCCCTAGGCCAATTATGTAAACGTTGTTTAACTATTATAAGTAGTTGAATGTTTCTTTTGAAATAATATCCATTGATAATTATTATATCATTTTAAATGTCCCTAGTCAATTATTATTGTGGTAACAATAGTAAATTAATACTAGTATGAGTTTTGATTGATAATCATGTGATGATTATGCATATACAGATACGGATCAAGATAATAGTTATCTATTAGGAACAGATGCTGGACCGATCAGCTATGAAAATACTACATGGTTAATGTCATAAGTGATTCTCATGAGAGTTATATCATTTAGTCATTTGACTTAAGATAACCAGAGACTCCAACATTGAGAGCACAATGTACAATCAAACATTATCTTTAACCGGATGATTATGAAGATTGTAATTGGTCATTGTTTGACTATTATATGGATATTATGTGATCAATATGGAATTTGTCCATCTCTTTTAGAGAGAGATATGTATTGGGCGCCTCGATATGTTAGACCGATAAATGGCCATGTCCATGAATTGATTGGATCAACGTCACTTGACAATTTCATTCTACTCAGAGTTCGACACCAGTAGATTGAACTATAAGGGTGACATTCCATGTCTTATGTTCAATCAAAAGATAGTGACAAAGGGATATGATATACACCGTTTATTAGGTTGTATCGATTTATTGATCTTCATGCTACTTGGGTAGTCATAATTCCTTGCTAGAGACTGCTTATGACTTGTGTACCAAAATAGTCTTGGTTGACTACCAACTTTATATGAACCTATTCGGTCACACACAAAGAATGGATTTGCACAATTTAATATTGTCAGGTTTAATGAATCTTATTTGATAAAATCCATTTTGAAGATTCTAATTAAATGCCCTAGTTTGACTAGGATTCAAGATTCTCCTACATTTCTAGTGTGACTAGAAATTTTATCTCATATCAAATTCTATTTGGAATAGGACTCTAATTGAAATTATAGTATGACTTTAGTTCTTATTTGAGTTTTAGATAAATTAAAACTCTTGTTGGATTAATAATTGTAGATTATCTATGACTCTATCCTTTTTAGAGTTGGACTTTATCTGGGACTCTATTTGGAGTGTGACTAGGAGATGGAGTTCTTTTACAACTCGACCTAGTGTACTATAAATAGGACATAAGGGTCATAGTTGTTGAGCGATTTTTCTTGAGAGAGATTTTTCCTAAGGAATTTTTGTGAGAATTCTCGTCTTAGGATTTTTGGGGCTAGCACTACAGATTGTGATCGTCCATTTGTGTGTGGATTTCTGATAGAGGACGTTCGTCTTTGGCAGTGTCTTAAAAAAATCGATCAACACGAAACCAGGCAGACATGGAGTTATTCTTGCTAAGGTATGATTTTTTAATTGGTACCTCAATTTAATGTAATCAATAGGATCTTGGTTCGGGGATGTTTGAAAACAGCTACTACGCATGATCCTAGTCAATCATGATATTTTAGCTATGGTTGCATCATTTCGTTTAATAGAATTAATCTATGTTTAAAAGTATGAAAGTATCGGTATGGCATTGTTAAAGTAGACGCACCGTCACGCTCATACATGCACAAAATGGGTGCGCATCAAATTTGATGGATAAGATCTTACAATTTGTGTACATAGATATATGTAATTTAGTATGTTGGTGGTTGTATGGGATATGAAAGCCATGATATTGATAAAAAAAAGTAAAAACAATTTGGCTAAGATGGGATACGTTCCCAAGCCATTCAATTCTTTTTGCAATGCTTTAGCCATCGTAGCTACCAATTCAACTTGTAACAAGAATACAAAATAAAATTAAAAGCAAGTCTATTTGTAATATGATTACAAAAATAGAATAAATAGGTGGCCTTTTGTTGATAGCAGGACTCGATCCTTCGTCCATTGACTCATTGAAATGACTTAGCCATATAGGCTATCCATTCCAAGTTGTAATAGGATTACGACTTATTTATGTTAATTGAGTTATATATATTAATTGAAAGAAGTTTTAATTGATTAATTACCATTAATTAAATGGGGTTATCGTTCATTAATTGGATCAAATTAATTTAATTGGAAGGTGTTTTAATTGAATTAATATCAATTTAAATTAGTGGGACTATTATTAATATTAATTAAAATATTTAATTAAAAGAGGTTTTAATTAAGTAGAGTCCGATAAAAATTATATTGAGATATATTTAATTAATGAGATTAATGAGAATATAATCTTTCATGCACTTAGAAAATTTTAAGGTATATAATTTCCTTGATTTATTTTATGATGCCTTGTTGATATATGAAGATGTTTATTCATGTTTTATTTTAATGATCTTTATTCTATGTATATTGGGTATATATGATATTCAATAATTAAATAGATACTAGAATTAGTCACTGTAAAACACTACATGGACCGCAAAACTTGGTAAAAATCCCTCGATTAGAATTTTAAGTTAACGCCACCCATTTTAAACACTTGTCAAGGCCTTAATCACATCAATATGGGTATACCTTCGTAGAGTGTATTGTGTTATCTTGGTGAGGCAAGCTGGGTAATGGTTACCTGGATGTTTTAAATTGGTTTGACTTAATAAACCTATCAAAATGGTTATGGGCTTTAGGCATAGATGAGATGTAACATGTTGTGACATATGATGTCTAGGTTTCATAAAGAACTTGCTATGATGCAATTGGTACTTGTTACCTACCTAAATCATGTGATTTTGAGTGTTATGCCTTAGCTGTCTCAAAATTAAGTGAAATATGGATCTTCAACCACTAATTTAATATTTATGAGGGTTATTGATTTAGTGGGACTTTAATTACCCACTAATAATTTATTCTGCATAATCTTCTAAGCGTAAATGTTAAACTTCTAACAACACTAATCCAGAGTAACTGCAATCAATCCTTGATAAGGATAAAATAATTTCTAAGACTAATTCATGTTTTAATTAGAAAATTGATAAATGTTATCAAACATATAAACAGGGATATACGTCTTAGATTAATGGTTCCTTTTAAACTACCATCTATTAATACAAGGATTATATGTTATTTAGCAAATAGAAAATCAGACTTTAGGAAAGATTCGGGTCGTGAAAACTAATGACATGACAGTGAAACTAAAGGAAATGTTTCAACAACAAGTCACACGAGAAGGGCATAAGATTGTAGAATTTCAAGATTCTTGTAAAATTGTTGAGAACCTATTAATATATCTTTATGTTTGGAACACGAAAGGATATATTACTTATGTCAAATGGCTTGAATCTTCATGTGCTAAAAGTTAGCAGTATATTTGATCTATAATTCATCAAAATAGTTTTGAAGTATATAATATGAATGACATGGAGAAATTTAAGTTACAGTTGCATATGATGTTTAAAACTCTTTAACAAAATATTAAAAAAAGGGGCCTTTGATATATATTTGATGGTTCGTAACATAAAAGAATTTAATAAAGAAAGATAAAGGGAAGGTAAAAGCTACAAAATGTGTTTTTGTCAGACACAGAAACTTTAGTTGTGAGCTAGAATTTGCCAAGTTTTAAAGAAAGCCTTAGAAAATGGATTTTATTTTTATAAGAAGGAAACTGCTCATTTTATAATGAATTACAAATCCTATAAGGAAGACATAATTTTGAATTGTTATGAACATTTCATAATGAATATAAGAAAAATAAAATCACTTGGAAAACTATTAACATAGTTTGATGAGATCAAGGTGGATAATATTTGAGTCAAAAGTTTAAATGACCATATTTGAAATTGTGGGATTGCCTTGCAATTAACTCCAATAGGAACGTCATTTAAAAAATAATGTTTTAAGAGGAGAAATCAAACTATATAGGATATAATTTGATTTATGATATGTCACATAGACTTTCCTGTGATGTCTTATTAAGGATATACATTAGAAACTAAGGCACTCGCGCTAAACCTTATTTTCATTAAAGTGGTTTATAACACTCCATATATGGTATGGAATATAAAGAACTTAGTTTGTCTTTTCGTGAGATTTGAGGCGACGAGACTTGTGTAAGACGTTAAGTAACATAAAGTAAGATGTTAAAATCTTTTGCGTCTAATTATGGTTGAACACTATGATACTATTTTATACAATTGAGAACAAATTGTTTGTTGCTCAAAATTATGTATTTCTAAGTAAAGAGTTTATTTTAAAGTCACTATTGGGAATACAATAAATCTTGAAATGTTGAAGTGCCACAAAAGAGAATCGAACCACTTTAGGAGAATCAATAAAGTTTTGAACTTGTTGAGTATACACAAGTAACATATATCTCTTAAAAATCTAGAATAATAAGAAATTGGCAAAAGAATTTTGAAATTTCTTATCATTGATAGTTGTGATGTATTTTTGATACTAGATCAGAATGAATCACTACATATCAATAGACATGTCTAATCTAGATTGGATGAAAACACTTATGTGTTATTAACTCTATTTTTTAATTCATGTACGTTATTCAAGTTTGGAACTTGAATTATTTACCTGAAGATGGTATGATCATTGGATATAAATGAGTTAAAGTGACATGAAAAAGAAAATATGGATACTTAAAAGCACGGGTTATCAAAAAATCCCAATATAAATCAAAGTGTTAATTATGATAAAAATTTTCACTGGTAGCTAAGCTCAAGTTTTAGAATTCTATTATCTTTACTTCATAGTTTGACTTTAAGATATGACAAATGGATGTCAAAAATAGCATTGATCTATGCTCCTTAAAGATGCGTATGACATAATTTAAGAGTTTTTTATTATCTTGAGAATTGAGAAAGGTATGCATGGTTAAAGGATCCATTTATGAATCAGAGTAAGCTTTTCAGAGTTGGAATTTTGTTTTGATGAAATAATTAATGAATTACATTCATTGAATCGAAAATAAACCTTGTGTATATAAAAACGTTAGTGGGAGAGCAATTTTCCTTCTGAATCTATATGTTGATTATATATTATTCATTGGAAACGACATCTTAACCCTGCAGAATGTCAAGTTTTGGTTAAGGAAGGTTCCTCAATGAGATTCTTAGCTAATAAGGCTTATATCCTCGTGATATAGATCTATAGAGATAGATCTAAAAGGCTAATTGCTTTAAATAAGAGTGCTTATATAGACAAATAACATAAAAGGTTTCAGTGTATGAGATTCTTAAAAGACTTCGTATATATGTCTTATAACATAAGTCTTTGCAAGACTCAAAGTCTTAAGACAATGATGAGTGGGACCATATGAATAAGATTTCATATGCATAAGCTATGAGAATCATCACATATGTTATACTTTGCACTCAACTTGATATGTTTTATGCTTTGGGCAAAACATACATACATCTAATAGATTCCAGTGAAGGTCATTGGATATTTATTAATAACATTCTTAAGTACTTCAGAAGCACTTGAGAGATGTTATTAGATTTTTAGAGGCTCGAAAGATATGAGTCTTGTAAATGGTTACACGATGCAAACTTTCAAGTTAATATAGAAGATTAATGATCGCAATATGAATATGTGTTACATTCGTAGGAATTCGTAGGAATGAGTTGGAAATGTTCTAAAATCACTATAACAAGTCCTATAACATAAACTGAGTTTTTAGTGACATTTGATGCTGCCAAAGAAAATGTTTAGATTGTAAGGTTCATGATTGAATAAGGTGTGGTTCTAGGTGTTCGAAATAATGTTGGATTTTATTGTAAAACTAATGGACAAATTTAGGTGATGGAACCTAAATCACACTATAGATCTAAACGATCACTTGAGCGTTTTTGTCTTATAAAAGAGTGAACGTAAAGATTTACTGAACATCAATAACAAACAATGTAGTAGATTCATAAACAAACTTCTTCCACTAAGAATGCATTAAGGTTACTTAATATTGGATACGTGTAGGATTGTACCTAGTGAAAGTGGGAGATGTTGGGGTATGTGCCCTTGGCTAATTATGTAAACAATGTTTAACTATTATAAGTAGATGCAAACTTCTTTTATAATAGTATCCATGGATAATTATTTTATTATTCTAAATGTCCCTAGTCCATTATTATAGTGGGAATAATAATAAATTAAGACTAGTATAAGTCTTGATCGATAATCATGTGATGATTATGCGTATATGGATACGGATCAAGAAAATGGGTATCTATTAGGAACGGATGCTAGACCGACCCACTATGAGAACACTACATGGTCAATATCACATACGATTCTCATGAGAGTTATATCATTTAGTCCTTTGACTTGAGATCACCAGAGACTTCTACATTAGGAGCACAATGATTTGATACAATCAAACATTGTCTTTAACCAGGTGATTTAAAGATTTTGATTGGTCGTTGTTCGACTATTGTGTGGATATTGTGTGATCAAGATGTAATTTGTCCCTCTCTTTTAGAGAGAGATATCTATTGGGCCCCTCGATATGTTAGACTGATAAATGGCCATGTCTAGTGAATTGATTGGATCAATGTCGCTTGATAATTTTAGTATACTCGGAGATCGAGACTAGTAGATTGAATTATAAGGGTGACATTTCATGTCTTATATTCAATCAAACGATATCGCATGATAAAGGAATATGATATACAATGTCTATTAGGTTGTATCGATTTATTTATCTTCATGCTATGTGGGTAGTCATAATGCCTTGCTAGAGATCGCTTATGACTTATGTACTAAAATAGTTTTGGTTCATTGCCAACTTTGTATGAACCTATTGGGTCGCACACAAAGAACAAATTTGCATGATTTAATATTATCTAGGTTAATGAATTTTATTTGATAAAATTTATTTTAAAGATTCTCATTAAATGTCCTAGTTTGATCGGGATTCAAGATTCACTTACATTTCTAGTGTGACTAGAAATTTTATCTCTTAGCAAATCCTATTTGGAATATGACTCTAATTGGAATTATAGTATGACTTTAATTCTTATTTGAGTATTAGATAAATTAAAACTCTTGTTGGATTAGTAATTGTAGATTATCTATGACTTTGTCCTTTTTAGAGTTGGACTTTATCTAGGACTCTATTTAGAGTGTGACTTGGAGATCGAGTTCTTTTGCAACTCGACCTAGTGTACTATAAATAAGACATTAGGGCCATAGTTGTGGAGTGATTTTCCTTAAGAGAGAATTTTCGAGAGAGATTTTTCATAGAGAATTTTTGGGAGAACTTTTATCTTAAGATTTTTGGGGCTAGCACTCTAGATTGTGATTGTCCATTCACGAGTGAATTTTTGATAGAGGACTTTTGTCTCTAACAGCGTCTTAAATGAATCGATCGACACCGAACAAGGCAGACGTAGAGTTATTATTACTAAGGTATGATTTTTTATTGGTACATCAATTTAATGGAATCAATACGATTTTGGTTTGGGGGTGTTCGAAAAAGGTTTTGAAAACTTCCACTGCGCATGATCCCAAAAACACACTAAGTTTGAAACCGATGGTGTTGGCTAGAATCCTCATCATTATGTTATAAGTCTCCTGAACTTCTAGCTTGAAGTAGTCACGAAGGCATCTCTATCCTTGCACTCTATCCCGCACTACCAGATCACATTCGGGTTGTTTATTCCCTCGGCCTTGCTACTGGTTTCTAGCTTGCTCCTTCGCCATCTTGGTTCATTTCTTTTTCTTTACTTTTTTCGTTTTGTTTATCTCCGAGTAATAAGGCAATGAGTCCTTCTCTCTCTTGGTACGCATACACTAGTTATTCCTTAAAAGAAAACTTAAAAAGTTCAAGCGCAGAAAGTTAAACTTGAAACTTAAGCCTATATTTTTTTAACCATTTATGAACATAAAAGTAAAATACTAAAAGTAAAACTTAGCAACTTTTCAAACTAACTAAGTAATACTAGTGGCTACCTATCCTTTACAACAAAACAAAAAACTTGATGCGTGCGTAAGTATAACGGCTAGCTTGTAATAATAATGCAATCAACTTACTTTAATAATGGATATCGTCATCAGGGAAAGGTTTTTGCACAAGTTAATTACCTATTTAACTTTGAAATATTGCTAAGGAAATCTCTTTTTTATTTTTATACTAAACTAATATATCTAACAAATCAAATCAAACTTTACTCGAACTCTTATATTTATGATATCTTAGTTCACAACTTCACCTAGTTAATTTAATACTATGCTTATCAACCACTTTTACATCTTAATAGGTTGTGTGTAGTGCCTAATTAGAATAGACAAATTTTCTTCAAATCCACTTTACTTCACCGTTCGTGACGGAAAAGACTCTAATGTGCAAATTAAAACTCCACCTATTGGCATGAATAACGTAAGCTCCACATTGCTTTAAGTCTCGAATATTTGGATTTATAACAAATTAAGTTTACTATCCCTACCTCCCAAATCAATAACTATCACTTGATCTTGTGTAATTTGTGGTTGTACCATTCATGTCCGGATTAAAAGCTTCAATGGCCATGATAACTCCTATAACTTCATTAAACATGTGATCAAGATGTCAAAGCCATTATGCTAAGAGACAATATAGATTTTAACCATTGCACTTTTAAAAATCAGTTTTTACTCATATTCAAAGTATAACATTCATACCACAGGATCCATTAATCCCTAAGATAAACCGACTACTCACACTTCATTGAAACACACACATTACAATTCAGAAATGAAATCATTGCAAATCATAGATGAATATAAATGTATTACCTTGAACTAAATTCATGAAACCAAACTTTAATTGCAGATATGAAGTCTTCAATATTTTCCTCACACAAACTCCTTAATACTCAACTCAAAGTAAACCTATGCCAAATTACTCTAATGGTGGCTAATAATTAGTATGTGGCGACTTTACCACGTCGTAATACTTATTTATAATTCCTAATAACAATTAGAATCCCTACTTTACAATTTAACATGAAATAAAACAATAACTTTCTATTTTCAGCGTGTTTGGCGCTATCACAAATGCCCCTGACACCGTGTCTGTTAAGCCACGGAGCCACCACTGCACTGCCACTGCATGTATTTCTTTTGACATCCAGATGCCTTGGCACTGTCACTCAGTGTCCCAGCACCGTCGCTTGTATGCCACAGCGGCGCCATTACACTGGACCTCCAATGTTTATTTCTTCATTTTCTCATTTGTCTCAAGCCATGCCTTTCCTTCCCACATTATGCCCTTTCTTCCCACAGCGTCACCAAGTGTGGCCGCAGCGCCAAAAATATTTTCATGGATTTTTGCTCCGTTTCTTTTCGTTCTGCTTGTTTCCTTCCTTTACACCTTAATTCCCTAAAAATGCAATAACACCATGAATTAGAACTCATCTAGAGATATTTATACTAAATATACGACTAAACTAACCCTATATATATGTTTAAATAATCGCTTATCATTAAGTTCATAAAGTTTCTTTCTTGATGTATTGGTCTTTTCACCATATTGTTTAGATTGTTTGACCATCTTGTTAATAGCTTCTTTGGCTAAAGTTGGTGTAGCATTAAATAATGATCTGCCACTTACGATATCTAATAGTCTTTGTTTAAAATAATTTGGTTCTTCATAGAAGTATTCTAATAAAGCTCATTGGGTGTATCCATATTGTGGACAAGATGAAATTAATCTTTGAAATCTTCCCAAAACTCATTAAAAGTCTTCATTATCTTTCATTTTCACGACTGTGATTTGCCTTATATAAGCACTAATTTTTCTTGCAAGCATATATTGATTTAGGAAAGCTTTTTAACATTTGGGTCCATGTGATTATCGAATCTTGAAGAAGATAAATCAACCAATTTTGTGCTTGATATCTCAATACAAAGGGAACAACTTTAAGTTTCGCTTATTCTAAAGTGCAATTTTTAGGTTTCATCCCATTGAATTTATGGTGGTACTCCCTTATAAATTTATATGGGTCTTCATTGTCTTTACCGTAGAAGTTAGGTAGAGTATTAATGAATCCAAATCTAAGTTCGAATTTGAGAATTCCCTCAGGATAAGCAATACATATCGATTTATTAGTTGTGATATTTTGATTGGCTTGCCTACAAGTAAGTTCTCTATTATCATTATTATTATTATTATTAATATCAAGGTTATTATTGGCTTCCATTGTGGTAGTTTGGTGTTCTCTCGCGTTGTTGTTGTTGTTGTCTTAAATTATGATTGAAAGTCCTATCTACCTTAAGATCAAACAGGATGCAAGGATATTGTGGAATTACAATGACAAAGTGGCTACACTATATAATGTCTAAAATTCCTAAGAAATTATGTTAAAAACCCTGGCAACAACGCCAAAAATTGACACATGTTGAGCGTGTACAATGAGTTTCCCGTATATCCTTATTATTTGTAGTAGTGATATGTGAGATGGTCTCCATATAGATTTATCAAACTCCTCTATGAAAAGGTTTTTCAATGGTTTAATTATATTTTTACTTTAGTTAAATAAATTTAATTAAAATAGGAACTAAAAATCACTAATTCGATTTATAATATTATAATAATTAAATAAAATTAAACTAACTTAAATATTAGAATTCAAATTCACTAATATTCAAATCAACTCAATTCAATAATAAATAAATATTAGAATAAAAGTCGAGAACATTGAAACATTAATCTTATTTTCATCCAAACATATTACTGCAATCATATAGTCATGAGCATACTTTATAAACTACGATATATCATTAAACTCTTATCGTAATTAAGTAAATCGATCTTAGCAAGCCATTAGTTCTCCTTATACCGATGGAAAAATAACGTTCTAATTATATTGAGCTAACATCTTTGAATGCACAAAGAAATTAACTTTAAGCAATAAAATCGCATTACACTTTGCGAAAACTTTGAGCAATTAAATCTTACACCTTCGAGAAAACTACTCAATATTAGGCTTATATCTCAAATTCACCTAGGAAATCTAAATAGTAATAGACATTTCAAAAAATCATAGTTATTACTTTAAACTAGATAATGAATCCAAATGCCGCAATATACATTCTAGACTATGCATGCAATGCAAAGGTCTTGATTAAAATTAACAAATAATAATCTATTAAATCAGGGAATCAAAGAATACGATTGGTTTAAAACATTAAGCACAAAATCATCTCATTAAAACTACATTACAAAACGGATCAATTTCATGTTCAAATTTTGTTTAGATTAATAAACTACTTACTCATATTCATAAATAATATCACAATAAAAGTAAATAAAAGATATAGATAAATAACTCTATAATAAATACTTTGAATCTTCAAATTTTCTTCAACAACAATGAACAATAAAGCAATAAACTAAAATAATAAACAATTGCACCTAGAGCAATGAAATATTGATATAAAGATTTAAGGGCAACTGATTTCTCAGCACTAGGGTTGTACATATAATATTCTAAGTAATACATATTCCAAACTAAAACAAATGTCTCTTAGATATCTTAATTCTCAAAATCGAACCCAGCTATTCTTCAGTGATTCGTGGTTTAAGTGGAAAAATCGAGAATATCCTTGGAAAACTATTTCAGTGCTTTACCGATCTGAGTAGCTATAATGCCCTAAATCTCGATTAGGATAAGTTGTTCCTTTATCAAGCTTACTTTAGTAGATATACATGGTATGCATGCAATGGGGTGAATAATGTATGTAGTTATACTATTTAGGTGACTTAGGTGGGAATAAAAGCTTAAGTAAATAAAATAAGCCTAAAGAAGGGTATTTGTGTAAAACACAAGAAGTGATGGACTTAATGTGGACTCTATGATCATATTAGTACTTAAGTGAATCACGATAAGATGTGTGGTTTTGATGTGGTAAACATAACCCTAATCTCTTTAACAAAGTATTTAAACCAAAATAAAGGCTTCAAACCACTTTTGGTAGGAATAAACTACGTAGAGAAATAGATGTAGGAACCCTAGATCACTTCTTTAATGAATTTGATGGAGGAGAGGGAACACTCATCAAGATCTCAAAAAGCACGGTAAATATTTTTCTCATTTTCTATATTTTCTCTATTCGATTTATATATTTAATTTTGAAACGAAATTATTATTTTTTCTTGGAGTTTTAATGCAGAAGATGAACCCCTATTCCTTGAATTCGTGATTTGGGTCATCTCTATCTCATCTTCTTCGGTTAGTTCCAATAGATGTACAAAACCCATGTTTTAATGGTTGATTTCTAGTTTGGATGCATTCTTTGTCGTATGGGTACGATCTTATAGTTTCAAATGAATATTTAAATATTGTTTTGATCAGATTTGGACACTTAAGGTCGGCATGAGTTATTGGAGAATTTGAAAATTGGATTTCAGATCTAGAATTTTGAATTTGTGCCCAGCGTTGTGCCAGCGCCTCGTTCACATGCGGTATGATGATAGCCACGCTGCTGCCTACGCGTTCAGAGAAGTCGATCCAGCGATTCCCAAGCATTGTGGCGTGTAACGTACAATGCTAGCGAATTGCTAGGATGAAGTTTGAGTTTTGATTCGAAGCCACTGATTCCGCCCCTGCACATTATGGGTAAACCAATGACGTTGTGCATTTTCAAAAAGTTAAATTAGATGTCACTGTTTTCCAAAGTAACAAAATTTTATTAAGACATAATGCTAGGACAAAAGTGAGGCAATAGTAACTAACCTCGAAAACCTTTTCACCGCCACAATGAAAGCATGGCATTGATTTGAAAAGGGTTTTATATCATATTCAAGATATTAATAGGAATTGAGTAAACATTCCTTAAAAGAATATGTTTTCAAAACATACATGAACAAATACCAATGTATACATGAGGATAACTGAATAAGAACTTTCAACTTAGGATTAGATATGATAGCATCACTTCGAGATAAGTTGGGTTTTCTTTATCTTTAATCAAGCAAAGTTATTAGTTATGCTAGAGTTCATGGTAGTGAATAGTTGACATCTTGATTGGAATTACATTGATTATATATTGTTGTTCTCATTTATCTTGTCCTTTGAGCTCTCTATTTATGAATGCATGTGGAACTGATATGCTAGGAATGGATATTTGTAAATGGTACCATAGACTAGAGAGCCAGTGACCTTCGGTCATCTCTTTCTAATATTAAATTATACCTTAGAGGGCCAATTATGGAAAGCAATGTCATTATGATGCTTAGACACCAACTACGAGGCAAGATCATATCTGATACCCTTAAAGCTAGTTGGTTGTCACATCATACAGTTTATATCTAGTTTCCGCTTCGTTGACTCTATGGCATTCATGTTATCATTGTTATATTATTGATTATCTTGTTTAGGCTTTGTTTTGTTATATCTTACATTGTATATTTTGCTTATTTATATTATCTTTTCTCGCTCGGAATGATAGTTCATTTGGTCAGTAACCTTGTTCATGCTAGTTATTACGCGTTAAATAATAATTAGATGATTGAAGGTACAACAGGCTTCAACTTTACTGAGCCTGTTAAAATATTGCTCAACCCACTACTTTTCCCACATATACCTTAATTGTTGCTTAGGACAGAGGAAAGAGCACGGTCATAGCATAGAAGCTTTTTTCTTGTTTACAAGGTTGTTTATTTGTATTTATTTGGTTTCAAAACGTTTAATGTAATAAATAGAATATTTTATCGTGGGTAGATTTTATGAAACCCAAAGCTTATTTGTTTAGTATCGGTAAACCTTTCTATTTTATTTTCGCACCTAATAGACTCAAAAAACTTTTATTACTCACCTATCATATGTTTTAGTAGTCGATTTGTATATTGTCTTATTGCATTTCTGTAGGTTAAGGCTTACTAGATCAATGCCTACTCACGGGGTCATCTCAAGTGGTTTGCTAATGGTTTTGGCTAGGCGTTATTATAGGAATCAGAGTCATTACAATAGCGATTCCCAGTACGAATGCAGAATTGCTCAAGAATTAATGGATCATTGCCTTCTCTTTTTTACTCCATTCCTCCATAAATTCCAATTATCACTTGAAATAATTAAAACTAGATAAAAAAAACCTGTGTAATATAGTTTTTTTACATCTAAAATCATCCTAAAATGTTATATAAAACATGTTTGATTTCTTAGCAACAACGAAAAAATGAGTTTGCAACAAAAGTTAACTCTTATAAAAAACACAAAAATGAAAGTTGTAGGAAATCGAATATGAAATGCATGCTCACTTTCTCGAAATCACTATTTGAAGAGTCGGAATTACTCTTTGTTGGTTTTCTTTTCTTTCCAACGATAAAACCATTCATACAAACAACTGAGGACTCCTTATTGGGTAGATGAACACGTTCCTAGAACAAAATCAAAAAGTCAAACACATTATAAGAATGAGACTAATGAGTTAAAAAATCATAACAAAGGTGACAAATTTCTTTGCCAAAACACATGGTAACCACGTTTGAATAGTTTTATTGCACACATAATTAAATATAGGGTTTCAACGCAATGAATAATAACATTAAACTTCAAACTAGTAATAATAGTGAAACTAATAAGTTAGAAAATTTTAGAAAGGTGAGAGCTTTTGTCACTGAAACATGAAACAACCTCAACAAAACAACTTTATTCGAAAGATTACTAATTAAATCGTTTCAACATAAGGGAAGAACAACATTTAACTCCAAAACAACAACTAGCTATCAGGAAATCACAACAAAAGTGACTTTTTTAGTTGTCAAAATCCGAAGCAACTGCAACAAAATAGATTTCAAGAGAGATAACTAATAACATTTGAACACAAGGATGAACAACATTCAAAACTTCAAATTAGCAACTAAAGAAAAACCTCGTCAAAACATTTGCATATTTTTTTAGGAAACAGAAACTCCAAAAAAAAATCATCTTCGACATTATAAGGATCCTTAAACACCGACAACGCCAATAAACAAATGTGTGTAATGAAAGCCCCAGTTCTATGTGGTATGTGTGATACAAGTATAATAGCTCACTAGTAGTGATAATGTAACCAAATTACGTTGGCTACGAATATCATCCTCAGGGAAAGGTGTATGCACTCACTACGTACTTAGCCAAAATTGCTCTATTGCTAAGGAAATCCACTTAGTTGGTTTCACAATTTAACTAAACTAATGTATACTGAAAAATCATAGCAAATTACTTAAACTCTTATATTAAGACTATTTTAGTTCACAACTTCAACCAGGAAATGAAATACTATGCTTTTCAACTCACTTTATCATCTTTATTATGTGTATGCTATGCCTAATTAGAATAGACATATTTCATTCGAATCCACTTCAACCCACTGTTGTGACGGAAAAGATTCTAATTTGCGAACTAGAACTCCACTTATTAAGAAAAACCCGAACATAGAATTCATATATAATAAAATAACTTCAATTAAATCAATAAACACAATACTAATGCTAAACTATGTTAATGATGGATAATCTCTCGTATTTCCTATGTTTAACATGTTTTCCTATCTATTTATACTCCCAAATCAAGTTTTCAAACAATTAGAAACCCTACTTAATTATTTAACATGAAATAGAATTCAACTTTCTATTTTTCTCTTCTCGGTGCTATCACTTAAGTCCTAGCGTTGTATGTTAATTCCCATAGTGTAGCCACTATGCCAAGCATCCTATGCGCATTTTCTCTTTCGATGGTCCTAGCACTATCCCTTTGACTCCAAGTTGTCGTTACTAGGCCTCTACGGTGTAGCCACTGTGCTGAGTTTCCTGATAAATTTTTCTCCACTTTCTTCATCTGCTACACCGTGCATTCGTGTCCCACACTGTTCCTTGATGTCCCAATGCGCCAAGATTATGTGCCACGGTGCCAAACCACCTAAGGTGTGTTTTTGCTCTGTTTCTTCTTGAATTCGCTCGTTTCCTTTCTTTATGCCAAGTATACCTGAAAAATGCAAAAACACCATCAATTTGAGATCCTATAGGGATATTTATACTAAATATACTACTAAACTAACCTTATTTACAAGTCTAAATAATCACTTATCAAATACCCCTAAACTTAGGATTTTGTACATCCCGAACAAAAGTGTATTTTACTACATCTCCTAACTACTCCTATTACTTTTATTCACACTCATTTTATATCGTTTATTGAGTATCTTTTAATCCACTAAGTTTCAAGTTGATAATCCACTCAAGATTTTTTCTTTTCAAAAACTTATATTTTCAAGATATGTAGCTTTGACACCATAATCAACTCACTTTCGAAACACCAAAGCAGATCATAAACCAAACCATTACTACTCACAATTTTATTTCACCTCAACACTTAAGTAGCACGTGTACAATGTTATAATTTCTCATTAAGCTTAGGGACTAACGAGCAAGCATAAATTAATTAATTTAATAGACTTTAGCACTTTGAGAGTCTATAGGACTTAACATATTTGGAAACTAAAACTTAACTCAATAAAGTTACTAGCACTCGAGCTAAATCATTATTTTAAAGAGTTTTAATTTAACTTCTACCTTCTTTTCTTTATGTTTATCTCTAATTTCTTTCTTTCTTCTACTTTTATATTTTTATTTCTCATGGTCCCTACACCATTTCCTATAGACTCCATTTTTCCTCATTTTTTCTAACCATCAAATTCTCTACTCCATTTCTTTTAGAACTTATGGGACACTCCATTTTCTATTATAAATCTCTTGTTAGCACTTCTCATTTTCACTTTATCAAACAAGTTAACTTCAAATTTCCGATTAAAATGCCTATTTCTTCACATCTTTGCACTAAGTCTTTATTTACTCTTTATTATCAAGTAAAATTATGTTAGCTTTTAGGGTTCATACGCAGTGAAAAATTCAAAATAATTTTTGAAAAAGCCCAGAGGATCGAAAATAAATTCCATTCAACTAGACCTACAAAAATAAACCACACCTTAATCCGTGATCTCCTTCATGATCGTTTAATTTCCAAGACGCTTAAATGTGTGTCCTCTATCAAAAATTCATACACGAATGGTGACCAAAATTTGGAGTGCTACCACTAAGAGAGATTGAAAATGATTTTTCTTTCTCTCCCAAAACTCAAAGAACTCAAAAATACCAAAAATGAAAAAACTTATTTTGTTTTAGGGTTTCAACCACTATTTATATATGTAGATAAGCCTTCACTTGAAAATCCTATTCGTAATACAACTATTGCATTTAAGTAATTTAGGTAAATTACACATATGCCAAAATTAATAAGTTATTATAAAACAATTTGTAAGGGCTAATAAGCCATGAATTTTATCATACAAAGTACATTACTCTAGACGAATTGAAATCGCACAAAGCCATTCTTTATGTGCGACCCAATATATTCATGCGACATTGTCACTGAACTAAAAACCATTTTTGTACACGTTATAAGCGGTCTCTAGCAAGGCATTATAACTACCCAAGTAGCATAAATACCAAAATCTATACAACCAAATGAATAATATAAATCATATCCTTTTGTCGTGCGATACCCTTTGATTCAAAATAAGGCATGGAAAGTCATCCACAATGTTCGATTGTAATAGTTTTGCTCTTTAGGCAAACTAAAAACATCCAAGTAAAATTGATTATATAAATTCCCAAGGACTTGGCCATTATTGATTATCATATTGAGTGATCTATTGATATCTCTCTATATGAGAGTGGCAAATTTTATCTTGATTATATACCTTCACATATTTTTCACATGGTAAACAATTAAAAGCTTTATAATAGTTTAGTAAAAGAAAATGTTTGACTGTGTCAAATTACTATGCTCTTAATATTGAAGTCCAAGGTAATATCAGGTTGAAGGACTAAATGATATACCTATCATGAGTAACAACTATGACTTAATCCATGTGGTAATGTCATAGCAGGTCGGTATAACTCATTGTTCTCTAATAAGTACTCATGATCTTAATTCATATCCCTATAAGCATGATTATCACTCGACCATCAATCAAGATTCATACTAGTCTTAATTCATTATAGTTCTGAATGTAATGATTGATTAGGGACATTTATGATATTTCAATAAATACCCATGGATCGTTTTGTAAGGTAAACATGCGAGCAATTATAATAAGACAACAAATGAAAACTTTTATTTTATTAACTAAAATTATAAGATAAACAATGTTTGTAGATTGACCTAAGGCAAATTCCTCAACATTTCCCACTTGCTCTATGGTAAATAATCCATGTATCTAATACCTAAAGACCTAACTTGACCATCGTGTTTCATTTCGGGAAGAAGTTTCGTAAAAGGATCTGCAGCGTTGTCTTCTGTAGGAACTCTCCAAATCTTCACGTCTCCCTTCTTAATAATTTCTCTAGTGAAATGAAAATGTCTAAGTATATGTTTGGATTGGTGATTTGACCTTGGTTCCTTGACTTGTGCTATCGCCTTATTGTTGTCACAATACAAGCAAACATGGTTAGCTATACTAGGAACCATAACAACTTCAGAGATGAATTTTTTGATAAAAACTGCCTCCTTAGCTGCATCAGACAATGCAACATACTCAGTTTCTATTGTAGAATCTACCACAATTTTCTTTCTTTGAACTTTTCTAGCTCACCGCGTCTCCATTCAAAGTAAACACTTATCTAAACAGCGATCTGAAGTCATCTATATCAGTTTGAAAACTTGCATCTATGTACCCATTTACAACAAGCTCGTCTTCCAAACTTCCATAGAACAAGAACACTTCTTTAGTCCTTCTGAATTACTTAAGAATGTTCTTTATTGCTATCTAGTGACTCTCACCGGGGTCAGACTGATATCCGCTTGTTGTGCTTAAAGTATATGATAGATAAAGTTGGGTGCATAACATAACATACATGATAGATCCAATGGCAGATGAACATGGTATCATATTCATGCGCTCTTGCTCATCATTAGTCTTCGAAGATTGAGTCTTGATGAGACTTATACCATGAGACATTAGCAACGACCTTATTTTAGAGTCTTGCATACTGAACCTATTATGTACCTTGTCAATATAAGCACTTTGACTTAAACCGATCAACCTTTTAGATCTATTTCTATAGATCTCAATCTCAAGAATGTAAATTGATTCTTCTAAGTCCTTCATTGAGAATCACTTCCTTAACTAAGACTTGACACTCTACAAGTTTGGGATGTCATTTCAAATAAGTAATATATCATCAACATATAGTACCAAGAAAACAAACACACTCCCACTGACTTTCTTGTATGCATAAGGCTTATCTTTGTTTTTAATAAAACCAAATTCCTTAATTGCTTCATCAAAATGAGGATTCCGACTCCAAAAAGCTTGCTTCAAAGCTTGCACACCTTCCTAGAATACTCAGGATGAACAAATCCTTCAGGTTATATCATATACATTTATTCAAGTAACTTTCTATCTAGAAAAGCTATTTTGACGTCCATTTTCCATATCTCATAGTCATAATATGCGGCTATGGGTATTAAAATTCTAATAGATTTAAGCATGGCTGCAAGAGAAAAAGTCTCATCATAATCCACACTTTGAGTCTATTAGAAACCTTTTGATACTAGTCGTGCTTCATAAATATATGCACATTGTCATCCATGTCAGTTTTCTTCTTGAAACCCCATTTACATCAATGGTCTTACCACATTTAGTTAAATAAATTAGGTTCCAAACTTGGTTATTTTACATGGACTGCATCTCAGAATTCATAGCACTAAGCCATTTAACTGCCTCAAGGCTAGACACGGCCTCCAGATAAGTAGTAAGCTCATCTTGATCCATAAATAACACCTTGCTATGATCAGTGATAAGAAAAATAAATCTCTCAGGCTAATGTCTTACCCTTTTAGACCTACGTGGGCATCGTGATACCTATAGAGGTTCAACTAGGTCAAGACTTTGTTGATCTCCAACTAGATGTTTAGTGTTTATTTGTAGTTCTTGAACTTCTTTAAGACTTACTTTAGTCCCATTGTTGTCTTTTAAAATAAACTCTTTGCCCATAAAGACATCATTCTGAGCAACAAACACTTTGTTCATAGTGGAATTATAAAAGTACGATTCTCTAGTTTCTTTAGGATAACCAATAAATACACACTTGATAGATTTAGTTAATAATATTTTTGAGATTTTTCATCATACGAAAACCTCACTGCCCCGAATCTTAAAGAAAGACAAACTTAGTCTTTTCCCATACCATATCTCATAGGGTGTTTTATCAACTGCTTTAAAAGGAACACGATTCAATGTAAATGCAACAATTTCTAAGGCATAACCCCAAAAGGAAAATAGGAAGATCTGCATGACTTATCATTGATTGAACAATGTCTAATAAAATTTGATTACGCCTATTAGAGACACCATTCCATTATGGAGTTACTAGAGGAGTTAATGTTGAGATAAATTTACATTTCCTATGAGGATCACCGAACTCTTGGCTCAAATATTCACCACCTCGATCCAATCAAAGTGATTTAATAGTTTTACAAAGTTGATTTTTTTACTTCGTTATTTAATGCTCGAAACATCTCAAAAGATTCACTGTTATGTTTCATGAGATACACATAACCATATTTGTTGAAATCATCAATGAAAGTAATGAAGTACTGATAACCACCTCTAGCCATTGTGTTTATAGGACTTCACACATCAGTACGTATTAGACCCAATAAATCATTTGCACTTTCAATTTGTCTAGTAAAGGGACTTTTCTCATCTTGCCTAGTAAACAAGATACACATGTTTCTTATGATTCAAAATCAAATGAATCTAAAAGTCCATCTTTATGGAGTTTAGAAATGCATTTCTTATTTTTGTGTCCAAGACGACAATTCCAAATATAGGTTTGATTCAAGTCATTTGACTTAAATCTATTTATACTTACGTTAAGAATGAGAGTATATGTGGACCTTTTTATGTCTAGAATATAAATACCATCACACATATCAACATTCACATAGAAAATGTCTTTATGAGAAATGGAACATTTATTATTCATAATAATGAAATTAAAATTATTTAAATCCAAACATGAAACTGAAATGATGTTTCTGCTCAAGGCATAGACATAATAAAAATTATTTAAAACTAAAACAAGTCAACTAGGTAAAATTAACTCATGGCGTCCTACAGCCAATGCAGAAACCTTTGCTCCATTTCCAACTCATAGGATGACTTCTCCTTTCTTTAGCATTTTACTTTTGATGAGACTCTACACATTGATAGAAATGTGAGATCCTCATCCAATACCCAATACCCAAGAATCACTAGTAGAAAAACTAATTTCAATAACGTAAATACTTGAAGGAGGTAGTCACACTACTTTGTCTTTTCTTTAAATTTTCAAGATAGAGCTTGTAATTCCCGAACTAATGCCTAAGTGCATGACAAAAATGACAATTTCTTTCTTTTTCCTTTTCCTTCTTGGATTGTAGAGTAGAAGCAGCCTTAGGCTTTACTTGTTCGACAGGCTTTCTGACAGTCACAAAAACCTTGACAACATTGGCCTTGCCTTTGGCTTTCTTTTTCATAGCCTTTACTTTCTGAACCATCAACACATTAGCAATAAGTTTCTTGACATTTTGCTAATCGATTTTAAGCATTAAATGCAACTCTTAGATAGACTTCTCCATGTTATTCATGTTATAGTTCATCGCAAATTATGAATAACTATCACACAATGAATTTAGGATCCAATTTGTAACTAACTCTTGGCTTTAGGGAAATATAAGTTTGTCAAGATGGTCAATATAACCCTTCATTTTCAGAACATGAGGACTAACTGATGCACCCTCAACAATTTTACAAGAATGAAGGTTCTTAACTGTCTCAAACTCTCTTGTCTAGCCTGCTATTCGAACATTTCCTTCAGCATTGTAGCCATGTCGTAAACTTCCATGTGTTTTATGTCCTTCTAAAGTTCAGGAACCATGGTTGCCAACATAATGCGTGCAATAACAGTTGAGTCATTGACACGGTTAATATGTGCATCCTTCATGGCTCTTTAAGCATTGGTTAGTGATTCCTTAAGAATTGGATCATCCAAGACATACAACTTGTGTTCATACTTAATAATAATTCTTGAGTTTCTCTACCATTAAGAAAGTTTGTCCCAAATAACTTATTCTCCTCAAAGATGGATTGCAGTGACAAGGGATTACTGTGATTTGAAGAGGCATAGATCTACATCAAATATTATGCAAAAGTTCATTTTAGTATAGAAGAATAGACTCCTACCAAGTTAATAACCCTCTTAAAAATGATATGTTAATTTAAGGAATTAAAATCTTTGATTCACGTAATTCAAAGACAGCAAAGGAATGATACTTTGAATTAAGTTATTTAGGTAGGTACCAATTACCAATTACATCATATTTAACTTTTAGTTTTTTTTTGTCATTATGACATCTTATGTATTAGCATGTTTTATCTCATCTAATGCTTAAAGCCCAAAACAGTTTTGATAGCTTTATCAAGTCTAACCATTTCAAGCAAAAGAGCAATTGTTACTCAACTTGCCTGACCAAGATAACACAATACAGTCTTCAGAGGCAGACCTATATTGATGTGATCGAAGCCTTAACAAGTGTTTGAGAATGGATGACACTTGACTCAAAATCTGAAAAAGGAATTTTATTATTTGTATTCGTGATCATAATTTAAATGAGGTAAATATCATATATTACAATGCATGTATAATCACTAAACAAGTTAGAAAATTTTACTGATATGAGCTATTATACAAATTTCCTTGTGCTACGAACAACTAGTGGATGTCTCGTTGGCTGATCAATTCAGTAGTGGTTTCATTTGACCAAAACTACCCCTTATTTTAATTTAAAAAATATTAATTAAAGCATTTTTAATTAACTTAGGCCCACCTCTAACTTAATAACTTATCCTAATCCAATTATAATTCAAGATACTTTGAATTCTTATCTAATAAAATTTTTTAATATATTTCACCTATCTTATATGATTTGTAATTCATATCCGATTACAAGTTTATCTCCTATCTAATAGATAAATACTAACAGATAAGCACAATGAGATATATGATCATGACCAATTTTGATTGTTATTCATACAAAACAAGCAATTAATTCTAGAAATGAAATATTAATCAAGCATTCAACACCAAAATCATATTAAATTAATCATATCACCCTAATCATGATTTTATTGAACAAAAATGAAATATGTATTTAACATCAGAATCACAGTAACATAAACGTGACCTCTAATAGGAAAATACAAAATTCATATCTTTCAATATAAAAAATACTAATTGAAATACTTCAAACATGAATACAATCATTGAATCAAATCATGCATATGTATCAATATACATGAATTAACATGTTTTAAAACCAATTTTTGATAACAATTATCATAGAACCTATATGTACATCATATATACATTAATGAAGATCATGTTTTTCAGGCATATATTATATATACATAAGAGAAAACATTTAAACGATTAGTAGAACCCAACCTACGACGTTGATACCATTGTTTGGTTTTGGGATTCATACGTAGCAAAAAATTCAAAATAATTTTTGAAAACCCCAAAAGAATCGAAAATAAGTTCTATTAAACTAGATCTATAAAATTAAATCATACCTCAATCCGTGGTTTTCTTCTCTAATTGCTCCATTTCTAAGATGTTCATGTGCGCGTCCTCTATCAAAAATCTACACTTGAATGATGACCATAATTAGAGTGCTAGCCTTAAGGGATATTGAAATATTTTTTTCTTTTTCTCCCTAAATCTAGAGAACTCGAAAATAGTGAAATGAGAATCTTATTTCGTTTTAGGGCTTCAACCTCTTTTTGTATATGTAGATAAGCCATCACTTAAAATCTTATTCGTAATACAACCATTTTATTTAGGTAGTTTATGCAAATTATACATATGCCCCTACTAGTAAGTTATCATATAACGAATCATAAGGGCTTTAATGTCATGACTTTTATCATATAAAAGTCATTACTCATGATCAATTGAAACTGCATAAATCCATTCTTTATGTGTGACCTAATATGTTTATGTGACATTAGTAGTGAACCAAAAACCATTTTGGTACACGTCATAAGCTGTCTCTATCAAGGCATATAAGTACCCAAGTAGCATGAATATTAAAAGCGATACAACCTAATGAATAACATATATCATATCCCTTTGTCATGCGATATCCTTTGATTAAATATAAGGCATAGAAAGTTATCATTAATTTTTAGTTGTACTAGTCTCGATATTTAGTTAAACTCAAAACATCCAAGTGACATTGATCATATTAATTCACATGGACTTGACCATTATCAGTCTATCACATCGAGGGATCCACATATATCTCTCTCTATACGAGAATGACAAACTTTATTTTGATTACAGACCTTCACGCATTATTCACATGGTAACCAATAACAATCTTTATAATCGTTTTGTTAAAGATAGCATTTCATTGTGTCAAACTACCATGCTCCTAATATTGAAGTCTATAGTAATCTTATGTTGAATGACTAAATGATATACCTAACATGAGTAGCACCTATGACTTAATCCATGTAGTGTTCTCATAGTGGGTCAGTCCAGTACCTTATTCCTTAACAAGTACTCATGATCTCGATTCGTATCCCTATACACATGATCATCACAGGACCATCAATCAAGATTGACACTAGTCTTAATTCATTATACTTACTAGTTTAATGACTGACTAAGGACATTTAGGATATTTAATCAAATACGCATGGATGTTATTATAAGGTAAACATGCAATCACTTATAAGAAATCAAAAAACAAAAACCTCTATTTTATTAACTAAAATTATAAGATAAACAATGTCTGTAGATTAACCTAGGGCACATTCACCAACAGATTCACACTTATTATAGAATTCCTTGGAGATCTAACTTTTTCCACAATAACTGTTCTCACATTCTCCTTGCTTTTGTTAAAAGTTCATGGTCATCCTTAACTTTAGGTTTCTAATCATGAAATCATACTATTGTTTGCTACATTTAATATTTTCTTTAAAAAGTTAAAAACACTATCTTGAGTTTCATATTAACAAGACACTTTTATTTTACACATCCTCAATTAAAGGCATGAACACGCAAATGAATTACTTATTCGTTGCATATTACTATATATAACCTAACTTCTATTACCTAAACATTCAAATAGTATGTAAATGAAACAAATAATACACTACATTGCTTTCCACTTTAACTTATTCAAAAACAAAATTAAAATGATCATATCTGTAGTGTTTATCCTCAATCTTTCTTCCCACTTCCTATAGTGTTAATGCCCCCAAACATAAATCAAACCTTGTCCTCAAGATTTTAAAATAAGTCTAAAATCATGAAAACACTTAAGCACACAAACATATAAATTAAAACAAGATATAATATAAGAACCAAACCTAGAATTTAAACAAATACATATGTAACAAATAGTACAAAAGAATACCGAATTACCGTGTTAGCGATGGGAAACCCCGTCGCTAAAATTGTCGTCGCTAAATTTTTTCAGCGACGGTGTGTCATATTTGGCGATGGGAGCCCATCGCTAACCCCGTCGCTAAACTGCCACGTGGTTATGGTCAAAACTCTTTTGACCATGCTATGTGGACAATTAGCGACGGAACGCCGTTGCTATTGAACTGTCGCTTATTTTCGACGTGGCTCATTGCCCGCCACGTAGTTTGGGGCCCGTGGCTATAATGATGAATTTTTTTTTAAAAGTTTAATATTATATATATATATATTATATAATAATTAATATTTATAATTATTTATATTATAATTATTTATATTTATAAAATGCTAAAACTATGATATATAATATAATAAAATATTTAAAAATTTAAAATTCAATATTAGTAATAAAATTAATTTATAAAACTAAATAGTAAAAACTTTATTAAAAATTATTAAATTTCAAATGAAATTAGATGTTAATATTTAAAAAATTTGACTATTATATATATTTTATATAAATGCAGAAACTATTATATATAATATTTAATAATTTTATGAAAATATTTAAATTCAATTAAAATTAAATTTTAAATGAAATGTTTGAAAATAATATTATTTATAAATAATATTTAAATTTAAAAATCCTTTATAAACTTTATTAATAATTATTTTTAAATAAGATATTTTAATCTATACTATATAATTTATTCAAAAGAAATATACAGACAGGGAAACTAAAGGAAATTAAAGTTAATAACTGAAGTCCATCAATCAAAATGAATTAAATAGAATAAAAAAAGTTAATTACAAGTATGAAAATATACAAAACAAGATATTAACAACCTAAGGCTAAATATACAAGGAAGTCAACTCAATTGTCGAGATCGTCGTCGGTCTCTGAGTCATTGATTAATACATCTCTCGGAGGCGGTGGCACAAATGAAATCTCAAGTTTGTCCATCAGAGCCTGCTCCATGCGACGTAACTTTCCTTGGACCTCTCGCGCCTGATCTTGGGTTAGAGTGTGATCCTGTATAAATTGAAGAATGTGTGTTTACATCGTTTGGATGTCCCTCCTCAAAAGTTCGACAGGTTCATTAGGGGAAGAAATTGGTCGAGAAGATCCAACTCCATCTCCATCTCCAGATCCTTTTCCAGCTACTCTAGTTATAACATGTCTGCGCTATGACCCGGACGATGTCCACCTTAGTCCATATGTCTATCCTTTGTTGTCGCACTCAACGACAGACAAATATAGGTTGACATCACTTATCGTATGTCGTGTTTGTGACCATGTCAGCTCAATTCGCCTACGCTAGATCGCCATCTAAAATATAAATTTAAAACATTTAGAAGTCATTAATACCTATCATTAATTAACTAAACAAGATTTAAAAGCAAAACTATTTACTTACGACGATCTTCTCTACTCTCGAATCGAGGAAAGTTACGCTGTCATGATCTTTCGCATGAAAGTATAGGCATAACTCTAAAATAGTCAGAGGTCGACTCAACTTCTCCACCTACAAAACATATATTTAAAGAGGAGTGAGTTTGAGACTAAATCCATGTATATTATATATAAACTTAAGGTAAGCTTTCCAATGGCATATAATCTGCCTCATTTAGAGTTTATATGAAAAATTTATGCTTAATTTACAGAGGTTGGGTCAAAGTATTTGCTGAGAACTAATCATGTATACATCAAGAATTCATGAAACTCCAATTTCTTGCCAAAACTAGTTTGAAACATTATTGATCATCAATATCTATTTAGAAATATCATTTGGATAAGAAAAATAGTGGCTTAATTTTTGTAATTCATTTTTGCACAAAACCCCTAAAACTTGAGTTTCAATGTACACATTTTGATGAATTTAAGCAAATGAAGAATGAGTTCTTTGTAGCTAGATGATGAACTCTTGGATTTGATATTCCTAACTTGATTCCTTTAGAAGATGACCTCATTTCCTCCTTGTTCTTGTAGAATATTCTAGCACTCCATCGCAAGAATAAAGTTTGTTATTGTTGCATGAAGAGATTTCCCACTGACTTAGCTATATATCGGTTATGTTAGAACCAATAGTGTTCGCGTATCTCGAGGTCAATCTAATGGTCCTTGTTAGCTCCTACTCCATTAACTTCCATCTTGTTGACACGAATTTTTAACTTAAATCTCATAGGATTCCATTCTAGTGCGAATCTTGAGGCAAATCTATGACATAAATTCTTTTTTCATCTCGCTAAGGCATTTTGTAATCAATTGATTCAATTAATTTAACTTAGGCACTTTTATACATATGTAGGCTATTTAGGGTCTTAAATTAGTGTAATAACACTTCCCTAGTACCCAATTACTCGACATCTAGTACTTTGCGTCTTGTCACGTATCCCAAGGCACGTCATTCCTTGATGTACCCGATTATTATGACTTAGCCTAAAATTTGATTATCTATTTTATACAATATTCACCCTTGTTCTAGTCATTTTATTTAAGTTATCATTATAACTAGTGTACCTATACTACGCCTACCCGGTATCCGCTTCGACACGCTTTACGAGGCATTTACTCTTCCCATAACCTCACACGATAGCAATGTACACACATGCGATATTGCAATAATATAATATTTTAAACATCACACATAAGTAGCCATCACCTACAAATAATATATTCCATCGATTCTCGTGTCCGAGTAAATCAAGTTGTCCATATAATGCTTGAATTACGACCATTAGTCCTTGAGATTAACAGTAATCCTAGTTTAATTAATTTGGGCCATTACAATTTTTCCTAACTAAGGGAAATTTTGTCCCCGAAATTTAGATCTCGATGAAGCTCTAGTTATCTAACTTATCCCTGCATGACCACACCTCACACTTTGATAGTACCATTATACAGTCTAATGAACATCCTACTAATGTCGTACTTATCACAGGGGACGTAGTGTTGCACTGAGACATAAACGCATGCTGCTGAGGTGATTATGATCTGTTACACTCTCCAACACCTCTGCAACATACTCTCAGCTCGATTTCATTCTTATCTTTCCCTAACTTAGTTACCTAACACCAGGTAACTATAAACCTTTCATGTTATATCACAACATAATAGACTTACCCATTTATACCATAATATACCATGATATAGCATGACATACCATGACCTACCATAGTCTACAATTTCTTACCATGCATGCATGAACTTTAATTATAATTATTCATAATTTTAAATTTTATACCCTGAACTCGCTGTTGGGACGCCTCCCGGCATGGCTTAGTCACATCATACACCGATTTTCGAGTCTACACCGGTGTCACTACTGTTGTAGTTGACGACCTCCATGGACAGTCCCTCCTACATGACCCTTTTGCTCATATCGCCAATAAGTGTCCTCCATTTTGGTCCTGTTTACTGACTCCCTAACCTCTGGCCCTGACCTTGTAATCTCTGGTCCCTGCCTCTCTGGTCCTGTATGTTGGCGCTAGTAGTGCTGACACGACATTTTCTTTGACTATCCGATCATCATCGTTACAGCCTCGACCGCACTATCCGTCATCTCTATCATCCTGATTTCTCCATCTTCTCTGCCCAAAACTTTGTCTAGTCTGCCTCTTAGACTCAGTGGATGAACGCATGTTGCCCCTCTACATCAGATGTGTCTCATGGATTAGTGTACTATCATACATTTCCTGTAATGTCTAGGTTCTGGTGGAAACTATGGCTTTAACGATATCTTCAATCAACCCTAGATGAAATAATAAATCTGTAATCTCTCCGTGCCCGCGACATTTGTGGCAAACTGTAACAAATACCTATATATGTCCATGTACTATAACACTGACTAACTGCTCTATCTAAGAGCCATAAACTCCTCTCTCAGCCTCAATTAGATCTCGATCGGAATGTACTGAACATAGAAAATTTGTCGAAACACAGACTAAGTGGTCCGATATGGATAAGTGTCTATGTACGCTATCTATCATACGAAAACATCACCTCTTAGCGTATGCCTCGATATCTTGGCGTATATTTTTTTAACTCCGCAGTAGCTTGTGTAGCCTCTAATGTGCAATCAACCATTTCCCAGCAGCCTCCGGGTCTCCGCTTCATGAAAATATCTAGGATCGAATTTAATGAACTCCCTCATCAACTTGACCTCTACTGTCATCGAAGTCTCAAATACGTCTGTTTGTACTAACATAATAGTCAGCGTCTCAATCTGTGCTACTGTCGATGCAAAAACCATTGTCGGAGTCTCTTATACAGTCGGTACCACCTAAATAGTTGGTGCAACTGTCACCGGAGGAACTGTGATCTTAATTGTGTTTTGTATCCGGGCGGCTGTGAGTGATGCAATCGCCGCTGTCGGTGCACTTATCATATCAATCAATAGCTCAAATGGCATATCCTGAGCTACGAATCGCGCGGCTACTACCAGATCTAACCGCTCAAATTTGGTCTAATTGCTCGTTTGATCAACATATGTAGTAGGTGTCATGGATTGGGCATCCATCGCGATCTACATCGAAAAGCGTACATCAGATCACCTTCCATATATGTTTATATAATGTATATACAATGAAAAACATAACACGTATATAATCTTTACCACTACCCGTCTCAAGTTTGCTTCCCAACTAAGATTTTAAGTTAGGATCTTTGGGTTTCCACTTCTAAGGTTTGGTTATTAAATTTTATTCTTTTTTCTTTAAACTATTCCCAAGGCTCTATCGAACCTTTCTCTGATACCAAACTGTGGTGGTCCCAAATTTCGAGGCAAATTTGGGACCCGTCATGTCATATCACACATCACCAAGCCTTGTCATGTCATGACTTGCTTATCTATGACGCCCCATGATCTAACTGGTTGCTTACACTTTTCCAACTAATACTAGTTTAGCTAATTAATCTCGATATAAGTATTAATGATTTAATTAGCTAGTTAATCAATTTATCAAGTTATATTACAATTTTACAGCTGAAGTCTTTAAGTAAATAAATTATGCAACATTTAACAATCCTAAAAGTGAAAAACTTGGCAAAAAGATACCATGTATATATCAAAGGTGAAATAAGTATAGCAAAAGATCTATATATATGTATACATTGTTATATAATCCCCAAAACCCAAAAATAAATAAATACATATATACTGTAATCAAACACAAGTTGACATCACTATCTCAAAGGTAGTCGTCCAATACCTCCTTGCCCTTGCCTTTGCTTGTCGAAGTATTTACACTCGGTCACCCAACAAATACAATGATGAGTCCAGTGAATAAAAGCTCAAGAGAAGTCCATACAATATTCATGAAATAAAACTAATAAACTACAAAAAATGCGAATATGAACTCTGGCAATAGTAAGTTGATAAGTTGGTATTTATAGGTATTTAGTACTTTATTTTAATATATTTAATGTGTAAAGTCTCTAAAATATATATTTAATTATATTTATTGGTCGTTTTCAAGTGAAACGGAGTGTGCGGTTGATTCCAGGTTGGAGAAATACTCAAAATGGAGTATTTACATGCAGTGATTGAATGCCAGACTATTTGCCTCGAGTTACGTGCTGCTCAGTAGGTAGAATAGGGGATTTTTTCCTTGATTAGTACAATTAGGTGTAAAATTTATCAACTAAACACACCCACCAAAATATTTCCATAACTAACACACTTTTAGCCACGTCACTGCCACATCACGTAGGAGGTGGTGGGGTGTAAGGAAAACGTGATTTAAGGTCACGTTTTATTTTTGTATTTTTTATGGAGCGAAGTCGTAACCTCGGGTCACGATTTCACTTGAAAAGAAATCGTGACCCGAGATCACGATTTCTACTAAACATTACACCACCAGATCCAAATCAACTCACTCTTCCTTCAACTCCCCCAACGAAGAAGCGACTCAACTCTTCCTTCCTTCAACTCCCTGACCGAACAAACTCCACTCTTCCTATCCGTCCACCGAACCCGAGGTCACGACCCCAGTTGGCTCCATTGGTGCGGATCTTCTCTCCATCTTCAACTCCAGATCCGCACCGCAAACCCACCCCCAACTCAATCTGTGTATACAACTCTATTTATACAACTCTGTAAGATCAACATGTTTGGGGATTTTCGTTTGTTTATCCTTCTTGTGTTCATGTAATGTTGGTTGTTATGTTTTTTTTTTTTTTTTTTTGTTTATGCTCCTATTTGAATTTTATTTTTTTTTTTTTTTTTTACAACTTTGTAAGCCAATTAGTTGATGTGATTTATACAACTCGTAAGATCAACATGTTTGGGGATTTCGTTTGTTTAGGCTTCTTGTGTTCATGTAATGTTGATTGTTATGTTGTTTTTTTTTTTTTTTTTTTTGTATCGGTTGTTTTTTCTAGCCTTTTTATTTTATTTTTTAATCCGGCATTTGAATTTTTTGTTTTTTGCCAATTAGTTGATGTGATTTATACAACTCTGTCGGATCAACATGTTTGGAGATTTTCGTTTGTTTATGCTTCTTGTTCATGTAATGTTGGTTGTTATGTTTTTTTTTTTTTTTATCCAAATGAATTTTTTTTTTTTTTTTTGCCAATTAGTTGATGTGATTTATACAACTCGTAAGATCAACATGTTTGGGGATTTCGTTTGTTTAGGCTTCTTGTGTTCATGTAATGTTGATTGTTATGTTTTTTTTTTTTTTTTTTGTATCCTATTGTTTTTTTCTAGCCGACGCTTTTTTTTTTTTTTAATCCGGCTGAATTTTTTGTTTTTTGCCAATTAGTTGATGTGATTTATACAACTCGTCGATCAACATGTTTGGGGATTTTCGTTTGTTTATGCTTCTTGTGTTCATGTAATGTTGGTTGTTATGTTTTTTTTTTTTTTTTTTTTTTATCCGGCTGAATTTTTATTTATTTTTTGCCAATTAGTTGATGTGATTTATACAACTCGTAAGATCAACATGTTTGGGGATTTCGTTTGTTTAGGCTTCTTGTGTTCATGTAATGTTGATTGTTATGTTTTTTTTTTTTTTTTTTTTTTTTTGTATCCTGGTTGTTTTTTTGCTAGCCGACGCTTTTATTTTTTTTTTTTAATCCGGCTGAATTTTTTGTTTTTTTGCCAATTAGTTGATGTGATTTATACAACTCGTCGATCAACATGTTTGGGGATTTTTTTTTTGTATCCAGTAGTTTATTTGTATCCGGCTGTTTTTTTTTTTATCCGGTTGTTTTTTTTTTATTGTTGCCAATTAGTTGATGTGATTTCTATTTGTTTAGGCTTCTTGTGGTTCATGTACTGTTGGTTGGAATTTTTTTTTTTTTTTTTTTTGTATCCGGTAGTTTATTTGTATCCGCCTCCTCCTCCATCTCCCGTCCGGCGCCTTGAAGATCGGTCGTCCGCCCTCCGTGGTCCGTATCCCGCCGGTAGTTGGAACCTTGAGGTGACTCCTTGTAGCTGCCGGACGTGCCGCCGCCGCCGCTGTCCGCCGGTCGTTGGAATTTTTATTTGTGGTTTTTTAGATTGTTTAGTGTAGGGTCTGTTGTTTCATGGAGTAGGATGTGTATATGGAACTGATGATCTTATTGAATTGTTGTTCACTGCAAGGGTCATACATTGGTCTTCTGTATTATCTAAAGTGCAATTTTAATAAGATTCCATTTTTTTTTTCTTGTAAATAAATTGTCATATTTGATATAAAGTTTCAACTGAATCTTTGGTTAGTTAAATTGTGATCATTACTCAAGGCAATCAATTTATTTTTGAGTTTGGGATTTTCAGTAGACTCTCTGTCCTATATATTGATGAACTTTCAACTGTTTAGTTGAAGAGTTCAAGATTCTAATTATAGTCAAGAAAGCATGAAGGGTGTGCCATGCACTAGTAATTTTTGAAGTTGAAGTTCAGTGTCTTCGATTTCTTTCTTTGTGCTCCCAGTTTCCCAGTGACTTCTCTGTATGTATCTGAAGTCCAATATTAATGGAGTTTATGACTTATCACGAGTCCAAATATATAGATACCAAGACAGAGGCAACCACCAAGTTCAATTGGTGGAACTGTTAGGTTTCATTCCCTCAAAAGAGGGCCACAATTCAGGGGGGAAAGACATCTCCTCGTCAGGCATATGTTCCTCTCTCAGCCTCTGAAGGCCTTTTTCAAGGGAAAATGGTTGAGTGCTCCTTATCCTTAAACCAGAGACGAGCCCAATACCCTACAAAAGTGAGTGTGTGAGTGGATCTAAGTGTTGCATTTCTAGCTATACCTCACCTAACAATAATTTCATGACCACTGATGAGGACTTTCTGCTCGGGGAAGTGAGGCATTGGCCACTCAACTCCACCTGATTCCCCCTTCACACAGCCTGTTGAGCGCACCAAGAAACGCAAAGAACCTGCTTTTCCCACCAATTGATAAAATAGTCGTGTATTGAACAATATGTATGTCTCAGTAACCTTTTAGTTGATGGTCATGTATCATTCTGGTCCTCATTATGTCGAATTTGATGCATGAAGAGCACACATGTCACCCATTGCAAAAGTAAGAATTGTTTTTTTTTTTTTTTTGATGAAGCATTAGATAAGCACGTCGTTCCCAACGGTTTGCTTTAATTCGAGCATTCCACATGGCGTCAACAACCAATTACAAGTAGCCACATCAATGCCACCTCACCCTGCCACAATATGTCACTAGCAGGTTTTCGCCATTGAGACACTGCCACGTCAGCTCGACCAACACAGCACGTCCCACCATTTCTTTCTCCTCGCCTCAGCTGTTTTGGATGCTCCTCGATTTTCGCCATTGAGACATGCATTAGTACGATCTCCAAGATTTTCGCACGACTTTGTGCAACTTTCACCAACGCCTTGTAGTCGACACGTGTCGCGCTCTCACTCGTCCACAATGTCATCAGTAGTTCTCTTAACCAATCAAGAGCCGCCACGTCAGCTGTTCTACACCAAATGACCAATCGCGTTGCGACAAGTGGACATAACGTGATTTTAAGCCAAAAAATAGCCATAAGATGCTCTTCTGTGCACGAGTCACTTCCCTAACACCCAAAATTAGTTTTTCTCACCACCCAGGACCAATTTCTAGTAGTTTTATATATTAGGAACTTAGGTTTTATCAAAAAGGATACCGACTATTATATTTTGAGCATCGACTTCTCTCGATGATTGTCTAGGTCGGCGGGGAAACAAGTTTGGATTATGGATTCATGGTATATATTATGTGAGATCTTTTATTTTATTATTTAATTTGATTTAATTTCTCCTATTTCATTATTGTTGATTTTAAGGAATATGGTTTAGATCTAGGGTGTGTATGTGGCCAATACACGCTTTTAGGTGGACAACCTATAGTTATTTGGACCGATAGTATTCGTGTAATTGTACTTTTGGACCAATAAAGTGACGAACAATCACCCGTTTACCGTAAAACCCTTTTGATTCTTGAGTGTGCATTAATTAGATCTAGGTTAAATCGGAAGCGGATGCGATCCGGAAGCGGATGTGATCCGATTATTTAGGATTAGTGTTCCCACATATCCATATTACTGCGGTTATTGTGTTAAACCCGATTGGCGGATGTATATGGTTAAGCATTAATTAGGGAAGTAGTTAGTGGCAGACGTCCTGGCTATTGAGATTAGGGGAATGAGGAATTTCTGACGGATGTTGATTTTCTATAGCTAATCTATGAGAACTTAAATGGAACTGATTGAAGACCATGATGTGTTATTGAATCTTGATCCTGATATATGGAACTGTAGACCTAGGTGTTACGTTGATGATTAATTAATTTTTTTGAAAGTTAATTTAGTTATTTTATTTATTTAGTTTAGTTAGATTAGTTAGTTAAATTAATTTATTTTAAAACCCCCGATTTTTACTTTTCGTTGTTTTTAACCTTTGAAAGACCACCAATCTCTGTGAGATCGACCCTTTGCCATTATTTTACAAAAAGTTGATTTAAGAATTTTTACTTTATTGACTTTTCGGCGCTGTTGCCGGGGTTTTGTTTTCTTTCTTTAGTATTTTATTTATTATTATTATTATTATTATTTTTTTATTTATTTATTTATTTAATAAATTGGTGCACCCCGTGAGTTTTGTTAGGTTTGACTATGGATTATATCTTTTTAGCATAATTTGAGTCTTTTTTCAGAATTAACATATTATCATGATTTTAGGAGTTTTAAGACTTGATTGGGACACATCCAACTTAAGTCGCCGCATTAGTGGCGGGTCTTTTAAGTAGGTCCTAAACCCTATACTTCATTCCACTATCTTGTTGATTTTACCTTTAGTTGAAAGACTTCGGGCTCGCAAGACTTGATAGAAATTATTTGAGTTAACTCATATGTTACTAGTTACTGCTCTTGTTATGATTGTTCTTTCATAGTTTCCCTAGTCACCTAGACGTGGAAGATTTGGTGCATTCACTTGTTTTTAGAGACTTTCGTTATGCATGCATTTGTTTCATCTTCTTATTTATTTATTTATCCATGTTATTCTTCACTACTATTCTTTTTCTTTTTGTTGGATGGACTCCTTGACTTGTTTTGAACCTCGAGGACAAGGTTTGAAATAAGTTTGGGGTTACTTTAGGGATTGTAGATTGAGTTGGATGGATTCTTTTGCGAAAGACCGCAGGTGAGATCGTTTGTTTTTTTATGTGGTTATACGTGGTTATCGAATAGTAATGGTGGTGTTTTATATCATTTCTTCCATGTCTTTCATTTCTTGTCCTTTCATACTGATGGGGCATGTGCCCTAGGTCAATCCATTAACTGTCTTTATGAATACTTTTAGTTAATAAAATAGAGGATTTCATTTGTTGTTTATTATAATTAATTTGCATGTTTACATTATAATAAGATCCATGGGTATTTACATAAATATCCTAAATGTCCCTAGTCGATCATTATACTGGGAACTATAATGAACTAAGACTAGTGTGAGTCTTGATTGATGATCATATGATGATTATATGTATAGGGATACGAATCAAGATCACGAGTACTTGTTAGGGAACAAAGTCTTTGGACCGACCACTATGAGAACATCACATGGATTAAGTCAAAGTTGTTTCTCATGATAGGTATATATTCCAGTCCTCTGACTTGAGATTACCAGAGACTTCAACATTAGGAACACAGTGATTTGACACAATCAAACGTTGTCTTTAACCGGACGATTATAAAGGTTGTGATTGGTTAATGTGTGAGCAATGTGATGAAGTTGTGTAATCGAGATAGAATTTGTCCCTCTCGTATAAAGAGAGATATCTAGTGGATCCTCGATGTGTTAGATCGTTAAAAGGCCTAGTCTAAGTGAATTGATATTGATCAATGTCACTTGGATGTTTTCGATCTACCTAGAGATCGAGACTAGTACGATTGAACATGTTGGATGACAATTCCATGCCTTATGTTTGATCAAAAGGATATCGTGTGACAAAAGGATGTTATATACACTATTGATTAGGTTGTATCGATTTGATATTCGTACGACTTGGGTAGTCATAATGTCTTGCTAGAGGCCGCTTATGACTTGTATACCAAAATATGTTTTGGTACACTGCCAACGTTGTATGAGCCTATTGGGTCGCACACTAAGAATGGTTTTGTGAGATTTTAAGACGATTCAGAAAAACGAATTTTATGTGATAAAATTCATGACAGAAACGTCCTTGTGGTGTATTACACTTATACTTCTTTAAGTAAGGGTATATGTGTAATTTACTTAACCGTCTATATACAATGGTTGTATAAATAGACGCTTTAAGTTACAATACACAGACAAAAAAAAAAGGCCAAAACTCTTTTTTCGTTTGAGAAACGACTTAGGGTTTTTGGTATGCTCTGGATCGTTTTGGAGAGAAAGAAAAAGGTTTGGTATTCTCTCGAAGCTAGCACTTCAAATCACGGCCGCCGTTCGTGTGTGGACTACTGGTAGAGGGCGTTCGTCATTGGCAGCGCCTTAGAGATCGATCAACTTTCAGAAAGGTATATTGCGATTGAGGTATGATTAAGTTTTTCATGGTTTAAAACGTTTTTAATGGAATTAGATTCGGATCCTGTCTGGGGTTTTTGTCAAAATTGTTTTGTAATTTCCGTGCGTATAAACCCCAAAACCCAACACATACTTCTATTATTTCACTAGTAGTTGATACACTTTCATGCATGTATTTAATATAGTTTTTTATTTATTTATAGTTATTTAGAGTCACCCGAAACTTTGTTCATGCCTTTCGTTATGGATGAGTAAACCACAATTGCCTTTTTGACTTGAAACTTAGGAAAACTATGAGAAACACTCAATCGAGCCGTAGCTCAGCATTTTTATGATTTCATGATTAGTGACTTAGTTGATGGTTGGACTTTGTGCTAGATAACAAAAAGGGAGTAGACGGTCAAACTTATGCAAGTGATATTATTTTAACCCACATTGGGGATTTGCTTGATTATAGTGAAAGTGAGAAGGACCAACAAGAGTTTTCTAAGTATAAATACTCCTATAGGTTTCCATAGGAAATGGAGAAGGGAGACTTGTAGTGGGAAAAAGTGAGAAAATTGGTCCGTAGGAAATAGAGCAGGGGCCGTATTTGTTGAAAAAAATAATAAAAAAAATGTGAAAAGAAAAAAATAGAGAATATAAATTAAATAAAAGCGAAAGTTGTGAAACTCCTTAAATAAAAGATTTAGCTCGAGTGCTTTCACATGATGATTAAGTAAGATTTTTAAACTTGCGTGCTTGAGTTTATAGACCAAGAAAACTCGTGAGTACTTGACACCCTTTGTTTTGACCGAATCTATGTCTTTAAAGTGAGATCTTAATTGTGTTTGGGTTGCAAGTCTTCGCACATCATAACTCTGAAATTTTCTGAGTGGCTTGTTAACTTGGTGGCTATGTATATCAGAGAAACTCAATGAGTTTGAGTCGGATGTAGGATTAGTGAGTCAATGCATTATTATATTATGAGTCTAGTTTAGTTCGTGTTGTCATCTACATTTTTGCTCGGGATCTACAAAGTCTAAAGTTTGGGGGTATTTGATAAGTTGGTATTTATAGGTATTTAGTACTTTATTTTAATATATTTAATGTGTAAAGTTTCTAAAATATATATTTAATTATATTTATTGGTTATTTTCAGGTGAAACGGAGTGCACGGTTGAATTCGGAGTAGAAAAAACACTTAGAATGGAGTATTTATATGCAGTGATCAGACGCTGGACTATTTGCTCGAGTTATGTGTCGCTTAGCGGGTAGAATATGAGACAGCGGACCCAGTAGGCCACCACATGTCACTTTGCCATTGGATAAGCACGTCGTTCCCAACGGTTTGCTTTAATTCGAGCATTCCACATGGCGTCAACAGCCAATCACAAGCAGTCACATCAATGCCTCCTCACCCTGCCACAATATGTCACCAGTAGGTTTCCACCAATGAGACGCTGCCACATCTGCTCGACCAACACAGCACGTCCCACCATTTCTTTCTTCTTGCCTCAGCTGCTTTGGATGCTCCTTGAGACACGCATTAGTGCCGTCTCCCAGATTTTCACACGTCATTATGCGACTTTCACCAACGTCTTGCAGCTGACTCTCACTCGTCCACCACGTCATCAACAGTTCTTTCAACCAATCAAGAGCCATTACGTCAGCTGTTCTACACCAAATGGCCAATCGCGTTGCGACAAGTGGACATAACGTGATTTTAAGCCAAAAAATAGCCATAAGATGCTCTTCGGTGCACGAGTCACTTCCCTAACACCCAAAATTAGTTTCTCTCACCACCTAGGACTAATTTCTAGTAGTTTTATATATTAGGAACTTAGGTTTTATCAAAAAGGATACCGACTATTATATTTTGAGCATCGACTTCTCTCGATGATTGTCTAGGTCGGCGGGGAAACAAGTTTGGATTATGGATTCATGGTATATATTATGTGAGATCTTTTATTTTATTATTTAATTTGATTTAATTTAATTTCTCATATTTCATTGTTGTTGATTTTAAGGAATATGGTTTAGATCTAGGGTGTGTATGTAGCCAATGCATGCTTTTAGGTGGACAACCTATAGTTATTTGGACCGATAACATCCGTGTAATTGTACTTTTGGACCAATAAAGTGACGAACACTTAGCCGTTTACCGTAAAACCTTTTCTCGTTTCTTGAGTGTGCAATAATTAAATCTAGGTTGAATCTGAAGCGGATGCGATCCGATTATTTATGATTAATGTTCTCATAGATCCATATTACTGCGGTTATTGTGTTAAGCCCGATTAGCGGATGTCTAGGGTTATGCATTAATTAAGAAAGTAGTTAGTGGCGGACGTCTTGGCTATCGAGATTAGGGGAATGAGGGATTTCTTGCAGATGTCGATTTTTTATAGCTAATCTAAGAGAACTTAAATTAATAATTTTTTAGGGAATTATTGAAGATCATGATGTGCCTTTGAATCTTGATCCTGTTTTGTGGAACTGTAGACCTAGTGTTACCTTGGTCATTAATTAATTGTTTTGAAAGTTATTTTAGTTATTTTATTTATTTAGTTTAGTTAGATTAATTAGTTAAATTAATTTATTTTAAAACCCCCGATTTTCCTTTTTGTTGTTTTTAACCTTAGAAAGACCACCAATCTCTATGGAATCGACCCTTTGCCACTTTTTACAAAATAGTTGGTTTATGAATTTTTACTTTATTGACACGTTCGGTGCGCATCATAAGTCATACTCCCATGAATGTTGTAACATACGACATACAAAAATAGTAGTATTTAATAAACCGTACATAGTAAATAAACAAGCTCGAAAATAAAGCATTAATAAGTAAACAACAGTATAATCACGAGAAAACCCTGTCTTAAACAAGTTAGTTATCGATAAAATAGGACATGAACTACATATATACTTACAGGCTTATAGTGACTAAACCTTAACTACTATTAACGGATGAATCCCTCCAGATGCTATTTCAAGTCAAGGGAACATCTTACATCCCTCTCGCAATCGTATATATATTCTACTATCGTCGAGATAAGCACTAAATACAAGTAACTCGTGCAAGTGATTTAGCCATAACCAATATATATGCAAACCAAGATAGGAGTAGAAAACTTACGTGTGCCCACCAACATTCACACATGAAACTCGATATGATAAAACAAAACCATGAACTCTATGAGGTATTCCAATGGGTTTACACACCTCAATATGTGTTTAAACTTCCCCAGAATCTCGAATCCAACCTCGCTATGCTCCCAACTACCGTACCATAGCCCCGAGTCCCATGAGATCCATTTCCTATGTTTTAGAGTGAATTAAGGTGTTTAAATTAAGTTTAAAGTTCTATTTCCCAAAACACTCCAAATTTTGAATCAAATCTGATCAGTAATATTGTAAAAATCATTTCTCCAAATTTATAACACTAAAACTCACAATTTTCGTTAAAAGACAGCTAACATACCCAATAACGACATACTAAAAGATTAGCTCATTTCGATAAGAATTGTGAGAGATATGCCTTGTCAAAGTTCATTTCAAAAATCTCACATTAGCACTTCAAAAGCCTACTTATGGAGCATTTTTTTTAGTTAGAATGAGTTTGAATTTCAAATTTTCTCTAGTGATCAAATTGTAGATCTCTGGGTAAGTTTTCCAGTAGCATATGATCTATCCCATTTAGAGTTCCTATGAGGAATTTATGCTTAATTTACAAAGGTTAGGTCAAACAATTTGTTAAGAATTAATCATGTATGCATAAAAAAATCATAAAACTCCAATTTCTTGTCAAAACTAGTTTCAAACATTATTGATCATCAAGATTATTTTAGAAATCTCATTTAGACAAGAAAAATAGTGACTTAATCTTTGAAATTTATTTGTGCACAAAACCCCATGAACTTGAGTTTCCATGTAGACATTTTGATGAATTTAAGCAAATAAAGAGTGTGTCTTTTGTACCTAGATGATTAACTCTTGGATTTGATCTCCTTAGCTTGATTCTTCTAGAAGATAACCTCCCTTCCTCTTTGTTCTTTCTGAATTTTCCAGCACTCCGTCACAGGAACAAAATTTGTTATTTTGCATGACGAGATTTCTCACTAACTTAGCTATGTATAGGTTATGTTAGAATCAATTGTGTCCACGTATCTCGAGGTTAATCTAATGGTCTTTGTTAGCTCCTACTCTACTAACTTCCATTTTTTTGACACAAATTTTCAACTTAAGTATTTTAGGATTCCATTCTAGTGCGAATCTTGATGCAAATTTATGACATCAATTTTTTTGTCATCCAACTATAGACATTTGTAATCAATTGATTCAATTAATTTAACTTATGCACTTTTATACATATGTAGGCTATTTATGGTCTTAAATTGGTGTACTACCACTTCCCTTAGTACCTAATTACTCGACATTTAGCGCCCTACATCTCGGCATGTATCCTAAGGCGCATCCATCCATAATGTCCCCGCTTATTATGACTTAGCCTAAAGTTTGATTATCTATTTTATACAATATTCACATTTGTTCTAATCCTTTTATTTGAGCTAGCATTATAACTTAGTGTACTTGTACTACGCCTACCCGGTACTTGCTTTGACACGTTTTACGAGGCGTTTACCTGTCACACAACCTCATGCGATAGTAATGCACTTACATGCAATGTTATAATAATATAATGTTTTAAACATCACACATAAGCAACCATCTTCCACAAATAATATATTCCCTCGATTCTCGTGTCTGAGTAAATTGAGTTATCCCTGTAACGCTCAAATTACGACCGTTAGTCCTCGAGATTAACGATAATTCTAGTTTAATTAATTTGGACCGTTATAAAGTGAGGCCATTTGCTTCAGGTGTGGCAAATCGGGTCACATCAAGGCTAATTGCAAGTCCAAAAATGTCATGGACAAAAGGAAAGTCAAGAAGAACTTCAAGGCAACATGGGGTGACTGTCACGGCCCAAATAATTAATACACGTTTAATTCGTAAATTAGGACTAAATGACCCGTGACGTGGGACTGCAGCGCGATATGTGTCACTACCGAGGAACGGTGGCCGAGGTAAATGTTATATTTGTGTTTTGTATGCCTAGTGTATTGTATTTGTGTAGACTACTAAGTCATTTACGGGTATGCAGATACCGAGACTAGCGGGGACGCGCCTCAAGTCGCGTGCCGACGTGGGCCCGAGGTGGCAGCTCGTGGGGTAAGCGTAGCTAGTTAAATTACATTTGCAAGAATAAAATAAAATAAAATAAAATAAAATAAAATTCATATGGGGTTGTGGACCATATGAAGCCACATCACTCCAACTATTTATATATATATATATATATAGGTTTCTTCAAACAAAGAAAAAAAAATAAATGAAGATAATTTGTGGTGGGAAAGTAGCCATATATATATATATATATATATATATATATATATATATATATATCTATATTTCATCTTTATCTCATTCTCTCTCTCTCCAAATAAAAAAAAAACAAAAAGACAAAACGAAAGAGAAATAAGAAAACAGTGGCGAGAGGAAGAAGAAGGAGAAGGGAAGGAGAAAGAAAGGAGAGTGACGAGAGAGAGAGATCGAGCCAGCTCGAAGAAGGCAAGGTGAGGTGAGTGTTTTTGTTGATTTTCGTTGTTGTTAAGTCGTTGTTGTTTCGGTAGTGGTGACCATGGAGGATCGACCTCCATGGCCGACCGAGAGAGGAACGGGATAGATGGCAAGGGGATCTCCCTTGCCATCAAAACCCATTGGGGTTGGAGTTGGGAACCAACCCCAACGCCTCACAAAGAAGAAAAAAAACAAAATTTGCAGAGCCTCTGCCGTCTTCGCGAGGAAGAAGATGGGATCGGGTCGGGTCGTCCCGAACCCATGTGAGTCGGGTCGGACCGACCCTGACCCGATGGAGATCGGGTCAGACCGACCCGGGTCCAGCTGGATCGGGTCGGGTCGACTCGGATCCGGTTGGACCCGGTCGGGTTTGACCTGGACCCACCCATTTATATATATTATATATATTTAATTATTTAATTAAATTAAATAGTTTTTAATATATAATAAATTCCTGAAAATAGATAAAAAAATATGAAAGAATTCAAGAAAATTCCCAGAAAATAGGAAAATTATATTTGCGACCCAAATCAATAGAACTTCGATATTGCTATAAAAAGTGAAGAATTCAGGAGTCGGTCAAGGCGTTATATCAGGGTTTTACCTTGAAAAATGCGAAATCGGTAAATTAGTCTCGAACTCAAGTTTGACCGATGTCGACCAATTTAGGGATGTTAAATCATTAAATCGGAAGTTAAATTGATACATTTTCAATTGTTAGGATCCTAGAGGAGCTATTACGGGGTTTGAGTTCGTACATCGACGCGACGGAAGCCGGATAGCTTAGGAATTGCTGTGTGTATGTAAGTAAACTGATTTAAGACATTTATTTACATTTCATTCCATTTATTTATTTATTCTCAGTAATTCGAACTGAATTGCCTTTGAAATCCATATGCTATGACTTGTTTCAGTTGCACATTTTATGATATTCATAACATACTCTGTTTTTGTATATCCTTGATTCTAATTGCTACACTTTGTCATATTGATTGTTGTGTATGAAAGTCAGTGATATAACATGCTATTAGGATAGTTTGTTTATTTTGACTCAAGTCCTTTGTGCATTAGTATGCTAATACATCTCTCGGATTCCAATGCTGTGTCATTTTTGAATATGAAAGTGGTTCTTGTGGTTAGGGTCATTCGATGATAGAAATTCAGCTTTCATACGAGGGTCACTAGACTTGTCGGGATGTTAGGGAATTTCTCCACTACCTTGCATGACACACGAGGTAACGTGCCTCGAACGGGGTAACCGGACCTCGGGGTTTGTTGGCGCAAGAATAACTTGGGTGAACATGACGAGTTTTAAAAACTTGGGTATGTTAGCAAGTATACATTCCGGTGACGACTAATTCACTTGGAATAGGAAAGGCGTATCGTACGTACGACCTTTTGAAATTATGATATAAAGCTCAATTTGAAATGAAATGATATAGAGCAGAGCTCAAATTGTAGTGGACAGGCTGATGTGATGAAGATCGCGGCCGACCGACCTTAATCCATTACTACTTAACCTTGAGTCAGTTTCATATTTGATTAACTCAAGTATCTCTTTGCATGACGTTTCTTTCAGCATAGTTTCTATTTAAATTATGCAATTTGACACTTGTTGCCTATTTGGGAATGTGGATCGATGTCTCTCAGTATTACTTAAATAAATTCATGTACTCACCGTCTAGTTTGTGACGGTGGGTGCAGATCAACCGAGTAGCAGACCAGGCAAAGAGAAGATTGGTGACTACCTCTGAGCCGGCGGAGGACTGCTACGACCTACTTTTGTAGGTTTTGTATGCTTTTGTATAACTTTTTTTTATGTACATGCTCATTTGCCTTTTGGGTTGAGTGATAGGACTATAGAACTTGACACATGTTATTTATATCCCCATTTTTGTTTATATATGCATGTGATCACTATTTCCTGGTTTTCCACAATAGGTTAGGCCTTAGGATTTCATTTTCACTAGTAACTGAATAAGACTTCCGCTGAATAATTGGTTAGAAAAAAAAATTAGTAACTCTGATTTACAGACAACCATAGGTTAGTCATTAGAACAATTAAGTTAACCGTAGGTTGTATCATCAATGGTAGGTATGTAGGTGTTTAACTAAGGCTGACTAATTCCTTGTTAGGTCCTATAGGGGAGATTAGGGCTTAATTAAGGGATTAGGCCGGGCGGTGCTCTTATTTGTAGTTGGGGCCGTCACAGTGACTCATATTTATCAAGCTCCGATTCCGAGTCGGAAAACGAGAAGGCTATACTTTGTCTCATGGCATAAAGTGAGGTAAATTCTAATGCTTTAAATCTTGATGATGTTGATGATTCGAATGATGTGCCTAGTATTGATGAGCTTAGGAAAGAGTTGGAAAAAGAAGTCAAAAAGATCAAACAACTTAAAAATAGCTTGATCATAACAATTTGTGAGATTGAGTGACGCATGCCGAACGAGTCAATAAAGTTAAGCACATAAACCAACTATTTTGTAAAATTGAGGCAAAGGGTCGATCTCATAGAGATTTGTAGTTTTTTTACGATCAAAAATAATAAAAAAGAAAATTGAGGGTTTTAAATGATTAAATAAATTAACTAAACTAAATAAAATAAATAAAGAAAGTAATAAAATAATTTTGAAATCAATTAATAGGCACCTAGGTAACACTTAGATCTACGATTGCACAAGCTAGAATCAAGATTCAATGGCATATCATGATCTTCAATCTTTCCCAAAAAGTTATTTATTCAAATTCTCCTGGATTAGCTATGAAAAATTGACATCCTCAAGAAATTCCTATTTCCCATAATCTCGATGGCCATGATATCTGCCACAGACTACTTCCCTAATTAATGCATTACACTAGACATCCGCCATAAGTTTTAACACACTAATGACAATAATAAGGATCCGTGGGATTACTAATCCTAAATAACCTAATCGTGTCCGCTTCCTGTTTAATATAGATTCAATTGTTGCACACTCAAGAACCGAAAGGTTTTTACGACAAACAAATGATCCAATTAACTATAAATTGTCCATTTAAAAGCATGCAATGACCATATAAATACCCTAGATCTAAAATATACTTATTAAAATCAACAACAATTAAATAGAAGAAATTAAATCAAATTAAATAGTAAAAATAATAGATCTCACAAGTTATGCCATGAATCAAGAATCCTGACTATTTCTCCTCCGATCTAGGCAAACATTTGTTTAGCTGGATATGGTCGACATTCTAAAAACATAAAAGTCGATCTTCATAATACCATAAGTTCCTAATATAAAAACTACTAAAAATTAGGTGATTGGTTGAGTGACTTGTGTGCCGAGGAGCATCTGAAGGCTAATGGGTGTTCATTGCAAGCTTTGGGACACGTGGTAGCATCCGATTGGGAGAGAGAGCAGAAGACACTGACGTAGCGCGAGCAAATTGGTTGAAAAGGCTGCTGGTGATGTGTTGTGTGCATGGAGAAACTGCCATGTGGAGGCGTCTAGGTAAGGAGCGAATTCGCACGAAATCAGCGAATTTCTAAGAGACCACAACGACGTGTATCTCAAGGAGAATCAACGCATGCTGCTAAGAAGAAATGGAACTGCTTGGTATCGTGCTGGACGAATGGTGTGACGACACTCAGAAATGTCTGGAGTGAAGGAAGGCACGTTGGATAAGTGGAAACATGACATGTGGCATGCAGTTGGCTTGGTTTCGAATCGCACGAGTGTGTGCGAAGGAGTGGGAGCTTGAACATCGTGCATCTCGAGGCAATCCAACGACAGCTGGTCCCAAGTGACTCAACTGTGTCGCTCGTATGCGTTATTTGGTCTGCTTGTCGCGACTCCACCAACTGCGCTGTACGTCACTCAAGGCAGATCTTATGGTACCGGAAACACTATATATAAATACATTATTTTGCGTATTTTTCACCCAGATTCAACCGCGCATTTCGTTTCACCTAAAAATTACAAATAAATATAATTAAATGTATATTTGAGAGACTTTTCATATTAAATATATTAAAATAGACTACTAAAATCATAAAAATACCAACTTATAATTAAGTCACAAAGTGAGATCATTGGTGACCTCCAAAATGACTTGAATGAAGTTCTAAAGGAGAAAGATACCTCAGTCAAGGAAGTAGATGACTTAACTAATGGTGACCAAGTCCACCAATGGGAGAGATGTGTTTGACATGATTTTGAGAGCACAACGACGTGCACTCAACAAAATAGGCATAGGATATGGATTAAATTTATTGAGATACAAGAAATTGTTAACTGATGCTCATAGATGCTCAAAATGCAATATGTCTCATGCGGTTGTAAAATGTGTCTTGCAAAAGACCAACATGAGTAGACTAGCATGGGTAGCAAATGACACTTATGATATTAATATTTTCGGACCGAAAAGTTTTTGGGTACCAAAATCTAGTGTTTTTCACATTGTCTAGGATACGAGGAAGAGCACCCCATGGTACTTGTATAGTGGGTGCTTAAAACACATGACCGGAGATGCAAGTCAATTTATAGAACTAAAGCGGCATAATGGTGGAAAGGTCACATTTGGAGATAACAACAAAGGAAAAGTCATAAGCCTTGGTACTGTGGGTAACGATTCTTTTTTTCATCTCAAATGTTTATCTTATTGATGGCTTGAAACATAACTTACTTAGCATTAGTCAATTGTGCGACAATGGTTTTCATGTCATATTTGAATCATCAAAATGCATAGTTAGGAATAAGAAATGTAATGGCCCCAGTTTCCCTTAAAATTGGGCCCCACCCAGCCTAAACCACGTGGACCCCCCGAGTCATTCCTTGCAAAGTCGACGCATGCCTAGTTAGCCTCAAATAGTTACATTCTCATTAAATTTGTATTTTAATGTTGAGTTATTAAGTTATGTCTTTTACATAATAGTTTGCAGCGGAAATAAACTTAAAACAAAGTTAAATAATTCATATTAAATAAAGGTGGAACAACCTACGATGTGAAACCCTGAAAACAACAAATAAACATGCATATCTGGTGAGCAACAATATACAAAATGATAATACATGATATCCTATATCACTCAATCCCAATATGTCCCAGTGTAATAAAAAATAATAATATGCAATAATTACAACAAAAATGACAAAACATACTATCGTGTATAGGAAGGAACCATTCCAAAAGTCCTCAAAGGAAGTCACCAATCATCGGTCCTTTCCTCTTACTCGTCTCTGTCCGATCTGCACCCACCGTCACAAAATAGATGGCGAGTATAGTAAAATAGAAAGTAATAACCAGAAAGATATAAATAGTAATTTGTGAATCATTTAAAAATAGTCCAAATATCATGCGGGTATTTATAGACGATAAAAAAGAAAGAAAGTGCATGATAAAAAGACTGATAGATATTCACGTACGACGAAAATGAGTACCTAGGAATCAAAAGAGGCATACTAAGTGGTCTTAAATCCACAACAATCCATAACAATCCACAACAATCCAGTACTCGGGGAGAATTCACGTTTGGTTGAGTAGCTGCACCCCCATCGGTAGTGTTCACGTTTGCCCAACTTGCTATAATCTAATGAGTACCTTCTCAAAAACTTATGCCATAGACACTCAACCAAGGCATGAAGAATAGAATTCCAAGAAAAAACATTTATCAATAAAGACAATAAATACGGAATATGAATTACTATGCATTCTCTTAACTGGTTTACTTACTTACTTCAGACCTACGCTATACCGCTCTCGCGGCTCAAACACGCTCCCCAAAACGAACACCCGAACTCCAGAGACCTCCCCTTAGGTTCGTGAGGTCCTATAATATGTTTTAGACTAAATTATAATGTTTTGGAGATTTTGGAAAATTTCATATTTTGTGCTACTAGGGCAATTAGTGGGCTAATTCAGACATTAGCACTTTAATTTCAACATTAATGTGCTACCTCGAACATCTAGCACGCTAATCAATATTAACATGCTAATTTCTGACATTAGCGCGCTACCTCGAATATCTAGCACGCTAGATTTCCTACCTAGCGCTCTATGTGCAACAAAACCCAGAATTCCACAATTCGAATTTCGAGTTTTCTCTACACATAGGCCTTGTTGATGCTTTGGGAACCCTCATACACACTACTAAAGGTTTCTCACTGCAACCATAACACAAAACAACAACCCAAAACATCAAGTTTGTGACTTCATCATGTTGAATTAAAATGATATTTGTCTAGGAAATTTACCAAGTTGATGCACACATCAAGCTTGATATTCACAACTTCACCAACTTCACTGGATTTTTGAGTCTCCCCTCATCTTGATCACTCCGACAAACCTTTCTTTCCCTCTCCTTGCCAAATTGATGAGAAATAAAACTTAAGTGATAAGTTTGGCATACTTATATTATATATATGATTAGAGATGGTTACACGTTAGCCACACATCCATTTGCACTTACGTATCCCGAGGCTTATCTTATGGACCACCTTCACATACTTATCCTACAAGTCATGGTTAAGTGATTCCAATTATGCACTCATTTGGTCTCTAGATTGATAATAAGTGTCTCGATACAGATCATATGGCCATTGATTTATTTCACTAACTTAAGCTTATTAATCGAGTATCCAACATGACCACATTAAAGCATATATACAACTATAATTAGTTCAAATCACACTTACCCTATAGGCCGCTACCTCGGTCTCACGTCGACATGCAACTCGAGGTACGTCCCCACTCATGTCTCGACTCACCGGATGCCCCTCAAATACCTTACTCGCAAATTCGGGATGACAAATAAACATACACTTGGACATTAGAAAGTCACATTTTGATATAAATAAATAATATACACACCACAGAAAAATAAAATTACCTCTGTGTCGACTCCAGAGATTTCAACAAGTACGTCAAGTCATGACGGTTCAGTCAACGATCTTGAAACGTGACACGTGGCACGTTTAAATTTTAGGATTGATACAAGAAGCATGCAATCGTGTTCATTGCATATATAGATAAAAATGTTTATGACATTAACTTTGATGAGATGCACATGCAAAATGTTTCATGTTTAAGTGATCAAAATGAATGTGATGCATGGTTGTGGCACCGTAGACTGGATATTCTAGTATGGAAAATCTGTCAAAATTGACCAAACATGATTTAATGAAGGGTCTCCTCAAATGCACATACAAGAAAGACAAGGAATGTGAACCTTGTATTCTTGGCAAACAAGTAAAATAATTATTCAAGACGAAAGTAGCTAGTGAGGTGACTAGAGCTTTAAAACCCATCTACATAGATTTTTTCGGACTTTCCCAAACACGAAGTCTAAGGGGAAAACTATATTGCTTTGTTATTGTTGATGATTTCATTAGATTCACATAGGTGCATTTTTCTAGCACATAAGCATAAGGTCTTTGAGGTGTTCGGTGCATTAGTTGAAAATGAGAAGGGTACAAAATTACCATCATTAGAAGTGATAGGGGCGGTGAGTTTGTCAATAGGAACTTATAGGAGTTTTATGCTAGACAAGGGTATACACATTGACTATCATCTCCTAGAATACCAGAACAAAATGGAGTAGTTGAAAGGAAAAATAGAACACTCCAAGAAATGTGTAGGACCATGCTTAAGGAGTATAACATACCTAAATACTTTTGGGCAGAAGCCATTAGCACAACATGCTTTGTTTTAAATAGGGTGAATGTCTGAAAGAAAGTGAAAAAGATTCCTTATGAACTATGGAGAGGCCGTAAACCTAACATTCGTTATTTTGAGGTGTTCAATTGCACTTGTTATGTTCTAAATGATAAGGATCACTTGGACAAGTTTAACCCAAAGTCAAATATATGCACCTTCCTAGGCTATTCCATGCATAGTAAGGCATATAGGGTGTTCAATAGATCAATCAAAACCATAGAGGAGTCAATCCATATTAAGTTTGATGATATAGATCTTAAAGTGCAAATGTTGCACACCTTGGAGAAAATGAGACTTGATGATGATGATGGTATCACCCAAGCTCAAACATCTAATGGTAAAGAAGTAGAAGTGCGAATGGAAACCAAACCTAGTGTACCTAATAACTCAAGACTTCTTTTAGGACATTTTTCTTGACAAATCATAGGTGATCCAAACAAAGGTATAACCACTAAATCATCACTAAAATGATATGAGGGGCATATAACATTTGTATCACAAATTAAGCCTACTAAGATATATGATACCTTATGTAATGAGTTTTGGATCATGGTCATGCAATAGGAACTAGGACACTTTGTTAGGAACAAGGTATGGACATTAATGCCTAGACGTAAAGACCATATCTTCATAGGCACCAAATGGGTCTTTAGGAATAAAAAGAATGAAAAGGGTGAGATAGTGAGAAACAAGGCTAGGTTGGTTGCACAAGGCTATAATAAAAAGGAAGACATTGATTATGAAGAAGCCTTTGCACCGGTAGCAAGACTAGAAACAATTTAAATGTTGCTTGCTTATGCTTGTTATAATGGGTTCCTACTTTACCAAGTGGACGTTAAAAGAGCATTCTTGAATAGCTTCATCAATGAAGAGGTATATGTAGAACAACCATTGAGTTTTAAAGACCAAGCTTATCTAAGTAATGTTTATCGTCTTTAAAAGGACTTGCATGGATTGAGACAAGCTTTTAGAGCTTGGTATGATATGCTAAGCGCATTTCTACTAGACAAGGGGTTCAAGAAAGGAGCACTATGTCACAGCTCGAAATTATAAATCCTAGTTTAATCTCTTAATTAGGATTAGTGACCCATGACGTGGGACCTGCATCGAGATATGTGTCATGATCAAGGTAAGAGGACCGAGGTATATGCTATATTTGTTGTGGTGTATGCGTAGTGTATTGTATATAAATAGATTACTAAGTCACTCCTACTTATGTATAGGTGTTGAGACGCGAGTGGGGATGCACCTTGAGATGCGTGCCAATGTGGGACCGGGGTAGAGAGTGATAATGGTAAGTTTATTTAGGCTTAACGTAACTTAAATAGTGATTTAAATGTGGCTATGGTTGATCATACATTTAATGTACCTAAGTTAGCAAGTTAAAACAATAGCCATGTGATGATCATGGAGATACGTGTTGACACATCTAGACACCGAGTTAGTTACACATGGGTGCTACTTAGATTGAATAAGTAGGAAATGCGTCAATATGTACATCATTAGATAGGCCTCGAGAAACGTATGCATATGTGGATCAATGGCTATTAATCAACCATATCCATTTCATATAAAAAGCTAGATATCAACTCATGTAATCAAACCAACTTCGTTTCAATAACTTATGAGCTAAATAAGCTTGCTTAGGAGAAAAGAAAATATTATTGGATAATAAGAGAAATTTGAGAAGATCAAGGAGAAATCAATGGGTTTGGAGTAGGAGGTGTTGATCAAGCTAGGTATTCATCAAACTAAGTACACATGTCTTTATTTAAGTTTGAAACCAGCTCTGGTTTTTGGCCATTTTTAGAGGTTAGATGATTAAGTCTTTGAAATTGGTTGATATATTTGGATCCCTCATTTCAAGTTGATAATCCAGCTATTAAGAAGTTCTTAATTTGGTTTTGAAATAAAAAAGATATGAATTTTTGAAGTTTTAAGTCCAAAATGAAAATTCTTCTTGTTGTATTATGAACCAACATATGTAATTTGGTTATAACTTTCTTATTTTAAATTAAAATGAATCCAATCTGGTGGCATTTGAAAGCTAACTCAAAGAGGAACAACTTTATCCTACTGGGATCTCGTAGTTCAAATATTTTTATGTCAAAAAGTGCTCTATAAATAGGTGATTAAATACATTACGATATTTTTGAAACTAAATTTATAAATGGCATAACTCCCCAATTACTCATCCAAATGAGCTCATCTTTTAGTATGTTGTTATTTGCCATGTCTTCTACCTTTTGACAAAAAGTCACGAATTTCAAAACTATAGATTGGGACAAATGAATTTTCTAAATCTGCTGGTTAGATTAGGTTCTAATTTGAGCTTTGTTTTGTAAAATTACGATGTCATTTTCGTTTTAAATCTGAATTATGCAAACCAAACATTTTCAAAAAGCCAAGTTAGAGACTAAAAACTTTGTACAAGGGAAGACATTGAGATTTGGATGATTTTATCCCTAAAAGTGCACTAAAATACATAACTAAAATTTCAATATTGTTTAGCCTTAAGGGTTGTTTTGGGTTAAGGTTCCTAAACCTATTTGACTTGACCTAAACTTGATTCATTTGGGTTATTTTGATATCAGGAACCTACGGAAGAGTCTCGAGAGTTCGGATATGTGATACGAGGTGTTGGGAGGTTGAAATAGCTTAAGAAATTGTAGGAATGTAAGTAAACTGATTGAGATATTTATTTACATTTCATTCCTATTTACTTGTTTATTTCTAGTCATTTGGACTGATTTTCCATTGTACTCAATATGCCATGACTTATTGTCCATTCTTATTTCATGAGGTTGCTTTCATGGTATAGATTATTGATTAAATAACTTCATTGACTCCAAATCATGTGCTATGTCATTTTGATTGTTGATACATGTGGTCAGTGAAATAGCATGCTATTAGGTAGGTGTTACATAATGTTGTAAATCTATTTCCATTGTGCATTAGGTATGCAATTACTTTGTTAGATTCTTAAACTATGTTATCCCTTGAAATATGAAAGTAGTTCTTGTATCTAGGGCCATTACATTATAGAGATCGACCAGACATATGGGGGTCATTAGACTTCCAGGGTGATTAGGATATTTCCACTATATTGCACAACACACAAGAAATAAGTCATAGGGTTGTTGGCAAGCATAACTTAGGTGACATCAAGGGGTATGGGACCCGGGGTTATTGGCACGGGTATATCGCAGGTGACCGGTACCAACAAAATGTTATAATGGCAAATATCACTGCTCAGACCTTCACATTGATGAAGAGCTCAGCTCCATCCTTATATAGTGGAAAGGCTGATGTGATGAATATCACAACCGATCGACCCTAGATCATTACTACTTAGTTGAGTGTTAGTTTCATTTCGTTTAACTAAAATATCTCTTTGCATGTTCTCTTTTCAGCATGGTTGCTATTATCATGCTTTTAGATACTTGTTGCATATTTGGGAATGTGAACAAATGTCTCTTAGTATTACTTTTTACTTTCCTATACTCACCGTCCTTCTTATGATGGTGGGTGCAGATCGATCGAGTAGCAAGCTAGGCAAAAAGAATATCGACGACTACCACCGAGCCAGTTAAGTGTTGCCACACCAGATTTTGTAGGTTTTGATTTTGATGTATTACTTTTATACATATTTCACATACTTTTGGGGTTGTTTATTATGGGTTGAGAGACTAATACCTTGACCAGCATGTGATGATATATTATCCCTGTTTGTTATATATATGTATACATGCATGTGATCTTTATTTCCCTATTTTTTTCCACAATTATTAGGTATCACATTAAAAGCTTCCGCTAATTTGACAAGACATTCGCTGAATAAACTTTTAAGTAAGTAAAACCTTAATTAACTCTGATTTATGAATTGACATAGGATAGGTAAATATCTATTTGAAAAATAATAGGTAAGTAATGAGGTTTTCTGAAAGGTTGACTAATTCATTGTTAAGTCCTATATGGTGAGATTAGGGCTTAATGATGGATTAGGTTAAGCGGTGCCCAAATTTGAGAAGGGGTCGTCATAAGTGGTATCAGAGCCTAAGATTATAAAGCATAGGTTGCAGAGCTTAAGTTTATAGGGCTTAGGTTATGGAATATGATTATTCTACAATGTGACACCAGAACTACGGTTTGTATTAAAAGGCCTAACTTTCCTTAGAAAAAACAAACAAAATTTAAACCGTAAAACATGAATTTTAGCTATAGAAAACCAAATGATTCTTTCATAGAAACTATTAGTTGGGAAGTGAGTGAAAATGAGATGAGATTTTTAGAGGCTTTCTAACAGAGTAGCTGATGATTCGTGTTCGTTATCAACTTGTAGACACCGATTGCTGATTCATGTGATAGCGGGGATGTGGATGCTAATGGCAGCCAACCTCCTATTCCATCAGTTGATGATTTTCAGAGGCTATCTAACAGAGTAGCTACTCAGGGGTAACAGTTGGCGAGTTCATTGCCATACAGATGTCACAATTTGCTCCACTAGTATAGACACTAGCCCCTACTTTTATGACTACTCCTATATTACCGACAACACTACTAGTAGTACAGACTATACCAGTGGTGACACAGTTCCAGCTATAAAGACAATTTATATACTACATTTTACACCTCCATCTTCTAGGTTGATAGTAGAGTTTCAATTGGTCAAGGATTTCATCAGACGGAAGCCAGTTTACTTTGACGGCCAACGAGGCTTTGAGAATATTGAGAAGTTGGTACTGTCTCAATAGAAGTTGCACAAAATCTTGAGGATTGAGGATAGATTTCGAGCCGAGATTTTATCGTACTTGCTACAGAGAGATGCCAATGTTTGGTGGCGTACGAAAATAGCTTCTAAGGGAGAGTTTGAGTCTTATGATGTCTTTAAGAAGAATTTTATTAGCAGTTTATAGGGGAAGGAATTCATGAATCTAAAACAAGGAGCTAATGAGTCGGTGATAAGTTATAGAGATATATACGGCTATCAAAGGCAGTTTGTTGAGGATCTAGAGAGAAATGATTCGAAGGATGTGTACCACTTTTGAGATGGACTGAGGTTAGATATATGATTTTATGTGGTCAATTCAGATGCCAAAACTTTAGGTGAGGTTTATGATCGTGCACTTTCTCACGAGACCTATTATTTGGGCAGAGTCACTGATAGGACACTGTTGAGTTTTGAGGTTCATATGCAGCAAAAATTATAAAACAATTTTGACAAAAACCCCAACAGAATCCGAATCTAATTCCATTAAAAATGTTTAAACCATGAAAACCTAATCATACCTCGGTCGCAATATACATTTCTGAAGGTTGGTCGATCTCTAAGGCGCTGCCAACGACGAACGCCCTCTATCAGCAGTCTACACACGAACGACGGTCGAGATTTGAAGTGCTAGCTTCGAGAAAATACTAAACATTTTTTGTTTATCTCCAAAACGATTTAGAGGTACCAGAAAACCCTAATTTGTTTCTGAAATGAAAATAGAGTTTCGGCCCTTAATTTTTCAACCGTGTGTTCTAACTTAAAGTGTCTATTTATACAACCCTTGTATATAGACGGTTAAATAAATTACACATATACCCCTACTTAAAGAAGTATAAGTGTAATACACCATAAGGACATTTCTGTCATGAATTTTATCATATAAAATTCATTTTTCTGAACCATCTTAAAATCTCGCAAAACCATTTTTACTGTGCGACCCAATAGGCTCACACAACGTTGGTAGTGTACCAAAACATATTTTGGTATACAAGTCATAAGCGGCCTCTAGTAAGACATTATGACTACCCGAGTTGTACGAATATCAAATCGATACAACCTAATAAATAGTATATATAACATCCTTTTTTCACACGATATCATTTTGATCAAACATAAGGCATGGAATTGTCATCCAACATGTTCAATCGTACTAGTCTCGATCTCTAGGTAGATTGAAAACATCCAAGTGACATTGATCAATATCAATTCACTCGATTAGGCCTTTTAACAGTCTAACACATTGAGGGATCCACTGGATATCTCTATTTATATGAGAGGGACAAACTCTATCTCGATTACACAACTTCATCACATTTCTCACACAGTAACCAATCACAACCTTTATAATCGCCCGAGTTAAAGACAACGTTTGATTGTGTCAAATCACTGTGTTCCTAATGTTGAGGTCTCTGGTAATCTCAAGTCAGAGGACTGAAAAATATACCTATCATGAGAAACAACTATGACTTAATTCATGTGATGTTCTCATAGCGGGTCGGTCTAGTACTTTGTTCCCTAACAAGTACTCGTGATCTTGATTCGTATCCCTATACGTATAATCATCATATGATCATCAATCAAGACTCACACTAGTCTTAATTCATTATAGTTCCCAGTATAATGATCGACTATGGACATTTAGGATATTTCTGTAAATACCCATGGATCTTATTATAATGTAAACATGCAAATTAATTATAATAAACGGCAAATGAAATCCTCTATTTTATTGACTAAAAGTATTTATAAAGACATTTAATGGATTGACCTAGGGCACATGCCCCGACATCTCCCACTTGCACTAGAGCCAATCATACATGCATCTAATGCCTAATGATCTAACATGACCATCATGTTTCGCTTATGGAAGAGCTTTTGTCAATGGATCCGCAATGTTGTCTTCAGTAGGTACTCTACAAATCTTCACATCTCCCTTCTCAATAGTTTCTCTGATGAGATGAAAACGCCTGAGTATATGTTTGGATATGTGGTGTGATCTTGGTTCCTTGGCCTGTGTTATTACCTTGTTATTATCACAATTCAAACAAACACGGTTAGCAATGCTTGGAACCACACCTAGTTCAGAAATGAACTTTTTGATCCAAACTACCTCCTTTGTTGCATCCGACGCTGCAATATACTCAGCTTCTGTTGTAGAATCTGCCACGGTCTCTTGCTTCAGACCTTTCCAGCTTCCTGCACCCCTATTCAAATTAAACACATATCCAGACTGCGATCTAAAATCATCTATATCAGTTTGAAAACTTGCATCTGTGTAACCATTTACAACTAGATCATTCTTAAAACCTCCATAAACTAAGAACACTTCCTTAGTCCTTTTTAAGTATTTAAGAATGTTCTATACTACTATCCGGTGACTCTCACCAGGATCTAACTGATATTTGCTTGTAGTGCTCAAAGCATATGGTACATCAGGTCGAGTGCATACATGGCATACATGATAGATCCAATAGCTGATGCATATGGAATCTTATTCGTACGGTCTCGCTCATCATTTGTCTTAGGACATTGAATCTTGCTGAGACTTATGCCATGAGACATTAGCAACAATCCTCTTTTAGAGTCTTGCAAACTAAACCTATTCAACACCTTATCTATGTAAGCACTCTAACTTATACCGATTAACCTCGTAGATCTATCTCTATAGATCCTTATACCTAGGATATAGGCTGAATCTCCTAAGTCTTTCATTGAGAAACACTTCCCTAACCAAGGCTTGACATTCTACAATATTGGGATGTCATTTCCAATGAGTAATATATCATCAACATACAGTACCAGAAAAATAACTACACTCCCACTGACCTTCTTGTATACACAAGGCTCATCTTCATTCTTAATAAAACCAAAATCCTTGCTTGCTTCATCAAAATGAGGATTCCAACTCCGAGAAGCTTGCTTTAATCCATAAATGGATCTTTGAAGCTTGCATACCTTCCTAGAACTCTCAGGATGCACAAAACCTTCAGGTTGTGTCATATACACATCCTCAAGCAGCTTTCCATTAAGAAATGTTATTTTTACATCCATTTGCCATATCTCTTAGTCATAATATGCAATAATGACAATTAAAATTCTTATGGACTTAAGCATGGCTACTAGCGAAAAAGTTTCATCATAATTAACACCTTGAGTCTGCCTGCAACCTTTTGCTACAAGTCTTTCTTTAAAAGTATGCACTTTGCCATCCATGTCAGTTTTCTTCTTGAAAACCCATTTACATCCAATGGTCTTCCACCTTTAGGTAAATCAACCAAGTTCCAAACTTGGTTATCATACATGGATTGCATCTCAGAGTTTATGACACTTAGCCATTTATCTGAGTCTAGTCCAGATATAGCCTTCTAATAAGTGGTAGGCTCATTTTAATCCATAAGCAACACATTATGACTATCAGTAATGAGATATCCGAATCTCTCGGGCTCATGTATTGCCCTGCCAGATTTACGTGGGCCTTGTGTCACTTGTGGAGGTTCAACTGGTTCAGAACGTTGTTGAAATTCCAGTAGCGGTTCAGTGTTTATCTGTGATTCTTGAACTTCTTCAAAATTTATTTCTCTCCCACTAGTGTTTTTTGAAATAAAATGTTTTTCCATAAAGGCACCATACTGAGCAACAAACATTTTGTTCTCAGCAGGATTATAAAAGTAATATCCTTTTGTTTCCTTAGGAAACCCCACAAATAAATACTTGTCAAATTTAGGTGCTAGTTTTTTGAAGACTTGTCGCTTTACGTAAGCCTCACAACCCCAAATCTTAAGGAAATACAAACTAGGTCTTTTCCCCTACCATATCGCATATGGTGTTTTATCAACCGCTTTAGAAGGAACTCGATTTAGAGTGAAAACTGCAGTTCGTAATGCATAACTCCAAAAGAATAATGGAAGATCTACATGACTCATCATAGATCAAACCATATCTAATAAGGTTCGATTTCTCCTTTCAGAAACTCCATTCCATTGTGGAGTTGCTGGTGGAGTCAATTGGGAGACGATCCCACAATTTCTAAGATGATCATCAAATTCTTGGCTCAAATATTCACCACCTCGATGTGACCGAAGTGTTTTGATGGTTTTACCAAGTTGATTTTGCACTTCATTTTGAAACGCTCGAAACATCTCAAATGATTCAGCTTTATATTTCATAAGATATACATAACCATATCGGTTGAAATCATCAGTAAATGTAATGAAGTACTGATAAACTTCTCCAGCCATTGCGTTTTTACGACTACATACATCAATATGTATTAGACCCAATAAATCACTTGCCCTTTCACTGTGTCCAGTAAATGGACTTTTAGCCATCTTACCTAGTAAACAAGATACATACTTTTCATATGTTTCTAAATCAAATGAATCTAGAAGTCTATCTTTATGGAGCTTCGTTATGCGTTTCTCATTTATGTGCTTGAGACGACAATGCCAAAGATAGGTTTGATTCAAATCATTTGACTTGAATCTTTTTGTATTTATGTTAAAGACTAGAGTATCAGTGGACATTTTCATGCTTAGAATATAAAGACCATCACACAAATCAACATTTGCATAAAATATGCCTTTACGAGAAATGGAACATCTATTATTGGCAATAATAAAATCAAAACCATCCATATCCAAACATGAAACAAAAATGATGTTTCTACTCAAGGTAGGCACAAAATAACAATTATTCAAAGTTAAAATAAGTCCACTATGTAAGATTAAGTCATATGATCCAACATTCGGAGCAGCAACTCTTGCTCCATTCCCTACGCAGAGGATGACTTCTCATTTCTTCAGCTTTATACTTCTGGTGAGTCCCTGCACATTTATACAAATGTGAGATCCACACCCGATATCTAATACCCAGGAATCACTAGTAGATAAATTAATTTCAATAACATAAATACTTGTAGTGGTAGTCACACTACCCTTTTTCTTCTTTAGAGCTTCCAGATAGGGTTTGCAATTTCTGAACCAATGTCCAGGTACATGGCAGAAATGACAATTTCCTTCATTTTCTTTTGGGTGTTTTGAAATAGAAACAGGCTGGGGCTTGACTTGTTCTACAGGCTTTGCGATAGGTGCTGCAGCAGCCTTGGCAACTTTAGCCTTGCCTTTACTTTTCTTCTTCATTCCCTTTCCCTTTTGGACCATCAACACATTACTAGAGGGTTTCACAATATTTTGTTCAACAGTTTTTAGCATCAAATGCAACTCTGAAATTGATTTCTCCATATTATTCATATTATAGTTCATCACTAATTGCGAGTAACTCTCCGGTAATGAATTCATGATCAAATCCGTAGCCAACTCTTAGCTTATGGGAAATCAGAGTCTATCAAGTTGGTCAACATAGCCCTTCATCTTCAGAACATGAGGACTAACTGACGCAACCTCAGTCATCTTGGATGAATGTAGGTTCTTGACTGTCTATAACCTTTCTTGCCTAGCTTGCTGTTGGAACATTTCCTTCAGAGTTACATCCATATTGTAGGCTTCCATTAGTTCCATGTCCTTATGAAGCTCAGGAGCCAAAGTTTCCAGCATAATACATGCAACATCAGTGGAATCGTTGACATGCTTATTATGCGCATCCTTCACAGCTTTTGTAGCATTGGCTGGAGGGTCCTCAGGGATTGGTGCATCCAGGATATACGACTTGCGTTCATGCTTGAGAACGATTCTCAAGTTTCTGAACCAGTCAAGAAAGTTAGTCCCAGATAGCTTATCCTTCTCAAGTATGGATCGCAGTGACAGGGGATTATTGTTACTTGAAGAGGCCATTGATCTATAATAAAGATTATGCAAAGTTTATTTTAGTATAGAGGAATAGACTCCCACTAAATTAACAACCCTCCTAAAACATACTATTTATTTAGGGGACTAAAATCCGTATTTCACCTAATTCTATGACAGTTATGGCATGAAACACATAACTAGATTATTAAGGTAGGTAACAACTACCAATTACATCTTATGTAATTTTAGATACTTTTATGAGATACGAGACACCTTATGTTTTAGCTTGTTTTTTATCTCATCATGTGCCTAAAGCTCAAAACTATTTTGATAGCTTTATTAAGTCGGACCATTTAAAACATTTAGGTAACTCTTACCCAACTTGTCTCATCAAGATAACACAATACACCAAGCTATGGCTGAAACTATATTAGTGTGATCGAGGCCTTGACAAGTGTATAAAATGGATGGCATGAGACTTAAAATTTAATAGATGGATTTTATTCAGTTTTAGTGATTTTATGTAAACAATATATTTTATTGATTTGTTTAATCACTAAACAATTTGGAAATTTTTATATTGTTCACTAATAAAAGAATTTTCGTGCTCTAGGATTAGTTAGACGCAGTCCTCTGGCGTGTGTCAATGGCAAATGGACGAGGAACGAGGGGGCGGTGCCCCCATTTTTTTTAGGAGACAAATTTCAATTTCAAAAATTAAAATTCTCTACAGAAAATCATATTTTTCGCTGATTTTATTATCCTAAATTAACCTTTTAATTTATCCGAAATTAAGTCAATTAAAACATTTTAATTAACCCGGGCCCACATCTAACTAATCATTTTATCCTAATCCAATTAAGACTTAAAATATTTGAATCCTAGCATATCACCAATAACAAAATTCTCGATATTTATCTCCTATCTAATAGGGATAACGAAATCGATTTTGCTAATATCTTATAATCTAATTTGTTATCCATCTCTTATCAAATAGAAATTTCATAACAGAATAGATATAATTAGATAAATAAATAATTTTGAAAAATAATTATTTGCAATTTTGGTCCTCATCCAAATAATCACAAACATGTAATTGAATCATGAACTACTATTCCAATCGAACCTAATCATATTAGTTTCGAATTAATATTAAGACTTATACAATTTAAGAAACTTAAAACAATGTAACCTAAATATGCATACTGAATTACAAAGATTTCATCCATGCATCAATACACGAAAAATAAAGATTATACTTAATGGTGTCATGGATCACGGAACACGAAATTCAATTCATTAAAATTATTCGAATTAACCTAACATGGTTACTAGCATGTACGAAACTGATTTCAATTAAATCGCGAATTAATGTATCATATACACTAAACATGATAATAAATCTCATAAAACTTATGTATATCACATATACATCATCTATTAACATGCTTTCAATCATATATCATGTATATATCATAAGAAAACATGCAATGAATTTAATGGAATCGAACTTGAAGGCTCTGATACCACTGTTGAGTTTTGGGGTTCATACTCGCGAAAATTACAAAACAATTTTGACAAAAACCCCAACAGATCCGAATCTAATTCCATTAAAAACGTTTAAACCATAAAAACTTAATCATACCTCAGTCGCAATATACCTTTCTGAAGGTTGATCGATCTCTAAGGTGTTGCCAACGACGAATACCCTCTACCAGCAGTCCACACACGAACGACAAGTGAGATTCGAAGTGCTAGCTTCAAGAGAATACCAAACCTTTTTTATTTATCTCCAAAATGATCCAGAGCATATCAGAAAATCCTAATTTGTTTCTGAAACGAAAATAGAGTTTCAGCCCTTAATCTTTCATTCATGTGTTCTAACTTAAAGCGTCTATTTATACAACCCTTGTATATAAACAGTTAAGTAAATTACACATATACCCCTACTTAAAGAAGTATAAGTGTAATACATCACAAGGACGTTTCTATCATGAATTTTATCATATAAAACTCATTTTTCTGAACCATCTTAAAATCTCGCAAAACCATTCTTAGTGTGCGATCCAATAGCTCATACAACGTTGGAAGTGTACCAAAACACATTTTGGTATACAAGTCATAAGCGGCCTCTAGCAAGACATTATGACTAGCCAAGTTGTACGAATATCAAATCGATACAACCTAATCAATAGTGTACATAACTTCCTTTTTTCACACGATATCCTTTTGATCAAACATAAGGCATGAAATTGTCATCCAACATATTCAACCATATTAGTCTCGATCTCTAGGTAGACTAAAAACATCCAAGTGACATCGATCAATATCAATTCACTTAGCCTAGGCTTTTAACAGTCTAACACATTGAGGGATCCACTGGATATCTCTATTTATACGAGAGGGACAAATTCTATCTAGATTACACAACTTCATCACATTGCTCACACAATAACCAATCACAACCTTTATAATCGTCCGGTTAAAGACAACATTTGATTGTGTCAAATCAATGTGTTCCTAATGTTGAAGTCTCTAGTAATCTTAAGTCAGAGGACTGAAAAATATACCTATCGTGAGAAACAACTATGACTTAATCCATGTGATGTTCTCATAGCGGTCGATTCAGTACTTTGTTCCCTAACAAGTACTAGTGATCTTGATTCGTATCCCTATACGTATAATCATCATATGATCATCAATCAAGACTCACACTAGTCTTAATTCATTATAGTTCCTAATATAATAATCGACTAGGTACATTTAAGATATTTCTATAAATACCCATGGATCTTATTATAATGTAAACATGCAAATTAATTATAATAAACAACAAATGAAAACTTCTATTTTATTAACTAAAAGTATTCATAAAAACACTTAATGGATTGACCTAGGGCACATGCTCCAACAGACACCGTTAGTACTAGTGTTGACACATGATCAGGTTGCAAAGTATGAGAGGAAGATACAAAGGGTAAGGGATTGAGGAGATAGGAGTGAGGTTCTCAGGGATCAGGCATTGTTTCTTCAGTTATGCCCTACGTATCATTATCTATGCCATTGCAGACTATAGTTGGTAGACCTCTTTTGCCACCGCCAGTCAGACCTGCATTGCCAGCTCTTACTACTTTGCCAACTCTACCCGCACCACCAGTGCCACGTCAGCAGCAGCATTGCCATCTCCATCTCTCCACTAATCTCAAGTCGACCTCTAAAGCCCTTGGCTTTCAGTATACTATCACTATACGTGAACATCATATGCCTTGGTATCTCAAATATCATTATCTTACTGAAACAATACCCTCATGAATGTGATAGGTATATCTCCATTCTAGATATCCCTCAACTCGAGAACAATTAGTAGGTATAACCTACTATATCCTCACCAAGACAATTAGGGTAAACCCTATCACCGACTGCGGTACGTAAAATCAAATGTACACTAACTCTAACCGGTGTCAACCCTAATTTGCCTATTATGCAACCAGAAACGAAAGATACAGTATAACCCAAATCAAACAATACATGTAAATTTCTACCACAAATGGAAACAATACCCTCAATGAGTCCTCGTGTAGCATTAGTATCAAGCTGTGCTACCATGTGAACACCCTCTCATCTTAATGGTGGAACCACGGTTGTCGACTGTGGACAATCTCTAGTTACATGCCCAACCTGACCATACCTATTGCAAGTGACTGGCCTGCGCCCGAACCTGATCCGGGGTCTGTGCCTATCTCTATCCCCGTCAGGAACTATCTCGACCTCTTCCTCCACCTTTGCCTTGACCTTTAAGCTTCTCTGGAGATAGTACCCATTTCTTTATCTTCTCAAAGTTCCTCAAAAGCCAGACCTTGACTGATATGCTAGAATATGTAGGCATGGGGGATGGTATAGTCTTAGCTATATCTACTACTGGTGCGGTTATGACTAAAAGAGTGTGCACCACTGGAGCTATTGCAATCTTTGATCTTGCTTTGATCTGCCATGTGCTTTACAATTTGAACACATTCACAACACCAGTAGCTACATAGATACGCATATATATATATATATATATATATATATATATATATATATATATATATATATATATATATATATATATGTACATATAGAAACTAACATGTACATATAAGTATCCCCACCTCACTTTTACTCACTTCCTAACTAATGGTTTCTAAGTAAGGATCATCTGGTTTCCACGACTAACGTATTTGTTTTCTTGTTTAAATTTTTATTTGTTACTTATTGGAAAATTTAGGCCTCTATTACCAACTATAACTTTGGTATCACTATGTAGAATAACTATATTTCGCAACTTGCCCTATAAACTTAGGCTCTATAACCTATGCTCTATATCATAGGCTTTGATACCACCAGTGACGACCCCTTCTCAAATTAGGGCACTGTCCAGCTTAATCCCGTCATTAAGCTCTAATCTAACCATATAAGACTTAATAAGGAATAAGTCAGCCTTTCAAAAACCTCATTACTTACCCATTATTTTTCGGTCATGACATGTATCTCGATGCGGGTCTCATGTCACTGGGTCATTGATCCTAATTAATAAATTAAACTAGGATTTAGAATTTCAAGCTGTGACAGATATATTATTGCCTTTTGTTATATATATGCATGCGATCTTTATTTCCCTAGTTTCTTCCACAATTGTTAGGAATCACATTAAAAGCTTCCGCTAATTTGCTAAGACTTCCGCTAAATAAACTTTTAAGTAAGTAAAATTTTAATTAACTTTGATTTATGAATTGACATAGGATAGGTAAATGTCTATTTGAAAAATAATGGGTAAGTAATGAGGTTTTTTGAAAGGCTGACTTATTCCTTATTAAGTTCTATATGGTGAGATTAAGGCTTAATGACGGGATTAGGCCGGGCAATGCCTTAATCTAAGAAGGGTTCCTCTTACGCTAGATCTCACATTGTTCATTTTGTTCAAAAAGCATGACATGATTTTTGTTCAAATTTATGCTAATGATATCATCTTTGGTTCATCTAATACATGTTTATGTGATGATTTTTCATCTTTGATGACCAATAAATTTGAAATGAGCATGGTGGGTGAACTAAGATACTTTATAAGTTTGCAAATTAAGCAATCCAAGCATATGGTTTCCATAAATCAAGTGAAGTATGTGTGGGACATGCTAAAGAAATTCAAATTTGAAAATTTGAAGGCATGTGTCACTCATAGTAGTTCCACCATCAAAATGGACAAAGACCAAATATGAAAGCTTATATGTCCTAATCTATATCATGGCATGATAATTAGCCTACTTTTATTGATCGTGAGTAGACCCGATATTATGTTTATGTGTGTCTATGTGCGAGGTTCCAATTCGAGCCTAAGGAATCACATTTGAAATGTGTCAAGTGTATATTTCGTTACTTAAATGGGACTCAAGACTTAGGATTATGGTTCAACACAACCAAAAGTCTTGAACTTAGATGTTTTGTTAATTCCAACTATGCGGGGAGTCTAGTTGATAGGAAAACACCTCAAGATTTTGTCATTTTCTAGGAAACTCACCAATATCATGGGTTAGCAAAAAGCAATACTCCGTTGCTTTGTTCACCGACGAAGCTAGATATGTGGCTACATAATGGTGTTGTGCTCAAGTTTTGTGCATTAAGCAACAACTTAAAGATTATCAAATCCAATTTGGTTGTGCTAAAATCTATTATGATAACACTAGTGCAATCAACATATACAAAAATTTGGTGTTACACTCACGTACCAAATGCATTAAGATTAAACACAATTTCCTTTGAGATCATGTCCAAAAGGGTGATGTTAAACTGATTCATATGTCCATGGAGGACCAAATAGCTGATATTTTCACTAAGCCATTGCCCAGAGACCAAATTTCTAAGATTTAGTGAAAATTAGGCATAATTTGTGAATCCTACCTTCTAAGCATGATCTAGCTCATCCAAACCTTTTTATATGTTGATAGTAAGGTGTTCATGGAGTATGAGATGAATCCGAGTTGTCCTTTAAAATTCCAAAATCTTTGACACCAAATTCCAGAGTGCAATTAGCACGCTAGGTGTAATTAGGTAACGCGCTAGGTCTATCTAGCTAACATGCTAACTTGTCTACCTAACATGCTAGTAAGTCTGTCCCTAAAACCAATTTTCTACATCATTAGCACGCTAACTTCGCTTGGAACACCCTCTTATAAATAGTTTTCAAGACTGAAACCCCCATTTCTTCATCTCTTGCACCTCCAACCGAGTCTCTTCCTTCCCAATCAGTCTCCACTGGTTTTTATAGTCCTATAGGTAATTTCTCTTCACTCATTCATCATTCTCATTGTGTTTCCTTCATTGTTCTAGGTTTCACCACTTTATAACCTTAGTTTGTGCCTTAGTGTTCATTTTGGCTTTTCCCACAATGTCTATCCGCCGAACCCAATGTCCAGCTACCCGTGTCGCTCCCGCGTCATTTTCTCTTCGTCCCCCTACTCGTCGAATTGTCAAACCGTCATCTGGTAGTGACTTTGAGTCATCTACTCTATCTTTTTCAGTTTCCCAATCTACTTCCCATCGCGAGACTAGGTCTTTTAGTCACCTTAGCGACACGTTGGTCACCGTCTCGGCCAATCTTCCTCGACATGAGGGTCATTCCAAATCGAAGCATGATGGTGCCTCCGAGTCTAAGTATGTGCTTGAGGTAGTTAGCTCGAGGCTAACGAACACTAAAATCCTAAAACACGCAATTATTGATTTTGAATTTTTGACAAAGCACACCTCCCAATGTGTAAGGTGCTTGTCAAATCTGGGTGGGTGTCCTTTAGCCAGTATAAGGACTATTATAATGCTCCATTGGTTCGAGTCTTTTACTCAAACCTCATTACTACAAATAATTATGTCCTTCAATTGATAATTGGCAGTAGTTTCGGTAGATCACTCTGGAGAGTCTTGCTCAGCGCTTTGATCTTCCTTTACACCATCCTACTACTAATTTCGGGTGTAAGATTCGTGAGTGGTCGTTCAAACGGCTCGAGGTCCTTAATTCCTGTACTCGATCTGATAGGGAGATCACCGTGTATCCATCTGAAGTCACTGATACAGACTTCAAACTTGTGCCTAATCTCTTGCTCAAATTCATTCACAAGGTCATCGTTCCCCGTGACAGTAATAATAACTATGTCGCTATCCTTTATATGATGTCCTCAGGGCTCTCATGCGTGAAATTTCCCATATGTTTGTCATATATCATGATCGCTTATATGAAATCCATGTCAGGCGTAGGTCATCACCTCCCCTATGCCCACACCATTACCTCATATCTTGAGTCAACATAGATAGATCTTAGTCTAAGAGGTTGCCAGTTTTCTGCGTATGACACCGTCGATATGCCCACTTTGAAAGCCATGAAGTACTGCTACATCCGCATCGAGAGACGGTGGGTACGTGAGGAGAACAATCCGATGGTAAGCACTATGAGGGATGCGAGTCACCATATGAGATTGATCCTCTTATAGCCTTTGACGAACGTGACTATCTAGACTACAACTTCTTGTACCTGCGTGGCGATGACGGCGATGATGAGGTTCAGTAGGACCACCCGACACACCAATCTCTACCACTTTCGCATCATCAGCAGCAGTAGCAGCATCGTCTACTTTATCCATCCAATTTTGGCATCACTCCTCCTCAAGACATGTCTCCCTCGTCGGCCGATTAGGCTACATGTACGAGTATATGACGAGGACCTTTACAACCATTAACACCTGTCTTGATCATTAGAGTGATCGACTTTGACGTATCGAGGGACATCTCCTCCCAGCCATACCTGTGAGAGACAATTGTGCTTTCACCTCTGCCCGTCGAACTTCATCTCATTAGGAGGAGAGGCTAGGAGTAGCTTTGATAGGGGGAATTAGGCACATTTATGTTAGTCAATTTTTATGTACACCCATATATGTTTAGATACATACATTTAGCTTCTTATGCATGTTCCATAACTATGCTAATCATTTTCATTCAATATTTAATAACATGGATGTTTATTTTGCATATCTATGAGTTATACTGTTCCTTTTTATTATCATACACGTGGATGGTTTCCTTTTGTTCTCCTTTTACACTTCTTTATATGCATGTTGTGAGGTGGAGCTCTGTACCAACTTTTTGATATTATCAAAAGAGGGAGAAATTGGTTTGAACTTGAGATTATGAATTTGATATGACTTGATGCGTGTACTTAAAATACATCATTTGTTTGTCAAGTTCACATTGTTTGTTATCATAAAAAATGAGGAGATTGTTAGACTAAGTGGTTAGTCACTTATACTCCACCCAGAGTTTTGATGGTAACAAACAAAGTGAAAGAATTATATCGAGTTTGCTAAGTGTTTTCAAAATACCAAACTTGGCTAAGAATCATAAGTTCAATAGGAAGATTGAGTTCCCACAATTTCAATTCAAATATAGCTGATAAAGTTCAAGATTCGGCTCACATAAAGAAAAAAGGACCGAAGAAGCTTACACTACTGTTTATACAAATCATGTAAGGTATATAAGTCCAATTATACAAGCTAAATGCATTAGATTCATACATATCATGTTTTTTCATGTTTTCCAAAGTCTCAAGTTTCAGTTTTAGTACTATCTAAGATTCATAAATTGAAATGGTTTTATATTATGAAAATGAGTGTATAAACATGTATTAGATTTGAAAAAACTATTGTGATTGGTTTTGAAAGCACTAAAATCAATTCGAATGGTTTTTTAAAAGAAAGTAAAATATTTGCAGAAAAACCCTGCATGTTTCATGAAATCGGGATTTCCAATTTTCGGGACTTACAAAATCATCCAGGCAGTCCAAATGGGTCCAATGACTCATATTAAACATATTCGTTATGTTCCCAGAGGTTTAGTTGAGTCATAGGTGTGTTAGGAAGTTGCTAATTAATATGAGACAAAAACTTAATTAGTCTCTGGTCCCCTACTGATTAGCGCGCTAATAATGTCACATAACACGCTAACTAAGTTCATGACAATATTTTTAAAAAGCTTACAAATTTTGCTTTAATTTGAATTAATAACTAATTTTGGGCCCTTGGATCAAGATATCGGCCATAAACTATTAAAAAGTGTGGGAAGCCATTAACAAACCACTTAGAACATTCTTTTATTCCCTCAAGCTCAAAAACTTACAAGTGTCCAGGTTTTCACATCAAAATTTTGATTTTTGTGTTCAACTACTTGGAATCTTTTAAGGCTATCGAACCATCTTTAGAATTGGGTGTGACTGAGGTGGTGTAAGGCTTGCTACCACTTCTCTAGAACTGATTTGATTCTCACTCATTTTAGGTTGTAAGAAAGTTTGATTTTCTAGCTTGTTTGTACTTAAATTACATCTTTTGATGTGCTTGGTGTGTGAAAATCATTTGTTGTGTTCTTGAACACATTTGTCTTGGGTTTTGCACTTAAACTTGATTTTATGAACCCTAGGGCTGATTTGAACAAGAGTTAAGGCTTAAACTTGATTTTTATAGAACTACTTGTTTATTGGATTCGAAACCAAATTTATTCTCATCAATTTAGTTTAATTGGTTTCTTGTTGAAGATTGGCAAAAAAAACTAGTGACATACTTATACGTCTCATTCATATTCATACTTACATGCATTAGAGTTGATATGCTCTAGGTGACTTGCTTGTGATTGAACTTATTGCCGCTTTACTTTGTAAAATTGATCTTCATTATATTCATCTATTTCTTGTAAGTCACTGTTGTAAGACTTAATGGGATCTAAGTCAAGGGAAGACCTAGTAGAGGCTAGGCATAAACCTAGTTGAGGGTAGGTGGGAGGTCCTAATTTATGATTAGGCATTTTAGGCTTGTACGCTTAGGTTGTAACACTTATTGTTAATATATGTGGGGGTTTGAAAACACTAACGAGGGAGGTTAGGTAGTGGATGTAGATCGATTGGATCGAACCACTATAAATATCATGTCTTTTTTTCATCTTTTCTACCCCCTTCACCATAGTATTGCATTTATAATTGTTGATTGTGCATGCTTAGACCATTGTTGTTTATTGAAATTCTTTAAAAGGCGAAAACCTCTTGGTACACCCAATTCCGTCCCCCTCTTGGGTGTGATTTTAGAATGGTTTTAGCTTGCTCATTTCATGTTTTTCAAAGGTTGAGAATGAATCATATAAATGTCACATAACTCTGGTGTCAAAAGAATTAAACCAAACTTGTTAGTAAAACCAATTATATTCATGAAATATTAGCTAAACTCTGAAAGGGTATAACTCCATTAATACATATTGGATTGGGATGTTCTTTTAGTATGTTGTTATTACATGTTTTAGATGATTTGTGACTAAAAATCACGAGTTTTAGAGTTATAAATTGGGAGAAATGATATTTACAATCTTGCAGGTCAGATTTGATTCAAATTTGAGCTATTTTGGTAGAATTTTGATTACGTTTTCGTTTTAAATCAAAATTTTACAAACCAAATTTTTTGCAAAGCTAAATCAGAGACCAAAAATTTATCTCCCAGGAAGTTTTTGAGATTCAAACGTTTTCATGCAAAAAAATGCTCTACAACGAATGACCGAAATTGAAACTTTATTAGTTTTTAGGGGTTGTTTTCAAGACTTGACCTATACACTTAACTTTAAATACCTATAATCAATCTAAAACAGTTTAAATTGACTCTAGGGTACTTGGGGACTATAGTGCAATAGTCAGGGGCGTAATGGGGTTTGATTGGGTATTTTCAAGACTTCAGAGCACGATTTAAGGTGTCTAAAACCCGTGAGAATGCTTCACAGAATCTAGTTCATTTATCTTATGTATTTTATGAGTGACGACTGTTTTATCTTACTATTTTATTCAACTGCAAACTATACTATGTTATCATGATTTATTGTTGTTTTGTTAATGTTGAATAATCGTGCTTTATGCTTGCATTTTGAGATTATATGATGACCGGTTGAGTTGGTTCATCGAGGTTTTGCTATGAGAATAGGTTGAGTTGGTTTATCAAGGTTTTGCTATGAAGATCAGTTGAGTTAGTTCCTTAGGATTTTGTGGTGTTGTTGTGTAGGACAAAATGATTTACCGGTTGAGTTATTCACTACGACATTAGAAGACGTGGTATATGAGTAACTGATTAATCGATTGAGTGGTTCACCGAGGTTATCTATGTTTACATCTTTGCTTACTTATATAACTGTTGTTCTCTTTTTCGATTGTTTACCTAATGCTTTGATTTTTGTATTGCCCTACATTCATGGGAGTATGTCTTCCTGTTGCCAGATAACATATTCGCATGTCTTGTAGATTTAATTGATTTCTTATTGAATATTGTATGGACTTCTCTTGAGATTTTACTCACTAAACTTGTCACTATATTTATTGGGTGACCGAGTGCAGATCTTTCTACAAGTAGCGACAAAGGGGAATCTCATGCGACTATCTCTTTCTGTTGATGGTCTTGGATATACTCGTAGGTATTTATATTTTGATATGCTTCGCTATGGTATGGGTATTAGGGGACTATGAGAAACATTGTGTATGTATATGCCTACTTTTGTGTATCTTGTTGCCTTATATATATGGTACTTTATTTCCAGGTAATCCACTACTTAGAAATTTTGATAGTATGCATAAAATACTTATAGATTTGAAGTCTTTCGCTGTAAAATGATAATGAAACCTATTAGGTTAACTAACTAACGACAAATTCATTAGTAGTTATATGAAGAGTAAGTGGCTAAACTAGTGTTAGTTAGAAACGTGTTAACAACTAGTTAGGTCGCAGGGCATCATATATAGGCGGGCCATGATGTGGCACGACTTGGTGACATATGATGTGACATGTCAGTGCCCGGGTTGTCTCGAGAATTGGGGCCGCCATATACTGCATATCATTCTTGATTATTATATGGATTGTTGATAGTTATATGGATCTATACTTACTACACAAGTTGGAATGCTCACCCCAATTAATATTTTAGGAATACTGATGGGAGATGTGACTATTGTACATAAAAGGTTTAGGTGTCTTGATTTTCTCTTCGATACAATGATTTTTCGTTTGTTTATATATTTGTATTGAACTATAGTTTTGTAATATCACAAAGGTTTTCAATTTGGTTTTGTATATCGTGTTTAATATCAAGAAAAGTTTTTAATTTATGTTGAGTTTATTATTTTTTACGTTGATATTTAATATATAATTATATTTATCAGGTGTTGGAAGGTAGGGCTATTGGCTCTAGTTAAGTCTGATTGGTGTACTAGGCTTAATTAGGGTTTCATGCCGAATGATTCTTTAATGACGATAAGGGTCGCTACAGCTCATTAACAAACAAAAGCATCATTAACACACTAACTGCAGTAATATAGATCTATAGGAACACCAATCCTAAATAACCGGGTCACAACCGCTATCGATTTAACCTAGATTCAATTGTTGTACACTCAAACACCGAAAGGGTTTTGTTACTTTATAGGTCTAAAAGCACAATTACACGGATACTAATATTCCAAATAACAGTAGATTGTCAATCTAAAAGCATGCATCGGCCGCATACATACCATAAATCTAAATCATAATAATTAAATCAACAATAATGAAATAGGAGAAATTAAATTAATTAATTAATAAAATAAAAGACCTCACCTAATATGCTATGAATCCATAATTGTGACTTGCTTCCCCTTTTGACTTAGGCAAGAAATTGATTAGCCAAACATCATCCTAGAAAATCTATACTAAAAACTAATAATTGATCTCTAAAAATACTAATTAATTGTTCCTCTAATAATACCTAGGTTCATAATATATAAAAATACTCCAAATTGTACTCGGATACTAATTTTAGGGTTAGGGAGGTGACTCGTGTGCCGATGAGTATCGTAGGGGTGTTTTTAGATTAAAATTTTGACTCTGCCACGTGTCTCGGCGTGATTCGCTGGTTTTTAATTGTGGCGCCATGTGTCGGAACGCCATTGGATCGCCCTGTCACCGCCACTGAGTTGTCACCACTTCATTCGCCGAAAATCTGCGCGTTCGGTTGTATGTGAGGTGAGTCAGCGCCACGTGTCAGCGTCTGATTGGCCGAACCACGTATTAATGACGCGCTGGACGAATGGGAGAATGCCACGTGGCATGACGTGGCACGGACGAAATCGCGCGACTCGACCAAGATTCTGGTAGTTTGTGCGGGCATGCATCTCGAGGCAGATCGACTGATTCTGAAACGCGATGAAATGTCTTGCGGGTGACGTGGCAACGCAAGGTGATGTGGCAACGCGTGGCGGTTTCTCATTGGTCGCTGGGACTGGAGTCTGTTGACGTGGCATATCCTCATTGGTCCAGAACGGCTTTTCACGCTGACGTGGCATCACCTTATTGGCATCACCTATAAATACCGACTTATCAACACCCTTTCATTTGCTACACTACTAATATGGAAAGTGAATCTTAGTTCATTTCTTGATTCGCTCTCAATCCACTGTGTATTTTTTCCACTTGATTGAATTCTTCTACCGTTTTTCTTAAATTTCTTTACATAACCTTAATATAACCTGAAATCACAAAAATAATAGAAAACCCAATGTAATATAGCCTTTTACATCTAAAATCACCTTAACATATATTATAAAACAATATCTAATTATTGATTTATCAATACTTAACACTTGATTAACTAGTTTCGAGCAACTGATAACTTTTATTTTAATTTGTGCCCTAAAGACACACACTTGCAACAAAAATTGAGGATACACTTCAACACACTTCGATGGTCGTAGACAACAATATATGATCTCAATTCATTCTAAATCTACGACGAAATACCATATAATACACACACAAACGTGTACACATACAAACATATTAGGCACTCGCCAACGAAAATAACATGGACCTAGTGATTTTTCTTTTTAACTAATTTGAGTCCTAATCCACAACACATGTTATTAAGAGTCACTAATCTCGTAATTGAATTATAATAATGGTTTATTAAAATCGAGGATTTCACAAATTAGAAATTGTTCTCATTCATTAAATTCATTCCCTGCAAATGAAAAAATCAACTTGATGTTGGCAAACTAAGTAGTAAGTACAAGTTAATGGCCAAAGTATCTCTGGTGATATGAATGGGACATCACTTGCTAAAAGGCAAGGTATAGGGAGGTCATGAGTTTGACTCCCGTTGAAGAAAAAAATAATACAATTTAGCGGGTGCAATTATAATTTTTCAAATGATGGGGGGTGTAAAGTAATAGTGTTGTTTTTTTTTACTCTAATTGGGCATGTCAATTCAACATAAACTCGTTAAGAGTCTTGTAGATGCATATTAAGTTTTGTGTCCACATCAATGACACACATCGATACATCAATCAAGACATGTCCAAATGGAATAAAAATAGAGGGTCATTATAGGCACCCCACCTATTATTAAAGCCACCTAATCTTATGGTTATTTTCTCATTTAAATTTTACCTTGATGCAAATGGCATAATTACCCCTTCGTATAACCACAACACACTTTTGAACAAATTTTGAGGCACCCCACCTTCTTTTCTCTCATCTTTAACCTAAACCTACTTGTTTTGTTGGCGGGCATGTATCGATTCTTGCACTTTCACATCATCCGATAGCAAGGTAACACTTGATTACAACCATATTAATGTTCGAATCAATTGTTTTGGCATGGCAAAATGTGACATTGTTGATTTGATTTTTCATTATAGGGTTTGGTAGATTCAGTCATTCTGAAGTTGTTTTCAGCATGAAATAGATGAATATACCAAGATGGTGCAAGATGAGGCATAAGAAGAGGCAATTGTTGTTGTTTTGTGTTTTTTTTTGTTTTTTTACAGGTGTTTGCACGGTCGCAATTGTTTCGGCCACGCAGGACTGAGACTTGGAAACAAGTCTCGCTATATGGTGGCCAAAAGTACTTCTGCCGTCTTGGACATAGGGTTACCGAGACATATTGAAGAGTATCGGTCATATGGTACCGAGACTCTTCAAGCAGTGTCGATTGTCCTGGACCGACACTGCTTATTAAGTCTCATACATGTATTATCGAGAATGTGTATTTTTGTGTTTTTTGGCGAATCTGTTGTCTTGGTGACGAGTCCTTATGGTTCAATGTTTATGTTGCAGGTAATGCTGGTTTCCACATTATTTCCATATTATAAGGATGCTTTCACGCCTTCTAGGCCATTCCTATCTATGGAAGCGGCTATTTCATGGCTTCAAATGATTGGTCGTGCAAATGAGTTTGTATTAGTTACAAAACACTCTGATGCAGGAAAGATTAAGCGCATGGTAAGGGTCAGGATTGCATGTGAGTGGTCTGGCACATTTAAGGGAATGTCATAAAGACTAGGGAAAGTTAAAGCCACAAAACTTGCTTTGAAACCAATAATTGAAAGGAATGAGGAAAATATAAGGACTCAACTGGTACCAATAAACGTGAGTTCCTTTTCCTTATTAACATAAAGGAAAATGTGGATTCTTTGTTGTACGCCAATGTCATATGTGGGAGGCACAATCACGACCCCGCTAATAACTTGGATGGCCACTCATTTGCAAGAAGAATGGATATGGGTGAGCAAGTGGTCGTGGTGCAGATGACTAAGGGGAATGTGCACGACAAAAGTATTGTATTGAGGATATGGGTGGGAGGACTCAAATGTAATAACTATGGCACATATTGGAGAAAAATAAGTGGATGTTATTGCAGAAGAAGCATCCCGAGGAAAAATGTCGTTACTTACTTATTTTGGTCACATCATGATTCAATCAAGTTGCTACGGTGTTTCCCATTATTCTTCTAATGTAGTGCACATACAAAACTAATAGATATCGGATGGCGTTATTGGAGATAGTTGGAATCACTTCGATGCATTTGACATTCTCAGTTGGGTTTATTTTCATATCATCAGAGACTAAGGCCAATTATGTTACACACTTGAGAACTTGAGATACATATTGGACAGGTGGCCTAAACCTGACATGATTGTTACAGATCGAGAGTTAAACCTGATTAGTGCTATCAAAGAAGTATTTTCAACATCGTCTCACTTTCTTTGCTCTTGGCACATCAACAAAATAGTCTTAACCAAGACTAAGAAGATGTTTGGGGATAACGAAGGCTTCGCGCATTTCACGGATAAGTGGATGGGAGTGTTGTATGCTAAGCCGGAGGCGTCATTTGAACTTAGGATGAATGACTTATAGTGTGAGTTCGGAAGTGTGAAGGGTCTTATTGATTACTTGGATAACACATGGGTGAAGCACTACAAGGAAAAATTTGTACAGGCATGGACAGATTGAATTATGTACTTTGGGGAAACAACGACGCAGAGGATAGAGTTTAGGCATTCCACTTTGAAGCTATATCTTAGCAAGAGTCAGACAAATTTTAAGACTTTGTGGGGTGTAGTAGATTGTCTTCTTAGTATCTAACATAACAACATCAAGGCATCATTTGAGCTCAGTTTTAATGTGGTGCAACATGAATATATTGATGGCTTATATGTCGGTTGTGTGGATATGCCTCTAAAAGGGTGCTTAAGTTAATTAGAGATGAATCAAAACATGGAGAGGATATTGGACATGACTCTACTTATTGTGGTTATGAGATACGTACCATGCATGGTCTTCCTTGTATACACGAGATAAACTTCCATAAAATGGATGATTCACCTATCCCACTCGAGGACATTCATGCATATTGGCAAAAATCGAGTATGGTACTAGAGAATGTTATGGATCGAGCCGGATAAAATATGAACGATGAGATTCAAAGAGTGTTGAAAAAGTTTCATGCTTGCACTGACGAGGACGTTCGCATCAACATTATTCAGTAGCTCAAAGAGATTAGTCGACCTTCATCCACACTAGAGGTTGTCCCACCTATAAAAATAAAGACAAAGGGAAGAACACCAGGGTCTACAGTTGGAAGTTTGATGAACAAAGGAAAGACTAAAGGATCAAAGAGGAGACTTTATGAAGAATATAATTGGACGACAAGATTGCCAGCGAGTTTGAGTATGTACTATCAAAAGAAGAGGCATCTAGTTCGAGGAAGAAATAAAATAAAGTGGGACTTAAAATACATCGGACACGTCGGGTGACCAAGGTGTATCTAAGGTTAGTTACCCATTGCATACATACGTTAATAGCATTATTGATGTGACGGGCGATGGTAATTATGGATATCGGTGCATCGCCTTCTGGCTCAGACTCCCCGATATAGATGGTTGAAGGCTAGTACGTAGAAGGATGTTTGATGAAATAATGGGGGTATGATACTCTTTGGCAGGAAATGCTTGGAATGAGTTACGAAAAGTTGAAGGCTTCCGTGAATTGTCTGGATGATCGAGTCGATGCATCTTTTGACGAATGGTTAACACTTCTGGACATAGGGTAATATCAACAACATTTAACGTCATTCTAGTAAACCTCTCGCATGATAGTTGCTCGACATTTACTCCTCTGCATGATGTCCTACCACCATCTTTCGATAGTCGGCTTGTCATTGACATGATTAATGATAGGAACATCCATTGGGTTAGGGTACTTTCGTACATTAATTTTTAAATGTTTTTTTTTTTATAAAATCTGAATTATATGATAATGATTTCTTGTTGTACTTCGTATTTAACAGGTGAAGTTGAATGGGAATGCACCGCTTCCATCATTATATCCATCATAGGAAAGGTAAGCTGAGGAGTGCGCTAAAGGTTGGCGTGATGGATTCATAATTCGAGAAATAGTGCCGGTTATAACTTCTCTACTAGGCACGCCTTCCGTAGTAGACTTAGCTTTGTCTTAAGGACATTGAATGTAAGAATAGTGTTTTAGTGTAGTTTACATTTTGGTTGTATGTCATTACTTACTATATTGCAACACTATTGTCCAAAAATAATTGTTATTTAGTGAAAGGGTAATTTTTGTCCTTATTTGGTTGCATTTTTCTTCTTCAAATTGTATCAGAACTGAGTCTCGGTTCTTCAGGCTCGAAAACATACCCAAAATGTCGCTATGCAACAACCGAGACTCTCTACATGATATCAGTAACTACATACCAAGAGTTACTAAGACGAAAAAAATAATAATACTATATTTGACATTAAATCTCGGCAGGAAGCTACCGAGACTTTAGCTATAATTCAGGATTGTGATGACCGGAGTTGTCTAGTTTAGCCAAGGAAGCTATCGAGACTTCATCTTTAAGGCTCGGGTTCTCGATCACCGGGTGTGACACTTTCAGGAACCAAGGAAGATAGTTTGGCATAGCCAAGAACTCTACTTTGAGGGTCAACGAATGGTTACGCCAACGCTCCCAATTGTCTTGTTGCTACCCTTACTTGATAGAGTATGTGAGTGCAGATGGGCCTTGGACTGCTTCCAATGGGCGGTACGGATGTTCAGGTGTAGATTTCACGTGGCCAAGTTGTCTCAGAATCTTCTCAGGATGATTGGGCTCCACCACGTCCATGTATTTCAATGTGCCACTGTAGAAGGTCATCGGGTGCACAACTCCATTATCCCTAGTATCAACATAAGGGTCCCAAGTGACCTAATCAAACATAAACAACCGTAATTAGTAAACATAAGTTGACTTGAACTTTTACCAACATGATTAAGTAACTAATTCACCTCGTTTGGCCGCAACCTGTCCAATGTCCTCCTGATAGACCCTAGCTTAACGTTCATCACCATCACATGTTTCTGAATCCATTTAGAGACAAGAGGCTACACGTAGTCCATGTACTTTGCATTGGATGTGGCGAGCCCGAGTTTGAAGTGCTCGTACACCCATCCCCGATAATACATATAAGGCTAGTTGTTGGAAAAACTCAAAACCTAATTAAAATTCCTGAAATAACAATGTATATAGATTTAAAACTATTACCTCAAGTAATGCGAGGAGCCGGCAATCTGGGAAACTTGTACTCTGGTGGCAGACCCTAAGTGACGGTACAAATACATCAATAATGCACCTGCACCCCATACATACTTGCCCACATCATCCAAATTCTCAAGAAATTTCAACAAGTCGATAGAGACTCGAGATCCACTCTTGTCCGCAAAAGAATGCAAGAGAGTAGGTATAACAAGTACGCTCAGGCAGTGCATTCCACAGATAGATAAGTAGTGTTCTTCGAAGCTGCTTTGGGGCACCACTGACTCTTCAATCAACACTTCTACACTGTGAGCCCCTTGCTGATGTTCACTCGCTAAACCCAAGTAGTTTAGACACAAGCTTTATCGTATCTACGCGAGATTCCTCGGTGTTCCTCGAAAAGTTTTCAACTGCAACCATTTTGCCAGTCACAAGAATCTTTAGGAGAATGCTTATATCCTTCAAGGAGATCGACATTTCACCTAATGGTAAGTGAAATGTGTTCGTCTCCGTCTGCTACTACTCCACAAAGGCATATATGACCTCCTTGTTTGCCTTATGGTATGAGTAGTCTATCAGTGGAGTCAATCCGAATTGCCGGATAATCCTCTGAAGGCCCTTAGTGTTAGGGTGACACGACTGCAAATCCCATTCTTGGATTTGAGCCCTATGATTGATACACTTGAGTAATGGGCGATTCTACAACAACATAAAACATTTCATCGGTTACATGAAAACCATAAGTTTTTAAGTACTTTGTTGAATGAAACATTAACTACCTCATTGTTCCAAATCGCTAAGGCGATAAGATCTTTAAAAATTTTCAGAAATGATCCATTTAAAGGATCATTGGGGAAAGGAGCACACTGTTGCTCTTGCTCTTGTGACTCCCCTTTATTACGGCTACCTCCACCACTAGTACTCCCACCCATATTACGATGCTCACTGGTGGTGTCTGTTGGTGCTGAGGACTCGCTACTACTAGACTCCGATGCATGAGCCTCATCTTCACCTCGGGCAATTACAAGATCATTTTGTTGACGCGCGTCAACATTGGAACCCTCTCGTGCAATTCAACATCCCTTGCAAGTTTTCCAATAGCCTTCCCCTTTCCCTTCACATCTACCTCTTGTTTCTCTTTCTGATAAAACGCAGTCGAGGGTCTCCGACCGCCTCGGTAGCGGTTACCCCTCGATGCCTCAACACCAACCTCCTCCTTAGTCACTAAGGTCATGCAACAAGCCATACCTGATAAAATAATTGAATGTAAGCACATTGAACAAAAGTAAACTTTAGAAAAACAAGAGAAAACCAACAATTTCTATAGTCTCCGTCAAGCAGGTTTGGGAATATAGCTACAATCATGGTGAAGCATAACTGAGATAGTTACCCAAGTCTCGGTAATTGATAACCGAGACAATGGGTTCAGTCTCGATTTTACATCAACGAGACTAACCTAATTGTACATTCCGAATTAATCTCGAAATGTAAGGACCGAGAGAAATCTGAGTGTCATGGTACCTAATACACTAAAACCTACGCGCAATCTCGGTTTTGGATAGCCGACATGATCGATAGTCAATTACAAATTCATTACAACATTCGAAGATTACCCACCGAGACAACAATGTGATTCTCAGTAGTATGTAATTGAGACTTTGTGCAATTACTCTTAAACCTTATTCTCGGCTATGGTTAGTTGAGATTGTGAGCGTCTTCTCTGACATGTGTAGCCGAGAAACACGGGTTTGCAAATTACAAACCCTAGAATACAAACTAAATAAAACAAACAAAAATCGAACCATAATCTATCAAAATTAACTTTTTACATACCTATAATTTGTCGAATAAACTCCTCTTGTGAGATTGGAACCCTAAACCGAGCCCTAAAACGTAGCCAGACTTCGACAACTCGAGATCTTTGAAATTGGAAGAACACCACCACTTGAACGAGCGAAAAACAGAGGAGAAACAAAGAGAAATAGAGCTTGTCCTTGCAAAGGATCGAGAGAGAGTCTAGGGTTTCAAAACAAAATCAAGTTTCTCCTTCTTCATTTTATCAAATTGGTGGATTGGTAGTCGGGTGCACTTAGGGGCAATTTCGAGATTTCAGTCAAATTTTTTGGGTGCCTTTGATAAACCACTTGGTGCCCTCAACAATGGTGTGCATTCACTAATAGGTGGGGGTGCCCATAGCGGCCCCTCTAAAATTAACATTTTCCATGGTACTAATATTGGGTCTGACTCATCTCAAACTGCGAACCACATGTATCTCGAGGTGCATTATATTGTCGATACGGGCTTTTTTTGTTACCAGAGAAAATGACACTCAATGGGGTTCACAGGGCACATCACAGCAAGGAGAACTACAGAAAAATGGATAAGGTGGCTGTTCCACAGAACAAAGCATACGTGTAGTACTCATTCCTCTTGGAGGCCCGAACTCAATTTCATCTCTTTTCAGCACCAATGGCGTCTCTGCCGAGCGCACCTTCAATCCATGGAACTACATTGTTTCTCAACTCCTCTTCTCATCAGGTCCTCTATATATCCGTCTCTTTCTATTGTCTTCTTCTTCGTCTGCAATTTGAACGGTCTGATGAAAAATTGATGGTTTCAGCTTGGATTGCAGAAGCTAGGTTATCTTCCTTGCTGTCGAAGGAGAGGGGTTTCTAGTTTCATCGTCAGATCAGAAAATGCGCAAACGCCAACGACGTCGTCTTCACGTGAAGGTACAACTTTTGCCTTCTTAACTTTTCCTTGTTCATTGCTAATTATTTAGATTGAACTGACATTTTCTTTCGATTATGTGATTTATTAAGTATGCAATGTTGGTTTTCGACTTTAGAAATGTCTTTGGGTTAAAATGTAGTTGTTCTGTCTCCATGACACCCAAACCTAAAATATAGTAAACTAATATCAGTCATACTGTTGTTATGGATTTCCATGTGTAATGGCACTTCTCAATTTATGTGGGTTACCTTTGACATATATATTTCTGCGACACATGGATCATTCTTACCGTGTTTTCGTCCTTCCTCGAGTTTTTTTTTTAAAGGAATATGTTGTAAATAAAAATTTGGTACGAAGGATGAAGGAGATCTGTCTCATAGAAAATGAAAAACACATTACAAACAGATCGATCTTAAAGGTTCTATGGGACAAAAGGCTATGATCAAGTTTTACAAGTAAATCGACCCAACCTCTTTAATGAGCACAAATATGATTTACGTATGAATTTGTTAATTGTGTATCTCATTTACGCATGTCCTATTTGATGAGCTGAGTACCTAGCTGTTTGCTGGTGACATTACAGTCTTACATGCATGTCGGATACAAGTTGGATACACGATTGATAAATGACTAATCAGCTGAGCCATGTCATTTTATCATTAGCTTTCTTTGTTGACAGATAGACTTGGGAGACGCCAAGCACTTGCAGTGGGATCAATCTCTACCATTCTTTCTCTAATAAATCCAACTAAAATGTCATGTAAGTGCTCTATTTCATACAAATGCTATAAGTTCTCATTTTTCTTTGATGAAAAGACCAATTTATTTTTCCTGTCTAGCCATCATTTTGCAATTCTTTGGTAGCATTGAAAGCACGCCTGCTGGTTGTGCAGTGCGTCGGTTCCTTTGAATAATGATCGATGATTTCCTAAGAGAACACCCTTGATATGGCTCAGTTGCTGCAGAGGCTGTGAAAGGATTTTTGCCTGTCTTAGACAAGAAGGATGGATATGAATTTCTCTACCCATTTGGGTGGCAGGTGTGCATTTCGATATTTCTTTGTTAGCTATATGTATGTGATATCGTGTTCATGGCTTGCTATGCATGCTTTGATCTATTATTTTGAAGTACAAATATATTGGGTACACCTGCCTTCATTTTTTATAATTATTTTTCTTATCAGGAAGTAGTTATTGAAGGCCAGGATAAGGTATACAAAGATGTAATTGAACCATTAGAAAGTGTAAGTGTGAACATGATCCCGACCAGCAAGCAAGATATTCGAGACTTGGGGTCCCCACAAGAGGTTGGACAAATTTAAAGTTTAGGAAAAGTGCTTTTCAATATGATTTAAGAAGAGTCCGTCTTCCTCTTCTTCTTCTCGTTTGTAGAGTTTTCACTTTGTTGATATTGTTTGTTGAGCTCAGGTTGCTGAAGTTTTAATAAAGAAGGTCTTGGCTTCTCCTTCACAGAAAACCAAGCTAGTAGAGGCGATAGAGGTTAGCCTTTCTACATACTGTTATTGTAACAATGTGTAGAATATGATGATGATGATGATGATGATGATGATGATGATCATAATAATAATAATAATAATAATAATAATAATAATAATAATAATAATAATAATAATAATAATAATAATAATAATATTAATATTAATATTAATATTAATAATAATAAGTTCTGGTAATGAATCAAACCAGATAAATCTTTTTTGTTGACCTATTAGAATATGTTGTCCTGCTTTATATCTTGATTGAGATTTGTTAGGAATAACTGACAATTATAACTTATATTCAGTTTTCTAGTGTGCACTTATATTCATTTCTCAAAGTGACTATCTTGCAATGTTGTTTCGCTTTCTTTCTCTGATAATTCTTTCTAGTAGGGTTTAAGGGAGAAAACGTGATCTAGATCTGGTAGCTTCTATTTTGTCTGCCTGATATATTACCTGCCAATTTGATCATTTTCAGACTCTATGAAGCTGCGGTCATAAATTATTTGTGGCCCTTCAATTGTTGTCCTTATAAATTGTTAAATTTACGATACAAATTAGAATAAGTGTAAGGATATTGTATGGAAAGAAATACTGATGGTTTAAAACTAGGGTTAAGCAATTAGGTTCACTATCATCCCATCCAAACCTGGTCCTTCAATTTCCACAGAAAACACCCTTTAATACCTCAAAATGAAACTCAAAAAATGTTGAGGTGAATTTCAATTGATTGTTCTGGTGTGAGGGCCTAGATAGCCCCTGACCTTTAAGTTGTGGATGTGCAGGTATATGTATGATTCATGTAAAGTAATCTTCCTATCAAAAGAATTCATGTAAAGTAGTATGTTAAATTAACAGTTATTTTTTTGCCAAAACAAACGACTGATATTTTCAACTTTTTCTTGTCTCACTTTCCATTCCTTTCAACTTTCCTTACTTTATTTTTACTTCTAATAATTCGCTTTGTGGCAAGGCATCACGTGATGCACTCAGATCTAAGTCCAATGTCGAGGAGATTAAGCTAATTTACATGTTACTGAGTATTGTCTGTCATGTTCTTTAACACGTCATTATGATCGTTTAGTTTATTTCCGTTCCTTGAATTTTACCCTTGTGATGGTGTGGAATGATATTAATAATGAATTTGATGCACAGTTGAGTTAGAAATGTAAATGAAAAAAAAAAAATATGTTGAAAGAAAAAATAACAGGCAAACAAGTTCCCAGGAGATTGTCAAGGTAACATAACTTAGATATCCATGGTTTCAACAAACAGGTTAAAGAAAATGGGGAATTGCCTTGCAAGAATAAAGGTGATACTTTTTAAACAATATGCCCATAGGAAGGAAAAGAAGGCACTCTCAGACTGTTAACGAAGATTGTGAATTGTTTTTCTTACCATTGTTTTCTATATGTTTTTATTGCTTATATTTTATGGCTAAAAAAAGGAAAATACTAAAATCACAACAACAATGTGATAAGGTCCCACATAGAGTCTTGTAGAGTTAGTTAGTGGGGAATACTATATAAATAGGGGTAGAGAAATATTGTAAGGCATTCAGTACATTTGTCTTGGCTTAGAAACTCATTTGAGTTCTTGGAGAGTACAACCTCTTGAATGTTGTGGGATTGCTTGTTCTGTGGTTCAGTTCAGCAATATATCTTCTTCTTCTCTCACATTTCTCCTGTTCTTTATCTTTTATTTGTTAGTTCGGTCCATTAAAGTTTGGGATTCTATCACAATGTCACACCACAAGACACATTGGCTCACAAGAGCCGTCCATGCGACCTCAACCCGCATGTTATGCATCGAGATCTTTGTATGCCCGCATCCCGAGGCATGCATGGATGACTCTTGTGAGCCAATGTGTCTTGTGGTGTGACATTCTATCATTGGTATCAGAGCACACTTTCAAACATGGAAGCTCGATTAGATTGAATGGAAGCTCGATTAGATCAAATTAAAGAGGAGCTGAAGAAGATTTCAACCATTGAAGTGTCGATTGGGGAGCTTAGATATGAGTTGAGGTTTATGTTTAGAGGGTTGCATCAGAAGCTTGACGAACTTCTTCGTCATCGCGGGATCGAATCATGCGGCACAAGGGAGCATCAAATCGAAGAGTCTTGCAGTACGAAAGCACCAGATCCGCCAGATCCGATGACGTTTGAGTTGATTCGGGTAGTAGGAGATTCAGATCTAATGGCGATTGAGGTGTTTCCAACTGTCGACGCTTCAGATCTGGTGAAAAAACAGTCACCCAACCTCAAATCCATGGCAAATTCAGAGATCCAAGGGTTGGTGTTGCGGATTGAGATCGAATTACACTCGTCAACCAAATTTTTGTCTAGATCTAGCTACGAGTCACCAAATCTCAGCAAGATCCTCACGGTTTCCATTCTCGATGACGCGTCTACATATCCAAGATTTGTAAGTATGGATGATTGGTTCTTTGAAATCGATCCACCGCCATGGCCACCGCCATGCCCTATTTATTTGCTGTCTTTTCTTTCACTAGCGATCTGCATTTTTGTTCTCTTTGGAACGCGCAAGTTTTTTGAAACAAGGGCTCGTTTGGAGATGATTTTGTTTAGAGAATGGCATTCTCAAGGTGCTTTCATGGTGGGTTCATCGACAACACATAAGAGTATGGGTGGTGGGATCATTGACTGTAAGACGATATTTACACCACAATATCATGTTGTGGCCTTTGATTTTTCTAGTTGGATGCACACTCCATTTTACAATTCTCATTTGAAGTTGCTAGATCAATCGACTAACTCAACATTCAAGGAGAATCAAATGGTCGTTGTTCTGTCTTCCATTTATGGTAGCTCTGCACTTCTTCACTGTTTCCTTATTGTGCAACCATGCACTTTAGTGATGGGCTTTTTCTCATTTTTGACTTTTGCTTGGGGAGATGTCTTTGATACTGTGTGGGTACTCCATCCTCTGCAACTTGCTTCCTCTTCATTTATTGTGGCTTTATGGTGTTTCCTAGCACAATTTTGGGTGTCTCCTTGGAATATACAGTCAGCTCAAGAATGTAGGGCAGTCATGAAGACGCCTTCGGTAAATCCTGCAGAGCATTCGGTACTCACAACAATGCTCATTGTGTTTACCACTTACACTATGGAGAAAGTGATTGCGTACGTTATCTTTGATCTTACAATAGTTCTTCCTCATCATTTTTGGACATTTATTGATCACTTACATCCAATCACTACATTTTTTATGACAATCTTGTTGTGGTTACATCAGGAAGAGTTTTTCATGTTGCCTTCAATGTGTTTGAAGAAATGTCTGCTAACTTGAGTAGTGCGATTAGTCATTCTATGAAGTTTTTTCCCTTCATTTTTCCTATTACTAGTGATGGGGATCTTCATCACGCTCTATTTGACTTTCATTACATGGGTCATACTTTGTTCGGGCAGCTTGTGGATTCCTCTTTGACGTTGGAGTGGGTTAGTATGCTATTCAATCTTGATGATGATATGGTCCAAGGGGAGTGGGGTTTGGCTTGCACAGTTAAGACAGCTACATTCAGTTTGGTTGTGCTTCTTCACTTTTGATGTAACTATCAGTATGGATTGGTTGAGCATCAGGTTGATGAATGGTGTAGGTTGTTATTTAGCTGCAAGGTTCTTATGGATCCTGGCATGGTCATTTCATCGCACTCATTCACATACCTTCCACCTCGAGGGTTCACGTTCGGGCATATCCATCTTCTTCGGTGATCACTTCTTTAGCTACCACCTTGAGGACAAGGTGGATTTTAAAGGGGGGAGTAATGATAAGGTCCCACATAGAGTCTTGTAGAATTAGTTAGTAGGGAATACTATATAAATAGGGGTAGAGAAATATTGTAAGGCATTCAGTACATTTGTCTTGGCTTAGAAACTCATTTGAGTTCTTGGAGAGTCCAACCTCTTGAATGTTGTGGGATTGCTTGTTCTGTGGTTCAGTTCAACAATATATCTTCTTCTTCTCTCACATTTCTCCTGTTCTTTATCTTTTCTTTGTTAGTTCGGTCCATTAAAGTTTGGGGTTCTATCACAATGTCACACCACAAGACACATTGGCTCACAAGAGCCCTCCATGCGACCTCAACCCGCATGTTATGCATCTAGATCTTTGTATGCCCGCATCCCGAGGCATGCATGGATGGCTCTTGTGAGCCAATGTGTCTTGTGGTGTGACATACTATTGTCATTCTAGCACTTAAAAAAAAAATTGACTTCAACAGGAGTCGAACCCGCAACCTCCCCAAACCTTGCCTTTTGGCAAGTGACGCCTCATCTATCAGAGATGCTTTGGCTAAAAGTAAATTTTAGTATAAAGTTTTTATTTGCTTTTAGGACTTGAAGCTAAAGCTAAGTGGTCACGTGTAATTTGGCAAGGAGACCACAACAGGGCTTCCTCAATTCATTGGAGGAAAATATTTTTTATGGCCATCTTCCTTAAAAATTTTCTTTATGATATCATTGGCAAGTTAATAAGGAAACTATGATATCATTTGTAAATTAATAAAGAAAATCAAGTGGTCTGTCATAATCCTTTTTTCAATAGAGGCTTCATTTGAGAAATGACTGGATGAACCATTAGAATTGCGTTGCAATGTCCCTGTTATTCTTTCGTAAAGAATAAACTGGCTATGGCAAATAGTATATTGGCATTAAGTGTCATTTGCTTTTATCCAAATCTTTAGAAGTGCAAATACTGAGCAATAATAGGTGAAGAGTACATTATTATGTTTTTTTGACTTGTGAAGAGCGCATAGTTGATATATGGTATGTTTATTTTGTTATGATTCAGCATGATGTTGATGGGAGGGCTTATTACACTTTCGAGTTTGTTGCCCAAGCTCCAAACTTTACTCGTCATGCTCTTGGTGCTATCTCTATTGGAAATGGTATGCAGCAGAATTACTTCTCTGTAATTTACTTTGTGCCTGATCCATCATAATTATATTAATATTTATTAATCGAATCAAATGTGATTGTCCACTATTGTGCCAGGTTGTTGTTGTGTCACGATCGACATTAGAAAATTACTTTGGCTATTAATTTATCAATTTTTGTGAAGAAGCTCAGTTTAAATCAGTGAGTAGCTTGGATAAGCATATTATGCAGGTAAAATTGTCATTCTCATTTGGGCCTTTTGCGTGGCAGGAAAATTTTATACATTAACAACAGGAGCTAATGAGAGGAGGTGGGGAAAGATGAAAGATAAACTGCACACTGTCATTGATTCCTTCAAGGTCTTCAATGTTTGATTCGTGAATCATTTCTTTGATCCCATTTATCTATCGGCTTTATCTTTGCGACCATCATGTTTTGATGGTTGGTTCTTTTTTGTGTTACATTGGGTTTGTATCTGAATGTCTATCCATTCTTTTGATGGCTTGTGAGGAAATTATACTTGTCCTATACTACGCCACCAAAATGATGTTTCTATATGTATTTAATGGTTTATAGGATAAGCCAAGTTTTCTTCATACATCTTTTTTATTTATTTGCTGAGGTGATAACTCTACTTCTAATAAGATGAGCCGTAGAGAAGGTCAATAAATTCACTTGCATCAAACTTTTCAACTTCTAACTTCAACGTATTTGTAAACTTTGAGGTCACCAGTTGCTTCACTTAATCTGGTAACCACAGCCAACTCGAAATCTGGATTCTGGCTGTGACACAAGTTTGTATGCAGCTTCTTGTGATAAGATTCACCAAAATGAAAATTTCAAAGGTTAATCTAACACAATACAGTGTGCACACACAAAAAATAAATAAAAATCCACCAAAAAATAAAAATAAAATAAAAAATAAAAAATAAAAATAAAACTATAACACAAGGAATTACATTGAAAACCCAAAATCAGGAAAGAAAACCTTGCGCGCTCGCGCACACACACAAATAAATAAAAATATAACACAAGAAATTACATTGAAAAGCCCAAACTCAGGAAAGAAAACCTTGTGCAAGTACATGCCTCCATTTTTTCTTTTAGTTGATGAAGGACTAATATCCTTAAATACTGTATTCAATTAGTTACTCAAGAAGGAAATCGATGAATTATATAAAAAAGACAGAGAAATACGAGAGAAACTACTCTAATCTCAAACCCATAGAGCTTCCAGGCTAGACCACCAAACTCTATTTCAATATCACCAACTTCCCAAAGAAAGCTTGAGATTCGATCTCTATGTTCTCTCAATGCTACGTGAAACTCATATATAGAAAGGAGTTAATTTCTTTTTCAATTCGATTGAAGTCACCCGATTGAAGTCTCCGAAGTCCCTGTTGATTGATGGTCCCCACACTACAAAACATTGTGTGTTTAGCGACATTAATTTAGTCATTTAACGACATTAATTAGTGTCTCTAAAAATTTTACCCACGCATCATAAAGTGTTGCTACTTATGTTGGTAAAAGTGATGTCGCACCATTTTTTTGCGACACAAAATATATGTGTTGGTAATATTTATTTAAGACACTTTTGAAATAAGTGTCATTAAAGTGGAGACGTTTTTTTGTTTATGTATCTTTAATTTTAGGACATTTATTTTCTTATGCGTCTCCAATTTGAAGACACTATTTATTTATGCATCCCTAAATTATGAACATTTGTAAGCTTAGTGTCCTTAACTTGACAACACTTGTTCACTTAATGTCTCCAAGTAGCAAACCTTACACACTTAATGTCCTTAAATTAACAAAACTTATGCACTTAATGTCTGCAAATTAGCAACCCTTAAACACTTAGTGTCCTTAAATTGACATCACTTGTGCACTTAATGTCTCCAAATTAACAACATTTGTAAGCTTAGTGTCTTTTAATTGACAACATTTGTACACTTAATGTCTCCAAATTACCAACCCTTAAACACTTAGTGTCATTAAATTGACAACACTTGTGCACTTAATGTCTCCAAATTAGCAACTCTTACACACTTAATATCTTTAAATTGACAATATTTGTGCACTTAATGTCTCCAAATTAGCAACCTTTACACATTTAATGTCCTTATAATAACAACACTTGTGCACTTAATGTCTTTAAATTAGCAACCTTTATACACTTAATGTCTTTAAATTGACAACACTTGTGCACTTAACGTCTCCAAATTAGCTTTACACACTTAATGTCCTTAAATTAACAACACTTGTGCACTTAATGTCTTTAAATTAACAATCTTATTATAATTATTATTATAATTATTATTATAATAATAATAATTATTATTATTATTATTTGTAGCTATAAAACAAACATAAAGAATGACAAATGAAAACAATTTATATACTTTTCAATTATTTTTCAATTCAAAAGAGAACTACAATACATTATCAAAAATATATTTTTACTTACAATGATATCAACATATATACTAAAAAGATAGAAACTTCTAACTATGCAAAGCAAAAGTATAAGATGATATTTTTGAATTGATATGCTCAACTTTCTCAACATTACCACCGCACCAAAAACCTCATGTTCAACACTTTTCTACAACTGCAAAATAAACAAAATCAACCCAAACACAATTAAATCAAGATATATATGAGTCAAAATCATGAGGTAGTCAATATCATCATAAACCACTTTTTCAATATACATAATGAATTGGGCAAACTAACATACATAAACACATATATGTAATTTTCATGAACATCTCTCCACTTAACAATAAGCAAATGTAATACCAAACAAGCCTCAAGTCAAATTGTAAACTCTCCAAACCAATAAAAATGATATATTAATTATTAGACATACATATAAGGCTAAAATCTCTATAACTTGAAAATGTCAACTATACATGCAAAATTGTTTTAGTCCTTCAATGTAAATATACATTCATCATTGCATTTTTTTTCTTTAGTACTTGCATGCTTTCAAAGTAATTAAAGGTAAAAGTCTAATACACATGCTTTCAAAGTAATTAACAATAGGGCCTAATCAAATAGTTAATTAGGACATGATTTAAAAATCAACTGATTACAATAAGACATCACCGATCAAGATTAATATATTATTAATTTGCTTGACATGAAACTGATTATTTTAGATTAACAATTGGTTCAAGTCAATTGCAGGAGATAAAAAGAAACTACCGGCTATTTTAATAAGCATGAAAGTTTAGTAAGAAAAATTAAGAAATTTAAGAAATTCATAAACCTGGTCATCAATGGAAATTTAAGAGTATGTTGCTTGATTTTGCCTAGAGACTCAAAGGGTCCGAAGTAGCGCTTGATACCCGTTTGGAGACAAACGTGCTGGAGATTGGGCGCATTTGGTATGATAGATTGAAGAACGTTTTTTAGCATTAGAGAGTTTATTTCAATGTTGTCTACTTCGGTGGGTCGAGGTGCCCATGTGACACAGAAGATGTGGGTGATATCGGTGAGGGGTGATAGCTTCGATTGAGCTTCTTCGGTGTTTGAGACGATATTCAGCTTCAGCAGAGGACTTGGATACAATAGCTTGTTTCTTAGTTTTCCAAGAGATCAAAGATGATCCCATGAACACACAATAACCAGTAAGAGATTTTCGAGAAAGAGGGCAAGCGGCCCAATCTGAATCACGGTAAGCAACAACAGAGAGATCCATCTGAACAGGGAAAAATAAACCCTGTGAGGAGTACCCTTAAGGTATCATAAAACATGAAGTGCACCAGACCAATGTTGCTCTGTAGGGGCCTGAACAAACTGACTTAAGTGTTGTGTGGCGTAAGTGATGTCAGGACGAGTGAATCCCAGGTAAAGAAGACGACCAATGAGTCGTCTATATCTATCAACTTCAATGAACAAAGGGGAATCAACATCAGTAAACTTGCAGTCACGAGGAAGTGGAGTAGCAGCTGGTTTGGCCATGGTAAGACCAACATCATTAAGTAAATCAAGAACATACTTGCGTTGATGAACATAAAGGCCTGAGGAAGATCGAACCAATTCCAAACCCAAGAAGTAACGAGCTTGTCCAAGATCCTTGATGGTGAACAAGGTGTGTAAGAATGTCTTGACTTGAGTAATTAACTCAAGAGAAGTACCAGTAATAAGGACATCATCAACATAAACTAGCAACACCAAAAATTGATCATCAGTTTTATAAGTAAACAAGCAGGGATCATGAGCAGACTGAATGAAACCAAAAGATTGAAGTTTAGATGTAAGCTCATGATTCCATTGTCGAGAAGCTTGCTTCAAACCATACAAGGATCTTTGAAGTTTGCAGACTTGATCAGGTGAAGCCAAACTGTAACCATCAGGAGGCTTCATGTAAACATCCTCATCAATATAGCCATGTAAGAAGGCATTGTTAACATCCAATTGATGTAAAAGCCAATCTCGAGCAGCTGCTAAGGATAAAACAATCCGAACAGTGACATTCTTGGCAACTGGAGAGAAAGAATCAGTATAATCAACACCTTCAATTTGGTTAAATCCCTTTGCAACCAAACGAGCCTTACACCTATCCAAGGAACCATCAGGATGAAGTTTAACCTTGTAAACCCACTTAGAACCAATGGCCTTTTTACCAGGTGGTAGGGTAGTAAGACTCCAAGTACCATTGGCTTCCAAAGCCTGTAATTCCTTATTCATTGCTTCGACCCAAACAGGATCATGCTGAGCTTGAATATAACAAGTAGGCTCCTTTATGTTTGAAACAGCAGCCAAGAAGCATTTGTAATCAGCAGTAATGTTTGAAGAATGAATAAAGGAAATGTAGGAGGGGTACCAGCAGACAAAGGAATCATTGCAGGAGGGAAAGGAGATGTATGAACATTGTTTAAAACAAAATCATTCATCAAAAGAGGCTTGTGAACAACACGATGACTTTTTCGAGTAATAACAGCAGTAGGAGGCAGGACAACTTCATGTAAACCATCATTAGTATGAGGTACTAATGTATCATTAATAGGCATAGATGAGACAGCTTCAGGAACATCAAAAGATGGTTCATAGAGGATGGAAAACTTCAATAGGTAATTCCCGAGAGTGAGGCACGATGCTTGGATGTAGGAACAATATTTGGAGAAGGTACAGCAACAGGAGCTGGAATATTTCTCAAGTAATCAGAGTTATCATCACAAGAGATAGGCACAGGACACTTTGAACTTGCAATATCTTTATGAAATGGAAATTGATTTTCAAAGAAAATCACATCTCTTGAAACAAAACAGGTATGTGTGGCCATGTTGTACAATCGATAAGCATTTTGACCAGGAGAATAACCAAGAAAGATACACTTAATTGCTCATGAATCTAACTTGGTTTTGCTTGGTGAAACATTGGTAGCAAAACACAAACAACCAAAAGTCTTCATGGATGAATAATTTGGTAACCTTCCAAATAAAAGATGATAAGGAGACTTCCATTTCAGTAACTGAGAAGGTAATCTGTTAATGATGTATGTGGCAGTAAGAACAACATCACCCCAAAATTTGGTGGACAAACTAGGCTGAAAAATCAAGGCTCTTGTAACTTGCAACAAATGACGATGCTTTCTTTCAACCACACCATTTTGCTGAGGTGTATATGGTGTTGATCTTTGATGAACAATTCCCAAACCAGAGAATAAAGCATGACAATCTTTATTACAAAACTCAGTACCATTATCAGTCCTAATGGTTTGAACCGAGGCCTTGAAATGAGTTTGAATAAAAGCTATAAACTGTTTGATGAGGTTGCCTGTCAAGGACTTATGTTTCATAAAAAATGTCCATGTGAATCGACTAAAATCATCCACAATGGTAAAAAATAATGAGCTCCTTGAATAGAAGACTGTTTATATGGTCCCCAAACATCCATATGCAACAACTGGAAAGGATAAGAAGTTTGAATAGAGCTCAATGGAAAAACCATTCTGCATTGTTTGGACATTTGACAGACATCACAAGGTACATTGTATCTTACATTTGAAGGACCGTTAAGTAACAAATCAAGTTGTTTTATTACACTAACAGAGGGGTGCCCCAAACGACAGTGCCACGAAAAATTACCAGTAGCATTATTACAGCAGGCTAGTGACAATTTTGTAGGAGACACAAATGAAGCAATGACATCTTTATGAAAAGAACTGGAATCCAGTATGTAGAGTCCTCCAATCATCCTTCCCACAGCTAGAACTTGAGAATTCTCAATGTTCTGTATAGCACAAAACGATGGATAAAACTCAACTGTCAGTTTAGTAGATGAGAGTAATTTACTAACTGACAAAAGATTATACTCGAATGAGTTTATATGTAAACAGGAAGAAAGAACTAAGTCTGAACTCAGCTTCACATCTCCAATGTAATTAACTTCTTTAGTATGTCCATCAGGCAAACAAACCATAACAGGTTTAGCTAAGACAATGACATTAGCAAGCAAATCATAGCTAATACACATATGATTTGTTGCTCCACTATCCACAATCCAAGCTTCTGAATTAAAGGAGGAACAAGAACTAGAAAGCCTTTTATATGAGCTACCTGTAAAATCAGATATAGCAGAATTCACATGAGCAGAAACTCCTTCAGCTGAAACAAACTTTCCTTTCATGAAATTTTCAATCCCTTCTTTGTATCATTCTTTGCAATATTAGACTGAAAATCTTCAAACTGAAGAGGTCCTGCATCTTGTATATCCAGAGGTGATTCCATCAAATTGACAAAAGACTTTGAACTGTTTGACATCTGCTTCTTGTCAAGTTCTTTCTTATACCAATCTGGAATCCCATGAAGTTTGAAACAAGTCTCTTTTTGTGCCTTTTTGCCTTACAATGATCACAAAACAAATCATCTTTATTGACAAATTTCTTGTGATTTCCTTTTCCAGCAAACCTATGAACATTGGTCGAACCAGATGAACCTGAATTCACCTTGGTAGTTTTCATCATCATGGCTGTATCTATCACAGGGGAATAGCTAACATGTACCTCCTTTTGCTTTTCAACTCTAAGAACCATAGAGTAAGCTTTGTTTATACTTGTCAATGGACCCATCACCAATATTTGATTACGAATATGATCATACATATCACTTAATCCCATCAAAAATTGCATCAGCCTATCATTAGACTCCAGAACAACCAATGCTGCTGAAGCTCCACATTCACACACAGGTAAAGGGACTAAACAGCTCAGTTCATCCCAAAGCTTCTTAAGTTTTGTATAATACTGTGAAATTGATAGATCTCCTTGACTTATAGAATTCTAGATCCAAGAAGTGACCATATAATCCACTTTGATCCATCGATCCAGATTAGGATCGGTGGAATCTAGCTTTAAACATCTGCCATCGATGAAACCAATCTTCGTTTTTGCACCTAAAGCAATCATCATAGCTCGACTCCAAGACAAGTAATTTGAACCAGTAAGAGAATTGGAGACAAGTACCATACCAGGATGATCAGATCCTTGAAGGAGATAAGGACTTTCAACTCCAAGATCACCTGCATCAGGAGCTCTTCCTGCTCCATTTCGAATTGAAGAACTTGAAGAACCATGAATAGATGCCATGATCAGACACTCAATTCAACCAAAATTCAACACAGATCAAGAACAATAGAACCTGCTCTGATACCATGAACAATTCATACACCAAACAGTGGATCAATGACCAAAAATGATCAGTTGATCAATGTAACAATACATATTGAAACAATGAATCAATGAAATACAAAGAAAAACCTTTTAATCTCTCATTCAATCTATCGAAATTACATTGTACATTGCTTATATAAATCAAGATGGTGTACATTATACACCCCTGTTATAACTGCCTAAAACAAGCTAATATAAACATGTGCTACACTATACGAGAATACATGATTCAATACATACATACCAGATTACATAAACAGCTTCATGATACATTATATAACTCTACAGCATTGGATGTACTCCATTCGGTTATCTATGTTCTAGGACGGACGAGGGCGGCCAGCAACGCCATAGACCTTCCATGGGCCACCGGGGGTGTCGAAGCATGGGAGGATCTCGGCCAAGCTGTTGCCCACGATTCCTATAACTCCAACCACCAAGGCCACACTTTGGTAATTGAGAGGGACCTCATGCTCATCGACTTTCTTCTGAAACAGAAAAAAAAACACAAGCTAGAGATGACACATAGTTTAAAACAAAGCAACATCAAAGTTGAGATCACAATACAACAATCATTCGCAACACGAGAATTAAGATCTATAGAGTAACATTGGAATTCATGAGATCATCAATTAAAAGAAGAACAAAAGAGGTTGAAAGTGGGTAATTGGGTTTTGAAGTTTGAATCAAAATTGATAACATTCAAAAAATAGCAAAAACACACATAGTAGATACATGCTTAAAATCACTGCAACATCAAGAAGTATGAATTTGCTTTGATTGAAAGTTTTACCTTTGCAGCTCCAATTGCTCCTGACCACCACCCGCTCATTTTGATCAATGAGGAAAGAAGCCCGGGTGAGGGAAATACACTCTTCAGACACTGCAGAATGGAGAAATGAACACTTGCAAAAGCACCAGCCGCACTTGCAGAAGTGATCAATTGCAGAAGATAAAAAGAGAAAAGAAAGACCTGCGGTGACAAATACTCTTGCTCATCGGAATTTTGCTAATTGAATTGCAAAAGCACCAGCCGCACTTGCTCTTCCATGAACCTGCAACAAGTCAAGCAGACCTTTCATAGTTCAAAAATAGAAATAATTCATTCATTCATCAGTTGCAAAGAAGTCCAAAACTTCAATGCATTTCCCATGCTTTCCCACAAGTCGCAAATCAATTTGATCAATTAATTAAGTTTCGCCATTTTGTCTTGTTTTTTTGTTTTGTATTTTGTTTTGTTTTTTGTTTGTTTTTTGTGTTTTTCTCAAGGTTTTAATTTAAAGCTTGTTACAACTAAAAATCCTACTTTGATGGGAAACGGTCGTATTCTATGTCTTCAATCCACCACACGTAGCTAGCAAATTGGCCAAATTTCTAAGATCTTTCAACATGCTTTCTGAAAGTAACATTTTCTGTAAATCAAGTCCATGCCTAAATTGTAAGTAAGATGAAAGAGGTGTTTTCGTTGTTCGTGGAGTTTTGCAAGTAGTCTTTTCATTACCTTATGTCATCTTTATCAAGTCGTAAGGAATGTAATGCTCACCAATCTGGTTAGTATGGTTTTGGGCTACCTGGTCTATTTTGAAGGCTTTTGTTTTCATTCCTTTCAAAGCAAGATTAGCGTGCCTTAATCTACCATTACAAATCTGAATCCTTTTCTGCGATAGGGAAAGTAAAGGAAACAGAAGAAAATTTTTACCAAAAAAAAAAAAACAAAAGAAAATAATCATTCAAACTAACAAGAAAAGTGAGTAAAGAGAAAAAAAAAGAAAAGAAGAAGAAACTCTAACTTTTGATTGCTCTTTTTGTGTAGTTTCACTATTTCCTTGCTGATGAAGTTTCTTGAACTACTTGACGTAGGAACTTGGGGAACTTGCTTCTTGTTATTATCCCTGCAGTTTGCAAAGAGAAGAGTAGTCCATTTGGAGATCCAAATGTCTGCCAAGAATATGGAATGGCTTATGCTTCCCTCTCATTAGCGGTATGATCACTTACATCCTTCTTTTTTAATAATCCCTAAATATGTTACAATTTTGTACAACGGTCAACTGTAAACAATATTAGTTGGATGTAGGTTGTACACTTGCTTGAACTTTGTAGTTTATTTTTATTATGCACATTTAATGAAACTTAGCATTAATAAATTCAAGCCATTTGGCATGAAGAATTTTCATCTGTATCCATCTATATCATGTATCCAAGTTGGTGCTATTTATCTGTGGTCTTACATTTACAACATCGTGTGAATTCTTTCTATTCCTAAGAATAAAGGAGTCGAAGTATTTGCTCAATCCTCAGAAGTTACTGCATGCAGCTACAAGGAAGCACTACTTCCTTCTATAGATTTCTTAACCGCCAATGATTATGAAGATAAATTTACACTGCCATATAATGTATCCAAGGAAACATTGCAGGTCTATTCTTCTTTATCATTAAAATTAAGTGAAGCTTTCTCATGTCTTTCAGTTGGTGCGGGCATGTTGACTAGACCTTTGATCTTATTAAACATAACTCAACTGAACACTATAAAGTCTCACTCAGAAACAAGGACAAATTTCTCTGAACTTGCAATTGAAGACAACAAATAGAGAACGAGACCCGTATACTCTCTCAATCATTTAACAACCAAAGAAATAGAGACACTTGCATAAAGATATAAAAAAAAATTGACCTGAAATTCTTATTCAACAATTAAATTCTGCTAATGCAGCAACGAAAGACTCATATACTCTTAATCATGTACAGCTGAAAAAACGTAAGCATAAAGTTTCTAAAAATCTGAACTAGATCCTACAAGATTTCATAATAAGCTAATGATAATTTGAAACACGAACATAATAAGATGTATCCTGATTTTTGTTTTTTATAGTTCGCTAAGCATGTCTTCTAATTTGCAGCTACCTTCTGCAAATACCACTCAACAATTTATAAGAGGAGATAAGCGCGATACCATAAAACACCTTATATGGGGAGGGTGAGAGCGAACAATACCTTGCTCTTTTTTTTAAAGATATAGAAAGAAATGATGATAGGCATGAAGAGTAGTAACAACAAATTGATAGTACAAAGAAAAAAGAAGAAATGTACGCCCAGAGCAACTAAAGGACCGATAATCCACTAAAAAAACAAACACAACCCTTAGTCTCTAATACACACCTAGCTCATAGTTTATTGCTTTTCATGGTTAATTTGGCATCTTTTAGTTAATTACTTAAGAATCTATAATTTGTTAGTGTAACCAGTATTGTCTCTACAGAATTTTTCTTATGACACTTATATATTGCCTTTTCCTATTGTTTTACCTAAGAAAAATGATAATTACAGCTTTTTCGACTTGCAATAGGTTTCAATTTTTTCAAAGATTGGATGTCAATTGAAGCTGCTTAAGTCGAAAAAATCAAGATCACAAAAGCATGAAAATTGTAGTTTATTTCATCAAGAGATCTATGGCAATGGTGGCAAAGTGAACAAAGAAAACGTCAATGCATTTCTCATGATTTCTCAAAGCCATTCAATTCATAGCTTAATTACAATCAAAATTGATTCAATCATCTAAATCAGGACATAATTGAATGAATTCATGAATCATGACATACCAAATTGAAACACAAAACCTCAATTAATGAAAAAAAACAAACAAACCAATTGTACAACACTCACAAACCCTGACTAAAAGACTAACTAACTAACGGTGATCTCCGATGGAACCATCGCGACGTGCACTGAGAGAGAGAGAGAGAGAGAGAGAGAGAGAGAGAGAGAGAGAGAGAGAGAGAGAGAGAGAGAGAGAGAGAGTACTGAGAGCGAGCGAAAGAGGAATTGCTCAACTGAAAACAACGCAAATCAACTCAAATAAACGTAACTAGAGCACCTGAAATGAAAAATTTCAAGTCGGATCTGTATGGTAGAAAACCTAATTCATGGACGAATCTTGAATTCTAACGAAGAAATCGAAGAAATTGAAGAGAGTGCAAGAGATCGAATCATACCTGAGCGAGAGAGAGGAAATGCAAAAACCAGTACAATCGCCAAATCAATTAATCAAACACAAATCCAAACCCTAAGACTGCAAAACAATAACAACAACAACATAGCCTCAGTCCCAAATTAACTGGGGTCGGCTACATGGATCAAACTTTTCCATTGTGCTCGATTAAGTGCAATTGATGGTGAGCTTTGCAAACCATTCAAATCCCTTTTAATTAAAGCATCCCATGTTAACTTTGGTCTGCCCCCACCTCGTCGAATTTCTACAGTTTCTATTGAGTTAAGTTTTCTAGTTGGGGCATTTGTAGGCCTTCTTTGCAGGTGACCAAACCATCGCAACCGCCCTTCCCTAATCTTTGTATCAATTGGTGCTACTCCTACTTGTCTTTGAATTTCTATATTTCTTATTCTATCTTTACGAGTTTTACCACACATCCACCTAAGCATCCTCATTTCAGCTACGTTCACTTTATGTAATTGTTGCTTTACCGCTCAACATTCACTTCCATAGAGTATAGCTGGCCTAATTGCGGTCCTATAAAATTTTCTTTTAACTTAGTAGGAACATGTCGATCACAAATCACCCCTGTTGCACTCCGCCATTTCTTCCATCCAGCTTGAATTCTATGTGTGACATCATTCTCAATGTTACCATCATTTTGTATGATTGATCCTAGGTATCTAAAGTGGTTTACCTTAGAAACTTCTACTTCCCCTAATTTTACCACTCAGTCATCTCGATGTCTAGTGTTTCCAAACTCACGATGCATGTATTCGGTTTTCGTCCTACTCGGCTTAAAGCCTTTAGATTCTAATGTATTCCTCCGAGTTCTAATTTCCTATTTACTCCATCTTTGTTTCATCCACTAAGAAAATATCATCTTGCAAATAACATACACCATGGTATATCCTCTTGAATATGTCTAGTTAGTTCATCCATAACTAAAGTAAATAGATATGGGCTTAAAGCCGATCCTTGATGTAGTCCTATCGTAATGGGAAATTCTTTTGTAGCTATTCCAAATGTCTTTATACTCGTTACTACTCCATCATACATATTCTTAATAGTGTCTATGTATCTAGCATGCACTCTTTTTCTTTCTAGAACCCACTAAAGAACGTCTCTAGGGACCTTATCATATGCTTTTTCTAAATCTACGAATACCATATGAAGATCTTTTTTCTTTTCTCTATATTTTTCTAACAATCGTCTTACAAGGAAAATCGCCTCCATAGTTGACCTCCCATGCATGAAACCAAATTGGTTCTCTGATATTGTTGTTTCTCTCCTTAACCTATTGTCAATTATTCTCTCCCACAGTTTCATAGTGTGACTTATAAGTTTAATTCCCCGGTAGTTTGAGCAACTTCGAATGTCTCCTTTGTTTTTGAAGATTGGCACAAGCGTGCTTCTTCTCCAATCCATTGACATCCGTTTTGATTTTAAAATTTTATTGAAAAGTTTTGTTAACCAAGTCAATCCGATTTCTTCTAAGCACTTCCAAACCTCTATGGGTATTTCATCTGGGCCACATGCTTTCCCTATTTTCATTCTTTTCAATGCCTCTTTAACTTCTGCAATTCTAATATTGCGTGTATAGTTTACATTTCTTTCTTGGTGTGGCATCTATTATAGTATCAACTTGGCCATCATTAAATAAACTATCGAAGTAACTTCTCCATCTCTCCTTAATATCCTCCTCGCGCGTTAAAACATTTTGATTTTCGTCCTTAATACATCTTACATGACTTAGGTCTTGTTTCTTTTTATCTCTTAATTTGGCTAGCCTATATATATATATATATATTTCACCATCTCTATTACATAACCTTGTATATAGATCTTCCATGAAATTTGTTTTAGCTTGACTAACTACTTTTTTAGCTTGTTTTCTAGCTTCTCTATATTGATTGTACGCATCTTCATCTTGACACTTAGGTATTTTCCTATACATCTCTCTTTTAGTCTTAATTGCTCGTTGAACATCCTCGTTCCACCACCATGTTTTCTTCTTTGGAGGTCCCAAGCCCTTAGATATACCTAATATGTTTGATCCCACCCTTCTTATGCAACTACTCATTTCTAGCCACATTGTATTAGCATCTAAGTCAAGATTCCAAACATTTTCCTTTAGTAGTTTTTCTCTAAATTCTACTTGTTTACTATGTTTTAGGTTCCACCAATTTATTCTAGGGTCGCTAACTCTTTTATTCATATTATTCCATTGTGTTAGCTTAATATCAAGTACTACTAACTTATGTTGGGTAGTAAGTGCTTCACCAGGTATTACTTTGCAGTCTCTACATAGTTTTCTATCTATTTTTCTTATTAAAAGAAAATCTATTTGACTCTTGTTATGACCACTACTAAAAGTAATTATATGCGACTCCCTCTTCCTAAAACTAGTATTTGCTAAGACAAGATCATATATATGCTGAAGCAAATTCTAAAATTGATTCTCCTTCTTCATTTCTATTACCGTAACCAAAACATCTATGAACTCTCTCGAACCCATCGTTACTTACCCCGACATGCCTATTTAATCTCCTCCAATAAAAACCTTTTCATCTAATGGTATACTCTGCATAAATCCATCCATATCATCCCAAAACTTGTGTTTGATGGTCTCGCTTAATCCTACTTGTGGTGCATATGCGCTAAGTATGTTCAATTTTTCGTCTCCAATAATTAATTTAACTAGAATCAATCCATCCCCCATTCTTTTAACCTCTACGACCTTATCCTTATAATCATTATCCACCACAATTCCTACTCCATTGCATTTTCTATCTATACCAGTGTACCACAATTTAAACCCTGTGCTTCCTATTTCTCTACTCTTTTCTCTTACCCATTTTGTCTCTTGGAGGCAAGCAATATTGACTCTCCTTCTTATCATGGTATCTACTAGTTCTATTGACTTCCCCGTAAGTGTTCCTATGTTCCATGTTCCTAAACGAATTTTTTCTCCCCTTTGTATTTGTTTTTCTTTTCTATTTCTATTTTGTCTAAAAGATCTAGTATTCGTATCTATGATTTCGTTTTTGTTTTTGTTTTTGTTTTTGTTTTGAACTAGCTTCATTACCCACACCCGTCCTTTGTGTGGGAACCCCTGCTCATTTTTTCTTCACATCCGGGCGACGATGTGAAGGGACTAGCTTCCTTACCCACACATGTCCTATGTGTTGGAACCCTTGCTCATTTTTCTTCACACCCAGGCGGCGATGTGAAACACACCCTTGCTCATTTCTCACTACACCCGGGCTCCGATGCACCGCGTCGCTAGGTGGGAACGCCCCAACGTTTATATATGTTTGATCCATTTCATGAAAAGTGACAAAAGTTTTACGCTAGCTGTCAACCTATCACAACCCTCCTCCATTTCCCAAAAATGGAAAATGAGCTTGGGGCCTCCCTCCCTCACTTTTCGGGTATGAAAATTGAGTTTGGGACCTCCCTTACCCATTTTTCGGTATGAAAAAATGGGCGTCAGAGTCCTCCTCCTTTATCCGGACTTGGGACCGGCTCTGTAGCGCACATAGTGTACAACATAGGTGGAGTTCCCTAAGACTGCAAAAACTAGTACAAAATCGCCAAATCAACTAATCAAACACAAATCCAAACCTTAAGACTACAAAAACCAGTAAAATCGAATGCATTCATGAGTTTGATGAGTTCGATGAAAGACGAACCGTGGCTGGGATCATCGGGGACGAATGCGATATCGAGCAGGATGACGCTTGGATCGTTGGGGACGAAGGCGATATTGAGCCGGACACTCAAAACTTAGCAATGGAGTCAGCGACAGAGAAATTGTCGCCGCCGTCTTCGGTTCGGCTGAGTTGAAGAGGCGGCTCTTGTTGATGAAACTGGGTGGACGAAGGCGATATCAACTTATGTTTTTACTTCTCATTCCAATCTTTTTTTTCTATTCTTTTGTTTCTTTTATTCACATTTATTATGTTTTTTTTGTTTGTTTGTTAATGTTCTTCTCATTTTCATATTTTTTTACATGTTTGTTAACGGCCTTCCTTTCTAGACTTCTTTTTTTATCATTGATGATTGCTGGTTGGATATATATGGGCTTACTGAAGGGGCTCGACGTGATGGCTTGAGTTTGCATCGTTAGTAGCCTCAAAATATTTGACTTTTATGGGAGAACATAATTCCTTGAAGAAACCCTTTTATCGGCTTGAATTAGATAAATGAGTTTGAGTTTATAGACTCGATTTCGATTAGATAAAGGAGTTTGAGTTTTGAGATTTAACAATACTTTGTAAATTATGTGTTTTGAGATTCAAAAATTAACAACATTTGTAAATTATGTGTCTTTAGCTTTAAAATCTAACAACACTTGTAAGTTATGTGTCTTTAGATTTAAAGTCTAATAACACTTGTAAATTATGTGTATTTAATTTTAAAATCTAACAACACTTGTAAATTATGTGTCTTTAAATTTTAAACTTAACAACACTAGTAAATTATATGTCTTTATATTTAAAGTCGAACGACACTTATAAATTATGTGTCATTAGATTTGAAATTTAACAACACTTGTAAATTATGTGTCTTTAAATTTAAAACTTAACAACACTAGTGAATTATATGTCCTTAAATTTGAGTATTGACAATACATGTAAATTAGGGTCCCCAAACTTTAAATTTGGTGTCACTAATTTACCAAACGTCTCTAATAGGAGACACTTATAAATTATGCGTCTTTACAACAACAACAACAACATAGCCTCAGTCCCAAATTAACTGGGGTCGGCTACATGGATCAAACTTTTCCATTGTGCTCGATTAAGTGCAATTGATGGCGAGCTTTGCAAACCATTCAAATCCCTCATAATTAATGCATCCCATATAAATTATGCGTCTTTAAATATTGAAATTGAAAACACTTATTGTTTGTGTCCTTATTTTTAATTTTAGCAACACTTATAAACTATGTGTCTTTAGAATTGAAACTTAACAACACTTTTAAATTAGTGTCTCCAAATTTTAAATTTGGCAACACTTTTTTAACAAGTGTCTTTAATTTTGAGACATTTGTACATTATACGTCTCGAGATTTTGAATTTGGTGACGTTTTAATATCAAGTGTTCTTAATTTGGAGACACTTGTATGTTAAGCGTCTCAAAATTTTAAACTTGGCAACACTTAGACGGGGACATATTTCGTTTGATGTTTCGTCGGTAGGGAGGATGCCATTGGTGGTCACTGCAGGAAGCTGAAATACAGCTGCCATGTATATTTGTTACTTGAAAGAAGAGGAATAAGTTAGTTTGCTAGCTGGATACTAGTGAAGGTAAAAGCCAGTTGGAACAAATTAACTAAATTCTCGTTCCATGCATGACTATTAGGGGTGGGCATCGGTTTCCCTGAAACCACCCAAACCGTTCAAACTGTATGATTTGATCTGGTTTTTAAAACTCGCGATTTGGGGGCGGTTTGAAAAACTTGAAAACCGCAAAATCGCGGTTCACCAAACCAAACCGAGGGTAATTTAGTATATTTATTTAATTCATGTTTTAAAACCTTAACCAATATAAACGACACCCGTTTCATTTTTTCATCTTCATCTCAAGATCCTAAACATATTCGCCTCCACCAGTTGAGACCATCCGTTGCTGCCTTCTACTAGTCTTCGTCACTGCCGCTTCCCACCAGTCGCCATCGCCATCTCCTACCAGTGATCTCTCACTGCCGCCTCCCACCACTTTTTTTTTTTTTTGGAAAACATGTAACAAGAAAAACCGCGAAACCAAACTGGCCAAACCGCGCAAACCGCAGTTCGGTTTGGTTGCGATTTTGGTTATTCGCGCTGTTTGCTGACTATTGCTTAGTTGAGGCATGTGTGTGTGTATATATATATATATATATATATATATATATGGGTGAACAAAAATATATTACATGTTTTTGATGTATAAAATATATAACATGTTGAATAGTGTTTCCAAAGTTTTTTATTTTTTTAATCATCAGTTACAATCAACAACTAAAGGCCCATGGAATCAGCTAATCTTACATATAAGTATAGAAAGGAGGGGACTGCCAAAAGATCTGCAATAGAATGTGTTTCTAAAAATACACACGCCCTTCTTGAGAGTGAAAGAGGGTGCGTGTTGTTCATTTATGGTGGGAGAATATGGATCGATTATGAGTATAAGTTATATTATTGTTGGGGGAAGACCCCTTAATACTTGGCTTAAAACGTATAAATGGCTTATGATATAATTGTAGCATGAAATATATATCATTACTCTGTATCTAATTATCTATCCCCCGTTTAATTTAATATAATTTTAAATTAAAATATCTTTAAGTGAAATTACATAAATAACCTTTAATCATGAACCCAATTTTATTTTTTGTTTTTTTTGTTGTTTTGTTTTTTTGTTTTTTTTTTTAATAAATAAAAGAACAGAAGGCCAGGAAGCTCCCACATCATCATGTACGAGTAACTCCGACACCTCAGTCAAGTCAACTTTGATTTCCACTTGATCCACGCCATCTGCCATGCTATTTGGAGTCCTGTCAAGACACCCCATAATTCTGCTTTCAATATGGAGTAGGTCCCCAAAGGTTGATAAAATCGGTGTTTTTCAAAAGTAACAATTCATTTCATAAAGGGTAGTGCTAGATGGACTCAAAAAGTCCAGACTCAAACAACAAAAAGACATAAAGATCTTTAATTCAAATTCATTATTGGTGTTTGAGAGTAAAAGATAATTAAGTCTTTTACTTAGATAAATATCTTAAATTATTAATAAAAAATCTTTGATTCCAGACTCAAAGAGTCCGAATAGATTTTTTGTTTCACAAAATAGGGTGGTCTACTTTGAATTCACAAAAATATGGAATAACGCCTTTTGAAAATGCGTTATTGCCTTTGAGGTTGGTGAGGTGGTGGTGAGATGACCGGGTAATTGTATGGATAGTGCCTTTTGAAAAGGCGCTATTCATACAATTGCCCCTCCACCTCACCGCTACCTCTCCAACTTCCAATAACGCATTTTGAAAAGGCGTTATTATCTATTTTTGCGGTTGGTGAGGTGGTGTTTAGGTGGCGGTGACGCACGCGCATATCGAAATAGACAACTCATGCAAACGTCACCATGGATGCCGATGTGCAGATTTTCATGCAAATGTCGGACACGTCTGTCGAGGTGGGCGACCCATGCAACCTCATGCAACTCATGCAAACGTCACGCACGTGTCTCGAGGTGGTAAAGCCAATGCCAATGTCACGCACGTATCTCCCGGTTGACAATCCATGCAAACGTCACGCACGTATCCCGAGGTGGGCAATTCATGCAAACATCATGCATGTATCTCGAGGGGGCAACTCATGCATATCCACTACAAACCATAGACCTCATGTAAACGTTAGCACGTATTGCGAGGCGAACAATCTGTACAACCCATAGGCGTTATTCGGTCGGTTCATGTCCACGTGGTCATCCTACTTGGATCGTGTCACGTATTGCGAGGCGAACAACCCATAAGCGCTATTCGGTCGGCCCAAGTCCACGTAGGATGCCCACGTCAACAAAAGGCGCTATCCGTGTAACACGGTCCACGTCAGCAAAAAATCCACCCACTTGATAGCGCATTTTCAAAAGGCGTTATTGCCTATTTTGAAGAAAAAAAACGCAACTTTATTTTTCGGATTTAAACTAAAAACATTAGTACTTTTGTAATTTTTTCGATGAAATCTCCTAGCCAATTCCCTGCCTCGTCTCTGATAACTCCTGCCGCTGTAGCATACATACTGAGTTCACATCTTGCACCATTCGGATTCAACTTTCAACTTTACCCAACCCTTGGACGGCCTTCGCCATCCTATTGGCTGACACTGCAGGTTCCCCGATAGGAATTTAGTCTGAGCATTGGAGGTTTGGAATTCCTTAGGTCTATAAAGTATAGAGTGTATGTTGTTCTCCCTATCTTTATGCTCTTGATTAAAGACATGCTCATTCCTCACCAAATTGAAGAGGCCGCCGTACCAAACAAGAGATCCCACTCCATATCAGTGAACCTTCCTTTAACTGCCCCTTTCAAGTTACTCAACATCCACTCTTTAAGATTCAGGCCAAAAAAACTATGTTTCTCCCTTGGTAGGAGGAGTGAATCCCATGACCCCTTTGAGAAAAGGCAATCTTAGACCGTGTGTAACGCAATTTCTTTTTCGTTACCGCAACAAGGACACATCTCTGAAATCGGCAGCCCTTTGTTCGCACTAAGTGTTCGTAGCTAGTCGTTCATGGTTCAACAACCAAAAGAATGTCCTGATCCTTTGGGGCCCCTTCCATTTCCAAATAAGAGCCCAAATTATCTCAGTTTCCAAATATAGGTTTTCTAAAAGCATTTCATATGCCATCTTAGAGGAGAACTTCCCATTACTCTTGAATCTCCATGGCATTCGGTCGTCATCATTAGTAACCTTAGGAGGTGGTATAACACGGAGATGGATGCCGATCTTCTTAGGGAGGAAGTTACGAATTTTTTCCCAGTCCCAACAATCCCCCTCCACAAATTCATTCACTATAGTACTCAGATCTGCTTCTTCCAACTGTCTCGTAGCAAAGGTTTGAAAGGGTACAAGATCTCTGTAGAATTATATGTCGAGTTGATGCTGCTGGTATGGACAGAGCTGGTGTGGACAGAATTGGTGTGGACAGAGCTGCTGGTGTGGACAGAATTGGTGTGGACAGAGCTGGTGTTATGATACACAAATGTGGTGTTGTTTATGTTAGCTAATACCTATGTATTGAATCATATATTCAGTATAATGTACTATAGGTTCATGTTAGTTTGTTCTAGGCAGTTGTAACAAAGGGTACAATGTACACCATGTAGATTTTATATATAAGCAATACAGTGTAATATACAGTTTGATTTTGATGAAATAAAGATCAAATTACATAGTTTCATCGTGTCTTGTTACATTGATCAATGATCTTTGTTGATCATTGATCTGCTTTGTTATTGATCTGCATTTGTTCATGGTATCAAAGCGGTTTTACTATTCTTGATTTGTGTTGTTTGTTGATTGAATTGAAGGATTTGTACATGGCATCTGTTCATGGTTACGTGAGTTCTTCGATTCGAAATGGAGCGGGAAGAGCTCTGAAACAGTGATCTTGGAGTGAGAATCCTTTACTTCTTCAAGGTTCGATCATCCTGGTATGATACTTGTCTCTAATTCTCTTCTTGGTTCAAATTATCTGTCATGGAGTAGAGCTATGATGATTGCATTGGGAGCAAAAACAAAGATTGGTTTTATTGATGGTAGATGTGTAAAACCGAAACTATCGATCCTAATCTTGATCGATGGATCAAGGTGGATTATATGGTCACTTCTTGGATTTTGAATTCTATTTCAAAGGAGATTGTTGAAGCTTTTCTCTATACAACCTCTTCTTTTGATCTATGGAATGAATTAAAGGAAAGGTTTGGAGAATGTAATGGTCCTCTTCTATACCAGTTGAAACGTGACATTGCTTCTATAAATCAAGGAGATCTATCTCTTTCACGTGACTATACCAAACTTAAGAAACTTTGGGATGAAGCGAGTTGTTTAAATCCTTTACCTGTGTGTATTGTGGAGCATCTGCTGCAATGGTCGTTCTAGAGTCTAATGATAGGTGATGCGATTTTAATGGGATTGAATGATATGTATGATCATATTCAAATCAAATATTGGTGTTGGATCCATTGCCAAGTATAAACAAAGCTTACTCTATGGTTCTTAGAGTTGATAAGCAAAAAGAAGTACATGTTAACTATTCACTTTGATGGATGGATCTTTGCCATGATGATGAAGGTTAACAAGATGAATTCAGTACTTCAACTAATGGTCATAGGTTTGCTTTGGAAAAGGAAATCAAAAGAAATCTGAATAAAGATGATTTGTTTTGTGATCATTGTAAGGCAAAAAGACATACAAAAGATACTTGTTTCAAACTTCATGGATTTCCAGTTGGTACAAGAAAGATTATGATAAGAAGCAGATATCAAATAATTCAAAATCCTTTGTGAATTTGATGGAATCACCTCTGGACATACAAAGTGCAGAATCATCTCAGTTTGAAGATTTTCAGTCGAATATAGCAGCAATGATACAGCAGGGGATTGAGAATTTCATGAAAGGAAAGTCAGTTTCAGAGGCAGGAGTTTCTAATCATGTGAACTCGGTTATATCTGATTTTACAGGTAGCTCATACAAAAGATCTTCCAGTTCTTGTTCTTTGTTTAATTCAGATGCTTGGATTGTGGATAGTGGAGCAACAAATCATATGTGTACTAGCTATGATTTACTTGCTAATGTCAATGTTTTACCTAAGTCTGTTATGGTTTGCTTACCTGATGGACATACTAAAGAAGTAAACTACATTGGAGATGTGAAGCTGAGTTCAGACTTAGTGCTTTCTTCTTGTTTACATATAAAATCATTCAAGTATAATCTTTTGTCAGTTAGTAAGTTACTATCATCTACTAAACTGACAATTGAATTTTATCCATCATTTTGTGCTATACGAGAACATTGAGAGTTCTCAAGTTCTAGGCTTGTGGGAAGGATGGTTGGAGGACTATACATACTTTGGATTCAAGCTCATTTCATAAGGATGTCATTGCTTCTTTTGTATCACCTTGAAATTGTCATTAGCTCACACGTAATAATGCTAACTTGATAAGTTTTCATGGCATTTTAGATTGGGACATCCTTCTATTCATGTAACAAGGCAACTTGATATGTTACTTAACGATCGATCAAGTGAAAAACATATCTTGAACCTTGTGATGTTTGTCGGATGTCTAAACAATGCGATTGGTTTTTCCAGTGAGTTCTATTCAAACATCCGGTATTTTTCGGTTGTTACATATGGATATATGGGGACCATATAAGCGATCTTCCATTCAAGGAGCTCATTATTTCTTGACTATTGTGGATGATTTTAGTCGATTCACATGGACATTTTTGATGAAACATAAGTCCTTGACGAGCAACATCATCAAACAGTTCTTAGCTTTCATTCAAACTCATTTCAAGGTCTCGGTTCAAACCATTAGGGTGATAATGGAACCGAGTTTTGTAATAAAGATTGTCATGCTTTGTTCTCTGTTTGGGAATTGTTCATCAAAGATCAACACCATATACTCCTCAACAAAATGGTGTTGTTGAAAGGAAGCATAGACATTTACTGCAAGTTACAAGAGCCTTGATATTTCAATCTAATTTGTCAAAAAAAATTATGGGGAGATGCTGTTCTCACTGCCACATATATCATCAACAGATTACCTACTCAGTTACTGAAATGGAAATCTCCTTATTGTCTTTTATTTGGAAGAACACCAAATTATTCTTCTTTAAAGACTTTTGGTTGTTTGTGCTTTGCTACAAATGTTTCACCAAGCAAATCTAAACTGGATTCAAGAGCTGTTAAAAGTATATTCATTGGTTATTCTCCATGACAAAAGGCATATAGATTGTATAACATGGCCACACATACATGTTTTGTTTCAAGAGATGTGATCTTCTTTGAAAATCGGTTTCCTTTCCATAAAGATTACGAAAATTCAAAGTGTCCTCTGCTATTCCATCGAAGATAAATCGATTATTTGAGAGACATTTCAGATGTTAATGCTCCTACATCAGCTACTGTGCCTTCTTCTCCAAATTTACCTATTAATGAAGCAGTTTCTGATGTCCCTGAAGATGTCTCTTATGTACCTCCTACTGATGCATTGGTACCTCATACTAATGATGATTTACATGAAGGTCCTGCCTCCTAATGCTGTTGTTACTAGGAAAAGTACTCGTGCGATTCATAAGCCTCTTTGGTGAATGATTTTGTTCTAAACAATGTAGAGACTTACTGTTCTACCAATTTCTCTATCTACTTGGTAACCCTCCTACATTTCCTTTTATACATTCTCCAAACATTACTTTAGCTACAAATGCTTTCTAGTTCTTTTTTCAAATATAAAGGAGCCTACCAGTTATATTCAAGCTCAACATGATCCTGTTTGGATTGAAGCAATGGAAAAAGAGTTACAAGCTTTGGAAACTAATGGAACTTGGAGTCTTACTACTCTACCACCTGGTAAAAAAGCCATTGGTTCTAAGTGGATCTACAAGGTTAAACTTCATCCTGATGGTTCTTTGGATAGATGTAAGGCTCGTTTGGTGGCAAAAGGTTTTAATCAAATTGAAGGAGTTGATTATCTTGATTCATTTTCTCCAGTTGCCAAGAATGTCACTTTGTTAATTGTATTATCTTTAGCATTTTCGAGATTGGCCCTTACAACAATTGGATGTTAACAATGCCTTTTTACATGGATACATAGATGAAGATGTGTACATGAAGCCACCTGATGGTTATAATGTTGTTTCACCTAATCAAGTCTGCAAACTTCATAGATCTCTGTATGGTTTGAAGCAGGCTTCTCGTCAATGGAATCATGAGCTTACAACCAAGCTTCAATCTTTTGGTTTTGCTCAATACTGCTCATGATCCCAGCTTGTTTACTTACAACAATGTTGGTCATTTTTTGGTGTTGTTGGTGTATGTTGATGATGTTCTTCTTACTGGTACTTCACTTGACTTAATTGATCAAGTAAAGAACTTCTTACATACCTTGTTTACCATTAAAGATCTTGGACAAGCTCGTTATTTCTTGGGTTTGGAGTTGGTTAGATCTTCTTCAGGTCTCTATGTTCATCAACGTAAGTATGTTCTTGATCTACTTATCGATCTTTGGTATTCTCATGGCTAAACCAAATTTTCTACTCCACTCCGTCGTGGTATTGCAAATTCTGAGATCTGATTCACCTTTGTTACTTGAAGTTGTGAGATATAGAAGACTTATTGGTCGTCTTCTTTTATCTAGGATTCACTCGTCTGATATTACCTTTGCCACACAACAATTAAGTCAGTATATTCAAGCTCCTACAGAGCAACATTGGTCTGCTGCCCTTCATGTTTTAAAATATCTTAAGGGTACTCCTTCCAAGGGTCTGTTCTTTCCTGTTCAAAGAAGATCTTTCTATGGTTGTCTCTTGTGATTGAGAAGTTTGCTTGTCCTACTTCAAGAAAATCTATCACTGGCTATTGTGTGTTCATGGGATCTTCTTTGATTTCTTGGAAAGCTAAGAAGCAAGCTACGGTATCCAAGTCCTCTGCTGAAGCTGAATATCGAAGTTTATCCTCCACAGTTTGTGAGTTGTTGTGGATTTCCTATATTCTTAAGGATTTACATGTTCCTACTTCACTTCCAATTCCACTTTGGTGTGATAACCAAGCTGCAATACATCTATCTGCTAATCCAGTTTTTCATGAACGTACTAAGCATTTAGAAATTGATTGCCATTTGGTTCGACATCAGTTTAAGTGTGGATTTGTTCTTCCTCAATATATTTCTACTAAGCTACAATGTGGTGATTTATTTACAAAATCTTTATCGACTTCCTTGTTTTACGATTTATTGTCCAAGATGGGTCTATGTGATTGGCATAGACTTCCATCTTGAGGGGGATGTAGAATTATATGTCGAGTTGATCTTCTTTGGTATGGACAGTTTGGTGTGGACGAGAATTGGTGTGGACGAGAGCTGTTGGTGTGGACGAGAATTGGTGTGGACAGAAATTTGGTGTTATGATACACAAATGTGTTGTTGTTTATGTTAGCTAATACCTATGTATTGAATCATATATTCAGTATAATGTACTATAGGTTCATGTTAGTTTGTTCTAGGCAGTTGTAACAAAGGGGTACAATGTACACCATGTAGATTTTATATATAAGCAATACAGTGTAATATACAGTTTGATTTTGATGAAATAAAGATCAAATTACATAGTTTCATCGTGTACTGTTACATTGATCAATGATCTTTGTTGATCATTGATCTGCTGTTATTGATCTGCATTTGTTCAATCTCCCACCCAGTTGTCTTGCCAAAATAGGAATTTATCCCCTTTCCTAATAGACCATGAGATACCCTGCTTCACCCACCTCCATACCGAGGCGATCGCACGCCAAGTGGACGAAGCTTGGCCCTTCACCAGGCCATCAAAGTTCTCAATTCCCATCTTCAGATATTTGCTCCGAATGAGCGACGTCCACAGCGAGTCCTTCTCTGTATACAACAGCCATCCTAACTTCATGAGAAGAGATTCGTTCATCGAGCCAGCTTTTCTCACGCCCAGACTGCCCGATTCCTTGTCTTGACATACTCTTGGTCAATTCAGTAGGTGCATCTTCCTTCTATCCGAAGTGCTCCCCCAAATTAAGTTCCTTATCAACTTATCTATCTATCTCATCAAATATTGAACATGGAAGTCTTGCCATTTGCATTTGATAGATAAGGATACTCTGCAAACAAGCTTTCGCAAGTGTCATGAATAGGGCTGTCAATTTGAGTCATAAAATGATTAACACGACACGATACGTAATAAATATGTCGTAGGTTTGGCTTAAGTGGGTCTGGGTCATAAACATATTAACACGTTTATATACGATTAATAAATGAGTCATTAACATGTCAACCTGATTAACTCGTTTATGACTCGCTTAACACGACTAAAAATAATGTCTAAATAATAAATATGGTACAATAAATAGATTGACACAAAATTCATCCATTTGAATGCATGTTAATAGCATGATTTATTTATATGCATCTTTTATCATATTTTATTTTATATTTGAGAAGAAATGTTCATTTTACTTTTAATATGTTATTTATGTTTTAGATTTTATTAATAATTATTTATTAAGAAAAAATAAAACTTTTCACCAAAGTAAAATTTAGATTTTTTTTAGATGATTCTTATAATTTTGTTTATGTTATTATTACGATTCATTTTTACTTTATTATTAAGAGTAATAAAAACTTAAATAAAAAGGTAAAGTAAACTAACGACTATATATAACCACATTATATTTTATTGACTATTTTAGTATGTTTGTTCGAATTTAATCATTTAGATATATTTTAAAAAATAGTAACCAAATTATAAAAGCTTAAATAAAATAAATTTTTTAAATACAATGGGTGACACGAATACACGACATGTTAATTAACACGACCCACTTAGATACGAAAACGATTAACACGATTAATAAACATGTCATGTAATGGGTTTGCATTATATGGGTCATGACCTGTTTATGACACGACACGTTTACGACTCATCGACACGAATTGCCACCCCTAGTCATGAAGCCTTCCATCCTGATAACCTTTTGGTGCATGTGCCTTAGATCAATACATAAATATTGTTTATCTTATAATTTTAGTTAGTAAAATCGAAGTTTTCATTTGATGTTTTATTATAAGTGATTACATGTTTCCTTATATTAAGATTTATGGATATTTGTTTGAAATATCCTAAATATTGCTAGTCAATCATTGTACTGATAATTATATTGAATTAAGACTTATATGAATTTTAATTGATTGTCATGTGATGATCATGCGTATAGGTATACGAATCGAGATCACTAGTACCTGTTACGAAACAAGGTACTAGATCGACCCTCTATGAGAACACCACATGGATTAAGTCATGAGTGTTACTCATGATAGATATATCATTTAGTCCTTCAACTTAAAGATTGTCATAGACTTCAATATTAGGAGCATGGTAATTTGACACAATCAAATGTTGCTTCACTGGACGATTATAAGGATTGTGATTGGTTACCATGTGAATAATATATGAAAGTGTGTAATCAAAATAGAATTTGTCTCTCTCGTGTATATATATATATATATATATATATATATATATAAATATATATCAGTGAATCCATCGGTATGTTAGATTATTAAATGGCCAAGTCCAAGTGAATTGATATGATCAATGTCCTTGGATGTTTTCAATCTACCTAAAGATCGAGACTAGTACGATTGAACATTAAGGGCGACTTTCCATGCTTTATGTTTAATCAAATGATATCGCACGACAAAATGATATGCTATATGTTATTTATTAGGTTGTATCGATTTTTATATTCATGCTACTTGGGTAGTCATAATGCTTTGCTAGAGACAGCTAACGACTTGTGTACCAAAATTATTTTGGTTCACTGCTAATGCCACATGAACCTATTGGGTCATACATAAAGAATAGTTTTGCATAATTTAAATTGGGTTACAGTAATGAATTTATATGATAAAATTCATGACTTAAAAGCTTTTACGATTTGTTATATGATAATTTATTAATATGGGTTTATGTGTAATTTTCTTAAACTGCTTAAATACAATAGTTGTATTACGAATAAGATTTTAAGTGAGAGTTTATCTTCACATATAAATAGAGGTTGAAACCCTAAAACAAAAAAATAAATAAATTCATTTTTGTTATTTATGAGTTCTCTAAATCTTGGGAGAGAAAGAAAAACGTTTTTGATCTCTGTTGGGGCTAGCACTCCAAATTGTAGTCACCGTTCGTGTGTTGATTTCTGATAGAGGACGCGCGCAAGGGCTAGCAATTTGAGTCATGAAACGATTAACATGACACGACACGATACGTAATAAACATGTCGTGGGTTTGACTTAAGTGGGTCTGGGTCATAAACATGTTAACACGTTTATTCACGGTTAATAAAACGAGTCATTAACATGTCAACCTGCTTAACTCGTTTATGACTCGCTTAACACGACTAAAGAATAATGTATAAATAATAAATATGGTATAATAAATAGATTGACACAAAATTCATCCATTTGAATGCATGTTAATAGCATGATTTATTTATAGACATCTTTTATTATATTTTATTTTATATTTGAGAAGAAATGTTCATTTTACTTTAATATGTTATTTATGCTTTAGATCTTATTAATAATTATTTATTAAAAAAAATAAAACTTTTCACCAAAGTAAAATTTAGATTTTTTTTAGATGATTCTTATAATTTTGTATATTATTATTACGAGTCATTTTTACTTTATTATTAAGCGTAATAAAAACTTAAATGAAAAAGTAAAGTAAAACTAACAACTATATATAACCACATTATATTTTATTGGCTATTTTAGTATGTTTGTTCGAATTTAGTCATTTAGATATATTTTAAAAAATAGTAACCAAATTATAAAAGTTTAAATAAAATAAAATTTTTAAATACAATATTTAATAAATGGGTGGCACGAATACACGACATGTTAATTAATACGACCCACTTAGACACGAAAACGATTAACACGATTAATAAACATGTCATGTAATGAGTTTGCATTATATGGGTCATGACCTGTTTATGGCATGACACGTTTACGACTCACCGACACGAATTGCCACCCCTACGCGCGCTTGAACGTCTTGGAGGTCAAACAATAAGAGAAGGAAATCACGGATTAAGGTATGATTTACTTTTGTAGATCTAGTTTAATGTGACTTATTTGCAAAAATTGTTTTGAATTTTTCGATGAGTATGTACCCCGAAAACCCAACATAACCTTGATTTCATTTTGGAGATGATATCTGTGTATAGTCTGCGTGAAAGTCTGCCATGAATGAGAGGAGAGCCCAGGTACTTCCCAAGGTTGGAAGCTTCTTTGAAGTCGAACGCCGAGCTAGTATCATGACGGATTTCTTTGGCAACATTCTTTGTAAAGAAAATGTTGGACTTAATTTGCTTTGTTAACTTTTGGACCCGATGCCTCTCCAAACTGATGGAGTATAGTTTGGATAGTTGCCACTTGCTCAAGATAAGCCTCACAAAGAAAAATAAATCATCAACAAAAAATAAATGAGTCAAGATAGGGGTGCCTATGCAAATTTTAATTCCTTGCCACTTCCCTTTGTCAATGGCGTCTTGGATTCATGGGCCAATCTTTCTAAATAGAGCACAAATAGGTACGGTGATAAGGAATCGCCATGTCGCACTCCTCGAAAGGGCTGGAAAGCCTCATATGCCCCCATTCCACAACACTTGCATAGAAGAAAATGAGGCACATGTCATAATTCAATTAATAAAAAAATGGAGATATACCGATGAGAGTTAATGTTTCTCGTATGAAATCCTAGCTCAATCTATCATAGGCCTTCTCCAAGTCCACCTTAATTGCCATTAATCCTTTCCTCAATATCTTGAATTTCATGTAGTGCACCACTTCTTAGGCGACCAAGATATTGTTCGTAATTCTTCTTCTCTAAATGAAGCTGGTTTGAGTTTGCCCAATCAAAGAGCTTGTGGATCCCCATAATCTGTTTGCAATGAATTTCGTGATAGTCTTGTTGATGACGTTACAGAGGCTGATTGGCCAAAAACTGGGTAATATCGCTTGGGGCTGAACTTTTTGGGATGACTAGTATTGTCTCATTTAGTGAAGTAGGGAGATGCCTTGTGGAGAAGAAATTCCTCATGGTTTTTACCACCTTAGGCCCAACTGTTTCCCATTAGGGCTAAAAAATAATGGGTTGAGTCGGTCAGGCCCTGGTGCCTTATATGAACCTATCCTAGAAATTACTTCTTGTACTTCTTCTTCGTTGATGTCCTTGTCGAGAAGATCCCTAAGAACTTGGTGGAGCGACGAAAATCTGTTACTCCACTTGAGAGATTCTCTTTGGATCCTTTACTCTATTTAAAGACTTTTGAAATACTCCACTACCATAGATTCTAAGATCCCTTTTCATCAACCCAATTGTTGTTTGCATCTTTAAGTTTTTCGACTCGATCTTTCTCTCTTCTAATCATGAAAGGAGTGATTGTAGGATAATTTAACAACACATAAGCATGTACGACGTCGCACTTATTATCCGTGAGATTACGCTTTTTTGATTTCCTAATGCCCCGACCTAGGGAAGATTGAGTAGTGGTCATTAAAATTTTGAGTTGGGCCGACTCCACCACCATAATTGCGGGGTGGGCAGTTGTACAATATGGAGACGTGTTCCTCAAAATAATAGGAACAAAACGCAGTTTTCTCTTCCACTAAATAAGCATTGTATATTGGGCCCTCAATCCTTGCATTATTCATAACATTATTTTTCAAATGTGTCAAATACATACATTTATAGAGGTAAATTAGTTAGACGTATATTTCAGTTGATTAAAATTGTGTACATAAAAGTAGACGACCAAGAAATATAACTTTTTACCCCTCGAAAGGATACATCCACCGAGATTGTACTAAGCCAGTAAGGATAACTCATGGGCCAGATGGATAAGGAGATGCTCTATTGAGTCGAAAAACTTGGTGGAAAGACTTTTTCCAACTTAGACAATGTCTTTTGAATGTTTTCATGCAAAAGCCGTAGATTCTTAACATTTAAATTTATAGTTGTTAAATCTCTAAAGAAAATGCTTAACTCACTGATTGCAATCCACATGTCCTCATCTAAGAGATCCCGAAATGTAATTGGCAAAAGTCATTGCATGAATACATGGCAATTATGGCTTTTCGTTCCAAACATCTTCAACTTCTTAGAGTCTACACAATGGTCGATGTTATATGCATAACCATCAGGGAAGTGCAATTCCTTAATCCACTTACACAATACTTGTTTTCTCCACTTGTCAAGCGCATATGATGCCTTCAGATATTTCTTAGAAACTGGAATGTAATGAAGCTCTGGACGATTACAAATCTCTTTTAAGTCTTTCCTAGACTTTGCGTTATCTTTCGTTTTCCCTAGCACACTCATTATTGTGTTGAAAATGTTGTCAAAAATATTCTTCTCGATGTGCTTTACGTCTGTGTCGGACAAGGCTTGTCTTCCAAATATGGAAAGTTCCACAGTATGCTTCGTTTTCTCCATCTACTAGTTATCGAGACTTCGTTGTTTATAACATTTGATCCCAATTCATTGACCTTCATCAGCTATAAAGGTTCAATTTCACATAAGATATATTCACCTGATTTATTAGCCTGTGCTTATCTGATAAGATTCACTAGACTTGTATTTCCTCTCATTCGAATATCGCAACAAGAAACGTCAGTAACAATCGAACTAAGTCTTTTTCTCCCCGAACCTCAACTGGAAAGTGTCAGTATCTTCCATACAATAAGGACAAGTTGTGTTTTCGTGCATGCTCCATACCGACAACATGTTGTAAGCTGGAAAGTTGCTAACAGTCCATATAAGTGCAGCGCACATTTGAAAGTTCGTCTTAGTCGATATGTTGTAGGTAGACACTTCATCATAGTACGAATCCTGCAATTCTTTCACTAATAGTTGGAGAAACACATCAGTTTTTGTGACAAATTGGTCCGTCCAGGTATGATGACTATTAATAACATACTTATTTCTTTATACAAATCGACGAAGGCAAGTTGTACAGGGTTAAAATCATTGCCCGTAAGGAGTACGGTTTGCCAATCATTCCGAAAGGTTAGAATCCATCAATGCATAACTCAAGTTGAGCGTTACAAGCCTCGGAGCTGAAGGTAGGGATCATTTAATTGAAGTGGTTCCATGCAATGGAATTGGAGCAATGCTGCATATTGTCCTCATCTCTAATATGTTCTGCGTGCCATCGCATGTGTTTTGTTGTGGCTTTCGACACAAATAAACGTTATAAATGAGGCGCCAAAGGAAAGGAAAACATTATCTTGTGCGAGTGTTTGTTAGAGTTAAACCTAAGTTCCCTACAAAACTTGCAAGACGTAAGGTCGGAGTCAGACCCTCTATAAATCATGCATAATTAAGGACAACAATTGATTCGCTCAAACGACGAATCTAACCAGTGCATTAAAATTTTAAATTTGTAAAATCTATCTACCAAACAGTTGTTTTCAGGCAATATATTTTTACAGACCTGCAATATTTCGTGGAATGCTTGCTCCAAAATATGGCAATTCGACTTTATCATTAGTAAACGCACAATTGTTGGGAGTTTTGTAATCTTCTCTCAACCATGCCAAAGCAGTTGATTTGGTGCGTCAATAATTTCGAATAAATTTTTGGCTTTAGGGTTCGGCTCCTCCTCACGGCTCATCCATTGGATCATCAACTTCATCATCCACATTGTTTAATAATTCTTCCTCCCCATGCTTGGTCCAACAATAATATTCGGGAATAAATCATCGACTCACTAGATAAAGCTCTAATGTATTTACATCACATTATTTCTTGTTTCGACATTTTTGGCAAGGACATCAAATTTTCGCTTCATTCAAGAAAGTGGTGCAGTGTTGCATGAAAAATTTTATGAAGTCCTTCACGCCAGCCACAAACTCCAATCAAATGTAACCGCCTTCAATGCGGTTGTATATCCAATCTTGAGATACAAACATCACGAATGATCTAAAGAGCCCTAATTAAACACACGCACACACCAATCGCTATATAAATTTTAGTCAAATGTTAACATTAATTAGTCGAATTGGTTGCATTTGCACATACTTTACGTAATATATAATATACATTTTAGTCGTATATTAACCGTATTTAGTCGAATTAGTTGCATTTGCACATAGTTTGCGCAATATATATTATACATTTTAGTCGAATGTTAACCGTAATTAGTCGATATACGGTAAGTACTATTTTTTGATTCAAATTTATTTTGTTTTGTTTCAAGTTTATTTTGCTTCGTTATGTTTATTTTCAGTATTTATATGGTAAGTACTATTTTTTTCATTAATTAAGGTTTTAAAGTACATTAATATAATTGTACATATATAGTGAAAATTATTATAATTTTCTTTCAATATGTACATAGTGTAATTATTACTCTTTAAGTGCTTTTCTTTTACAAATTTGTAGTACAAGTTCTATATAAAGTATAATTTGTGCATCCATATTGTATATAAGTTTTAAGTCTTCAATTTGTTTTAAATTTTTTTTTTAATTAAGTTTTTTTTTTCATCTGCATATAGTACAAGTTATATATATATATATAGTATATATAAAAACATTGTCATATAATAATAACTTGTTCAATTAATAATATATTTCCTAATTAATTTTAAAGCGCTTTAAACATATTATATATATATATATATATATATTAGTCCTTTAATTTAATTTGTCTTGATCGAAATGTATTTTGTCTAATTTTTATCATTTTAATAAAATATTCAATCAATTGTATATTTTCTAATTAATCTTAAAGTGCTTATATATATTACATACAATGGAAATATCCCTTAGGATCTTCTTGAAGCCAAAATAGCCTTATTGGCAAAAGTACCCATCAATGATAATATTTGATCGGATGAGAAATTCTATTAAAAAATAAGAGTAGGGGTATTTAGATAAATTCGACCTAAGTAACATAAAAGTAGGGATTTAAAAGTGGAGAGAGAAAGAGAGTATGAGGGGATATATATATATATATACAACCGTATAGTAGTTATCTATTTTGTGGATATGGACACTACAAGAATATGGAGGAATAGCATCAAAAAATTATGACAGACAAAATCTGTTGCTAAACAACAACAAATCAGCAACAGTTCTGCATCAGATAGTCTGTTTGACTCCGTTGACTGAATAACAACAATTTAGTGACATATTTGTGACAAAAAATATGAAAAATTGTATTTCGTCATAGATCTGTCGTTGATTTGCCCCGCCATAATTTTCCCGCCAAGTCTGTGACAGATCTGCGACAGATCAGCGACATAAACAAGTCTGTCGCTGATCTGTAGCAAAATTTGTGACAAATTTGAGACAGATCAGCGACAGACGATCAACGACAACTAGATCTGTCGCTGATCTATCGTTACCCAAAAGGGTTTACTCCCGATCAACCTCGACCCCTCTCTGTGCAAACAGAACCGTCTCTTCTTTGCCGTCGCTTTGACGTTCTCTCGCCGTTCTCGCCACCACCGAGCCTCGCCACCACCGCGCCGCCGTCCACCGTCAACATCGTCGCCGTCGATCGCGACTCGCCGGCTCTGTGACACCTCTACACCGCAAGCCGACGACAATTTTGCGAATCGCGCCGCTCCTGCTCGCCCTTTTCCACCGTCGCGACTCGCCGCCTCTATCTTCTCCTCCGGTGCGGTGTTCGCCCGTAGTGATCGCCCCCTTTTCCGCCGCCGCGGTTCCATCCCGTCGTTGATTCCTCCACCTTTCCTCCTGCCGTCGCCCGTCCGTCCCATTCCCCACCGCTGCCACCACTCGCCCTGTGTCCCCCGTTCGTCGCCATTGCTTGCCGCCTCGTTCCTCCGCCGCTACTCGGGGTCTGCTCCTCCGCTGTCGCTGCTTGCCCCTGCTCCTCCTTGACTGAGTTTTGGGTCTCCTCTGCGACGTTTCGGACTTGCACACCTACACCGCGTCGGCCGAGCTTCACCCCGGTGGACAAGCACGAAGGCATAATAGTCTTGGTTTGCGTTTTCTTAAACTTCTATTTTGAAATTTTGGTTGAATTTTGATTTCATTACTACTGAAATTAGGAAATCTAAGTTTTCCATTTTATATATCAATGTGTTATGCTAAACATCAACAAACCAACAACTCAACAATCTGTTGCTAAACAGCAACAAATCAATAACTCAACCATCTGTTGCTAAACAACAACAAATCAACGTCTGATCAATCTGTCGCTAAACAACAACAAATCAACAATTGAACAATCTGTCGCTAAACAACAACAAATCAACAAGTAGAACAAATTGAATTTGCATTTAGGTAGTTTAATTAGCATTCATTGAAATAATTAGCATTAAACAAACTAGAACAAGTTTATATATCCATTTGGTGAAGACCCTGCCTTCTGAAACAAAAGGAGAGCTACATAAGGCTTCAAAGCCACATTGCATGTTTCATAAATGATTAATTTGTAAAATAAGTCAATGACTCCATTTTCTAATTCGATACAATGAAAGTACCAAGAATAATATTTGATGCACACACACAAAAGAACTATAGCAAGAGAAAAATCTTGAAAATAGTAGATGAAAAAGTGCAATAAGATGAACACCAATAAGTTCTATACCTGCTAAGTACAAGAAAAACAACACAAAAAGCAAACTATTTGGAAAGTACAAAAGCAGGAAGATAGGCGAGAACTTTTAAGCATATGAAGAGGAAAATAGAAACGGTAGGGAAAAAAACTTAGTAAAGAAAGTGGAAAAAGGGAGCGAATGACCTCAACCTAGCTGTTAAACAAGTTGAACCCCATAAACCAAACTCCTAATTAAAATTACACCATAATTAAATAAAATTCCTTAGTAAATCGAACCTTTCTGAAATTCAATAAAATTCCGTTGTAATATAAAACCATTTGAGAACTAACACCCCTAACTCACGACTTGGAAACCGACAACAACAATATCAGTAATGATAAAGTCCCAAATCATTGCTTGTCATATGACAAGCTAAGTTGGCACGTATTTATATTTGAAATCTCAATACTGTATATATGTTAGGAATTGAAGAATATTTAGATTTATTTGTAAAATAAAGAAAAGTATATTAATTTATTATACTTCATTAGTAAGAATTGATAAGAAATGTCGAGAGTATATGGAGATTTTGGAAAAATAACTTGGGCAATTCATGGTGAGGAAAAAAATTATATAATGTTTGTACATAGCATGTTTGTAGGGAAAGCACACCTGAAGAACCTTAATCGTATTTCCCTTTGAACTTTTAAATTATATATTGTTTATATTAATTGTGATTGTCATTGACTTGATACTTACTAGGTACGTAGCTATATTAGAAATCTCAAGATTATATATAATCCAATTTAATGAATATTAATTTGGATTATTTTGTAAAAATATAGTAAATTTTTAGGAGTTATATTCTTTTTTTTAGAGTTGATAAGATTTATCCATTTATCGGCTGAAAAACTTAGGATCGAGATGTCTACTAATCGAGAATGGATGTATAGTCGTATTGAAAATGGCTTTACTCGACGAGAGTTCATAAACGGCGTGAACGAGTTCATCACATACGCAAAGACGCACTGTAGGACATTCGCCACTGAGGGAAAAATTTGGTGTCCATGCAACCATACGAAGTGTCGTAATCATTCATATTATGATGTTGACACTGTAGAACTTCATATTCTTCGTCGGGGCTTTGTTCTGGGATATCAATGTTGGTCGGAACACGGGGAAGAAGAATATATGTACACTCAAAATGTACCTGACGAACCTAGCAATACGATGAGAAATGATGACCACAAAGGGACACAGGCATGCAATTATTGTACATCGTATCATGAGATGTTGCACGACTTGGCTGGTCCGAGTTTCAATTGGTGTCATGCGGAACAACGTCCAAATCTTGGAACGGAAAATTTGTATGATATGTTAGACGCAGCAGTCAGCCATTATGGCAAGGGTGCGAGAGCATGACGAAATTGTCGGCAGTCGCGAGACTCCTAAAAATCAAATCAAAACATCATATTTTTGAAAAGGCGTTCGATGAAATTCTTCAATTTTGTAAAGATGCATTGCCGAGTAACAATTGTTTAGTCGATAGCTTTTACAACACGAAAAGACTAATGCAAGGGATGGGCTACCAGTCCAGCAAATTGATTATTGCAAGTCCATGTGCATGATTTACTGGGGTGAGGATTTAGAGTTGATGACGTGTAAGTTTTATGGTGAATCAAAGTATGAACAAACAAGAAGCGAAGGACGGAGTGGCGTACTGCGGGCTCGGAAAAAAATGTATTACTTCCCCCTAGCACCTCGATTGCAATGTTTATTCGCATCTGAAGCGACGACGAGGCACATGCGTTGGCATGGGGAACACGTTTCAGATGGCATCGTCATGCAACATTGTTCCGATTCTATTGCATGGAAGCATTTCAATGATGTGAACATCGAATTCAACACCAAAATTCGTAATGTACGTTTAGGTTTATGTACGGATGGTTTCCAACCATTTGGCCAATCCGGGAAACAATACTCATCGTGGCCTGTAATTCTCACTCCTTACAACTACCCCACTCAATGTGCATGAAGAAGGAGTTCATGTTCTTAACGGTCATCGTACCGGGCCCGACTAATCCTTCAAATCAGATTGACGTCTTCCTACAACCTTTGATAAAAGAGTTGCAAGATCTGTGGCATGATGGGGTACTTACCTACGACATTTCCACCAAGACCAACTTCCAACTCCGAGCTGCACTTATGTGGACTCTTAGCGACTACCCTGCTTATGGTATGTTGTCTTGGTTGGAGCACACATGGAAAAGAGCTTGTCCTTATTGTATGGATGACACGGATGCATTCCAATTAAAGCATGGTGGAAAAACTTTTTGGTTTGATTGCCATCGTCGGTTCCTACCACGTGGCTCCACTTTAAGAAATGATAAGAACGGCTTCAGACGCGATACAACTTGTCGAAAAGGACCACCGAGATTAAAATCGGGGAACAAATTCTTGCTGAAATAGAAGCTTTGGGACTGATGAAAGTAACTGAAATCGAATCCGTTCATGTGAACAAAGAGATTGCCAAGTATTCAGGGTGGAGGAAACGAAGCATATTTTGGGACTTACCATATTGGAAGACAAATCTCATTAGGCACAATTTGGATGTCATGCACATTGAAAAAAATGTTTTCGACAACATTTTTAATACAATTATGAGTGTTCCTGGGAAGAGTAAGGACAATGCCAAGTCGAGACTAGATGTAAAAGATATTTGCAACCGACTTTCCTCGAATATGACCCTGCGTCCAATTCATATCCCAGAGCGTCTTATACACTCGATAAACGTAAGAAAAAAGTCTTGTGTGATTGGGTACGACAGTTACGCTTTCCTGATGGATATGCTTCAAATATTAGTCGATGTGTGGACGCCAACAAATTGAGGATGTTTGGGCTGAAAAGTCATGACTGTCATGTGTTCATGCAGAGATTGATTCCTATTGCCTTTCGTAAACTACTAGAGGATAAAGTGTGGATTGCAATTTAGCGAGTTAAGTTTATTTTTCCGAGACTTGACTACTAGGAACCTTAATATGGCGCAAATCGAGCTGTTGCACTCTAACATTCCCAAAATATTATGCAAGTTGGAGCAAATATTCCCACCGAGTTTTTTTGACTCAATGGAGCATCTTCCCATACATTTAGCATACGAGGCCCATATCGCCGGACCAGTACAGTTTCGGTGGATGTATCCATTCGAAAGGTAATTTTTGTAATCAATAAACATTTATTGTATGAAAAAACTAATATCTTAGGTTATATTGGTTATTCCTACCTAATTTGACGGACATACCGTCCTAATGTTTCCTCTCATCATATAGGTATCTCAAGCATTTGAAGAACAATGTTAGAAACAAGCGAAAGTTGAAGGGTCGATATGTAATGCTTACTTAGTTGAAGAATCATCTTATTTTTGTTCCTTCTACTTCGAGGATCATATCAGTACTGCGCACGAAAGAGAATCCAACGAAATGATGCTGGTGGAGTAGGTCCGAGTGTTGCTAACAATGGTGCATTCTCGATTTTCATTCATCCGGGACGACCATTGGGCAAAGCGAGGAAACGATACCTCACGTCAGAGGAGTATGTTGCAACTCATCAATATGTGTTACTAAATTGCCCGGAAGTAGTTCCGTTTATAAGGTATTACAATTCATGGTGATTTTTCCTCTGACATTATTTCTTTGCAGTGTCTAATCTCATATTTTTTTTCGTAGCATTTTCAAGTCAATGGTTCGTTTGCAAGAACCAAACATCACCGATCAAGCTATTAAGAGCAAACTTGAGCAACAATTTGCAGCGTGGTTCTTGCAATATGTATGTAACAATTTATATAATCGTAATTCAAATCAGTTTAGAAGTAGAACGTCTCATTACGTACATGCAGGATTTTAATATTGTAATATTACATTTTAGGATGGACAAAACGATATGCCAGATGCGATTCGTCACATTTCTCAAGGACCAATGCGTTCATTTACGAGTTATCCTGCATACCTCGTTAATGGATATAAGTTAGACACACTTTCCCATGGTACGAACAAAACAATACAAAATAGTGGTGTATGCGTCAATGGTGGGAACGATACTGATTATTACGGTGTTCTCCGAGACGTTATTCGAATTGATTACCATGATGGGTCGCTTTGAACAATGTTGTTTAAATGTGATTGGTTTGATCCTACTCAAAATGGTACACGTCTTCTTCGTAAATTGGGTTTGGTAGAAGTTCATAAAAATCATCGGTTCAATAGGTACGAGCCTTTCATATTGGCAATGCATGCACATCAAGTATACTATCTTCCTTACCCTGTGAATGGAAGAAGGGAAGTGATTGGTTAGCTATATGCAAGGTTCAACTAAAGTTCGTTGATGAAACCAATGTCATTAGTTCAGAAATGGCCATCTCGGATAATGCTTTTCAAGCGGATCAAAATGAGAATATGGACATCGTGGAAGTAGATGTAGATCCATTAGCGTCGGCAATTGTTGATCCGACAAGTGAAGTTGTGTCTGACAACGATGAATTTGAGATGGATGCGGACGATGAAGAAGATGATGAGTTCACATCATCATCAGACAGTGGTAGTGAACATGAGTTTGAGTGATTTGTGTGAGTTTTTAGTGCAATCTATCAATTTGCTTGAAATATGATGTTTACGTTATATGAAATATATATCTCTCTATAAATGTTATTTGTATGACTTAACTGAATTAGTTGTTTATGCGATAGATATAGAGACCATTATATATGGCGAGAGGTAGTGGACGTGGTAATCCAGAGGATGAGGACATGAAGGACATCAATAGACATCCGGAGGAGACTAGTACCACTGGACGAGGTACCCTGTCGCACCATGCTACACATGCCCATTCAGATAGTCGGTACTCATTACATTATACCCACGGATGGTCACATGTGACTCATCCATACCCGACTTATGCCCCCGGACCGTCGTCATCACATTATACCTCCTCATCGCCTCCCGGTCATCCATATCCATATCAGCATGGCACACCATCTCCTCCAGTTCATGCACTCCCAGCTCAGCATGATATCATTCCATCCTCGTCACACCACTTCACACCATCACCTCCAGTAGATGGACACCCACATGACCATGGTTTCAGGCCGTCTTCGTCACATCACGCCACACCATCACCTTCAGCTCATCCCGCTCATTCTCCTGGAGTTGGCGACGAGCACACTTCTACATCTCGTAGACCCCCAGCACCACATCATCATTCATCCGCGAGGTCATCTAGTAATAGATTGCGCTCATCGATACCAAATGCGATTGAGGAGATCCCTGACTTTTTCAGACCTCCGACAGCCCCTACGGAAGGCAAAAACCCTCTTATTTATCTCATTGCTGAGCATGACTTGTATGTTACTCTCCACAATATATACCGTTAATTTATAAAAATATTATTTTCCTAGACTAACTTAAATGTCAAAATGGTAGGTTACACCTTTCGTCGTGGCGACAGAGAAGATGAGTTTAGTTTTTAAGAGCGGATACTTGAAAGAATGATGGAAATGAGAGTATGTTCCACAATCCCAACGAGATATATATTGGCTTAGGTGGAAGGTCAGTAACTTCACATCAACCATTGAAGTGAATTTATTGAAACTAGTATCTTATTATAGAAATGAGGATGTGTCCATTACTTGTTCATTTGTAGGTGTTCTTCACTTGGGACTTGCAAATGTCCTTTGCGATATATGACGTGTGGTGTCGGAAGGTAGCCATCTGGTACACGGGCAATATATATCTCATCGTGAAGAAAAGAATAACATCTATTTACTTGACAGATGAGGTGTTTGAGCATTACAAGCGAATGCGAGCAATAGATGAAGCATTCAAGAAGAAGTCCGAGCAGATGAGCACAAATAAAAAGTCCGAGGTGGGAGGGATGGGCACAGGTATTTCGTTGCATAGCGCTGGAAGTATATCCGCTAGACAACATAGTGATACGTTGGTACGTATACATACATATATAGTTTTGTAAGTAGATGAACAGAAATAAAAACTATTAATCTTGTAACTCGCTTGTAGGAGAAGAAACTTCAATGTCGTCCCACACGGAAGGAGATGTTTCGCCACTTCCACACCCATGGCCATGATGGCCAAACTTTTGTAGATCAGAGATCCGCGAAGACTGATGTAAGTAATAAGAATTGCATATATATAACTAGTTCGAGTGACAAGGCATGTAGCCCATCAATTTAAAAGAAACCAGTAGAGTTAACTATTAGTTTATTAATTTAATGCGACTGAACTCACTCGGAGGTTGGAGGAGATGTCCACCCAGACCCCCGACACATCGATTGACGAGGATGCCGTTTATCTTGAGGTGGTGCCAGAGGTCAAGGGACGTGTCTACGGATTAGGGTCGCAAGGTTATCATCGCAGCATATCTTTGGGGAAGCAAGCTCATCTCGGGGACCAACATATGGACTTCATGAGTTGGAAGAGCTCCAGCGGGACCACCAAAGGTTGCAAGAAACATTGCTAAAGGAGCGAATGGAAAGACAAGAACAAATGTAGAGAGACAAGATGGAATGCCAAGAAGAAAATCGAGAGATGCAAGACCGGTTAGCACGTATGGAGGCATTATTGATGCAACACCTTGGGATTAGGCCCCACGTGCCTCCGACACCGCGGACTCCACCATCACCAGTAACAGAGCGTTCTAGTCCTCAGAGTGATGACCAACCTGGTCATTTGACGAAGAAGATAACACTTTCTCAGACTGCGCCCCCGGATGACCACCAGCCTGGACATTGGATTGATCCACATAGAAGGATGCCTGAGGATCAACGTCATCTTTTGGATGATCATGATGAGTTCATGTCGCAACTTATGCCGCCTCCGCGACCACCGCCACGACAATAATGATTGGATGTCCTATCTTTTTTTCTGGTAAACCGTTAATTACGAGTAATGTATATCTTCGCATTTTTTCCCTCCTAATGTAGTCGATGTGATTCTTCATATGCAAGTACGTGCACCGGTGACATTTTATATGAGTGTTGCATAAGGAGGCATCTCCAGCGCCAGAGGCAATGATTAGGACACACAAAGTCCTCTATGCCCGTGGAGTTCTTGATGAGGATGCCAAACTTACATCACCAATTGGGTTTCAAGTTTCAGAGATTCCTTTGGTATGCGACTTCTTCGCCATCTATTTTATTCACAAAATCTCCATTGAACTCAGTCTTGTCTTGATCTTAAACATTTTACCATGTATACTGTAGTGTTTATTATGAACTTTTGAACATTAGGATAGTTGCATTGAGTGGTAGAATGGTCTTATATCATATGTTACAATACATTCTTTTGTCATACTTTGGTATGTTATAAATTCTTTAATATAATATTTAATACCAGTTTCTTCATCATTTTTCACTTGTCGTTTCATGAAGAAACTTGTTTTTTGAACTTGTTCTTTGTTGTGTATGAAGGGAACATACATTTTTCGCTTTGTCGCTATTGGACAATATGATCGAATATGTATTCTATACCATCCAGTAGTTTACCCTTATATAAAAACGCCCATTTCCTTAACTCATTGTTGAAGTCAAGATTACTTGTATATGTTGTTCATTGATAAAACACGCAATTTCTCCTTAAATGAATGAAACTTGCAGTTGTATTGAATTTTTTAACCATTTATTGATGCATTAGTGGAAGCTGGTAACTTATTCTATGAGTAGTCTTGTCCCCCTCTAATCCTTCTATGCCCCAAATTGTTCATCTTATTAAAACACTTGAATATTTATATTCGTAATTTTTCGTCATTTGTGTGTCCTTTCTTAAGTTACTTAAAATTTTTAGTTTTGTAAGAAGATTCTCCGAGTATAGAATGATTTTTTTTTTCTTGATAACAGTATGGAAAGATTTCTTGTTCTACTTATTATTGCATTTTGTGAAATATGCTTGATAATTAAAGATTGGATAACATCCAATATAACGGTTCTCGTTAGGGGCAATGATTTTGTTTCAAATCTTCTATAGTTATTTTATTAATGAGCCTTAATTAGGCAGTATGGGACATGCATGAAGTTCTTGGAATTTTTGGAAGAATCATCACTTCATTTGTATGTTCCTCAAAGCAGTTATATTGACATTAATTTCTAAGCTTTTTGTTGCAAAAAGCTTGGACGTGTTCCTATAACCTTTGGTACAATCACAATGTATGGGTTTATCATTTGTAATGGTTTCTAAGTTCATGGCCTATTGAAACTTGGGGTTGTTATATGACATCGTTGTATTGCTGATAATATTTTTAAGTGAGGTCTTAGTTTCTCTTCTATGTTAATTTTTCCATGTTTTTCTTAAGGAAATTTCTTTCTCCATGTTAAATAACGTTCGTTTGTTCAAACAATTCAATTTTGTTTGTCATTTGGTTGCTTTTATTTCTTGAGTCAAATGACTTCATAGACCTATTTTATTTTAGAAACTTTTTTAATTCAAAGAGTTGGATCTCCTCTTTAATAAGTTGATTGAGTTCATCGATGTCTTTCTATTTAAATTTTAGAGTTTACATTTGTAAATGAATGAAATACATGCATTGTGAATTGTTAGTCAAGTCTAGTACATATAAAGATAATCGGAGTAGTAAAATTAGATGCAATTTTATATATTTAGGATCAATGATACAAACAAGTGGTCACAATGAGAATGCCATTACAAATATATATTTTGGTTTGAATACATGCATTGTGACTTGTTATTTTCATTTGTGTTGGAATAAAATATTTTGGTTGGAATACATGCATTGTGACTTATTATTTTCATTTGTGTTGGAATATTTTGATTGCATGTCGAATATTGTTCAAGTTATTCCTTTTAATTCTCAGGATTTGTATGGTGCCTATCTTGTATCGGTGAAACAAAGTTATAGAGTGTGGGATTGACATTGTATATATATATATATAAATTAATTTGTGTAGCCATCTTAATTTATGTAGTATTTTGTATTTTATTGAATAATGTTCATCTAGTACTATATAGACATTGTTTGTTAAATTTTGATAATATACAAACTTTTTTCCAATTTTCGTATTATTTTTAGCAGGAATAATTTAATTGTTGCAGATTTTACTGCAGGTTTTTATTTTACTATTTACTATGTACTTTTTTTTTTTTCTAAAATTACCATTCCAAATTCAAATGACAGGCCAGAGTCGAATCGTCATTGATTTGCACAATCAGCAAAAAAGTTGTCTATTGCTGATCTGTCATCATTTTAATGACAAAGACGTGGTCATTTCTTCTTGGTAAAAATCAGCGACAAACCAAGTCATGTCGTTGACAAAGAATGAGATCAGCGATAGTCACGATTGTGCTGACTGGACTACACATAGCGACAGGCTTGTTTACATTCTTGTTCGAAGAACAGACGTTTGTCACTAATCTGTCATTTGAACAAAGAATAAACCCAAAATCTGTCGTTGAGTGCAATCAGCAACAAAGAGTTTAGCAACAACTCGTATCTTCGCTGATCTGTTGCAGGGTCCCTTAGCAACATATCCGTACCAATTCAACAACATATTTGTTTGTTGTTGGTTAAATTTTCTTTTGTAGTGGGGTAGTTATATTAATTGAATCTTTTGGTTTAATTAGCGAAGTTGCTAAAAACATTAACGTATGTAATACGTGCCATCCCACTAGTATAAATATGCATATATATATATATATATATAACAGATGTTATATTTTAACGTGCTTTATGTTTGTATATATCGTCCTTTATTTTTTCAAGCAATTATATATTTCCTATAATATACAAGCGAAGTTACATATAGTCCTTTATTTTTGTCCAATGTAAAATGTAATTTGGCTAATTAGTTTTTATCATTTAAATAAGATTTTATTAGTAAAGTGTACATCATTAATTTTTTATTTTACTTTTTTAATCATAATTATAATCGCAATTAAATTATAACACATTACAAAAAAAATACATATTAATATTAAAAATTTATATACAATCATTACAACTAAATTACTCAAACATCACAAGTTATAACGTATGACAAAAAATATTACAATAAAAACTAAATTCCAATCACACATCCCTTTTTTTCACTAGTATAAAAAATTATATATACAAAACATCACAACTGCACAATTAAATTATACAAAATTATACACAATTATTCAAACCATTTTAATCATAAAAATCACAATAAGAACTAAATTACAATCACATATGCATTCTCACCAAAAAACAAATTTATTGAAACAAGTTCATTTTTAAAACAATTTTATTCAAACCATTTTAATCATACAAAATTATTAAAATATTTTTTGCAAAAAATTTTCACCAAAAAATATATTAAAATAAATTCACAAATTAATATATATATTACCTTAAATAAAAAAATATATACCTAAAGCACCATGGAATGCGGCAACGATTGAAAGGGGCAAGGCGGTGACTGAGTGGACAGCAGCGGGGAGAGGCTAAGAGGGAGGCCGACAGAGAGGGAGGTCGACGAGATCGAGGAGATCGACAGAGAGGGGTTAGGATTTAATTTGCGGCTGGGGTCGGCATACGACGAGGTAGGGGCAGACCAAAGTTAACATGCGATGCATTAATTAAAAGGGATTTGAATGGTTTGCAAAGCTCACCATCAATTGCACTTAATCGAGCACAATGGAAAAGTTTGATCCATGTAGCCGACCCCAGTTAATTTGGGACTGAGGCTATGTTGTTATTGTTGTTGTTGTGGTCGGCATACGGGGAACCGAGAGTGATTGGTTTATGTTTTGGCCTGGGCCGGGGTCGACGGAGAGGGAGAAAGTGGAGAGACGGAGAGGGAGGAACGAGTAAGGGAGAGGAAGGAACATAGAGGGAGAGCCGGGCGAGGGAGAGTAAGAATAGAGAGGAGAGGAGAGGAGAGGAACACCAGAGATAGGAAAAAGAGAGGAGAGGAAGACTAGAGAGGAGAGTGAACGATAGACAAGAAGACCAAAAAAATAGCGATGGAAATAGCGAAGGGGTAAAGGAAAGGAGAGGAAGACCAGAGAGGAGAGGGAACGACAGAAAAGAAGGACAAACGTTTCCCGCTTGTCCTCTGCCATGTGGCGAGCTGCATCACAACATGGCTGGGGATGATTGCCCTTGGGTGGAAACTTTTCTACCAAAAAAATAGCAACGGGGGCCGTCGCTATCCCCATCGCTAAAGGCGTCAACGGGTCAATGACAGGCCCTATCGTTAATCCGTTGCTAAATAGCAACGAGGAATAGCCCGTTGCTATTCCCCATCACTATTGACATCTATTTTTTGTAGTGGACACAACAGCCTATGTTCGAAACTTAGTGTTGCGTTATAGGCACTCAATTGTGGATAAAAGCACCCTATTGTTCGAAAGGGGGCAAATATGTCATTTTCATAGGGAACAAAAACTAATTCGAAAAAATGTGGTGCCTTTAGTCAATGCTGGTCGGGTGCCTATAACATGACTCTAAACTATTACTTGTGTGGTCCAACAACTTATTTCACTGAGCAAACTTATTTCAAAAAGCTTTCGTTCGTAAAACAATTTCCTCGTTTCAAAGAGAGAGAGTCTTCTTGTTGTGATTACTGATGATCGTGTTTGAATTCATAATGAAGATGTGCATCATGGAGGCATTATTGTCAACTGTAGTCAACGATACTACTTGGTTTGATTAAGAACAAAAAGGAATGAAAATATCCTGATGAATTAATGAGGAAACAGTGCTTGTGCATGTAAATGTGTAATAGGACAAGACTCTTTATTTTTTAAGTTTTATGGGATAATGAACATCTTTTCTTTGTAGACTATATCAACGTGATTTTTCAGCTCTGCATTGTGCATTACATCATCTCTTAGCTATATGCAAAGGGAATATAAAAAACAATTAATACAAAAAAGAAATTTTACTTATTTTTAAGACATATTTGCTACATAAAGATTTTGACACACTTTAGAGAAGATTGCATTGATATGTATACGGTCATATCTCAGTTCAATCTACAATATTGCATGGCAATTGTGGGTAGCTTGAATGAAGATCAATTATAAATCATTTATATAAAAAAGGACCTTGCATCGCTTGATTAAAATTGACTGAATAAGCATCGTGCAATACACCTCTATATGCATATGTATGTTGCATTGCACAATGCCTACCTAATTGTGTCAAAAATGGTCTTAAAAAGTAATTCCTATAAAAACTACTCAATAGGTGTCAAAAGTGGATTAAAAAATTATATTCCTATAAGAATTACTCAATTGGTGTCAAAAGTGGGTTAGAAAATTGCATTTCTATAAAATAAATTTGCATTGTTTCTAGCCCAGGGCTAGAGAAAAATGTGGCTCGACCCTTAATATGGTAGTAATGCACACATCTACACAATAAAAAAATTAACCACATCTTCTTAGCATCTATTTTAACCTTTCAAGTTATATGCTTCTAACTGAACTCTATGCATACTTTTAAAGTATAACAAATCATTAAACTCTAATAATATAGTAATATGCTTACTTTTAAAGTATAATAGATCATTAAACTCTAATCATAAGTAAACAACCCTTATCAAACTATTAGTTCTCCTTATACCAATAAAAAGTCATGTTCTAATTTTATTGAATTAACCATTTGAATACACAAAGAAATTAATTTTAGGCAATAAAATTGCATTACACTTTGTGAAAACTTTGAACTACTAAATCTAATACCTTTTGAAATTCATTTCAAGAATAAACTTAGATCTTAATTCACCTAGGATATCTAAATAGTAATAAACCTTTCAAACAATCCTAGTTATTACTTTAAATTAGATATTGAATCCAATTATCACAATTAGTGGTGGGTAGTGGTCTCCACAAAACTGCCAAAATCCAAAATTTTCCAAACCGCATGATCTAGTTCAAAACTTTAAACTAGTGGTTTGGGGTCCGTCTATAAAAATTGAAAAATGAAATTATGCAGTTTGGTAGTGGTTTTCATTTATAAAAAATCGCGGTTCACCAAACCGCAAAATCACCCCCAAACATGGAATGAAATGGAATAGAGTTGAAGTCTTGTCGTGTTGTTTTAACTTTTGAAATGAGCTTAGATTCCTAATTCTGATTGAGTTAATGTGTTTCATTGTGTTTTTGGTAGATGGTCATGTATGGACATTATTTTGTTGATGGATATGTATGGAACGTGTGACTTATTTTTGTTGAAAATGTGTCATTGGAAAATCGCAAAACCAAACCAACCAAATTGCACAAATCGCGGTAAGTTTGGTTGCGGTTTTGATGGTTCGTGGTTTGGTGGTGGTTTGCAAAACAACTGAATTGCAAACCCATGGTTTGATGGTAGTTTGTTGGTTTTCACCACGAAACCTTGCCCACCCTTAATCACAATCCACATTCTATACTATGCATGCAATAAAAGTTTCATGATTAAAACCCACAAATAATAATCTATTAAATCAGAGAATTAACAAATACGGTTGGTTGAAAGCATTAAGCACAAAATTATCTCATCACGACTACATCATAAAATGGATCAAGGTCATGTTTGGACTTTGTTTATATTAATAAACTACTCACTCATAATCATGATAAAAATTGTAAAAAAATAAATAAAAAACATAAATAAATACCTCTGAATAAATACTTTGAATATTCAAATCGTCTCCAAAAGTAATGAGCAGTAAAGCTTATAAACTAAAACAATAAACAATGGCTCCAACAGTAATGAAATATTGATCTAGGTACTCAAGGGCAATTGATTTCGTAGCCATAAGGTCATACATAGTATTATAAGTACTACATATCCCAAACTAACTCAAATGTCTCGTGGTTATCTAAAAGTCTCGAAATCGAACCTAGTGATTCCTCAACGATTCCACTTATTACTCAAATTACTGAGAAAATCCTTGAAAAGCTGCTTCTTTGCCCCACTGATCTAAGTAGCGATTCCTAGTGCAAATCCTAAATTGATGATGATTCTGTCAGCCCCCTTGTCATTAAAATGACTGACTGACCTAGATCATTTTGATCCCTCGATAATCTAGTTAGCCTAATCTATTCTTTTAACTTTGACCTTGAAATGCTTTGTATTTCAATCCTTTAATAAAGCTCCAAAACTAAATTAATATCCTCAACGAAACTTAATTCATGAATTGTTCAATCGGAGCAAATTAGGAAATCATACGTATTATTCTCCCTATTTTGTAAGAATTTCGATGGCACGTCCTCTAAAAGTGACTTGCCAGAAAACTTTCACCTAATAGACAAAATAATTGGGAAGAGGCCTAGAATGACTCATAACTCCCGCAGTTCACAATATATATCATGTTCAGATTTATACACTTAGCTTAAAGTCTCTGAAAGCTTAATAACGACTTTATAAACCCAAAGTAGACCAAAACTAAATATAAACTTTCAAAACTTATTTTAACTAATTTACGAGACTCTCATAATCGTTCAACAAAATTCACGTCCTACACTCACCCTAAAATCCTAAAATAATATATATATAAATAATTTAAAAAGGGATTACCTTTAAATTTGATAAACAATCTCCACAATCTCCAAGTCTTGTCTATTCGTCCCTTATCTTCATATATAATCCAACACCATCAAATCAACTCGAAGATGTCAAGTAAGTAAATTATTTCATTGATCTATACTTTGTAATTGTTAGTCTGGTACATGGAGACGTAATTGCATTTCCAAATAAACAATAAGATATATGCATTTGTAACGACTTGTACCTTAAGTTTGTAATTAATGTTAATCCAAATCCCACTAAACCTGAGGTAAGCTCGTGATTAAGTTCAACATACCTCGATTAGCGTATGTGTGGTTTGTGTAATGGTTTTTGTTTGTTTGAAATGTATAATAAATTTTATAGGTTGTAGTATAAAAGAGAATTTATATACAAGCCTAAAATTGGAAAATACATAATTAAATAATAAGTAAGCGGTACACTAACTGTGACGAGGGGGACATGAAATGAATGTGCACGCCCTAGAATACTCGTAGGCATGTTCGATGAATTTATTGGCGAGAAAATACACGAGGTATATATATTTATATATATTTGATATATAAATATATAATATAAGAAACTATAAGTCTGGCTTGAATTATATGGATCGTCGGATCGACTCGAAATGAGCATGAGTATTGATGGTGTCAACATGTGTGTCACTTTAGAGGTGTCATATCTCATAGAAATCCATATATTTAAACTAAAACCTTCAAACTTATCATCATTTTGATTGATCAACTTATCCTCATTTTGATTGATCGAGAGAGAGAGAGAGAGAGAGAGAGAAATCGAGGGTTTGGTGTTCTTATCTTGAAGAATTGATTCTGAGGAAAGATTTGCAAAGTGAATTAAGAAGTCTAAACAATTGGAAATCAGAGATCATTATTGTTAGTTAGTTTAGTTTCAAATTTAAAACTCAATTTGATAATGTATGATGATTTCTTTGTAAATTGTTGTTATTATTGATTTAAAATGGATTTATACATCACTAGAGGTCCTCCCTGATGTATTTTGGGAGTGTTGAATGTTGTTGTGATAATTTGTGGATGGAATAGTGATTGCTGCCCCATTTGCTGTCAAGATAGTATATGGTAGAGTGCACTCCATCTAGCAGAGGAGCGCGCTCCCTTCATCAGTTAGGATGAACTTAGCTAATGGAGCGAACTCCACCAAGTAATGGAGCGTGCTCCTACCATATAAAACATCAACCATTCTGTAAATTGGTTCGAATTTCATGAGGTCTTAGGGGTTGATTTAGGGGTTCTAAATATAGGGTATTAGGCCTATATTTATGACACATGGTTTGTGATAGGTTTTTGGTTTGTTAATAAAACGTGAGTGACCCAGAAAGTTATGGATTTTCTTAACGAAACTTAAACTGAGGTAAGTATGGATTTGCTTAGTTATCAATGTTACCTGGCTATTTTAGTATATGTAGCTCATGTAGTATATGGATTGAATGGGGGAAACTATGTACACTGTGATGTTTTTAATAAACTAAAAATGGTGTCTAATGTGATCCACAAGAATAACTCCTAGAACTAAGACCAGGTTATATAGGTTGCGAGGTTGATCTCGTGGCCTATATGTAACTCCTACTCAGTTAAATAGGCTGCATGGGTTACATATTCACTTGAGGGTTTATGACAGAACCATTGGACATTAATGGATTGGCTAGGCAACACATCGGCCAATGTGTTGGTCTAGCAATTGCATTAATGGCGTCATTTGGTAATTGCTAGTTTTACAAATAACATGGGAATCACACTTTACTAGTCATTGACAGATGAACTTGCATGTGTTATTTATTTAAATATATGATTTTCATAACACTGTTAGTTAACATTGGTGTATATTGTAATTTCATAATTTTCTTCATTATTATATGGAATGTTGATGGCTTTGTGAGTCCTTTGTAATTTCATAATTTTCTTCATTATTATATGGAATGTTGATGGCTTTGTGAATACTTACTTACTGAGCAAGTTGGAGTTCTCACCCCATGTTTAATATTTCAGGTTCGCAACTTAGCATTTCAGCAAAATGAAAATAGAAGATTTAAGAGTTTTAATATCTTCTCTACGATGTACTGAGCCTTCTTGTGTATATATTCACTGTTTGAGTTATTTTGTTGTATATAAATAGGGTTGGGAGGTTTATAAATGAGGTTTTGAGTTTTGATAAACTCAATTTTTATGTATATTGTTTAATTATCGTAAAAATCTTAATTTTTCACTGTGTATATTTTAAATTATTTATTCGATATTGATATACAGGTTGAATTTATCAGATACAAATGGAGAGGCTATTGGCTTTAATTAATTCTGGCCGAGTTACTAGGGATTAATTAAGGTTTCAGGGCGAATATCGCCTTCATCAGGATAAAGATGCTATAGCTTGGTATGACCTCATTTTCACTTTTGAATTATTTTTGAAATAAATGATAGCATATTTCTTCATGTCGAAACCTAAATTTATTAACTCTGAGAGTTGTCTCAGGTTATGAATAAGCTTAGGGTATGATAAATGGTTTTCATCATGTTTTGGGGGAAAATGATAATGAAAACATTATTATACATTATTTGCTGCACTTATTGTTAATTTACTATATAAATATGATTTCCTTGTCTTCTTTAAATGTTACCTAATGATCTTATCGCTTCTTTAACTTCAAAATTTAATGGAGGATCAGGGAGAGGCTTCATAGAGGCCTGGATCTCAGGGTAACATGGAAACTTAGGATCAATGGAAATCTAAAATGGAGAGGCAAATGATGGAACTCATGGAGTCTCAAGCAAAACTTATGGCTATGCTGATGGTTCAGATAGGACAACCAGTACAACAACCTGAGGCACAACCTGCAACTAGTCTTGAGGTTAGGATAGCTGAAGGAGGAGTTGAGATAGTAGTAACTTGAGGTTAACCAATATAAGCACATATTTAGGTGCCACAGATAGTTGACGTGGTGCCAATGGATTCTAAGAAGGTTGCATTTCTCAGAACCTGCAAGGAATTTATGAAATACGACATTATGAGGTTTAATGGCACAATGGAGGAAGGCATAACTGAGACCTCAATATTGGAGAAGAAGCAATGATTTATTGCTATAGATGTAGAGGACCGGTTTAGGTTAAACTGGTTTCATTTTTGTTGATTGATTCTACACGAAGAGTGGCAGAATGACCTAGAAAGGAAATGGAAAACTGTCACCACTTGGCCATATTTTATGATTGTGTTTTACAAGAAATATTTTCTGAAATTAGTCAGGAACAAGAAGAACACTAAGTTTATTCAGTTGAAACAACGAGCTATGTCTGTACGGGAATATGAGCGGAGGTTCACAAAGTTGAGTGAATTCACTCTAGAGATGGTAGAGTTAGAGGAGAACAAAATAGACTTGTTCCTTAGTGGGTTGAATTATGAGATTTGAGTTGTAGTTTCCTCTCATTCTCGCATTAGCTATGCTTTCATATTCAAGAGTGCAATGGAGGTGGAAGCAACCATATTAGCCAGACCCTCCTGAATAGTACTTATGCCACCACCAGTACCCTAGTTCTTTAAAAGTCAGAGAATGCAATAATTTGCTTATTTTTACCCAAAGAAGAGGCAGATGAGTGTAGCAAGAATAGCTACACAGTTAGGGTCTAAAGGGACGACATATGTTAGTGCACCAGTTTCTTAAGCTTTGGTAGCCAAACCACTTTTGCCACCACTTCAGACTGGAGGTAAGGGCAAGAGTAGAGCATAATCATCACATAAATCGAATGGATTTGGGCAGGTTCTTTAGGCCAGTGGTTTTTCTCAGAGGGCTTTTGAGATATGTTATCAATGTGGGCAAACAGGGAATATTTAGAGAGAATTTTCTATGCCATCGACCATATCATTAGGTAGTACAACACAACCAACATGAGAGCATATTCATGAAGTGGCTGAGGCAGATCCAGAGGCTAATATGAGGCTTGTGGAAGGTATATTAAGCATTTGTGGTCGAAATATGCATTTTTTAATTGATGCTGGCTCTACAATTTCCTTTATTGCTGGTGCTATGGTTGACAAGTTGAAATTGAAACCTGTTAAAGCTAGTACGTTATTGATTTTGAACACAACAGTGAGTGAAAAAGTTTATCCTAACCTAATCTGCGAAGGATTTGTAGATAAAATTGAGGAAAATAAACTCCCAATTGATATGAAGGTAATGGAGTTCTTGGAGTATGATGCACTACTAGGAATGGATTGGTTATCAGCATACCATGCCTGTATTGATTGTTTCCATAAGAAGGTAATTTTTCAGATCCCAAACCTTTATGAAATTATAGCCTATAAAGGCTATAATCCTTCACGACTTGCGACTCGTTGAAGGGAAGCTACTCCTTGAAACTTACATGTTATAATGGGAGTTGTCGAATTTGGAAAACCTGGTTAGGAACTTAAAGCTAGTGAAATACTCATGGTTTGTGAATATCTGGAAGTCTTTCCATCTGACTTGCCTGGACTTCCACCGCCATGTGTCATTGACTTCATCATTGATTTTATTCTTAATAGCAAACCTATATCTATTCCTCCATACCGTATGACACTGAAGGAATTATGTGAGTTCCAAACTCAACTTGATGAGTTGTTACAAAGTAGGTTTATCCATCCTAGTATGTGCATTGATTATAAACAACTTAGCCTGGTGACTATCAGGAACAAATACCCATTGCCCAGGATCAATAATTTGTTCGATCAGTTAAAAAGTGCTAGATATTTCTCAAAGATTGATTTGAGGTCTGGTTATCATAAACCGAGGATCAGGGATGAGGATATCTCGAAGGTAGTTTTCAGTACTCGTTATGGGCAATTCGAGTTTACAATGATGCCTTTTGGGCTCACTAATATTCCTACTATGTTCATGGACTTGACGTAAAGGGTGTTTAAACCTTATCTTGAATAGTTTATCATCATGTTTATCGATGATATTTTGATTTATTCATAGATTCGGTAAGAGCAGTTGCACCACCTTAGAGTTACATTGCAAACTTTGAAGGATAATCTGCTGTATGCCAAGTTTAGTAAATGTGAGTTCATGTCTTTAAAGGTTAAAACACTTAGACATGTGGTTAATGCTAAGGGTATATATGTTAATCCAATAAAGGTCGAGGCAATCAAGGATTGGTTTACTCAGAGCTTCGAGTTTTTTTGGGGTTAACACTCTTGTATTGCTTTGCCAATGACTCAACTAAAATTAAAAGATGTAGATTTTGTTTGGTCTAATGAGTGTAAGGCTGCCTTCGTAGATTTGAAGGATTGTTTGACTATGATGCCTATTTTTATATTAACTGAATAGGGAAGGAGCTAGTGTTTATACAGATGCTTCTCATTTAGGTTTGGGTTATGTGCTGATACAGGAAGGTAGGGTTATAGCTAATGCTTCAAGGGAACTCAAAGTTCATAAAAGAAATTACCCAGTTCATGATCTTGAACAAGCTGCAGTTGTTTTTGCCTTGAAGATTTGGAGGCACTACTTATTGTTCGGGCATATGCACTAGGTCAATCTACAAATTTTTTTATCTTATGATTTTTATTAATAAAATGGAGGTTTTTATTTGTTGTTTTATTATAAGTGATTGCATGTTTACCTTATAGTAAGATCCATGGGTATTTGTTGAAATATTCTAAATGTCCCTAGTCGATCATTATACAGGGAACTATAGTGAGTTAAGACTAGTGTGAATCTTGATTGATGGTCATGTGATGATCATGCGTATAAGGATATGAATCGAGATTGAGACTAGTATGATTGAACATTAAGGGTGACTTTCCATGCCTTATGTTTAGTAAAAGGATATCGCATAACAAAAGGATATGATATATGTTATTCATTAGGCTATATCGATTTTGATATTCATGCTACTTGGGTAGTCATAATGTCTTGCTTGAGACTGCTTATGACTTGTGTACCAAAATGGTTTTGGTTCACTACCAACGTCGCATGATCCTATTGGGTCGCACATAAAGAATGACTTTGCGCAATTTCAATTGGTTCAGAGTAATGAATTTTATATGATAAAACTCATGACATAAAAATCCTTACTATTCATTATAAGATAACTTATTAATAGGGGCGTATATGTAATTTTCTTAAACTACCTAACTGTAATAATTGTATTACGAATAGAATTTTTAAGTGAGGGCTTATCTACACATATAAATAAAGGGTGAAGCCTTAAAACGAGATAAGATTTTTGTTTTTTGCAAAATCTGAGTTCTTTGGATTTTAAGATAGAAAGAAAAACGTTTTCAATATCTATTGGGGATAGCACTCCAAATTATGGTCACCATTTGTGTGTGAATTTCTAATAGAGAACGCGCGCTTGAACATCTTGGAGGTCGAACAATCACATAAGAAAATCATGGATTAAGTTATGATTTACTTTTTAGATCTAGTTTAATGGAACCTATTTTCAATCATGTTGGGGTTTTTAAAGAATTGTTGTGAGTTTTTCGCTGCGTATGAACTTCAAAACCCAACACTTATATGGCGAGAAGTTTATAGTATTTTCAGATTATAAGAGTCTGAAATACTTCTTTATTAAGAGTTAATTGAATATGAGGCAGCGAAGATGGCTTGAGTTTCTCAAGGATTATGATTTCATTATAGAGTACCATCCATGTAAAGCAAATGTAGTTACTAATGCCTTGAGTAGGAAAGAATGGGAAGAGAGAACATATCTATTACTAGAGATTCTCTGTTTAGACTTTTGAGGAAGCGTTAGTGATGATGATTCATGAAAGTCCAACTAGCACATCATCAACTGAGAGAGCTAGTTCAAGAGCTATTAATTTGTTATTATGTGTTCAGATTTGAGCCGAACCAGAGATGATTCAGTAGGTGATTGATAGTAAGAAAGCTGATTAAAACTATATAGCACGTTAGAGGTTAGCGGCTAGTGTAGATCATCATGATTGGTCGATTTCTGATGATGGTACATTACAGTTCAGGGATAGATTATAGATTTTAGCTCAAGATCAGTTGAGGAAGGAGTTGCTACTGGAATCTCATAGATCTCTTTACTCTATTCATCTAGGTAACACTAAGATGTATTAAGATATAAGGTGTGTTTATTGGTGGCTTTGGATGAAGACTAATATTGTTGAGTTTGTAAAGAGATGTGAGATTTATCAGCAAGTTAAGGCTGAGCATAGGAAACTTAGAGAGTTATTGTGTTCACTACCTTTTTCTTGAGTGGAAATGAGAATATATACTAATGGATTTTTATTTTCGGTCTACCTCTGAGTCAGCGTAAGCACAATGCCGTATGGGTTATAGTTGACAGGTTGACGAAATCTACACATTCCTTGCTAGTTTCCACACGAGATCCTCTTGACCAATTATGTGAGGTATACGTAAGTCAGGTATTGAGATTTCATGGAGTTCCATTGTCGATTACTTCGAATAGAGATCGAAGATTCATATCCAGACTATGGAGTGAATTGCAGAGAAAACTGAGAACTATTTTCAACCTCAGCACAACATACCTTTCGCAGAGTGACTGTTAGACTGAGCGGTTGATATTTGTGCTAGTGGATATGCTTTGAGCTTGTGTCTTGGAGTTTGGTGGCAACTGGGAGAAATACACTTATCTATGTGAGTTCTTTTATAATAATATATATTAGGCTAGCATTGTAATGACTCCATTTGAAGATCTATATGGTAGGACTTGTTGTTCACTTGCGTATTGGGCAGAGGTTGAAAATAAAGTTTTATTGGGGCTGGAGTTGATTAAGAACTACGCAAACAAAATTCAGTAGATTCGCTAGCGTTTGCCTACGGCACAAGTAAGACAAGAGATATACGTCGAAAAATATCATAGGATTTTTGAGTTTTCAAAGGACGATTATGTTTTGTTGAAAGTCTCACTTATGAAAAGATTGTATAAATTTGAACTGCGAGGTAAGCTAGCTCCAAGTTACATTGGGCCATTCAGAGTGCAGGAAAAGATTGGTTTTGTTGCTAACAGGTTAGAGTTGCCTCCTCTGTTAGCTGGAGTTCATAATGTCTTCCACATGTCTATGCTTCAAAAATAGGAGACACAGTTCACTCTAAGGATTGATTGGAATGAATCTGATCTTCAGGAAGACTTATTTTACGATGAGCAGCTGATTCAAATACTTAATCGTAAGATTTAGTCATTTCACGGAGATGAGGAATTGACTTGGGAGTGAGATTCTTATATGAAAGAGCAATTTCCATTCCTCTTTGAAACTACATGTGATTTTATGTTTACTTTAATTTTAAGGATGAAATTGCTTTAAATTGTGGAGACTATAACGACCCGTTACCTTAAGCTGGTGATTAGCGTTAATCTAAATCCTAATGAACTTGAGTTAGGCTCGTGGTTAAATCCGACGTATCTTGATGAACGTATGCATGGGTTTGTGTTTGTTTGGAATGTTTAATAAATTTTATAGGTTTTAGTATAAAAAAGAATTTATATGCAAGCCTATAATTGGAAAATACATAATTAAATAATAAATAGTCGGTACACTAAGTGCGACGAGGGGGTCGTGAAATGAATATGCACGCCCTAGAATACTCGTAGGAATGTCCGATGAATTTATTGGTTAGAAAATATACGAGTTATATATATATATTTTGATATATAAATATATATTATTAGAAACTATAAGTTTGGTTTGAATTATATGGATTATTGGATCGCCTTGAGATGAGCGTGAGTATTGATGGTGTCAATATATGTGTCACTTTAAGGGTGTCATGTTAGCACATAAATCATTTGATCAATTTCGGGATAGCGCGATGCGTATCTCGAGAAAATCCATATATTTAAGCTAAAAGCTTCAAACTTATCCTCATTTTAATTGATCTAGAAAGAGATCAGTTGAGGGTTTGGTGTTCTATTCTTGAGGAAATGATTTAGAAGAGAGATTTGCAACGTTAATTGAGGAGTCTAAGCAACTGCAAATAAGTGATCATCACTGTTAGAGAGTTTAGTTTCAACTTTAAAGTTTAATTTGATAATGGATGATGATATCTCTATAAACTGTTGTTATTATTGATTCAAAATGGATTTATACCTGAGTAGACGTCCTCCCTGATGTATTTTGGGAGTGTTTAATCTTTTTTGTGTTGATTAGTGGATGGAACAGTGGCTGCTGTCCTGTTTACTATCAAGACAATATAGGGTGGAGCGCGTTCCACCTAGCAGAGGAACGTGCTCGCTTTATAAGTTAGGATGAAATTAGCTAATGGGACGCACTCCACCAAGTAAGGGAGTGCAGTCCCACCCCAGAAAATATCAACTCTGCTATAAATTAGTTAAAACTTCATGAGGTCTTATGACTGATTTAGGGGGTCTAAATAAAGGGTATTAGACCTATATTGATCACAAATGGTTTATGATGGGTTTTGGATAATCGGGAAAGCTTGAGTGACCCGAAAAGTTAAGGAATTTCTTAATGGAAACCTAAACCGAGGTAAGTATGGATTCACTTATTTGTCAAAGTTACTTGACAATTTTAGTATATGGAGCTCATATAGTTTATGGATTGAATGAGGAACTATGTACACTATGATGTTTTTAATAAATAAAAAACTGTGTCGAATGGGATCCAAGAGAATAACTCGTAGAACTGAGACCAGTGTGTAGCTCCTACTCAGTTAGATAGGTTGCTTGTGTTACATATTTACTAGAGGGTTTATGATAGAACCATTGGACGTAAATGGATTGGCTAAACAATACAACAACTAATGTATTGGTCTAGCAATCACATTAATGGTGTAAGTGGGGAATCCACCATAGTTTTACAAATAAAATAGGAATCACAGTGTAATAGTCATTGACAAATGGACTTGCTTCAGTTATTTATTTAAATATATGCTTTTCATAATCCTTTCAATTAACATTGGTGCATATTTTTGTTGCATAATGATCTTGATTATTATATGAAATGTTGATGACTTTGTGAATCCTTAATTACTGGGCAAGTTAGAGTGCTCACCATAAATTTAAAATTCCAGGTTCGTAACTTAGTGCTTCAACAAAGGGAAAATAGAAGATTTAGGAGTCTTAGTAACTTCTCTTTGATGTAATGAGCCTTCCTGTGTATATATACACTATTTAAGTTATTTTGTTGTATATAAATACGGTTGGGAGGTTTTTAAATGAAGTTTTAGATTTTGATAAACTCTGTATTTATGTATATCGTTTGATTATTGAAATTTAGTTGTAAGCATACCAGACTCTGAAACAATATTACCCCCTCACTCTCCCTGTGTATGCATGACCAAGAATGATGAAATGCAATGTAGACTATGATGCATTTCATGTAAAAAAAGATATTCAATCAATAGTAAAGATCACTTTAGGGGTTCTTTACCACCAAATAAATTTAAAGTTGGTTACCTAAAAAGATTGAGAAACTCGAGTAAGTCTCCTATTCGTATTTCTTAAGTTTCAACTAAATTTTGAGTTATTTTGGAATTATCAAGTCCAAAAAACATGGAATCACTCCAAATCAACTCTTCGAATGCCTGAATCCAAATTTGGACTACAAATTGTGGTTCATAATCGTAAATTAACCTTGACTAATCTTTTAAATAATTTTCAAAATTTTTGGACATTTTCAGGTATCATAACACATATTATGAGGAAAAACCCTGGTATAAATCTTTTGGAAAATCCTGAAATCCTCCATTTTCATAAAAATCTAAAGTTTCAATTTATTTGGCTCAAATATAATTTTTTCTATTTTTATGGAATCTTTTTCCATTTTTCAGCCTTATCTTTTTCCTTTTTTTTAATAAAGTGGGTTTGATCTCTGAATCGGACCCAGTTCGGTCTGGTGTGGGAATCAAAACCCTCTTCTTCTTCGTAACTCATTTGCTCTCTATTTCAACAATAACCAGTCATTTTTTATTTTCGTTGGGTTTGGGCAGGCTCCCTCTCTCTCATCACCGTCCTCTACCTCACTTCCTCAACAATCACAACATCAACAACAACCAAAACAACAACATTGACACATCAACAACACACAACATAACCACAAACCGAACAACAACGAACAACATAAACAACAACTTCACCTTACCATGGGTTTTGATTTCAACCCTTTCCCTCGCTCTTAATTCCATCTCCTTTCTCACCGGTTCAATCTTTCGAACCTCCGTTGATTTAAAAATAGAGATGATGCGAGACAGTTTGTGTTGTTGGAGATAAATATTAGATTTTCTTGAAATTCGCATCACACAAATCTTAAAGCAAATCTAATGGTTCCTTTATCTTTTTTTTATCTTTCTTGAGATACGTATTGTGTGTCTCGAGGACAATCTTGCCGCTATTAACAAGATTATCATCCCTGATCGACTTATATAAGATCAATTATGTTAATTTCTTCGAGATAGATCTTATGGCTATTAATCATACACCACTTGATTTTCCTTGAGATGTGATGACACATATCTCGAGGCATGGATACACCTCTCCAACAGCCAACATTCAACCATTTGCTTCTTCGATGCTTACGCTACGCGTATCTCGAGGCAAATTCAATGTATAATTTTTAATTTAAATTAAACTATATGATTCATTTATATGTAAAAACTATATTATATATAAATATATATATACACCTATGCATTTTCGTGGCTATAAATTTACTACGTGCGCCAACGAACATCCTCGGGCATGCACACTATTATACATCCTAGGCGTGTCATCATCGACCCCGTGTGTCACTAGGCGCCCACCAATTTATTAATTATTATATTTAATTTCATTATTATTATTTTTAGTTTAAATTAAATTCCAAAAAATACTTAATTTTGCGTCAAAAATTAAAAAATATTCCCAACGCGCTCCAAACTTGTGGACACCGCATATACACTTCAATTTGACAAATTTAACGTCGAATAGAGCATGATACACCAATTAGTCATACGAAACACACAAATAATATTTAGACTTAATTAACATCCTAATCAAGTTTACAAAATTCTCGGATGTCACAATCTTTCCAACTAATTAAAAATTTCATTCTCGAAATTTAAACTTATAGGTTACTCAACCAAAAGAGAATGAGAAAATGACCATTCATATAAAATTCTTTTAATCTAAAACTGTAAAACTATTTCGAAGGTGAACCGTTAAGTGGACCTAATTGAAGGTCACCCAAGAGGGGGGGTGAATTGGGTTACCGAGTAGTTATTGCCCTTTTAAAACTTTATGCGCAAATTACAACTATAATGCATACACTATCAATGAATATATATATGCTATGCAAGTGAATGGAATGGAAGAGATGGAAAGTGACACACAATTTATAGTGGTTCGATCCAACGATCTACGTCCACTACCTAACCTCCCGGTTAGGATTTTTAACCCCCACTTATATTGCAAATAAGTGTTACAACCTAAGCATACAAGCCTAGAGTGCCTAATTACAATTAGGACTTCCCACCTAGCCGCAACTAGGATTTGTGCCTAGTCTCAACTAGGTCTTCCCCTTTGACTTAGATTCCACTAAGTCTTACAATCATACAAATACAATAAGTTGCTGAAAAATAATGAGATACACTTTACAACACAAAGTGGTATCAAATTCAAACACTAGCAAGCCTCCTAGAGCCTAACAACTCTTATGCATGCAAGTATGAGAATAAATGGAATATGCAAATATGTCACCGATTTTGTTGCAAATCCCAAATGTGAAATCGTTTTAAAAACTTAATATATTAGTGTAAAACCGATTTCAAGTCTAAGAACAATAGTTTAACAAAAATCAAGTTTAAGTGCAAAACTTTTGTTCAAATCAATCTTAGGGTTTGATAAAATAAATTTAAGTGCAAAACCCAAGAAGAAGGTGTTCAAACACACAACAAAATGATTTTCAAATCAAATACACAAAACTATGTAGATTAAGCACAAGCAAGATTTTAGATCTAGGACTTTCTTACAAACAAGAGAATGACAAAAGAGATCAGCTTTGAAGAGATTCTTGTACTCCTTTGAAAGCCTCAAAAGTCTTTGGATTAGAGAACTAAAGAACGACCACAAAGATCTCCTTTTGCTTCTTCACAAAAATCAAAGTTCTTCTCTTTGTAGATTTTGAGTTTTTGAGTGTGTTTCTTCCTTCTTTTTGACAAAACCATGTTCTTGGTGGTTTTATTATGTTAGGTATTCCATCTTGACAAGCCATTTACGACCGTTCTAGGGATCCAAGGGTCCAAAATAGATCAAGAATTCAAATTAAAGTGTGTTTTCCAAATGTAAAAAAAAAGCTGTCGAGATATGCCATTAGCGCGCTAATGCTTTGAGACCTAAGCGCTAACTCTGCACTTAGCGCGCTAATGAAATCATTAGCGCGCTAACTGCAGGGACCTCAAAATAATTATTTTTTCCCTTTGTGTTAGCGACCCTTAAACTCGTCCGGGACCTAACCAACCCTTATATAACATGTTATACACGTTTATTATGAGTCATTAAGCCTAATTGGGTGGTCCTGATATTTTTACAAATCCCGAAAACGGAAATTCACGATTTCATAATGTATTAGGGGCTTTTCTACAAATTTACGAGCTTTCTTTTCGAAGACCTTTCAAAAATGAGTTTTTCTTTTTCGAAAACATTTACAATGATCTCTAATATGCAAATGACCATCCACACAAAGTTTCACATTGTTTAAACTCATAGACCTAGTTATGTGTTTAAATTCCACTTTGAAACTTGAAGTAAACTTATAACTTTGAAAATGGTTTAAGAAACTTGATATGCATGGACTAATGCATTTGGCTTGCGTGAAAGAATTTGTATACCTTACATTGAAATTACAAATTGCGGTTTGAGCTTTCATCTTCATTTCTTCATTAATGCCGAGTCTTGAACTTGTATTTCTTGAGTACCCTTGATATGTTGTTTTACATCCTTTATCAAAAACTGAAATACACTAGATGTTTATTAGTACATTTTCACCTTGTTTGTTTCCATCAAAATCTCGGTCGGAGTGTGAGTGACTAACCACTTAGTCCAACACTAATCGCTTTCGTTATAATCAACAACTTGGTGGTAGAGACCATAAACATTTCAAATTTTCACTTCCAACATCTTAGTTTAATGAAAAGTTATAACTTCTCTGCCAACGTAGCATTTTGTGAATTTATGATGAGTTAAATGATCAACTTTGTGTAATATCCAATAACCTTTACTGTATTACACATTTCCCACCCTTAATTTGAGTAGATATACATATGAAAACATAGATATCAACATATTTCATAATTATACTCTCATAGTATAACTTTCAACTTGTATCTCATACTAGTTATAAATGTGATATCTCTCTTTACCTCGACTCAATACATTAATAACTTCCCTTAATTACAATGGAAGAATACTCCATTCTTCCAACATATCCAGTTATATATAATGTCCTTTATTCAATATTCTCAACCAATACAAATAATAAAAACTAATTGAGCTGTAAGTCATGCATTTCTTTTAATTTAACTTATACCTTCACCATCATATATGTATATTTCATCAACTCCAACTAAAGAATACATAATGCTTAAAAATCTTGCCACTGACTGATCATGTGGTGTAGCACTATATTTGAACCAATATACAATACATTCACTAATATTAGTTGTATATTACTTTAGTTAAAAACTTTCGACATTTAGAATTTGATTTCTTGTAAGATCATTTTGAAGTTATATTAAGTTTCATCAAACTAATAGTTTGACATCCTAAGTCTTATCGGGACTTGTTGAAGTGAGATTCCTTTCTTTCATATTAATGTGAGAATGTCTTGACAATTTAGTTGCCTATACTTTAGCTTCCAATTGACTTTAACGAAACTTCGTAGACTCTTTTATTCCGACTATCATCAATTCATTCGATTATTCAAAGATGATGGACGTCACACTAATCTTCCACCCTGTGAATGAATCATGACTATGAAACGAAGTTACTTGGACTTTTGGTGATGCATAACTACTCAGTGCCTTACTTTGACTAAAGGAGTCTATTCGTGTCACTTCTAGCAGTTAGAAGTTATCTTTACATCTCATTTTATTTTATACACATAGGCCATTATGTTTTATTTTTGTCAATCTTAGTTATTCTCACATTGATCTAAATCTTAGTCCCTTTATAAACTTACCATGACTTTCGCTCAACAACCATACCACTAACATCTCCTTAATCTTGACTTGGAAATGCAACTTATATCTCTTCTCTTTTTAAAAACTTGGCTAAGGATAATCAGACTTCTTATGATCATTTAATAAACCGAAGTCTTCCTTGGCTAACTTTTATTCAAAACAGAGAAGTTTTGCGACTCAAACAGTTCTACTGTTTGTTATAGCCTTAAGTTATTTACATTACTCTCAAATTATGTGACTTTTCTTTTTCTCAAAAAAATTTCGGTACTCTCAAGAGACTGTGTAAGATAACTTTTTATCTTACTGTTCATTAATTCCATTTTTACGAATTCACATTTTTGTTATCGTTCATTTCAAAAGATAGAAGAATTTTAATTTCCAATACCTTGATTAACTTAACAACTAATCAAATTCTTAAAGGATGCTATTTCATTCTTTTAAGTACTATAAATTGAAATTCTTGCAATATATGAGCTTACACTGACATCCTATACAAGTCACTTACCGATATTCACTCAGTACATCTATCTCCTCACTGGTTTTATTTTAGGTTGTAGTGATATACATCATTACTCAATTTGATTAGAAGTTACTATTGGATACTTTAAATCTCAAAATACAATCATTGTGTTGATGTTTAATAGCTAATCCAAGCGATTATTATACCACTAACCCAATGCCTTAACTTCTTATACATTGATCTTATCACTACACTTTTCATTTTTAAGTTAAACATTTTATTGATCTTTATTTCATAACAATACCTAATATTGTGTTAACAAAGATTACTTCTAATTTGTGTATTTCCAATTGTTTTATCATATATTTGTTTGACTCATAGAACAACTATACTCAACATCGCTTATGAACAAGTAACTCGAGTAATAATCATTCAAATTCTCAATACTTCTTTTTAGAGGTCCTTTGATTGTTGTAATATGTGGTTCTATTTTACATTTCACTTGATGTTTTGTTTCGAAAAAGAGACAATACTTTTCTTTTAAGTATTTTATTTTCGTAGAAACTGACTTAAACAACTTGACTAGTTCTTTCACAATTCAATTGTAATTTTTCGGTCAAGTTCAGTTTTTCTAATCAATTTCTACTTTCAAAATCACGTGTCTCTATTTTCCTTGTTGAGACTATTTTAAAATCTTCCTAAGCGTTTTATAATTGTAATAGTTCGATACTTTCAATTTTAAAGGAATTCTCTTTTAACCAATTTTCTATTGGTTTCATAACTAATACTTTCATTAGTTATTTTAGTTTCAAACTACTTATAATAGCCTTGTGAATTTAGACTTCCCGAGTCTATTTCACTTCGAGTCATGCTCAGTTTCATTTCGTAAGTCATTATCTCTTTAATTATCTATTTCTAATCTTACTTGTCATATCTTACGAGTTAAGTATCGAACGAACAAGGATAATAAATTTCCTATCGCACATCTAGCGATAATTAATACATTACAACACAAATATAACAAAATAACCAAATATCCCATCTCACAGTTACTTTCTAACTAATCACACTCAATCACCATTTGGTTCGCAATTGAAAATTATCCCCAATTGAGCCAACCCTAGGCTCTGATACTAACTTTTTCAGATTCGTCATTAATATGACTGACCGGCCTTTATTATCTTAATCCGCTGATAATTTGGTCGGCCTAATCCATTCTTTTAACTTTGATCTTAAAATGCTTTACATTTTAATCCTTTAATAAAGTTCCAAAACTAAATTAATATCTTAAATAAAACTCAATTCATGAATTGTTCAATTGGAGCAAATTAGGAAATCATATAGATTATTCTTCGTGTTTTGTAAAACTTTTGGCGGAACTTCCCCTAAAAGTGACCGGTAGGAAAACTTTCATGGAATATATAACAAAATTTAAGAGAGGCCTAGAAGGACTCACAACTCTCGCAGTTCACAATGTATATCAAAGTCAAATTTATACACTTAACTTTGAGTGTCCAAAAGCTTAATTACAACTTTATAACCTAAAGTAGACCAAAATTGAAACATAAAATTTTGAAACTTATTTTAACTAACTTAAGAGATTTTCATAATCCTTTAACAAAATTGCATGCCTTACACTCACCCCAGAAACCCCAAAACTATGTATATATAAACAATTTAAAATAATAATTAACTTTAAACTTGATAAACAATCGCCATGAACTGCAAGTCTTGTTTGTTCGTCCCATATCTTCATATAGAATCTGACGCCATAAAAACGGCTTGAAGATGTCAGGTAAGTAAATTCCTATATTGATCTACTCTCATACAATTGTTAATCTGATACATAAAGACATGTAATTGAATTTTCAAATAAACAATAACACATATGCGTCAACATGACATGCAATCAATTCTACTATTGTCTCTTAACTATAATCAGATGTCGACTTTCAAAAATAGTACAAAGAAAATATTAGGAGATCATGAAATATAGAGATAACGTTTCGGCGTTAGACTCTGCTAGTCTAACTAGACGATGTAGAGGTAGCATTGAAACCTAGTTTCAATGCATGACCAAGAATAACGAAATGCAATGCAGACTATGATGCAATTACAAGAAAAAAGATATTCATTCAATAGTAAAAATCATTGTAGGGTTTACTTACCACCAAACCAACTTAAAGTGTTAGGGCATGTGCCTTAGGTCAATCTATAAATATTGTTAATCTTATACTTTTAGTTAATAAAATAAAGGTTTTATTTGCTATTTTATTATAAGTAATTGCATGTTTACCTTATATCCATGGGTATTTGTTGAAATATCCTAAATGTACATGCGTACAGGGATACAAATCAAAATTATGAGTACTTGTTAGGGAATAAGGTACTGGACCGACCCGCTATGAGAACACCTCATAGATTAAGTCATAAGTGTTATCATGATAGGTATATCATTTAGTCCTTCGACTTGAGATTACCATAGACTTCAATATTAGGAACATGATAATTTGACACAATCAAATGTTGTCTTCCACCGAACAATTATAAAGATTATGATTGATTACTGTGTGAATAATATGTAAAGGTGTGTAATTAAGATAAAATTTGTCACTCTCGTACAGAGAGAGATATCGGTGGATCCATCTATAAGATAGATTGATAATGGCCAAGTCCATGTGAATTGATACGATCAATGTCACTTGGATGTTTTTTAGTTTACTTAAAGATCGAGACTAGTACGATTGAACATTAAGGGTAACTTTTCATGCCTTACGTTTAATCAAAGGATATGATATATGTTATTAATTGGGTTGAATCAATGTTGATATTCATGCTATTTGGGTAGTTATAATGCCTTGCTAGAGACCGCTTATGACTTGTGTACGAAAATAGTTTTTGGTTCACTGCCAACATCGCATGAACTTATTGGGTCGCACACAAAGAATGACTTTGCACAATTTCAATGGGTCTAGAGTTATGAATTTTATATGATAAAATTCATGACATAAAAGCCCTTACGATTTGTTATATGATAACTTATTAATAGGGGTGTATGTGTAATTTACTTAAACTACCTAAATGCAATAGTTGTATTACGAATATGATTTTAAGTGAGAGCTTATCTACACATATAAATAAAGGGTGAAACCCTAAAAACGAAATAAGATTTTCATTTTACAATTTTCGAGTTCTCTAGATTTAGGGAAAGAAAGAAAAATCATTTGCAATCTCTCTTAGGGCTCGCATTCCAAATTGTGGTCACCATTCGTGTGTGGATTTTTGATAGAGGACGCTCACTTGAACGTCTTGAAAACCGAACAATCAAAAAAGGAGATCACGGAATAAGGTATGACTTTATTTCACAGATTTAGTTTAATGAAACTTATTTTCGACCCTGTTGGGTTTTTTCAAAATTTGTTTTGATTTTTTCACTACGTATGAACCCCAAAAACACAACAGAAAGTTGGTTACGAAGCCTCACACAACACTTCCTCGGCTTTGACGTACTTTGAACCTATTTCTTGAGCTTATTTTCGAGTAGTTTTGGGATCCATGATATTACCTAAAACCATTGAGAAATCCGAATAAGTCTCCTATTCGAATTTCTTAAGTTTTGACCAATTTCTGAGTTATTTTAGTATTCTCAAGTCGTAAATACTCGAAATCATTCCAAATAAACTCATTGGATAATTGAATCCTAATTTAGACTACAAATTATGGTTCATAATCAAAGTTTAACCTTGACTAGGCTTTTAAACAATTTTTCAAAATTTCAGACATTTTCAAGTATCAAAGCACTTACTACGAGGAAAACCCTGGTATAAATACTTTAAAAATTTTTGAAATCTTCATTTTTCATAAAAATCCACAATTTCTATTTATTTGGTTCAAATATATTTTTTCCTGGTTTTTCTCTATTTTTTGGAATTTTCCATTTTCCTGCCTTTTCTTTTACTTTCTTATATAAAGTGGGGGTTGACCTTTGGACCAGACCCGGTTCGGTCTAGCAATCAAACCCCTTTTTTCCTCCTAACTCCTTTGCTTTCTCTTTTATCAACAACCAGTCATTTTTTTTTTAATTTCGTTGGATATGGGTAGGGTCCCTCTTCTTATCATCGTCCTCTAGCTCACCTTCCTAACAATCATAACATCAACAACAAACCAAAACAACAACACCGACGCATCAACATCACATAATACAAACATCATCCCAACAACAATGAACAACATAAAAAACAACTTCACCTTATTATGGGTTTCAATTTTCACGTTCTTCATCGGTCTTAATTCCATTTCCTTTCTCACTGGTTCAATACCTCAAACCTTTTGTTGATTTCGAAACAAAGATGAGACAAGACGGTGTAAGTTGTTGGAGATAAATATTAGAGTTTCTTGATATTCACATCACTCGAATCTCGAGGCAAATCTAATGGTTCATTTATCTTTTTTATATTTCTTGAGATACGTGTTGCATATATCGAGGTCAATCTTGTGGCTATTAACAAGATCATCATCCTTGACCGACTTACATAGGATCATTTATATTGATTTTCTCAAGATACGTATCACATATTTCAAGATAGATATTTTGATTTTATAACTAATCATACACCACTTGATTTCCTTTGAGATGGGATGACACACATCTCAAGGCATGGATACACCTCGACAACAACCAATGTTCAACCATTTCCTTCCTCGATGCTCACGCTATACGTATCTTGAGGCAAATTCAATGTAAGATTTTTAATTTAAATTAAACTATAAAATTCATTTATATATATTTATATTGTTGTAAATTGGATGACCCTTTAACCAAGCTTATGAATGATCACATTATCAAGCATGACTCTTACATTGAATTGTAACATCAAGTATGACTTCTACATTGAATGTAACTTGTACACTCTACATAACTTGTATTCAACTCTAACGTATAATCACTTATCCATGTATTGTCATGTAACTTGTAATCCTCTCCAATGTACACCAACTATTCCATGTATTGTCTATGTTGCTTGTGATGTGTTCTATGACTTGTGGTGTATGTATAACTTGTACACATTGTATAAGTACAATTATCATCATCGACAAATGACCTATATAAAGGGTGCCAACCCCATTGTAATTCACACACCAAGTTGAATGAAAACTTCTCATTCCAACTATCGCATTTCTTCTCTTCTCCTTTGTAGTAGTAGTTTGTAATAGTAGAAGTTCTTAGTCTTCTATTTTCCTTCTCTAGTTCTTAGCAAGTTCCAACTCGATTTACAACACGTTATCAACACGAGTTTGCTCTAGCATTAAGGAGATCTTTAAGTTCAAGAAGGCTTGTTAAGGAGTCAAAGCTAAGAAGGTATAATTTTTATTAATTTAAATAAGTTCAATTTATTTCCATGTTATAATGGTTAATTTCTTTTTTGTTACATGCATATTTAATTATGTAAATGTACTTTATTCATACATTATGCATTGTAATGTCACCGACTACGAAAGTATGCTCTGTAGTTGCGTCTAGTACGATCTTCTACATCAAAAATCAAAAGTCAATATGTGACATAACTAGTTTTCTCTTAAAACTACAAACGATTAGTTGTTGTTCTATTCTTGATTTTATAATACAAATAATGCTATAAGTTTGAGTTGATAGTGGGTAAGCCTTATCCCCGGTAAAGCTAAACATTGAAAGGGAGACGAGTTATCCCGTTCGAGGAGGTATGGTATTAAGTAGACTATGTTTCGCCACCCAACCTGGAGGTTGTCCCACCAACTCATACGAATAATATATTTTGTTTATTAATGAATCAAGTTGTGAACATATATTTAATCATATGTTATGTTTTTACATAAAAGGGAAAACTATTTTGTATTAAATTCATTTTCAAAATATTATTCAACCATAGTCGAACTTATTGTCTTATTATATTACCGACAAGAATTACTTGTCATGACAATTAGATACTACAATTTGTGAATAAAACATATATGCAAAATTGTGTGTTATACATAATCATTCACCAATTTCTCTTTAGAGATTTGAAAAGTGATATTTCACTTTATATATCTTTTCTCCTTATGGAGTTATATATATACATACCAAAAGGGTAATGCTCCAAAAGCTCAAAATGAGCGGTTGAGTCTCATGCTACAAAATTTAATCAGTCAAATATTAATTATAATTCCACAATTTTAATTACCTCTATGTTGAGGCTATGTGGAAATATGACTGATGAGACAATAAAAATAAGGTCACGTGGTCCGCCTCGATTTATTGCTGCAACAAATATCGAGTGCGCACATCAATCCAATAAATATTAAGGATTGATTTCTTGTCTTACGGTAGCTGAGTAAAATAATGAGATATTATAAATATAATATCGCTATCGTCCAATTAGTTCAACTTCAAATTAAGAAGCATATGTTGCATATGATGATCATAATCGCAATAATAAATTTATGGACGTGGAAAAGGTGAAAATATCAGGTAAAGGTCGTATTGACAATTCCACCAAAAATTGGAACAAAAGTGGTGCACCACTACAAAGGGCAAATGATTATTGACAATGAGCGCTCATAATTGTGACATTTTCTTGGTCATATATGAAAGGCTATTTTGCCTAAATATTGTCATATATATACCCAAATATTTTTGTGACCTTTACCATGCCTTCAAAATCAAAGGCAAAATATTATGAATTTTATCATTGAAAATGGATCGATAAAACAGACACATTGAGATGTGTTTAAATCGTGACCTAAATATGGGCAATGAGTTTATGTCTTATGTATCATGCTACATGCATGTACAAAAGTGAATATTTCTCGAATTCGAACTTAGCGAAGGCTAATGTTTAGGAAATATCTAATACAACAATTTTATTGTTAATGTCTTGTTCAGAAGAAGTCTACTAAGAATAATAGTAAATTTATCTATATGATTTAATCTGAGTATAATATTATCGGCTTTAACTTCTGGAATATATAAGACACATTAAAACGAATGTCGTCATAAATCAATTGAAATTCATAATGTGGAAATATCTATTTGATTATCCATAATCATCAATAATGCGAAAATATCATAAATTCGCACGGACATCCTTTATCGAACTGGATTTTTTTCAGCTGAAGATTATCTCAAGAAAAATCAATAGGAGGTGTATATTGATTTACTCTCCATTAATCATATTATAAGATGACTTGAATCCCTAATAGGGAAATTATTTATAGCAAGTTTTGCTAATTGTCACTTTGATAAAGCAGTTTTCCCACCATTAGGGGGAGATATAAGCCAATTCAAGAGGAATGGCGTGAAATTGCTTGAAACGCATCAAATTGCATTAAATTTGTTGTATTTTGATCCATGTATAAATTAATATGAACTAAAAGTTCAAAGGATCATTCAGTAGTAACAAAGTTTTGAATCAATTACTTGATGCAAGTATTATATACAAAAGAGTGACAATCATATGCTTCAACATTAAATGGTTCATATAGAAAACGATGTCCATGTGCAACAAAATGCACAAAATGTCTCACCCATGTGAACATGAGGGGGAGAATCAAAATGAGTTATTGGTTAGTGTATTGCACTATTTTTCCCTTTGCTATGATTTTATCCCACTGGGTTTTCTTTGCAAAGGTTTTTAATGAGACAATTCTAACAATACTAAAACTCTTTATCAAAGTTGATTAGTGTATTTCTCCATTTTCTTTTCGCTATTGGTTTGATCCCACTGGATTTGCCTAACAAGGTTTTTAAAAGGCAATCCTAACATTATTATACTCCGTATAAAAAATTTATGAGAGCAATGTACTCTTTTTCCTATACTAGTTTTTTTTTCCACAGGGTTTTTCTAGTAAAGGTTTTAATGAGGCATATATATTCTCTCAAAGTGTATCAATGTGTTACACTCTTTTCCTTAGCTTTGGTTTTGTCCCACTGGGTTTTCCTAGCAAGATTTTTAATGAGGCAATCAATAATATTATATTACAAATCAAGATTGACGAGAACATTGTACTCTTTTTCCTGTACTAGGTTTTTTACCACATGATTTTTCTAATACAGGTTTTAACGAGGCATATTCTCTCAGCAAGTGTCATCCAAGGGGGAGTGTTGTAAATTGGATGACCCTTTAACCAAGCTTATGAATGATCACATTGTCAAGCATGACTCTCACATTGAATTGTAACATCAAGTATGACTTCTACATTGAATGTAACTTGTACACTCTACATAACTTGTATTCAACTCTAACGTATAATCACTTATCCATGTATTGTCATGTAACTTGTAATCCTCTCCAATGTACACCAACTGTTCCATGTATTGTCTATGTTGCTTGTGATGTGTTCTATGACTTGTGGTGTATGTATAACTTATACACATTGTATAAGTACAATTATCATCATCACCAAATGACCTATATAAAGGGTGCCAACCTCATTGTAATTCACACACCAAGTTGAATGAAAACTTCTCATTCCAATTATCTAATTTCCTCTTTTCTCCTTTGTAGTAGTAGTTTGTAGTAGTAGAAGTTCCTAGTCTTCTATTTTCCTTCTCTAGTTCTTAGCAAGTTCCAACTCAATTTACAACATATATATATATATGTATATTTATATATATAATTATATATATAATTACATATATAAATATGTATTTTTACACCTATGTATTTTCGCGGCTATAAATTCGTCACGCGCGCCAACGACCATCCTCTGGCGTGCACACTATTGTACATCCTATGCGTGTCACCCTCGACCTCGCATGTCACCAGGTGCCTACTAATTTATTAATTATTCTATTTAATTTCATGATTATTTCTTATTTTAAGGTTCAAATTAAATTTTGAAAAATATGTCAATTTTTTCAAAAATTGAAAAACATTCAAACGCTCTTCGAAACTCACTGATACCGTATATACACTTCAACTTAACCCTATTTCGTGTCAAATATAGTATAATACATCAATTAGTCACGCGACAAAAAAAAAATAATATTTAGACTTATGATCTCCGGTTCGTAATACGTGAGTCCCACCTCAGATATTTAAATTCCAAATTAAATTCAAAAATACTTAATTAGAATCCTAATCAAGTTTACAAAATTCTCAAATGTCATAGATTCGCGGGCATTAAATTCAAGTTCTCATTTTATTTGTTGTTGATTCTTCTTATACTCTTTCCACTTGATTAAATCTTTCATATTCTTCCCTTTTTACTTCATTTCTTCAAATATTCCAATTGCTACTTGAAATTACAAAATAAGAGAAAAGCTTGTGTAATATAGTCTTTTACATATAAAATTATCCTAAAATATATTATAAATCACTGTCTATTTATTGGCTTATCAAATATTCCCAAACTCGACACTTTTCTATCCCGAGCAAATGAATACTCTCAATTATATTCTATTTTCTTCCTCATTATGATTTCATAATTATATACTCCAAATTTAACCTTCAATCAGAAGGTCAAGCCACTATATATATGTTTTCTCAATCTCCATTGACAAGCATTAAGCTTACGATTACTAATGTAGAATCTCAAGATATAAAAATTACCAAATCAATCTCATTTTAAAATAATATTTAAAATATCACCACAATCAATGTCGATAAGAATTTTTAATCACCAATAATTATCATTGCAGATCCATTTGTTGGAATGTTGGAATAAGAAGATTATTTTACTTAACTTAGCTAGAAGCACTTGAGCTAAATCTTTTATTTGAAGAGTTTCTCATAAACTTCCTTTCACTCTTTTATATATCTTTTTTTTCTTTTTCTTTTTTATATTCTTACGGTTCCCTGCTTTCTTTTGGAATATGTTATTCTTTTTATATGAACTTTTTCTCACATTTTTCCTACCACTAGATTCCTTGCTCCATTTCTTTTAAAAACTATGGGCCTCTCTATTTTCTTTTTTAAAAACATTTGTTAGCTTTTCTCACTTTCACTATAATGAAGGAAGTATTCTTTCAGACTAAAGTTAAACTTATTGACTATTTTTCCCTTTAATTGTGAATAAATTCTCTTATCATACATAAATATATAAAATACTTGATCAATAATCTTTATATAACAAGATTCTTAGAAATCTATCTTATTTATCTTGCACTTTTGTTTTGATTTTCTACCTATTATAATGTCTAACAAAATGCAATCAATCCCCTCTAAACTCCTATTATGTATACACAATCTAGGTTAAAGTCAAATAGAGTATAGTATTCCTTTCTATGATAAAGTTTCTATTTTCACAGGTAATAAAAATATATCACTTTTATTTAATCCAAATTACATTTAATTTACATTCCTAACTAAATAAAGTAAAATAAAATGGAAAAAATTATTACTTGGATCTTCAAAATTTTTTAAAATTCAGTCAACTTTGAACATTAAATAAATAAATTCTACCTCTCATTTATTCCATACTTCGATTCTTCATACTTCGCTTCACTTAAATCCCCCCAAACTTATTCCAAACCTTGTCTTCAAGGTTTAAAAATAAAGTTAGGTTTTCAATAAAAGAAAAATACCTCGTGAAGCATAAACAAACTAAATAAAATAATAATGAAATAAATAAATAAATAATCATAAGAATGAATTTCTTAAGTAAATTGAAGTACCACTTTATTCTTGAAGGTGAGTAGTTTAGTAGTCTTCCTTGGACCATGGTTACATCTTATCATCATCTCTGTGCCTATTCGCATAAGATTCCCGCACTTAGATTTCACAACCCATCTCCACAGAGGACCCCGCATCACTGTTGACATTATAGTCCCTAGTAAATAATCCCTAATTCCTCTCTCCTATTATGTTCAAAATTCTAGGCCCGTACTTTATTTTGTTCTTGACAATGAAACCCCTCTCTAGAATAAGTTTCCTATTTTTACTAATATTGCTCTCATCCTAGTGATAGCCTTGGAGTTTATTAAATAATGGAACAAAAAAGGAATCTTTAGAGTCTCCTCGACTTCTTCCTCTCTCTTCTCTCCTTGACTCATCAGTAAAATCTAGTGGTGGAGAAGATTCTCTCGGTGTTCTAACTCAGAGGTTGTTTATCGAAATCCTCTTTAGTTTAATATGTGTGGGTGAAACTTTGGTTTTTTGTTTGGGTTTATCTACTAAAGGTGTCTTCCCCTTCTTTATGAACTTCTACCTTTACTACTTCCAACCATTTTTTAAATAAAAAACTCACAAACCTAAATAACAAATAAACCTATGGATCATAAAAAGTAATGTTTGTCGAAAATAATTCAGTAGAGTTCTAGACTTTATTTTGAAAATAGAAACCCATTTGGAAAGGTAGCTTAAAACTCATCGAAAACTTAAAAATTGGCATCGAAGTTTTAATTCAATTATAAACTTTTAATCAATTTTCTAAATAATGTACAACAATTATGCGATAATTTCTAGTCTTTTTGAAAACAAAACAAAACAAAACAAACCAAAATAGACCCCTTAATTCATTTTAAACTCAATTTTCAAATCATTTGCAAATACATTTAAATACATAATGATTTTGAAATTATTGAATTTGTAAACCAATAATCATTGTAATCGAAATGCCTAATCTAATAGAACCAATCAAACTATTTGTAAATGGCAATGGAATGAATTTCAATAAAATAATTTAGAAAATCATTGAAAATTTTGTAAAACTCCTTCAAAAAAACTTGTTAAAGTAAAGAGCTAGGGTTATCGTAACTACCTTCTTATGTTTGAATCTCTTAAGATTTAAGCTTTTGAACTTCTCTAGATCATTTTTCAAGCTCTAGGCTGAAATCCCTTAAACGTTTTCTTCTGCTTAAGACTCTCAAATTCAAAAATCTTGGGATGAAAGGAACTAGGTTGAGGTGGCAATCCATTAAATAATTTAAGATTGAGCTTAGTAAGGTTAAATCTAGGCAAGAATTGAATGAGTGGGTGAAGGAATGCAACAGTTTGGGTATGAAAGGTGGATATGTTTTTTGGCTATTTCGGTTTTTGTTTTAAAAACTCAAAATCATGCCCAACGATTCCTGTGTTAAGTGGAATCGCTAGGAAATCACTAGGCAAATTGTTGAGTTCTCAGGTGCGAAGACCCTACGATATGAGCAGCGATTCTAATGAAAGGACGAATCACTGAGGATTCGCCAGACCCAAAATTTCATTTAAATTTTTGTTTCCGTCACCAATTTAGCTAGCGATTCCCAGTGTTAATTCACATAGCTAGGGACTCGCTAGGCTAAATTTACTATTTTTTAATTGATTTCGTAATTAACTTATATATCATTCATTAAAATTTATATTAAGGTAAAATTCGATAAAATTTCAAAAGTTTGATTTGGATATGTAACTAGCTAAATAATTTTGTTATTTAAATAAATTAATAAATAGATAACCAAGTGAATTTTGCTAACTTGTATAAAGGCCATATAAACAAAAACAACTTGATTGCTTTTCCTTAATTAAAATTACTTCGAAGTTTAAATTTGAAAAATATCTATAATATAAGAGTCAAAAAGTGAGAGAATAAAAACATACTATACTAAACTAAACTAAACTCCTAATAAAGTTATATAAACGTATAATATGGACTGCCTTTTATGGAACGCTTTTGTTTACTATTATTGGCTCCACTAAACCCTTCTAGAATTAGGTTGGATCTCTAAACTTGAATTCATGATTATCCACTCTAGTGCTATTATAGGAAGTGAGTGCTCGACCATTAGTCGTTATAGTGATTGTTTTGTTCAGAATATCCATAACATGTTAAGTAGTGGCTAAGAAGGGTGTCCTAAAATTAAAGGAGGATCTTCATTAATAAAATATAGCGTGACCAAAAAGTCCATGAGTACGATGTATTTATGCACATATGCTGATAAATTTATGACCACTTCTATTGGTTGAATTGGAGTACCATCCTGTAAAGAAACTTGTTTAGAAGCAAGTAAATTCAACTCCAATTAAGTGTGTCGAAAGAAATTTATGGGCATGGGATTCGCATTAGAAACCATAGCATACTGAGCTCTGAAGTGCCAAGCCCATCTGATTTTAAAGCGAAAATGTATTCCTCCAAGATCATTAAGCTTCACATGGCTTAAATCATACTTTTTCTTTTTCTTATTCTTCCAGGATTTAAAATCTCCCGGATTGTTAATATTCTTTTCAATTCTCTGGTTGCTTAGCTCTCCATTGTTGAGTTACTTTTTTTTTTTCTATTGAAGTGTTTTCAACTTGTTCTTTCTTTGAAAATATTTTTTTTTGCGGTTTCCATTGCTACTACATTAATTGGATAAATTTCATCATTAAGGTTATCATAATAGTTTAAGTCTAGAAAATCATTATCATCCATTTCAATGTCGAATAATTCATCATAATCATCATAGTTATGTTCGTTGTTAATTTTGAATTTAACAATGTTATCTTCAAATTTCATAGACATTGTTCCTTCAAAAATATCTAACATAGTTTTAGCTGTTTTAAGAAAGAGGTCTACCTAATAGTATAGGTAAAGATTTGGGTGATATTGAATCTCCCATTTTCATGACATAAAAGTCGGCAAAAAACATTGAGTCGTATATTTATATTAAAATGTCTTGAAATAACCCATACGGTTTAATGATTGTAGTTGTTTGCTAAAGTAAAATTAATAGGCGTATTAGTTAACGATTCTACTTTTAATGAATCAAAAAATTTAAATGATATTACATTAATTGAGGCCTCGAGATCACATATATCAAATTTAAAAGAAGAATTTCCTATCATGATGGGTATACTAAACATTATTGGGTCAAAACATTTTTCAAGCATTATCTTCTTTATTAAACATGACGCATTTTGTCCTAAGTGTCAATTAGATTCTTCTAAAGATTTTTCTTCATACTTAGAGAATTCTTTAATAAACTCATCATGACTTGATTACGTTAAAAGTTCATTAATTTCTATTTTCTTTAATGATTGAGAAATCTTTTCTTTAATTTCCTCCTAGCATCTGCTAATCGTTGTGGAAAGAGAGAATTAGATTGCATATCTTCATTCGACTCATAAATATCATTTTATAATTTGTCTTCGTAAACTAATTTAGAATTTTGTAAAGATTCTTCATAAGCTTTGACTCTGGCTTAATACCATGAGTATAGCCTTTCGGGAACATGTATGTATTTCAATTGTTCAACCATCATTCCTTAGTAGTAATGATATTGACCATCATTTATTTTTCTTGTTATATTATTTTATGGTACCTCTTTTTGGTGTCTTTTCTTGCATATGTTTTTATTTTTTATTCTCGCAAAATAAAATGTTTACTTATACTTGATTAGTTGTAGTTTGAGTTGTTCCTTTTGTTTGATTACTTAACTTATTAATTTGTAGAGTCATTTGATTCAATAAGTTTTTCAATTCGTTAATAAACGTAACAATTTTAATTTGATTTTGTGAAATTTCCTTAAAATTTTGATGACTTTAGGTCCTAAAGTCACGTCATATTTATTATACATTTGATTGCGTAAATTAAATAGTTTAATGAGGTTGTTGAATTGGTATAGATTGTATTAGTGTTCTTGGTATGTAAGTGGTATAATTTTGATTTTATGAAATATTTCTAAGGATTGGACTTGGTTTTTTAGAGTAATAATTATTGTTATTATATTGATTTCTAGGGGTACCAGAATATTGGTTCATCATCGCATTGGATTTTTTCAGTATTATCTTCTTGTAAAGTAGGACACGCATCCGTAGGATGTGTAACTTCTTTACAAAATCCACATGGTTTCATTTAGTTTGATCTATCTTTTAATAGTACTTTAACCATGTTAGATAATTCATCATCTTTTTGTCAAATTTATTACATGTTTTATTATTAAATTCATAAAACTTCTTTGTTGATGTGTCAATCTTTTAACCATATTGTTTAGATTGCTTGGCCATTATGTTAATAACATCTTTTGCTAAAGTTGGTGTAACATCAAATAATGACCTACCACATATGCTATCTAATATTCTTTGTTCAAAATGATTAAGTCCTTCATAGAAGTATTCTAATAAAGTTCTTTGGTTATATCCATGTTGTGGACAAGAAAAATTAAACTCATTAAAATTTTCATCTTTTATTTTCATGACTGTGATTTGTCTACAATAAGTACTAATTTTTATTGAAGGCATATATTGATTTAAGAAAGCTTCTAACATTTTAAACTACGTGGTTATTGATAAGTATTTAATTAGACTTATATAGAGGGTTAGTTTAGTGGTATAATTGGTCTAAATATCCCGAAATGAGCTATAATTGATGGTATTTACGTGTTTTCAGGTCTATAAGGTATAAAAGAGACATATCTGTGATTTAATGATGAAATGAGGAGAAAAAGCAAAAAAGCACACTAAACACAATGAAGGACATAATTGACGCCATGGGAAGTGAACACAAGGCATGGAGAAGGCATGGAGATCAAAGAAAGAGATGCAGTAAAGGTGATGCAGTGGCGGTGGTGTGGGTTAACACACACAACACCGAGTCTATTGAGAGGAGAAAATACACATCAAAGGTTAACGCTATGGTGGTGCTGTGACTATATACCGAGAGTGTGGATCACTTGTAGCAATGCCGAGAAAAAAATAGAAAGTGTTTGAATTCTAGTTCATTTAGAACAGTTAATTATGATTTTTAATTGTTTTTTTAGGAGTCTTAGGAACATAAATAGGTAGTAGAACGTGGTAAACACAAAAGGATAATAGAATAGGAGAGAATACTCTAGATTATCATAGTTTTACATTGAATTTGAGTATTGGAAAGAGTTTTAAAGGAGATACATTGAAGACTCTAATCGTGGTGATTCAGTATTGTTCTTTGATTTAATTAAAGTTATTTGATTTAATATTTAATTGTAATGAATACCATAATATGTGTGTTTTTAATGATGAATAGTGAGTATTCTATTTATTTTAGGGATCAATAGATCATATGGTATGAATACTATGCAAAACGAATTACGAATTGATTATAATGTTTAGAAATGCAATGGTTAGTATCTGTGTTGATTCTATGTGTAACATCTTGATCACATGTATCTTGATTAAGGGATTTGAGAGTTACCATGACCATTGGAGCTTTTAAGCTTGATATGAACAAAACAACTACAAAATATATAATATAGATAAATAGTTGTTGATTAGGGAGATGTGGATAGTAAACTTAAGTGTTTATGAGTCTAAAGATTTGTTACTTGATGCTATGTGAGACTTACGTTATTCACACCGATAGATGGAGTTCTAGTTTGTACATTTGGATTTTTTTCACAATGATAGTGGATTGAAGTAAATATTAAGGAAATCTATCTATTCTAATTATGCATAGCACACACATAAGAAAGATGAAGGAAGAGTGATAAGGGAAGCATAATAATTCATTACCTCGGTGAAGTTGCAAAGTAAGAGTTTTCTCAATATAAGAATACAATTTCATTTAAATTGTTTTATATAATAGAGTAATTTAGTTTAAATCAAAACAAAAAGTCATTTTTAACAATTTAATGAACTTAACTAAGTAGCCGTGTCCAGATAAACCTTTTCTAGAGGAGCGATATATGTAATCAACATTTGTTAATAAGATTATTACTACAATTGAACAATTATACGTGCACTCACAATCAAGGTTTTGGAGCGGTCGTGTGAGATAGGCAACCACAATTGGTTTAGTTTAATAAGTTGTTAAAAGTTTTTAATTTGCCGTAATTTTTAGTTTCAGTTTTAAGTTAATTGACCTTATTGCACTTGATCTACTTTCTTTTATCTTTGGTGGTTCAGGGATGTGAATAATTTATAGCTATCATGTTAAGGAATCAAACAGTGAAACCCTTCATAAAATCCCTAGGTTGGTTTATCAAAGTGAATCTTTTCAAGACAATACCACATACTAAGCACAACTAATCATGAGTGGTTTGGCATGGACGAGATATTAACAACCATATTCTAACCTGTATGGTTTTACAAGATTTATGGGAAGTCATGAGCAGTGCAATTACATACAAGGAAAAAAGTCATGACATAATTATCAAAGCTTTTTCAACCCTCACATTCAAAATGTCTATGATCCATCATGGAGTTCTTAAGATAACTGACAATCACGAAAAGATCAAGAGATGGATGAACAATTGTCTCTTACCTCTTTAGAGCAAATAGTTAGAAAAATGGTTGAGCAGAGCGAGCATGATCACAAGAAGTATAAGGAAATATTAAAGATTTCTGCTATCATTTAATATACAGAAGGAAGAAGATGATCAAATGTTCTCGATTTTGGAAAAGAATTTAGAAAAATCGCAACATTCATAAACTCAAGATGAGATTATGGTTGAGTCTAAGGAGAACCAAGTTGAGGAGATGTCACTAAGTAAAAAAAAAAACATGTCATGAAGCATATGAAGAAGTAGAGAAGCCAAATCGAGAGGATTGCGACATTATTGATACTTGAGAGCAATATGATTCACTTGACCATATTAGAGAAGAGATTCATATCGAGGATATTATGAAAATGATAGTTGTGTTGATCTAGAGAAGTTTGAAATAATAATGAGTAATGAAAGAAAGGAAAACTTGAGATCATAAAGTACGGAGTTTGTGCAATAGAAAATCAATTTTAAAGTATTACCAACACCATTTTCACCAAGAACCGCAAGATCAATGGAATGGTGAAAAAATTGGGATCTTTGGGAAGATGTTTGAGAAGATTACAAATATCATCACTTTTGAAAAAATGTGGCAAGCCGTGGTAAATAATACAAAGATTTTGAATGATAGGGTAGCAAATCAGAAAATGATTAGAGGATATGAGGAACTTCATATGGATACATCAATGAAGTAACCTTGGTGCATCACGAGAGCTGTGAGGCATAAGTCCAGCTAATAACGTTAAATGAAGCGCTACTGGGAGGCAACCCAAGGGTTTTTATTTATAGTTTTTAAATTTTCCTTATTTATTTTTAATTAGATAGAACAATCTAAACATTTTAGTAAGTATTTTTCTAATTTAATTTTTTAATGCTAAATGTGTTGGAAAAAGATCATTTGCTGGGTGAATTTTCATTTGAATGGAGATGTCTCAAGATATTCAGCATATTAACACGAGTAAAGGAGTAGAGTGGTTAAGGTCACGTAAATCCACAAATCACGGGTAAGTATTTATGAAACTTATATATATATATAGGGTATTTCACGTTGTCCTGATGCGTTGTGTAGTAATACACAACGTTGAGATAATGCCAATAGAGAATTAATGGAAAAATGAAAAATTATTGAGAATAACTAGTTGATGCTGTATGTATTAACACATGTCACTGTGAGCCAATACGGGCGACACTAAGACATCGCCAACCTGGGAGCATTTTATGCTCATGATGGACTTGACATCGTGCCCACGCTATAGTGGCACAGTGCCCTATAAGGGACGACATCGACATCGATGAAGGGTTTTTCAAACCCTTCTAAACCAAAACTTACACACTTGCAACCTATTCCAAACACCACCAACCAAGCATATATCCCTTTAGAACCCTAGTTTGAGCAATTTAAGTGAGAAAAAAGTGTGCCTAGTGATTAAGAATGAAAGGAGAAATTACACTGTGGATTTGCATAAAAGAGGAGAACTAGGGCATCGATTTTGAGAATAAGTCAAATGAGAGGGTTTTGACTAATAAAGGCTTGGAGAGGTAATCTACGCTGAAAAGTAGTTAGACATCGAGGTAAACTTTCAATTTCATTAGTTATGCTTTAAATTTTTGATATTATAGATGAAATTGAAAAGATTGTGGAAATTAGGTTTTTGGATAAGAATTTGAAGTTGTTTCGATTTAGGGATTAAGGTGGCTTATTATAGGTTAGTATTTGTCCTTTTGAATTAACTGGCATGTGAATGAAAACTTTGATTATAGATGATTTGAAGGCACATTGATTTGCTATGGTTGTTGCGAGCTTTTGAGATAATGGCAAAAACAAGGAATCAAGTCAAGATAGTGAAGTTAGGGCTAATGAAAATGAGACACCAACCTCGAGAGCTCAAAATGAGGATGCCTTGAGGCCTTTCAAATCAAAGTTCTATATTAGTAAGGAGGCCGAGGAAAGGTATGAGGTTAAAAAAAATAAGGAGTTTATTTGTGAAAGCGGAACCAACCTCCCAGTCAATTGTGATAAGTGAGTCAACAACTTCATTAGGCAATGGCGCTGAGAGTGATTCATAGAAGACTATAGGGAGAATAAGGATTATGGAGTTCGTAAGAATATATATGAATTCTATGTCAATGCAAAGTTCACAAAGAAAAGAGATCTAGTAAAGGTGAGAGGAGTAATGGTCCAATTTAATGAGCACTACGTAAACGATATCTACTGGTTAGAAAACTTAAGCCTGAATGGAGACCCACAGGCCTTCCCAGATGATTAATGTGAGAGAGACCCTGGAACCTATATCCTTTTAGTTTTCCTAGGACAACAGGGATGGATAAAGGGAGCTGAGAATGTGCCAAAACACATCAGGAAATTGAGTGTAATGAAAGTTTATAGAATGTGACAACACTTTGTGGTTGCTTAATTATACTCGACTACTCAGCAGTTTGAGATAAACAAACATAATGTGGCTTGTTTATATGAGATTAAAAAGAATGAGAGGATCAATGTTGGAGATATAATAAGAGCTTGAGGGAGCCAGTCATAATTGAGAGAGACAACAAGTTATCGTTTCCAATTCTCATAACCCAGATGTTTTTGAAGCCTGGAGTGTGACTAATCCAAGACAAAAAACTAGATATAGAAGTCCAAGCAGTAATAGATGAAGAGTTTATGTTGACTTTGTATTCACCAATTGCATACAAGGACTCTAAAGATGAGAGAGATCATAGAAATGAATAGACTTAATGCCGAGTTGTTAGCAAAGGAAGTAGAAGATCAAGTAGCAACAACAACAACAATAGTGGAGCTTGCCTAAGAGATAAGGAATGAAAGATACAGAGAGGAGGGGGATAACCAATAAGGACTTACTAAAGGCTTTGAGTTTGTAGACCCTTTGATTGGAGAACATGACTTAGATGGTCCTGAATTTTTCACCACCTCAAAAACTACAGGCATCAGTACCGCCAACTGAGGATTTGAATCCATGATAGCAGAGGCTGCAAATTGCTAAGACGCGGAAGCAGTATAAAGACGATAGGGCTTAATATCATGAAGCCTTATTGAGATATGAGCAAGACATGTAGATAAAGATTCATGATAGATTGAATGGATCGAGAAATTTCATGTTATTTGCACATCATCAGAGGGACATAGCTAGATATGAGAGGACCAGAAGGTTGAGACCTACTGATAGGTCTATCAAATTTCAAGAGGCACTAAACTACATGTTTGATCCAGACTTGGTGTAGAATAGAAAAGTAAAACATCATTTGATAGCATTTTTTGCGGGAACTGATGATGGTGATGCTGTTGATAATGCACGGTCCTCGAGTTTGAGTCTTAGGAGCTATCTGGATATTAGGGAGATGAGCGACACTTTAATACATATTAATTCTTAATCTGGGATTTTTTGACAATTTAGTAGCTAATTAAAATTTATGTTTATACATTTTTATATTATTTATATTATATATGTTGAGTGTTAATGTTTTTTAATGTATCAGGCTTATTTTTGAACTTGGAGGAAAAGGTTTGGTTTAAGTTTGGGGGCATCAACACTATGAAAAGTGGTATGACATGATGAAATAAGAATAAACACTATAGGTATGATTTTAAAATCTTATTTTTGAAGCAGTTAAAGAGGAAGAAGTGGTGGTGTATTTTGTTGAATTCTAGTTCATTTACTTATTATTTAAATGTGTATATGTAGTATAGATTAGGTTATATATAGTAGTAAAGTAATTCATTTGCAAAGTTTATGCCTTTAATTGAGGACGAGTAAGAATACAAGTATCACTTGATATGAAACTCAAGAGAATGTTATCATTTTTGAAGAAAATAAGAATTACAGAAAATAATAGTATAATTTCATGATTAGAAATTTAGAGTTAAGGAAGACCATGAACTTGAAACAAAAGTAAGAAGAATACTAGAACAATTCTTGTGTTAAAAGTTAGATCTTTAAAGAATTCTATAATAAGTATGAATCTTACTTAATTATAAATGACAAGTGAACAATTAGACACATTTAATAGTGTAATTTAAGTTGATTTTAAGCATAAATGATGATATTACACTAGGTATTCTCTTATTTTTGTGATTTCAAGTTTTAAATAAGAAAATGAAGAAATGGAAAAAAGAAGAAGAAGAAAAAAAGTTAACTTGAAAAATGTATCAGCGAATCCACAACAAGTTTGAATACCACTAAGAATCGCCATACAAATCAACAGCAAAAGAAGGCCACTAAATCCACAACGAATTAAAAAATGAACTATAAATCGTCAATTGAATCGATGGCACACTAAAAGCTAAACTTGGTGATTTGCTCAGCGATTCTTGTATAAGTTAGGAATCACTGAGAAATCGCTGAGGGTGGTTACAGGTTTTTTTAGATTAGTATGACGAATTAGAGTTTTTCTATGATATGTATACATTGAGAGACTGTAAAAACGGCTAGAGAACATCAAAATAACTTTCCTAACTCTCTTCTTTTTGTTTTTAGCTTTTGCTCTAGTTTTGTTTTATTGTCTATGTTTGAAGATACTTTGGAGCTTTGATTTACATTTAAGTATTTATTCATTTGTTATGTCTTTTAATTATATTTATGCATGTTTATTTCCAGCATGAGTCGGTAGTCTATCAATCTAAACAAACACTAAAAAATATAATATATTGTAGATTATTAGATAGTTATAATTAAGGAATCATGTAGTTAATGCTTTAAATCTATTTATACACATCAATCACGAATTAACAAGTTGTTTTTGCGTATTACAACTAAAGGAGATTAGTATTGCATCCATAGCTGCAAATGTGTTATGTGGTATTGTGATTCTAATTCTATGTATATAGTTATTGACAACAATTATAGAATTAGTAACTAGGATTAATATGTAGGGAATTTCCCGAGTGGATGTCTTAGGTGATTGTGTTCTAAGTTGTTTAATATGCATCTTTGGTAATATTGGCTTAAATTAGACATGATTTTCATTAAACTAATTGCTATCGTATTTTTATGTTGTTGCGTTTCATGCTAGGTAGATTTATAATGATAAGAATGTGTCATTTTCATTAAATTAAGTAAAATCTGTGGCTGGTTAAAGGCTATCGACCTATTATGAAATAAGTTTTAATGATTTCAAGATTTCAGGTTTTATTATTATAATTATAGTATGAAGTAATATTTTTGTTCCAGTATTTGAAAGTAATCTAAATATATTATATTTTTTTAGTGTGGGTTTGTTTGGATGTTTGTTTACTTATATTGAATTACATTTGAATATTGTTTAGTTTAGTTTGAATTTGATTTATTTAGATTAATTTAGTTAGTTGGGTTATTTAAGTTAGTTATCATAATTGTTAAGTTATTAGTATTTTAATTCCTATTTAACTAGATTAATTAAATTAATTAAAAACAATATAAAGTCACTTTCGTTTGAGATTTCGAAAACCCCTGTGGAGAAGATATCCCATTTACCACTATTGTAAGTTAATAGTAAAATAAGGGAAATTATTGTGCACACTTGACACGTATCAATTTTTAGCGCCGTTGTCAGAGACTTTCAGATAATTTTTAAAGGACTATAGACCTTGAATGGTCTACACACTTTGTCGTATTAACTCAACATGATCTTTACACCCGTTTGATCTGGAAATTGATAGAACTTTTAATCGGAGTTTAAGATAATAACAACTTAGGGAAAATTTAGTTAATAGGATGAAAAATAGCAGTAATGATATTAATGACAATGTCATTATTAATGACAAAAATAACAGAGTTATCCATTATAATAAATAACTCACTTTTCAACAAGCAAATCAAATTGTTCCAGCATACGAGCCTATGTGTATAACATACCCCGATGGATATCCTGAATTTGAAATTAGATCTGAATTTATTTGTGCCTTACCAAACTTCTACGGTGAAGACAATGAAGACCCGCATAAACTCATAAGGGAGTATCAACATAAAGTTAATGAGATAAAACGAAAAGAAGAAATGTTTCAAAAAGTCAGACTTAAGGCTTTTCATTTTGCATTGAAAGATCAAGCACAAAATTGGTTGTTCTATCTTGCACAAGAATCAATAAGTACATAAACTCAAATGTTAGAAGCTTTTCTAGATGAATATCTATCTGCTAGAAAAATCAATTCCCATATAAAGCAAATAACAGTTGCGAAGATAAAAGATGATGAAAACTTTAATGAATTTTGTGATAGATTTTAAAAGGCTAATTTCTTCTTGTCCATAACATGGATACACTCAAATGTTAGAAGCTTTTCTAGATGAATATCTGCCTTCTAGAAAAATCAATTCCCATAGAATATTTTTATGAAGGACTGAATCAATTTGAACAAAGAATAGTAGACACAGTATGTAGTTGATCTTTATTTGAAACAACAACTACTTTAGCGAAAGAAAAAATCATTAAAATGTCAAAACAATCTAAACAATATGGTGAAAAGGTTGAACCTCAAGAAAGAATCTCTATGAAGTGGATATTAAGAAAAATAATGCAACTTACGATAAAATTGACGAACTATCTGAGATGGTTAAGCTATTAGTTAATGATAATTCTAATCACTACAAGAAATACGTCTATTAATGACATTTAAAAACAACCTTAAAAGTAAAAGATGACAATTTTTAACCGTCATTGAATGGGTGTATCGTGGAAAGTATAATTTATAATGACAACTTTTTACATGTCATCTTTAATATATAATGTCAATTTTAAATTGTCATCTTAATTATTCAAGGAAATTAGAAAACTGTCATCAAATGTTATTTGATGAAGTTTTATAAATATTGTTAAAGTTATATGACAATTAAAAAAATCAACATATAAATGCATATAAAACCTATTAAACAATTTGTGCTAAAATTTATATATTAACAATAACAATAAAAGTATCTAAATTTAAATTTAAATTCAAATGACAATCTCAATAATTAGCAACAAAAGGCTACACCTAATTCAAAGTGTCTTCATGGTTTTATAGTAACAACTGCATATGAGTGCAATGTGGGAGGACAAGCACATTTCCAAATTCACTACTTCTTTTCGTCTTTAACATACATGTCAAAGAATAACCAAAAACCAAAGTAAGTTGACTCACAAACAGAGGATTATAGAAATGCTTTTGTGGTTGTTAATGAATTTAAGAATTTCTTCAACAAGAACCTATAAAATAATTAACATCTACACATACATTGAACTAAAAAAGGAAACGTACAAACAAATTGAGCCCAATCCATAATCAGAATAAGGGACAAACCTAGAAACAGATTGAGCACATTAAAAAATGAAAAAGAAATGAAAGCCTTGTTGAATAATATTTTAAATTTTTGACAGTTGAAAAAAAAAAGGTAGAGAAAACACCTTCAGCACCATTTAAATTACTGCATTAGGGTTGATGTGGGAAACTTGTGAGCAAAGCCAAGAAAATACATAACCAGAGAACTATAGTATATATAATTGTACATCACATAACCCTCCCAATTAAGCATATGTATCTACTGATTCACATTTATCCTTCACATTCTTGTCAACTTGATATGAGTTCTTGCTATTTCTTTTACTTGCACAAAACTTTTCATTGACAACATCAAGCTCTGAAAAATCTTCCAAGCAGATTTTACACTAGATACATGTGTAACAAAAATGCCTACTTAAAGCATATTCAACATGTTTAGGCACATTAGGGCGATCACCAAGGCTTCTATTTTAAGGTTATTAATAAGAAGAAACAAAAAATCACTACAAAATATTGAAGTCCTTTGATGCGCACAACAACCAACATTCCTGTGTGAAAAATGAATGCACACACCAAGCACTACTAAAGAAACTAATAACAAGAACAATTGAATAATCATACCTAAGTCAATATTGACTCCATGAATGCTTATGAGCTCATCAATACCAATTTAGAATTTGATGTTTGAAGTATTCTACATTATAATTCTTCTCTAATCACTTTAGTAAACCTAAGAAAACTCAAACACATTTTTTTTACAAACTCAATTAATAGGGAAAGCTGAAATATTAGATCCAATAAAACACATCCGCAAAAAAACTTATCAAACACAAATCTTCCACAATGAAAAAAATTGCTTAAAATATACAATAGAGAAATAATCCTACCAAAAAAGAGAAAGAACTAAATAAATTACCTTTCAAAATCTTTTAAAAAATCAATGTACTTCGAAGGCTAAGCAATTATACTCGCAATTGTCCCTTTGTATATCAGTTAAGAGATTAATAAAATTTGAGTCATCTATTCTTATCAGTAGTGAAGCTCATTGAATCCCTTATCAGTCATACCATTAGAAGCTTTAAGTTTATATAAAGCTATAGTTACTGATATCTTCTTGTATTTCGTACACCTGAGATACTATGGAATTGTAGCATCTTCAAACTTCTTCCTATACTACTTCTTAACACTAGTCTCAATACTCTTTGTTTCCATTTCATTAAAAAAATATGCATCATCATACATAATGTAAGCTTCAGGCATATCAAGATTATCATCTAATGGATCAAAATTTTGAAGTACTTCCAAAGAGTTCCTATGGAGTATCCAAACCTTGTAGTTAGAATCAAAACCATTTATGACTAAACGATTATATAACTCATTATCCTCTTGTTGAGAACAATTTTTACAAGATCTGCAAGGACAAATAACGATATCAGTATTCATGACTAAATCTTGGATATTTAGTCTAACTTTTATCAATTTTAGAATTTCTCAATAACCTTCTTGTCTATTTTCCTAGACAAAAAATAATTTTAAAAAAACATACACATTACAATACTCAAGATATAAAGATAACTAGGTAAATGTTCAAATAAAAATGCCAATTTTGAGTAATAAATACAATAACAACAACATAGCCTCAGTCCTAAATTAACTGGGGTGGGCTACATGGATCAAAATTTTTCATTATGCTCGATTAAGTGCAATTGATGGTGAGCTTTTGAGTAATAAATAAAAAGATTTAAATCATCCACAATATTCGCCTCCAATATAACCTAGTAAACCTTATTGGGGTGAAGAAGTTGAGGGCATAAATTTGAATCACCAATAATGGATTAATCCTAAATCTTTACTTAAGATGAAATACTAAAATCACCAAAAAAGACAACTTGTTTGAGAGTTAAAATAATAAGAATCCAATCTATCATAAAATTAAAAGTACTTGAGGGAAATGAATTCCAAGCTTCAGATAAGCACAAGAGTTGACATTAATCATGGATCAAAAATTTTAAAACTATGTTGAAGAATTGAAAGTCTTTGTTGATGAGTCACAAGAGTTTCCAAGACTTTCATATAAAACAAACATACAAATATAGCTAGCTAGCTAAAATATAATGGCACACGAACTGAAATAGCTACTCATGGAATCGCTAAAATAGATATCACAACTACTGTACCAACATTGTTGGTTGTATTGGTAATACTTTGATTTGTTATGAGGCATAGGAGGTTTAAGCCTAAAATCAATTGAGTGGGAGTTGTGAGGCAAAACAAAGTGGATGGAGAGTCTGGCCAATTTTGTGAGGAGGAAAGGTGGGTTGAGAAAACAAACCATATGGCGGGGAGGAAAGGTGGGTTGAGAAAGCAAACCATACCTCATATCATATCATATCATATCATATCATATCATATCATATCATATCATATCATATCATATCATATCATATCATATCATATCATATCGTATCATATCATATCACATTATATCGTATCATATCGTATCATATCATTCATATGGATGTAGTGTTTCATTTGGAGCATGCATGAGTTGTTTAGGAAGCAAATAGCTATGAAACAACAAATGCATGGTATATTGACCAAGTAGATTGGTAGTAATTGGTAAAATATAGTGGAGTATTAATTAGAAGGTAGGTAAAAATGGAAGATAGAATGTAGACCTTAGGATGTAAACAACTAGCTAGGCAACTTAAAAACTAGTGTGAAGGAAAGAAAAAAATTATGGACTACATTAGATTCACTGTCAATAAAGTTTAGATGTTCTTCACTGTAGCTCTCAAATCACACATAGTGGACTACTTATAACAACAATTCAAAGTTAAAATAGTGTTGCTCTTAATGAGTCTTCTCTATCTTTTCTCCTCCACTAGTACTTAATTGAATCAAAGCTTTTTCTTTCTCTTTTTGGGTGTTAACTACCTGGTATTCGGACTAACTGACTACTCCAAGCTCGAGATGTAGTTAGCCCATAAAGAGCTTGAATGTAAGAGACCACTACTTAAGGGGCTTGAGCGCCTATAGTCATGCATTTTACATCACTAATCTAATTTTCTACATGGATACAGATGCTAGGCAAACAAGAGTTATCATAACAAGAAATAATACTAATCAATCTCAACAAAAGATCAGGTAAGCTCTCTCAAATCATTATAATTCTCATCAATTGACTTGCTAATTGTTGATTTTTTTGGAGTAGTTTTTGAAACAAAGAAAATAGGGGTGGAGATGGATATAATTTTACATTTTGAGTGCTCATAGGATGACATCGTACCAAGGTCTGGCAATGTCAATGCATAATGGAATACCAAATTATACAGTGCAGATTATGAATATGTGTGTTACTAGTAATTCAGTCTATAACATTCATGTGAGTTGCAGGTGGCTCAGCTCGGCAAGGCTCAAAAACCTAAGTCGTATTTAGTGACCTTGAGCACACATCATCATAAAACAACAACAACAACAGAACAACAACAACAACAACAACAACAACAACGACAACAACAACAACAACAACAACAACAACAACAACAACAACAACAACAACAACAACAACAACAACAACAACAACAACAACAACAACAACAACAACAACAACAACAACAACAACAACAACAACAACAACAACAACAACAACAAAAGGACACCACCTAAAAAATGTGGACCACTTTTTTTAGTGAATCAAATGTATTCAAATGTGCATATCTTCCAATCCTAATGTTAAAATTCCTTGACTTGACAAAAAACAATTCAATTTGCCTCCACTAAAAGACAGTTGCTTTAGTTGATTTATTTTTCTAAGTGTTCTAGTCCATTTCATCTTAATTTAACTTCATAAAAAGAAAATAACTCATTGAACAAGTTTAATTATGATGAACAATTCTAAAAAAAAATCATGAGAAGCGAAAAGCCATGAATCGATGAGATTCGGCATGATGGATGTCAAACAAGACAACCCAAATTCTCTATTTCAAACATATTTGTAGAAATTAATGTATTCATAAACCTTTCTACATGGTATATATATGTGTAACAAATCTTGTAATGGTTCTACAATTCAACAAACAATGCAAATTAGATGGACTGGAAAAAAAACAACTTAGATCTAAATCTACTTAGATGGACTAGCCATGGGAGCTAGTCATATTAATCCTAACAAGGCTAACATTGTGACTAACATTATGGAGCCAATGTCGACTTACATTGCAAATTCGACAGACATGGGTGAGGTTAAGTGAGCGTTGAGCCCAACAAATTGGTGTTCAAAAGCACCAAAAGCTAAGCTATAAGCTAACCTTGAAGGGGATAAGCAGAGTGCGAGATTGAGTGATTCAAGGATCTCTTACTTAGGTTGGTAATGATGGGAAATACGTCGTGTGAAGTCCAATTGTAGCTACTAATCCTCAAGTTGTTGATGGAAGGAATGATTGATTGAATCCTTAAAAGTTTTAGAAATTGTAAAGGGAGAAGAAACCATACATTCCTAATAAAAATAGTAATGAATTTCTAACTTTCAATGCTTTCACAATAACAACAAATCAAATCAAATCATAATAACACCACACAAAGTGTAGAATCTATAAAAATAATTCACAAAAAAGTAACAATAGTGATAAGTTTGAAGAAACGTCAAAACCTTTGAAGTGAAGTGTTGATCAGTAGATACGCTTCCACCAGGGCCTCCAAATATGGTTTGATTGATCCAATAAAGTATCACCGGATAGACAACAAATAAATTTCAGATTCAAAGAAAATGAAAAACCCAAACAAATTTTAGACTCAAAGCAACAATAGTACAATCAAAATTCATCTTTCACTTTAAAAATTGATTTGAAGCCTTTGTGAATAGATCTTAGCCAGAAAGCCCCCAAATTAGAGAAAGCCTTTAGAAAATGAAGATGAACCAACTCCAAATCTTCTCGTAAAAAAAGTCAGAAGAGAATACTGATTTTGCTTCAAAGATTGAAGAAGAAACAAAATCAGATCAATTGAATTTGAGAAAGCATAATCAGATAAACTAAATCGCATTCGATATTATGTCGAATGCTACCATCACTCTTCAATCCGCGGCTCTTTGAAGTAGTGAAGACGAATCACTTGATCAATCAATGATGATGAAGTGAGGGTTCGAGTAAGAAGGAATTCAATTGAGGGTGAGAGCAGCGAACGCAAGTGTTAAACGAAGATATTTTAGGGTCGAAATGGAAATGGACTAACCTACCCCTTCTTTTGAACGACGAACGCGAAAATAAGTAGAACATAAGTGGCATAGTATTTTTAGTTTTTTTGCTTGAAATCAGAGGAGTAAAGTGAGAGTAAATGTATCCCACATTATTTTAACTCAAACTTTATTATGAAAACTGAAAATCGTTATTAAATATTGTTTCAAATGTCATCAAATAAAACCATTATACTTACATGATTTCGTTCCTCTTTCTATGGTATTTGTTTTTTCAAAAATGTTATCTTAAATCAATTTCTATGACAGCTTTTTAAAATTGTCATAAATTTTGTGTCATTAAAAACACATTTTGTTGTAGTGAATCAAGTTAAGGCTTGTAGATTCTGTAATGGGGTACACATCCTACAGATGCGTGCCTACTTTATGGGAAAAAAACACTGAAGAGGTTAATGCAATGATGAATCAATTTTTGGTCCCCCAAGAAATCAATATAGTAGTAATACTTATTATCCTGGAAAATTGAATCCTAATCTTAGCTATGGTCCAAAAAATCAGAATTTGACCCAAAGCTCAGATACAACCTGCACCTCATTAGCAGCCCAATAAAACACTCAACCTATGAATCCCAATTTAGAGCAAATACTGCATAACTTTATGAGTTAAAGTCATCAAAACTTTACATTGATTTCACATAATCAAATTAAGTCTGACACTACCATAAATGAAATGAAAAATCAGTTAAGTCAAATAAATTTGCAAATAAATAGGTTAAATACTCAATAGAGTGGTCAAGCTAAAACACCTACTCATACCAATGTTGCTCCTACTAATCAAGTACAAGTTAATGCTATATTCAGTGATAAGAAAGAGACACCTATAATTAGTAAGACACCTAAACAAAGTAATAAAAAGAAGCTTCAAAGGGCTATTAAATAAGAAGAAGAAGAAATGATGGCTAATGTCATTCCTACTAGAGAATGGATGACTAAACAATTGAAACATACACCTTTTCTTGAAAGGCTATTCCAATGGTATTTAGCTTGAGTTGAAGCATATGAAAAATCTTTACAAAAGTCTGAATTAATTGATAAAACAAAAATGACAAGATTTTTGACAATTTGAATGAAGACATGTGTTCATATTCTACTGTTCCACAACTGATACTAGGGAGGAAGAAATCAATGAAGATATTCTTAAATTAATTAGGAAGATAGAAATCAATGAACCATTGATGGAATCAATTGTGCAATTCTCTAATTATGATGAATGTTTGATAAAATTCTCTGAATTAAAAGACAAATCTTTAGAAGAATCTAAAGAAAACCTAGGATAAAAAGTGTCTACTTTAATTAAAAAGAAAATACTTGAGAAATGTTTTGTCCAAGGGATGTTCGAAGTTCCTATCTCAATAGAAACTTCTTTAATAAATTTCACTATTTGTGATCTTGAAGCATTAATAAACTTTATGTCACTCAAGTTGTACGAATCAATGTAAATTGGTTCGCAGACCAATACACCTATTAATCTTACTTTATCTAATAATACCATTATTAAACCCTATGGTTTACTAGAAGATATTTTAATCAAAGTTATTGACTTAATATTTCTTGCTGACTTCTATGTTATGGAAATAGGAGACTCAATATCAGCTAAGTCCCCATCTATACTTTTAGGAAGATAATTCCTTAAAACAGCTAAAATGAAACTAGATATCTTAGAAAGAACAATGTCTATGGAGTTTGAAAATAAAATTGTCACTTTTGACTTGAATGATAAATATATCTATGGAAGTTCTGATGAATTTGATAATGAACAAATGAAAATAATGAATTTTTAGAATTAAATCATCATGAAGCTGAAATATATACTATTAATGTAGTAACAATAGAGGATGAAAATGCTAAAAACCACGAACAAGCAAGGTGAAGAAACTGCTAATCAATAAACAATAACCCAAGAATGAAGGGTTAAACAATCAAACAATGTTTAGAATAATAACATAGATGAAATTAAATCTACGAAGAATAAGAAAAAGAAAAAAAAAGAAGAATCCAATGATTGTCAAGCTCGATGATCTAGGAGATATATACATAAACATAAAGGTCAAATGTGCTTAGTACTTTAAAGCTATATGTGATACGTGTTCTAGGGTAAACTACATGCCGATTCATTTTTTCCTTCTCACCCAATTAGAATTAGATTTACATACTTCCAAAAAAGTTGCCCTACCAAATAGGTATTCAGTAAAACTAATAAGTGTGGTTACTAATGTACCAGTTCAAATTGACAAGTATATTATTCCTATAGACTTTTTGGTTATGCAAAATTTCATCTACGAAGATCCTCCATTAATTTTAGGACAACCTTTCTTTGCCACTTCTCAAGCTGTCATGTATACTATAAACAAGACAATTATCTTTTGAGTGCATGGCCGAGCAATCACTTTTTGAAATGGCACAAGAGTGGATAATCCTATACTTAAGTTCATAGAACCAACCTAGAACTGCATGGTTTAGTCAAACCAACGACACTAAAGAAAGGTGCTCTATAAAAGGCAGCCCACACTCTACCTTTATTTTTTATTTTATTATTAGAATTAGTTAGTTGTTTTTCTATTCTCCCAACTCTTGACTCATATAATGGGGATATTTTAGGAATTCAATTCAAGAATAATTTCTTGTAAGGGGGTTGATTGAGCCAATTTATTTTCGTATTATATTGTTTTATGCATTATGATTATTTTAATTTGTTATTTATGGCAATAAAATAAATTATTTAATACATAATTTAGTTCAATTTTGGAATTTTGAATATTTCTACATTTATTAATATATATATGTGACAATTAATTAGGAAAACTGTTTTAATTTAAAAAATAATGGAAGTAAACCAGTGATTCCCCTACGATTTTAGTTTGTATTAGAGCTGGGTAAATTGGCAGCAATTAGTAGAATTTTCAGTGTAAGTTTGGAGTCAGCGATTTCTTATCGAATCACGTTTATAACAAGAAATCTCTGGACAAATAGCCGTGTCAGTTATGTTCATGTCCAATGCTTTTATCAACGATTTCTTAACAAATCCACTTAAACCCTGATTTGCTAGGAATGAGCTTGAGTTCTTAAAAAATAGAACCCCAAATTGCCTCATTTAAACATTCACACTCAAAAACCATTGTACCCTTTTGATCAATAGACCAGTTTAACCTATGTTCATCCTCTTAAAGCTTATTTTTTAGTATTTATAGGTGATTTCCACCTCAATCCTCACAAATTCAACAAAGAATGTGGTGATTTTTTAGAGTATAAAGTTACTTAGGGCTTGAGCAAGAAAGTTCGAATAGGAGCTTGGGAGAGTTCTAGAGAAGCAATCTTGAGTTCAATACTTGAAAGCACCATTTTCAAGAAGATAATCAACTAAAACCCTAACCTATTATAGATGACATTATTGGTTTTTGTTGGTTTTGGATTGATTGTTAGGATATGGACTCAATTTCAATTTCTTTTATATTAAAATGGTTTTAATATAAATTTTTTATTATTATAATACTAGTATAGGAGTGATGTGATGATTTGTTTATCACTATCAAACTTTTGAACTATTTTAAATATATGGTGTGTAGCTTGAATTGTAAACCAAAACTAGTTTGAGAATAAGTTTCAAATGCATTTGGGATTTTGTGAATATTTATTCATTGGCTTGAATTATTTACAAAGATTGTTTTTACCAATGCTATTTTATCAAAAACTTTAATATAAATTTCAAAATCTGAATTTTAAAATGCTTTTCTCTATGATTTCTTATTCTTGATAGATAAGTTGAACTTTATCAAATACATTTCCAACAAATTTGGTTTTAAATGATTTTACATATTAATTATTTTACCTACAATATTCCAAATGGTTGGTAGTTGTAAGGGTAGAAGTTCATGAGAAGAGAAGGGGAAGGGGAAGTTAGTTGAAAAATAAATAACAAAATCTAAAGTTTTTTAAATCAAACCCACATCCATATTGTTCAATACGCTTCGGATTAGACCACAAAGAGAACCTATTCCATCTTCTTATTTTAGTTACAATACTAAGGATGATTATGTGGATGAGGAGGAAACTGAACAAGAGTTATCGATAGAGAAGAAAAACTATCAAATGAGGAAGGAAAATTTTCTCAATGAAAAGGCATACGAAAAACTTAGGGATGATGTAATTAAGGATAGGAAATTGATCCCAGAAAGGGGGTTTAATGTAAAAAATGAATTGAAGTATAGGCCTAGGATCCTAGATATCATAGAGATGAGGAATTTGAGATTACTTACTAGATATTACAACCACCTAGACATAGAGGGTGTTCCTAGTGAACAGGGTTATGAAGCTTTGGTGTGAGAATTTTACGCCAATGCATATGGAAGTGAAAGTAAAACTGAGTCCCGAGTTAGAGGGATGACTGTAGAATACTCCACTGTAAGAATAAATTGGTATTTTAGATTACATAATTTTCTCCAAAAACAAAATGATGAGTACCTCAAACTCATGTATGGAATCAAATACCTTTTCCCCACCGAGACAATAAGGGAAGGTTTAGAAGGAATCCATGGAGATGGATTTATTTTTGGTGGATTTATTTTTGATATGGAGGGGTATCCCAAGCATATAACCATAATGTTTTTTAGGAAGACTAATAAAGCTTGGTGTTATTTAATCAACGTCTGCTTATAGCCGAGCCTACAATATTTGAAATAGTGAATTATAAAGCCGCCCTACTTTACCACATTGTAATGGGTCTAGGATACTTGGATGTTGGCAAAATCATTTATGAATCAATTAGGAGTGCCATAACCACAAAGAAGAACGATGTATTTCTTTTCCTCTTGATGATTACAACCTTTTGTAGGATGGACCAAGTAAACATGGAATACCTCGAGTTGGATATTTTACTAGAGAAGACCATCGCTGATGAGGTAATAGACAGTTATAGTAGAGTGAATAGTTATGAAGACACAAAGGATGAGAGAGAGAAAGATGTGAGATAGCAAGAAGAAAAACTGAATATAGAAGTACAATTGGAGACGACACGAGGAGAATCTTGGAAGAGATGTCGAAATCTCTAAATGATCAAAATATGGAGCAACATCCTAGGGACCATGACAGGCTATATATGGATGATTTGGAGTTGACCTTAATTGGTGCAACTTTGCGTAATCAAATTACCACTCTCCGCAGTCAAGATTTGGTGTTTGAATACCAGAAAGCTTTAGCAAGGAACTTCTCTAGAATGAAGCACACAATGTCAAGGAGAAGTAGATGTGAAGGAGGCACATCAGTTCCTATACCATCTACATAGATGAGATTACCGCTTAACAATAATCTTTATGTTTTGACATTACTTGGTTAGGAATACCACCTCTATAACCTTACTGTGAGCTACCAGTCCCAAACTATTAATCCAGTGGAAGATGATGATGACGCAACTTCAAAATGCTGACATTGAATTCTTTTTCTTCTATCTATTTTCTCTTTCTTTGAGTGATGTTGTAAGATTCCTCTATATGATTTCGACAGTGGTTGTATACTTTGTGTTTAGTGGATATATACATTGTGTTTATGACGATATATTATGTTTACATTCTATTCAATGCCTTTGTATGATATTAATTTCTCTTGTTATATAATGGTGATGTTTATTCATTCAATTATTACGCACTATGTCTTATTATAATTAACTTAATTTCTCGATTATCATATTTATTTTATTTTATTAATTCTTTTGTACTTCACGTGGTATATTTGTTATGATTGAAAATCGGACTATAATTTTACACCTTAAGGACAAGGTTTAAAATGAGTTTGAGGGTATTTTAGGTGAAGTATGGAATTGATGGTAATGAAAGGAAAGAAAGGTAGAAAAAGGTTTTAAATTACTCTTAATCAGATATTCAAGTAAGTTGACGAAAATTTTTTAAAATTTTTTCTGTAATCAAGTAAGTATGAATTTCATTTTTCTTTGTTTTTAGTTAAGAAAAGAATGAAAATGAATATATATATATATATATATAATAGATTTTGAATTAAAGTGAGAAATGAATTTAATGATAGAAAGAATCAAGATGGTTTTTAAACCCTTTTTTGATTAACTTGCTACTTGATGTGAACATTAAATTAAATGCCTTGTGTTAGTCATAATAGTAGGTAGTAGATCGAAACAATAGTGCAAGATGGACAAGATAGATTTCTATGAATTTTATGATATAAAAGCTATTGATTAAGTATTTTTATAGTATATATAATGCTATTATGCCACAATTAAAAGAAGAAATGGGTTAGAAATCTATGAAATCATAAAAGTTTGAAAGAATACTTTCTTCAATTTTAATGGATAGTGAGAAGTGTTAACAAGAGTTTAAAAAATAAATATATAGAGAATCCTATTGTTTTGTCAAATATATAGAGAATCCTATTGATTCCAAAGGAAATGGAGGAGGGAATCTATAGTGAAAAAAGTGAGAATATCCAAAGGAAATGGAGTAAGGACTCAAAAGTAAAAGTAAATGAAATACATGAAAAGGAAATAATTAGAATGGGTTAGAAAACATAATTATAATGAGAGATAAAAAGAAAAGATGGATTTTCTTAAACTATTCAAATAAAAAGATTTAAGTCGAGCACTTGAAAGTAGAGTTGAATGAAATATTTCTTAATCTAAAATGTTATGAATGACATATTCAATGGTATCTTGGCAAAATACCTATAGATTTTGATTGTGGTACTATTATAAAGTATTTTCTAAAGCTAAGATCAATCTAATGGTTTTTATGTTTTGAGATTCTATATTAGTTAGTAAGCTTGATGCTTGTCATAAGAGATTGAGAAAACCTATATTGTTCACTAGACTTGGCAATGAACTTTAAATATTCAAGAAGTGCTGCATTAGGTGGTTGAGTTATCATTGATGAATGTTTTATTTTGACTAAACCATTCTATTCTATCATAACTTTTATTTACTTAGGGGTAATATATTTTCATTTGAAAATCACTTCTATTTTAAAATTTCTATTATTTGAAGTTAAGATGAATTAGATTGAAATCAGTTGATAAGGAATGAAAAGAGAATATGATTGAGAATATTCCTTTGCTCGGGATAGCAAAATGCTAATTTTAGGGTATTTGACAACAATTCGACACATTTTATAGTGTAATGTATGTTGATTTTAGGCATAAATGATGATATTACACTAGACATTCTTTTGTTTTTGTGATTTCAAGTTTTAAATAGGATAATGAAGAAATGAAAAAAAAAGAAAGAAAAGCAAAATAGTCAACATGAAAATGTATCAGAGAATCCACGTCGATTTGGAATGACACTAGGATCGCCATATAAATCAACAGTGGAAGAAAGCTAACAAATCCACAACGAATTAAAGAATGAAATATAAATTGCTAGCTGAGTCGGTAGAACACTGAGAGCTAAACTCAGTGATTTGCTCAGCGATTTCTGTATAAGTTAGGAATCGCTGAGGTCGGCTACGAGTTTCTTAGATTAATATGAAAAAATTGAGTTTATCTATGATATGTATAAGTAGAGAAACTCTCCTAACTCTCTTCCTTTTATTTTTAACTTTTGCTCTAGTTTTATTTTTAACTTTTGCTCTAGTTTAGTTTTAAGGTATTTATTCATTCATTATGTCTTTTAATTATATTTATGCATTTGTTTATTTCCAGCATCAGTGAGTAGCTTATTAATTTAAACAAACCCTTGATAATGTAGTACATTTTGGATTACTAGATAGTTATAATTAAGGAATCACGTACTTAATTCTTTAAATCTATTCATACACGTCAATCACAGAATTAACAAGTTGTTTATGCGTATTACAACTAAAGGAGATTATTCAACATGTATAGTTGCAAATGTGTTAAATTATATTATGATTCTGAATCTATGTCTATAGTTATTGATAATAATTATAGAAGTAGTAACTATGATTAATCTATAGGGCATTTTCTGAGTGGATGTCTTAAGTGATTGTGTTCTAAGTTGATTATTATGCGGATTCAGTAATATTAGCTCATATTAGGCATGATTTTCATTGAACTTAATACTATTGTATTTTTGTGGTGTTGCATTCTATCCAATGGATAGATTTGCAATGATAAGAATGTGGCATTTCCATTGTATTAAGAAAAATCGTTGGCTGGCTAAATGCTATCAACCTATTATGAAATGAGATTCAATGATTCTAAGATTCCATGTTTTATAATTATAACTATAGTATGAAGTAATATGGTGTTCTTATGTTTGAAAGTAATCCAAATATATTATATTGTTTAGTAGGGGTTTGTTTATTTATTTTGAAATGCATGTTAATATTGTTTAGTTTAGTTTAAATTTGATTTGCTTAAATTAATACAGTTAGTTTGGTTATTTAAGTTAGTAATCATAATTGTTAAGTTCTTTAGTATTTAATTCTTGCTTAACTAGATTAATTAATTAATAAAACTAATAAAAAGTTACTTTCCTTTGAGATTTTGAAAATCCCTGTAGAGACGATATCCCATTTACTACTAATACAAGTTAGTAGTAAAATACGGGAAATTATTATGCACGCTCAACACATGTCATTTTCTTGCGCCATTATTGGGGATTCTTAGATAATTTTTAATGGATTATAGATGTTGTATGGTTTACACACTTCGTCATATTAACTCAACAAGATCTTTACATCCATTTAATCCTGAAATTGATAGAACTTTTAATCAAAGTTGAAGACAATAACAACTCAGGGAAAATTTAGTTAATAGGATGCAAAACAACAATAATGATATTAGTGACAATGTCATTAATAATGACAATGATAATAGAGTTTGAACTTAGGAGTGATTTCATGATGAAATGAAGAGAAAAAGCATAAAAACACACTTGACGCCACAGAGGACACAATTGATGCCGTGGGATGTGAACATGAGGCATGGAGATCAAAGAAAGAGATGTTATAGAGGTGACGCAGTGGCGACACTATGGGTTAGCAAACATAGGGCCAACCAGTTACATAGGGGCGCCAAGTCTACTAAGAGGATAAAATACACATGAAAGATTGAGGTTGTGGCGGCATTGTGACTTTACACATGGAGCGTGGATCACTTACAGACAAGTTGGGAAAGAAAAATAAAAAGTTTTGGAATTCTAGTTTGTTTGGGATTATTAATTATGGTTTCTAATTGTGTTTTTAGGAGTATTAGGAGTATGAATAAGCAGTAGAACGTGGTAAACACAAAAGGATCATATAATAGGAGAGAATACCATAGATGATCATATATTTACATTGGATTTGAGTATTGAGAAGAGTTTTGAAGTTGATACATTGAAGACTCCAACTGTTGTGATTCAATATAGTTAAAATTAATTGATTTTATCTTTCATTGCAATGAATATCATGATTTGCATGTTTTTGATGATGAAGTGTGAGTAGTCAATTCATTTTAGGGATCAATGGATCCTTTAGTATAAATACTATGCAAAAACACATGAATTGATTATAATATTTAGAAGTGCAATAATTAGAATTTATGTTTGATTCTATGCGTAATGCTACATCACATGTTTGTTGATTAGGGGTTTTATGAGATACCGTGACCATTGGATCTTTTAAGTCGGATATGAATAACACAACCATAAAATTTATGCATCGACGGATAGTTCTTAATTACGGAGACATGGATAGTAAAATTAAGTATTCATGAGTATAAAGATTTGGTACTTAATGTATGTGCGACTTATGTTATTCACACCGATAGGTGGAGTTCTAGTTTGCATATTAAGATCTTTTCCACTACGATAGTTGGTTGAAGTGAATACTAAGGAAATCTATCTATTATAATAATGCATTACACATACATATGAAAGATGAAGGAAGAGTGATAAGGGAAGCATAATAATTCATTACCTAAGTGAAGTTGTGAATTACGAGTTTTCTCAATATAAGAATACAAGTTAATTTATATTGTTTTCTATAATAGAGTAGTTCAGTTTAAATCAAAACAAAAAAGACCTTCTTAATAATATAGTGAACTTAACTAAGTAATCGTGTCCAGGTAAACCTATCCCAGAAGAGCGATATCCATAATCAACATTTGTTAATCACATTATTACTATAATTGGACCATTATACTTGTAGTAACGATCAATTATCAAATCTCGAGGAAGATAAAATAACCAATCTTGTGCTTGATCTTTCAATACAAAAGTAAAAGCTTTAAGTTTGACTTGTTCTAACATGCAGTCTTTAGGTTTCATCCCATTGATTTGTGTTGGTATTACCTTATAAATCTCCAGGGGTCTTCATTGCTTTTACAATGGAAGTTTGGTAAAGGACTTATAAATCCAAATTTTAGTTCAAATTCAGGAAATCTCCCAAGATAGGCAATACACATCGGTTCATAAGCAGAGATATTTTGATTGGCTTGCCTAAAAGTAAGTTCCCTATTATCATTATTATTATTAATACTATCAAGGTTATTATTGGGTTCCATTATGGTAGCTTGGTGATCTCTACGCTGTTATTGTCTTAAATTATGATTGAAAGTCTTATCCACCTCAGGATAAAGTGGATGTAAGGGTCATATGAAATTAAGATGACGAAGTGGTTAGACCATACAAAGTCTAAAACTCATGAGAAATTATGAAAACTCCCTGGCAATGACACGAAAAATTAACGCATGTCAAACCTGTATAATAAGTTTCTCGTATATCCATATTTTTTTATAGTAGTCATAAGTGCGATCGTCTCCACATGGATTTATCAAACTTCTCTAGGAAAAAAGTCTTTCAATGATTTTTATTATTTTTTACTTTTTTTAATTAATTTAAGTGAAATGGGAATTAAAATAAGTAATTCAATCTATAATACTGCAATAATGAACTAAACTAATTAAACTAACTTAACTAACTTACTTAAATAAATAACTTAAATAAAACAATTCAACTTAACTAATATTGAAATCAAATCAAATCAATAATGAATAAATATCTAAACAAACATCTAGAACACTGAAACATCAATCTGTTTTGCATCCAAATTTGTTACTTGAATCATATAATAATTGGCATACTTTAAAAAGTATGATAGATCATTAAACTCTAATCATAAGTAAGTAAACAACCCTTATCACGCCATTAGTGCTCCTAATACAAGTGGAAAAGCTAATTTCTAATTTTATTGAATTAACCATTTGAATACACAAAAAATTAACTTTAGGCAATAAAACTGCATCACATTTTGTGAAAACTTCGAACTACTAAATTTAATACCTTCAAAAAGCCACTTCAATATTAAACTTAGATCTCAATTCACCTAGGACATCTAAACGGTAATACACATTTCAAACAATCCTAGTTACTAGTTTATACTAAATATTGAATCCAAAAATCATAATATTTATTATAGACTCTACATGCAATACAATTTTTCATGATTAAAACTCGGAAATAATAATCTATTAAATCAATAAATTAAAGAATACAATTGGTTTAAATCTTAAGCACAAAATTATCTCATCATGACTACATCACAAAACGGATCAAATTCATGTTCAAATTTTGTTTAGATTAATAAACTACTCGTTCATATTAATAATAAACATTGCAATGAAGCAAATAAAAGACATAGATAATTGCCTCTGAATACATACTTCGAATCTTCAAATCGTCTCCAATAGTAATGAACAATAAAGCAATAAACTAAAATAATAAACAATGGCTCTAATAGCAATAAAATATCGATCTAAGTACTCAAGGACAACTGATTTCATAGCCCCCTAGTCATATATATAGTATTCTAGGTAGTATATATTCCAAACTAACTCAAACGTCTCATGGTTATCTAAAGTTCTCAAAATTGAACCCAACTATTACTCAGCGATTCCACTTATTACTTAAATCGCTAAATTTTTTTTTGGAAAACTGCTTCTGTGATCCATCGATCCGAGTAGCGATTCCTAGTGCAAATCCCAAATCACTAATGATTCGCTAGCATTAAATTTTAGTTCTCTTATGATTTGCCGATGATTCTTTGTATACTTTTTCCACTCGATTAAATCTTTCATATTCTTTCCATTTTACTCCGTTTCATCAAATATTCCAATTATTACGTGGAATAACAAAAATAAAAGAAAACTCAATGTAATATAATGTTTTACAAGTAAAACTACCCTAAAATATATTATAAAACAATGTCTAATTATTGACTTATCAATACCCAAGGCTAATAGAAATATTAATTAAGTGAAATGAAATTATTCTAATTCGAAGTACATCTTTGGAAATATCAGTCATGAACATATTTTTCTTAAACAGACTTTGCAATTGAAATAAGCTGAATCTCATATTATCATTCGAGTGTAAAGAAAATTTGTGATGCGAAGCTCACATGATGAGTACTGTTTGTTTTCCATTTTTACTTAACCAATGTAGTCTCATCACCATCAAAACCTTCCACTACCTTGTATCTGCAATAGTAACCATGCAAAGCATTGATACAAATGTAAAAGACTAGGAAATGCAAAACTGGTTAAATTCTGCAAAGGCAAGGTGACAAAACTAACATGTAATACATCATATGGTCATCAATCTTTTATATTAAATGGACAAGCAAAGATTACGTTTGCACACCATTGCTAGAGAACACTCTTTCATGCCAAATAATTAAAAGAGATTATCAATATTATATTCACAAGGATAATTATTTAACATTCAGTAAGATGTTTTCTTTGAAAACTTACACACCTTTGCATGACTGATCAATGTCTAGTCCTCCACATCAACAACTTAATTTGAAGAAAATACTCATATGTTCGAGAAGTTCAAGGCCAAATCTAAACATCTATATAACCAATACGTATCTACTTCAAGCGAAATGAAGTTCCCAATCTACATATGCACAATATACTTGCCCATCTTAGGAGGAAGGTACTCCAAATTAACACACATGGTCTTTCGATAGTTGAATGCATGTATAAACCAATCGAAATCTGCATGTACATAAAATAAGCTAGTGAATTAACAAAATAAGCAAAACAGAACAAATTGGATATATCTAACATTTCTCTAAACATCTCGCAGCACACAATTCAACCCTGAAATTGTTTTGTAACCATTACCCATACTGTCCACATACTAATTCTCAGGTCCTGGCCTTATACAGAGCCACACAAGATATTACATTTCGTAAAATGAATGAATACTTTGTGCAAACATAAGCTTTATTTTAGAGAATTTGTGTAAACTTAGTATTTTCAAAATAAGTATCGCGACTGTATTTGCAATGGCGTTTACTTTATAGTGTTATATGTGATGACCCTCAGTCGCATAGCCCAAACCGTCACCTAAGGCCCGATATCTGAATTACGCCTAGGTAACAGTTTGGTACAACTATTTCAATTTTTGGAACATCATATACAAGACATATGGATAAAAAGTGCGAAAGATAAATATGTATAATCCATATGTAAAATCTATGAAGATCATATATGGGCCCATGAATCCCTAAAACATCTCATTTTTCCCAAAAGACTTCCAAACACTAAAAGCTTTCAAATACTCCCCGAAAGCTTCCAAATGATTCAAGCTAGGATGAAAAGGGTTCAGCTACCCAATAACCTATTTTAAGTTACAACTCAATTTGAAGTATTCAAAAAACCAAATATGGATAGAGTAGTAGAAGCATTCAAGACTCACATACACTATGAAATGCTTTATGATGTCACCATTCCATTTTCGCGATCTAAAATGGAGGTGGAAGACCCTTAAATGTAAGTAGGTTAAGCTAAAAGGGACAACAAAGCTTAATAAGAGGAAAATCTTGCTCAAATATCAAATACACAAGTACTACTTTATAATTATGCAAGATCTAACATGAAGTTGATACCAAATCACAAAGCATTGAGTAGAAAAGCATGGAAGTAAGATTCATGTCTATAAGCGAGCGAGGAGCCATCCATTCCATTCATTTAAGGCAAGTTCCAAGATTCAATAAACAATAACAAGAAAAAGATTTTCAAATCATAAGTGAAATCAAAGCATTCATGCAAAAAGGTCCACAAGAGATATACAATAAGAAAATAAGTAATAATATAAGGTCGTTGATTCATTCAATGCATATTAGCAATTAACTTGATTTTGATGACTGATTCCCCTATACTCAAGATGAAGATCAATAGTGAACCGAATGGCAATTATGTCCCCTCAATGGTCCTATCAAGCCAATAGTAAGTTCCTTAAAGCTGTCGCAGGTATGTGAACGAAAATCACTTAAAGTTTCCATGAGAAGTTGGACATCACTCATGTCCTTAGTAATTAGTCACGAGGATTTTTATGAGGAAGTAACCTCACCTCCTTAACTAGGGGGTAATCCCAACTACTTATCTAGGAAAGGGTAAATCTATCTTCTTATCCAGGAGAAAGTAATCCCATCTCCTTATCCGGAAGGAGGTCATCTCAAGTTTGGTGCAATGCACATAAATCCCATGGATAAGTAAAATCAAGTCAATATCATAATGCAACCCATTCACAAGTTTTGAGTATCGTTAATCCTAGTTATCTAATGACATTCTATATTTGATACTTGGGCGAAGCTCCCCACTTACCTTAACTTGAAGCGATATCTACTCCCTGGCCTTGCGCGCTCAATGCTATATGTGAACTATCTTGCAAATCTAAACAATTCAAGACATGTCACATTAATGAAAAGTCATATTTCAAATCCTAATTTACCTTTATATTTACTTTAGGGTCCCACTAGTGTGGGTCGTGTTGGCCCTCTTTTGCCTAGTGCTAGGGTCGAGAGTTAAGGCCCATCCGATTATTCCCTCGTGGAAGTAGTAGCGTGCCCTATTTAAATTCAAAGGCATAACTCCTTTGCATGTTTATTATCTATTTTTATATTATTTAAATATAATATCTTATACTATTATTATTATTTTAAGGTCCATGTAAGAATTGGATATGAAACCTGATCTAAATTCTGGTCTAGCCCTTGATTAGGGTGGGTTATGGGTCAAACGATCCTTAGTTTGAGGTCCAGGGGCTAAAACTGACATCTTGTTTAAGGACCGGTTGTCATTTGACCCCTGGTATCACGTGTGGGCATTGGTGGGGGGAGCATCACCGCCCTGTTTAGGAGTTCTCGGTGTTGCTGGCACCCTTGCTAGGGCAGGCCTAGGGTTGTCAGCCCCTAGGCAGGGCTTCCTTGATGCAGGCCACCCCCTTTTTTGGGTTCCTTCATCAATTCATCAAATTAAACACAAAATAAATTGTTCACCACCACTAGTGACTTAAAACCATGTTTCTAATTCATCATAACAAGAAAAGAACCATGATTCTAATTCATCACAATAAGAAAAGAGAATATAGGGAAGATGATTGGGTTTTCTATGACTTAGTGTGAACAAACAACACATGCTCATGATTGACATAGTGAATTATGTTGTTTGGCAATGTGCCTAAATCCAAGACAGAAAACATATAGATTTTACTATTTAGTGGATTACACCAATTCCAAGCCTCCAACTGTCTCACTCTCAACAACTAATCAAGACATTACCAATTTAATGGTCTACCCTACTTATATAGTCTAGGGTATTATAGTGCTATTAGGAGACGAAAACCATGTTATTTTAGGAGTCTACTTTACTTGATAATTAAGTTAAAATAACCCAAACCCATCTAGTTTAAGTACTGAACCACTTTAAGCCAATATCAACAAGTCTCCACCTTGGCTTGAAGTCTTTAACCTCCATAAAAAAAATCACTCTTTAAATGCCCCTTGAGGGCCTTCAGTGTCTCCAAACTTCATTAAAGTGCAAACAACCCTAAACTTGCCTTCTAGAACTTCACATTAAACCTTATTTTTCACGCTGAGTGCTAATTCGACCAGATCCGCATAATCGTATATGTCCAAAGTATTTATCTCCTTCCTCGGTTGGTCCCTCATAATACTATATGGCTGATCATTAACAGGTGTCTCCGATATCTGATTGGTGTCTTACGTTCCACCATCACTCGGCTGCCTCATGGAAAATAACATCCCTATTTATCAGAATATTTTTTTTGTTGGTGTGCCCTATGTCAAACATTGTTTCTATTATTATTTTGGTTAATATGATGCATGATTCATTTGCTATTATTATAATTGGTTTGTATGTTTACACAATAAGGTCCATGAATGTTTACATAAATATCATAAATGTCCCTAATCGGTAATTATATTGGGAGCTATAATGAATTAAGACTAGTATGATTCTTGATTGATGATCATGTGTATTGGGATACAAATGAAGTTCATGAGTACTTGTTAGGGAATAATGTACTCGACCGACCCGCTATGAGAACACCACATGGATTATGTCATAGGTGTTACTCATGATAGGTATATCTTTAATACTTTGACTTGAGATTACCGTAAACTTCTTCATTAGGAGCATAATGGTGTAATAGCTCATGTAATAGCTCAACTAGTAGTACTCATTGGTACAAACCTTGTTGGTTGTGAACTACGTTACATTGACCTCATATAATAGGTCAGTGCACATAACACTTCGGTAATACCGTAGTTGGTAGCAGGTTTTGCCAGATCAACTCCATGTAGTAGGTCAGTGTCACTAGCTAGAGAGATGCCGACTTCCCTAGGTCCCATTTCCTTATACATCACACACCTCCTGATGAAGTCAAGGAACCTATACACAAATTGTACTTGACATCACCAATATTTTACATAAACATAAAATTCAAGGATTGACACATTGTTTACACAAAGCACCAATAATTTCGAGTACAAATCACCAGCCACTACATTAATAACATGCTATTTATACCATAAATAATCAAGAAAGATATTGGACATGAATATGAGGCAATGATAGCAAAACAACAAAATGCCATGATTATAAGAATTCATAAACTAAGGTAAGTCACATAAGCCATGACATTAAGAGTACAACCAGATAGTCAATTTAAAGACTGTAAAACAAAAGATAATTAGGAATGAAATGGAGTGAAGTAAATAATTTGTTTACTTACATCAAAGCACATAATTTTTAGCTTAAACTGGCTTTTGACCATTCTAAACTCGTGTTCCACACACCCTATGTCCTTTCTAAGCTTTTGAGGTGTCCTACCAAATCTAATTTACTTTGTTTTAAGTTGGTTAAATAGTTTTAAATCCTAATCGTTCAAAATCATCCCCCTTAATACCTTGTTTATGTTGAAATTTACTTTATTAAAGAAAGACAGTTTTGGTGCAACAATTTGTGAGTTAATTCCAATTACCAAAACATCGAAATTATGTATTATATTCGAAAGAGAAGTTTTGGAGCTATGTATTGGCTTTGTAGAACTATAAGATTTGCATAATTTCGATAAAAAATGAGGTAGATATGGAAATTTTACCATAATGACTCAAAACAATTTTATATTCCGACCAACAACTTTGAGAAATTCATTTCTCCTAAACCATAGCATTAAAAATCATAATTATTTTAATGAAACCTACAAACATATCCTAGAACATCAAGTTAAAAGATGAGCTCAATCTAATAAGAAATGAAGGAGTTCTTCTCAAAACAGCAAGGCATTCTCAAAACTGTAAATCCCAAAATTTCAGATTCATCACCAAAGTTGCGGAGGATTTTTAGGCATAAAAATACTCAAATTTCAAAATCTTTATGGGGGCAAAAGTTATTTCCCTTTTATTAAGCTTTTAAAAGCCACCATGATAATTCCATCTTGATTTAAAAGGAGGAAGTTATGGCAAAATTACAGAGACTGGTTCGTAACAATAACATTCATTCATTCAATATTGTTCACGTACACTATGAAATTGAAATTTAATAACTTTATAGTTTTAAACCCAAATTGAAATTAGGAATTCAAAAGTCTATTATTATTTTTAAATAAATAAATAAATAAATATATATATATATAAGTGAATTTTAGAAAATCATTTTCATATGATTGATAACCTAATTTTGAGTAAACTTTGGAATTTCAAAATTTAATACTTAAGACTCCATCTATACTTCAATTTTGATTAAATTAAGCTTAAAAACCTTCTCAAATTAGTTTTAAACAAAAGCATTTTGATTACCAATTAATTGCTTCAAATTCAAATTTAAGAAGATGAGATTTATTACCTAGTGTGTATAATTGTTCCTAGGACTTGAATCTCCCACTGTAGTTGATGAATTCTCCTCCAACTTGATGAATTTTCTATCATCAACCACAATTTCCAGCATGTCTTAGCTCTGAATTTTTATTTCAAAGTTCTGTTTCTTGCATGTTAAGATCAAGCTCTAAGTCTTATTTATATAGTTTTAATGCCCATCAATGGCTTCCATTTGTTCCTACCAATTCCATTAACTCTTATCTACAAACACACATTCCTACATAAATCTCATAAGATTCTATTCTAGTGCAAATCTCGAGGAAATCAAGTGCTTCATTAATTTTTTATCCAATTATAAGCATTTGTAATCAATTGATTAAATTAATTTAACTTATGTACCTTTACACATATGGTTAATGAAATTAGTCACATAATTAACACATTTTGTTGTCCCACTAACTCCTGACTATCCGACATCTGGTGCCCCGACCTCTGCATGCATTTTGTGGTGCGTTCCTACTCGCACTCTGAATTTGTGCACAAAGAAAAAAAATAAACTTTTGGGTATAATGTACACACATACATCACACTAGGCATCCATCGATTCAAAAATAATATATTTTTCGATTTTTTTTTGTCGAGTGTTGGACCGTAGCCACCCTCGAGCCACATTACAGGTCGGTGATAATGATTTGGGACTAATTTACTATTAGTAAATTTAGGGCCGTTACAATCATCCCATCTAATAGAAATCTTGTCCTTGAAATTAATTCTAACTTAATCATTATTTTCTCACAATTTAGGAAACTTCCATTTTCATTATAAGAACACTAGTCAAAATCTCAAATGATATTTTCCCCAAAGCCCTTCATTCTCAACTACCATAGGTGGATCCACAGACTATTCAACCTTGGTTTACATATCTTGATGGATGAGTCTAAACTCAGCAACCGTGCACACATCACAATTATATACTGCACTTTGGTTAGTACTCAAAGGCAATTTTACTAAGCATAACTTGATAGGGAGTTCTAAGTGTTTCCTACTTAGATAAAACTACTTCTATTTATTTTATCAAATTTTCGTTTTGTAAAATACGATCTAAGTCGGCTCAGCCTCAACAGTCCAATCATAAGCTCTTTTGTTGGTCGGAATTGCAAACTACTATTATGCGTAAAGTAAACAGTCTATGTGCATAGAGCGATTAAATAATCAAACTCACCCTTAGTACAGTCTGGGACTGCCTTTGGGTTTGGTCTTGCCACTGTATGGGCTTTCTCTGTAGCTTGTGGTTGTGGTGCTGCTCGCTGAAAGCTCACTGACTGCGGGCACTAGATAATGTTGTGTCCAATCTGACCACACTTGTAACATGTCGGCTACCTCCTCTACTTTAGAAATCCTTTATGGCTCTATATCAGGCGCTGCTCCTATCTTAGTGCATCTCACCCTCGACTTCTAAACGTTTGCTGAGTCTGCAGAGACGATATTGCTAATCTAGTCGGAGGTGTGGCTGAGGCACAACTGAGGTAGCTGATGCCGCTGATCTTGTACTAGGGGATCCCTCATTCTATCACCTCCGTCCCTTACCTATTTGTCTCTTCTTAACATTGAACTTTTGATTTGTAGATGTTGGCACTATTAAGCTGATATTCCATCGTGCTCTAAAAGTCAATCATGACCGAGAATCAGCTTCTACCTAAGTATCATATATGTATTCATATATAACATAACATGTACATATATAATTCCCCAACACTTTCTAAGTCAGGATCGTTTGGTTTCTACTTCTAAAGTTGATGTTTTATTTAAGTTTTGTTTGATACTTATTAAGAACATTGGATCTGATATCGACTGTGATGACACATTTCCCTAAATAGAGTACTATTCAATCTAATCCCGTCATTAAGCCCTAATCCACGTCATGTAGGACTTAACAATGTATTTGTCAGCCTTTTGTTTCATTCACGTCGTTATTCGTGTTCAGGATAAGTATTATTCATTTCTCTTTAGTAGTGATTTTTAAAAGTTAATTAAAACTTATTATCATTTCAACATTATCAGCAGAAAACTTAATAAAATTTGTGGAAGCATTATAAAGACACATAATGTGGAAACCAGGTAAAAAGAGGATTACACATAGTTAAACCAAGTAATGCATGCATTAGTCGGGGAATTAAGTCTTTCAACCCAAAAATAGTTAAAGACGTAAATAATATAAAAAAATATAAAAAACCAACATAGTTGATAATGAAAGCACGCCATAGGTTCGAAGATAGTCGTCGATCTTCTCATTGCCCGACTTGCTACTTGATGTATCTGTACTCACCATCATAAAAAGGATAATAAGTACACTAAATTAAAAGTAATTCCTAAAGATACTTGTCCACATTTCCAACCATATTAAAAAGTATCTAAAAGCATAAAAATAGCGAAGGAATGTTGAAATAGGGATATGCTAGAAGATACCATAATTAAATAAAATGAAACTGACTCGAGTATTAGTATTGATTTAAGTTATGACATTTAGTCAAACAAATTTCATGTAATAGTTCAACTAATTCATGCACATTGGTACTATCGTTATTGGTTTTGAACTATGTTATATTGATCTCATGTAATAGTTTAGTGCACATAGCACTTCGATTTTACCCTATTTTGTCCCAGATTTCGCCACATCAGCCTCATTGGGTATTTTGTGTCACTAGCTAGAACGATGCCGACTACTTTGGGTCCCATTTCCTCATGTGCCACACACCTCCCAATTAAGTCAGAGAACCTAGAAAAAAGTTCTACTTTGACATCATTAAGATTTTACATAAACATGAATTCAAGGATCGACATATTGCTTACACAAAACACCAATAATTTTGAGTACAAATCATAACCAACTAAACTAATAGCATGCTATTTATACCATAAATAACCAAGAAAGATATTGGACATGAATATGAGGCAATGATAGCAAAACATCAAAATGCTATGAATATAAGAACTCATAAAATGAGGTAAGTCACACAAGCCATGACATCGAGAGTATAACCAAATAATCACTCCAAATGACTATAAAATAGAAAATAATTGGGAATAAAATGGAGAGAAGTACCCAACAATTCTTCTTACATCAAAGCACACAATTCCTAGCTTAAATTGGCTCTTGATCACTCCAAACTTGCGTTCGACACCCCTTAAGTCATCTCTAAGTGCATAAGGTGTCCAACAAATTTAATCTAACTTGTTTTAGGTTGGTTAAATGGTTTTCAATTATACTTTTTCCAATAAGCCCCTTAATACTTTGTTTATGTTGAAATTTGCTTTATTAAATATAGACAGTTTTGGTGTAACAATTTGTGAGTTTATTTCAATTACCAAAACATTAAAATTATGTATTCTAGTCCTGAGAGAAGTTATTAGAGCTATGTCTAACCTTTTAAGAACTATAAGGTTTGCATAATTTTGATAAGAAATGGGAGAGATATGGAAGTCGTACCATAATGACTCAAAATAATTTAATATTTCGACTAGCATTTTTGAAAAATTCATTTCTCGTAAACCATAGCTTCAAAAATCATCATTTTTCTTATCAAAGCTCACAAACATATTCTAAAATGTCATGCTAAATGATGAGCTCAATCTAATAAAAAGTGAGGGAGTTATGCTAGAAAGACAATATTAAAATTGTGGATCTCAAAATTTCATATTCATCACCAAATTTGTAGAGGATTTTTAGATATGGAAACATTCGAATTTCAAAACCTTTCAATAAGAAAAAGTTGTTCCCCTGTGAGTTAGCTTTCAAATGCCATTAGAATGAGTCCACTTTGATTTAGAATGAGGAAGTAATAACCACATTACATAGAATAGTTGATAACAATAACATGCATTATTCAATATTGTTAAAGAACCATATAAACTTAGAAATTCAACAACTTTTTGTTTTAAACCTAAGTTGAGGACTTTTTAATAGTTGGATTATCAGCTCGAAATGAGGAATTCAAAAATGTTGTTGGTTTTTGAAATTAGAAAAATCTATATAACTGAATTTTAGAAAATTAGTATCATATGATTGAAAACCAAATTTTGAGTAAACATTGGAATTTAAAAACTCAATACCGAAACTCCATCTATACTTTGATTTTGATTGAACTAAGCTTAAAAACCTTCGCAAATCAGTTTTGAACAAAAGCCCTTTAATTACCCATTTAATCGCTTCAAATTTAAATTAAAGAAGATGAGATTTGTTACCAAGTGTGTATAGTTGTTTCTAGGAATTAAATTTCTTACTTTAGTTGATGAATTCTCCTCTAGCATGATGAATTTGCTATCATCCACCATAATCTTCAACAAATCTTAAGCTCAAAATCTTTATTTCAAATTAATGTTTGTTGCATGTAAGATCACGCAATAAGTCTTATTTATATAGTTTTTAATTTTCATCAAGAGCACACACACATCTTAATACCTATCAATTGCTTATATTTGCTCCTAACAATTCCAACAATTCTTATCTACTAGCACAAATTCCTACTTAAATCTCACGAGATTCCATTCTAGTGCGAATCTAAAGGAAATTAAGTGGTTCATCTATTTTCCAACCAACTATAGGCATTTGTAATCGATTGATTAAATTAATGTAACTTAGGTACTTTTATACATATGGTTACTAAAAATTAATCAAATAATCAACTCATTTATGGTCCCACTAACTCCCGACTATTCGACATCTGATGCCCTGATCTTTCTGCACGCATTTTGAGGTATGTTCCTACTCGCGTGCCGAATTATTGAATAAACAAACTAAATAAACATTCGGGTATAGTGTAGATACATACATCACACAAAACATCCATCACAAACAAAAAAATATATTTCTCAATTTTCATGTCAAGTGTTGGACCATGTTCCAACTATCGGGCCACGTCACACATCCGTGACCCTAATTTGGGACTAAGTTACTATTAGTAAATTTTAGGCTGTCACAAGTACCATATTTCTCTTACCAATGCCATAATATTTTCCCTATTTTTCATGTTCAACATTCAAGCATCTGCCTCAATAGGATTCAAATCTCCATAAAATTGTAGTACATCATATTTCATGAACTCCTTATGTATCCCACCTTTTCGGTATGCCTTGGTATCTCCATCAACTACGGGTATGGTCGCTGCAACTACTGCTGTGACAAAACTAGCTCATTCTTCCATGAAATGATCCTTGTGTATATCTGCTAGTGCAAGATTAAGCCCTGGCCTGATGGGTGCTTGCTCGACTACCCTAGTATTCCTTTGATGATGCAATTATTCCAAAATATGTGCTATGTTCCTTTCTTAAGACTGGGCTAGATCTACCAACCTCTCATTCTGTATGGAAGCTATGTCTGGAAAGGCTTTCTAGTGTGTCTTAGTCATAGCAAATATGTGTTGTTCTATTTGACTACGCCATTTCCTTTCTTTTATTTCTAGAGTTTCCCTTTAGTTGTAGGAACTCTCCCTATGGATGCTTATATTGCATTGTGGAGCAACGAAAATGGATTAGTACTGTAAGATAAAAAGTAGGCATGCATATGTAAACGCTATATATATTATAACACAAATCAAATAACATTATACTAGTGTTTTATTTCATTTTCTTAATCCCATCATATCCTAAGATTGGTCATTTGTGCACATTAAGTTGACTTGAACTAAAGTCCAATACATTTGATTTGTTTGAATTAAACTTGAACTTTACATTTAAAGGCACTTCATACTTAGGCTTCACTAACATAACTTTTCCTTGGGTGATCCTAATACTCTAATACCAACTATTATAACCATCACCTGAACTAGGGTCCATCACCCAAGCTCGATACGGGGCCTTAGTAATGTCTCGCACACCTATTTCAGCTTGTGGAACATCATATACCAGACATACGGATAACAAGTTGACAAGTGATTATTTTGACTTATATGTAAGGTTAGTTTAGTAGTATATTTAGTATAAATATCCATAAATAAGCTATAATTATTTGTGTTTATGCATTTTTAGGTAAATAAGGCATAAAGGAAGGAAATAAGAAAAATGAGAAGAAACGAAGCTAAAACTCACCAAAGTGTGGTTGGTGCCATGACATGAAGGTGTAGCACTGTGGAAAGTAAAGGGATAATGTGGAAGATCTAAGCAAGATATAGGAGATAAGACAAGTGAAGAAAATGAGAAAGAGAGGTTGGCTCAGTGGTGGCGCAGTGGAGCCTAAGGGATGGTGCTGGAGGACAAAGGGACGGTGCCGAGTATACTAAAGAGAATAAAAGAAGACAAAAGATGCAGTGTAGTGGCGAATCCAAAGCATTATACACATGATATCGGGGGTTAAGTGACTGTGCCATAATAGAAGAAAATAGAAAGTTAAAGTTCTATTTCATGTTAAATTCCAAAGTAGGGTTTCCACTTATGTATAGGAAGTATAAATATATATTAGGATGTGCTAAACTCATCAAATATCAACCATTACCAGCTGGTAGCATATTTTAGTATAGATTTACATTAGTTTTTTAGTATTAGAATAATTTGTGGAGAGAAGAGATTGAAGACTCAAGTGTGGTGCTTCGAGTATTATTTTATTGGTTTATTTGAAGTATTTCAATATATATATGATTTTAATGAATACCACTGTGTGCATGTTTGTTTTAATGAAGTGTGAGTTGTCTATTAATCTTAGGGATCAATGGATCCTATAGTATGAATAATATGCTATAAACATGAGTAAAATCAAATATAAAAAGTGCAATGATTTGTATTGATTCTGAGCGTAATGCTATAGATATCGTGATCACATGTTTATTGATATTAGGTTGTAGAAGTTATCATGGACATTGAAGCTTTTAATCTGGATATGGACGGTAAAACCGTAAAATACACATTATTGAGAGATATTTGTTAATTAGGGAGGCATCAATATTAAAATTATTTGGTTATGAATCTAAGGATTTGGTACATTAAAATAATGTGGAGCTTATGTTATTCACACCGATAGGTGGTATTCTAGTTTCAACATTAGAATCTTTTCTGTCACATCAGTGGGTTAAAATGGATTTGAAAGAAATCTATTGATTCTAATTAGGCATTGTACACAACATTATAAATACAATAAAGTGGTTCAAAAGCATAATATTTCATTACCTAGGTAAAGTTGTGAATTAAGATAGTTTTAATATAAGAATTAAAAGTAAATTGCATTGAATTAATAGTATAAATTAGTTTAGTTTAGTTATAGAACCATTTAAAAGTTTTTCCTTCGTTAAAGATTCATTATAGCTAAGTACGTAGTGAGTGCATACACCTTTCCCAGCGGACTATATCCATAGCCAACGTATTGGGACATGTGCCCTTGGTTAATCTACATACATTGCATATATTATAAGTTTAGTTGAAAAAATAAAGGTCTTCATTTGATGTTTTATTATAAGTAACTGCATGTTTACCTTATAATAAGATCCATGAGTATTTGTTGAAATATCCTGAATGTCCCTAGTCGATCATTATACTTGGAAATATAATGAATTATGACTGATGTGAATCTTTATTGATGGTCATGTAATGATCACCCATATAAGGACTCGAATATAGATCATAAGTATTTTTTAGGGAACAAGGTGCTAGACCGACCTACTATGAAAACACCGCATGGATTAAGTAATAGGTGTTACTAAAGATATGTATGTCATTCAGTCTTTCGATTTGAGATTGCCTTGACTTCAATATTAGGAGTATGATTATTTGACACAATCAAACATTGTCTTCAACTGGACGATTATAAAGATTATGATTTGTTTCCATGTGAATAATGCGAAGATGGATAATCAAGATAGAATTTGTCACTCTTGTATAGAGAGAGTGACTTTCCATGCCTAAAGATCGAGACTAGTACGATTGAATATTAAGGGTGAATTTTCATGCCTCATGTTTAATCAATGGATATCACATGACAAAAGGATATGATATATATAATTCATTAGGTTGTATAGATTTTGATGTTCAAGCTACTTGGGTAGTTATAATGCATTGTTAGAGACCGCTAATGACTTGCATACAAAAATGGTTTTGGTTTACTGCCAACGTTGCATGAACCTATGGGGTCATACACAAAGAATGGATTTGAGAAATCTCAATTGGTCAAGAGTAATAAATTTTATATGATTTAATTTATGATCTATAAGCCCTTATGATTTGTTATATGTTAACTTATTAATAGGGGCATGTGTGTAATTTTCTTGAATAGCCTAAACACGAAAGTTGTATTACGAATAGGTTTTTAAAGTGAGCTTATCTACACATATAAATAGAGGTTAAAACCCTAAAACAAAATAAGATTTTCATTTTTACTATTTTCGAGTTTTCTGGACCTTTAGAGAGAAAGAAAAATGTATTCTATCTCTCTTGGGCTACCACTCCAAACCATGGTCATCGTTCACGTGTGGATTTCTGGTAGAGGATGCACACTTAAACGTTTTAGAAATTGGACAATTAGAAAAGGTAATCACGATGAAGGTATGTTTTACTTTTGTAGATCTAGTTTCATAAAACTTATTTTCGATCCTATTAGGGTTTTTCAAAAATTGTTTCGAATTTTTTTCTATGTATAAACCCAAAAACCCAACATAATACAATTTAATTACACTATTACTACAATTAAGCCGTTATACTTGCAACTGAGGAGCAAGTTTTTGGCGCAGAACCAAAGGATAGGTAGCCACTTAGAGTTAGTTAGTTTGACAACTTGCTAAGTTTTATTTTATGTACTTTTCTTTTAAGTTCATTAAAAAGAAAAAAAATAAAGGGATTAAGTTTCAAGTTTGACTTTTTGCACTTAATCTTTTGTGTTTTCATTTCAGGGATAACTAGTGCTTGAGTAGCAAGGGAGAAGAAGGACCTAGTGCCACACGACCTTGAGATTGACAAAACCAATAAAGGAAAGAAGAAGAAAGGAATAAAGATAGTGGAGGATGAAACAAGAAACCAACAATAAGGCCATGGGAATAACCAATACACAGATGATCTGGTAGTGCGGGACAGTGTACGAGGATAGAGATGAGGCTTCCTACTTACACCACCAAGTTCGAACTGAGACAGTTTTTGATTGACATGGTGTAAAATAGTTTGTTTAACAGGCTAGCCAATGAACATCCAATTGCAAATATAGAGAATTTCTTGGAGAAGTGTGACATCATGCATATAACCAAAGTTACAAAGGAGGTGATTAGGATGAGACTCTTTCCACTCTCATTAGGAAGAAAAGCCAAGTTCTGGTTCAAAGGACTAAATGCAGGGAGTATGAACTCATAGGCAAAAATAAATGAAAGATTTTGTAATTAGTCCTTTACCCTAGTGAAGGATAGCGAAAGGAAGTTGGAAATTAATTTAAATAGGAAGATGTCTAGCGTCTTGGTGAGGCTTGGGAAAGATTTAAAGAGATGCTAAGGAGATGTTCGGGGCACGGATATTTAAAATGGGCACAACTCTAGATTTTCTACTATGGAATGAACCACAATACGATAACTTTGTAGATGCCGTAGCAGGCAGCTCTCTAATAACCAAGGATGAGGATGGAACATTGGATAAAACCAGTAATTGTTCCATAGTAAGGAAACCAACAACAGTATACAAGATTGATTCGCAAGCTGCAATTACGGCATAACTATCAAATCTGAGTAGTGAAATGGAAAAACTTCAAATAGGACATCAAAGTCCACAAGTAGTGCATCAAACAATTAATCACCAAGCCATGATGGTTAAACAAATAGACATACAACAAGGAATGGAATGTGAAGTAGTGGACTTCACGAATAACCAAAGCTATAAGAACAACTTTAGGCTGTGAGGAATGGCTCCTTAAATCTTTTATCAAGGATACAACAACAACAACAACAACTAAACTTCTTTTACAAAAGTCCTGATGGTGCATTGAAGTTACCTCATCGATTAGATCAACAAGTCCAATATGGGAAGTTAGGATAAAGTGAAGAGATGATTTGTTTAAAGTCAATTGAGTTGTACTTGCATGCCATGGACATGAATAATAGGGAATGCCATGAGAAGCATGAGAAAGATATGGAAACAATGAAGTAAGCCATGAAGAAGATGGATGACTCCATCAAGAACTTAGAAATATAGATTGGCCAGCTTGTCATCGCCTTGAATTCAAGGAAGGAAGGACATTTCCAAGCAACACAGTCACCAATCCTAAAGTAAAATGTTAATGATATTCATATGATAAGGACTACAACCATGAAAGAGCCAAGAAAAGATCAAGTAATTACAAGCCGAACAGTCAACACTTTGGTTATGAGGATGCATGAAGAGATGCATGAGTATAAAAAATAAGTGAGGAAAGATGAACTCGAGAGACTCAGGCAACAAAAAGTCAATTCCTTGAAGAGTGATAAAAAAAGAAAGAAACAATAGAAGGCCAGGCAAAAAAATGAAGGACCTTCTAAGCACCTAAAGGTAATGTCATTTAGGTAGTCTTAAGGAAGTTGGAACCAACGTTCAAGTTCATACCGAGACTTCAATTAATCAAAATGAGAGATCTTGGAGAAATATGCATACCAATAAGCATTGATGCGCACCGATCTGGAAATGTCTTATGTGATACGGGAGCCTCAGTCAATGTCATGCCACTAATGGACATATTTCATGTCAATTTGAAGATATATTGTCCTTCATAGGACAAATTTGCAAGTAGTTGATGGCGAGTTGACACCAAATATAAGAAGAGTCTTGATTGTGCATGTGAAAGTGGATAGATTCATATTCATCACAATTTTTGAGTTTATGGATCACAGCATGGATGATGATGTGTCTATGATACTTAGGCAGCCATTCTTGAACACTACCAATGTAGACTTGTACACATGTAAAAGAAGATAACGATGAGTATTGATGAGGGCGATGATGCAGAGAAAGTTGTCTTTGTTGATGGAAAAGAAGTACATCCGAATGAGAATGACATCATAATCTTCGATCTACAATTGGAGTATCTCAATTTAGACTAAGATTAAATGAGCGAAAAAGCATTAGGCTAGTGACATTAAATTAAGCGCTACGAGGAGGTAGCCCATGGTTTTAAAACCTTAAGTTTTAAAATTTTAGCTAGTATTTAGTTATTTAGTCAAATTAGTATAATTAACATGTTTTTATTTCTAAGTTTCAAAAATTTATGTCGAATGTGCAGGAAAGATCATTTGCCATGTGATGATTCATTTGAATGGAAATGTCTCACCCAACTCATTAAAGAGTGAAGGAGTTCAAGAGACATCGGTGAGGTATAAGGGCAAATCACGAGTTAGTTTTTATGAAATCTTTATATTTACATGGATTTCCTGCGATCATGACATCTTTTCTAAGTGATACACAAAGTCAGAGAAGTGCAAAATTGGAATTACAGGAAAATATATGCAAAACACGTTGACAGACTGCTCGAAGCCATGGGAATGAGTGTGCAAGCATGGCGCCGAGACTAGCACAAAAGAAAATTGGCACGGCGCCAATGTCGATGATGAAGTTTTGAATCCCATGTTCATTATTTTCTTTACACTTGCATCTAAAACCCCACTATAAGTACCAAATATACGTCCCTCTAGACATAAAGCTTGATCATTTCTAAGTGTGATAAGAAAGTTAGAAGTGAAAGAAGCAAGTGCATAGTGGATTTGCATAAGGTGGAAAACTAGGGCTTGAATTTGAGAATTTGATTTCAAACAAAGCTAAGATATTAGTTTGTCAGAAAAGTGAGAGGGCTTGGATCGATAGAGACTGGGAGGAGTGTTCTACCTTAAAAAATAGTCCGACATTGAGGTAAATTTATAATTTCATTAGTTATATTTTGAATCTTGAGAAACTTTGATGAAATTGCATGAATAATGGATTTGAGGTTGTTGGATAAATATTAATAAGTGTGTGAATATAGAGCATTAATGTTACCTATAGTGACTTAGTATATGTTGTTACATTATTTGCCGTACGAATGATCCGTGTGGTATAAATTTTAATTTTTAGGTGATTTTAAGACTCGAATTGTTAGCTGCATTTATTATGTAGTTGCTTGAATTTGATAGAATGCCAAGAACAAGGAAACAAGTTAGCCAAGTAAGAGTAAATGACTTTGAGGCCTCAACCTCAAGAGATCCCACAGAGGAGCTTGGGCCATTTAAGTCCAAATATGAATAAATTAAACATAAGGAGTTTATTTGTGTGAGAGGTATAGATTTGTCGACAAAATATGAAAAATGAGTGAATAACTTCATTAGACAAAAAATTGGGAGCATTTCACTCAAGATTATAGAAAGAATGACTTTAGAAGAGTGAGTGGAATTATGTACAGATTTTATGCCAATGTGAAGTTCACTAGGAATGAGGAGCTGGTGAAGGTGAAAGGGGTTTTTTTCCCTTTTAATAAGCATGAAATTAATAGCATCTATGGATTGGAGCATTTAAGTATGGTTGGAGTCAAACTAAGTTTTTTGGATGATCTATATGTGAAAACTCGTAACTTATACCCTTTTAGAGCCATAGAGAGAGTACTGGTTGTCGAAGGACAACCCAATTGGGTAATGAGAGCTGAGAATGTGTTGAAGCAAATCAAGAAGAGGATTGTTAGGAAAGTTTACTGAATGTGGTAACATTTCCTTATTGCATCCCTATAACCCACCACTCTGCAGGGAGAGATCAACAAGCCAAAGGCGGTTTGTTTATGTAAGATCATAATGAATGGAGAAATCAAGGTCAACAAGATCATATACTCCAATATGAGGGAGTCCTTCATGTTAGAGCAAGACAAAAAATTGTTATTTCCTATATTTATCACTCAGTTGTGCTTGAACGCCGGAGTTAGATTACGAAATGATGAAAAACTCAATATTTAAACGACCATGGATGAAGCTTTCATGCTTACACTTAAATCACAACTTATTTTTCAAGACTCTAAGAAGGAGATAGAAAGAGTTGAGGGAGAAAGAAGTAAGGCCAAGTTGTTGGCCTAATAGTAGGAGGATAATGCAACAACACCAAGTTAGCCCAGAAATTAGAAAATGAAGGTTATGGAGAAGAGGAGGAGCAACAAAAAGGATTTACTAAGGTTTACGAGTTTAGTAGACCCACTTATTAGAGAGAGATTTAGATGGTCTTGAAGTTTTTCCACTACCTCCTCCACCACAACCACCATTACCACCACCAAAGGACTTGACTCCACAAAAGTTGAGGTTGTGAATTGTTGAGATGAGGAGAAAATACCGAGAAGATAAGGCACAATATTAGGCAAACTTATTACAATATGAGCAGGATATGCATATGACAGAGGAACATCGATGGAATGGATAAAAAACTTCATGTTGTTTGCCGATCATCAAAATGACATAATTAGGTACGAGAGGAGTAAATGTATGAGACCTACAGATAGGTCTTTTGGTTTTGTAATAGCACTAGCTTATGTGTTTGATCCAGATGTGGTGCAGAGCAGGAGAGTGGATTGTCCACTGACGCCATCCTACATTGGAGCTGACTAGGCAGATGACGATGATGACGCGCAATCCTGATGTCAATGTCTTAGGATTTCTCTAGACCTATGAGATGAGAGATAAATTGACACCATCTTATTTTTAAATTTGGGATTCTTTGTTAACTATTTAGTTGTTTAAATTTGATGTTTAGTTCTTATGTTACATCTTGTTTATTATATATGTCTGTGTTTTTTAGTGTTTTAATGATTTCAGGTTTACTTTTAAACCTTGAAGACAATGTTTGGTTTAAGTTCGGGGGCATGAACACTACACTACATTACACTTCACTATGGGAAGTGGTAAGAAAGGTTGAAATAAGGATAAACACTGTAGGTATGAGCGTTTAAATTTTATTTTTGAAGTAGTTAAAAAGAAAAACAAGGTAGTGTATTACTTGTTTCATTTGCTTACTATTTGAATGTTTGAGTAATATCGATTAGGTTATATATTGTAATATGTAATGAATAAGTAGTTCATTTACATGTTCATGCCTTTAATGGAGGATGGGTATAATATAAATATCTTGTTGATATGAAACTCAAGAGTGTATTTTTAAATTTTTGAAGAAAATAATGAAATGTAGCAATAATAGTATGATTTCATGATTAGAAACATATAGTTAAGGAAGATCATGAACTTCAAACAAAAGAAGGGAGATTAGTAGAATACTTCTTCTAGAAAAAGTTATCTCTAAGGAATTCTACAATAAGTGTGAATCTTACTTGAAAAGAAAAAGTAAATAAAACTTAGTGCAAAGAGGGGAAGAAATAGGCATTTTAAATGAAAAGTTGGGGTCAACTTCTTAATGAAATGAAAGTGAGAAGTGCTAACAAGAGTTTTAGGATAGAAAGAAAAAATATGAGAGAGTCCCACAAGTTCCACAAAAAATAGAGCAGAGAATTTGATGGTTGGAAAAAGTGAGGAAAAATAGAGCCCATAAGATAAAGGAGTAGAGACTGTGAAATAAAAAATAAAAAGGAGAAGAAGAAAAAAACCGAAAGATAAAAACAAAGAAAAAAGGCATAATTAAATTAAAACTCTTCAAATAAAAGAATAAGCTCGAGCACGAGTAGCTAATTTAGTTAAGTTTTCTTTCTAACTAGATTAAGTCCTATAGATTCTTGAAGTGCTAAAATATACTAAATTTAGTTTGATCTATGCTTATTTGTGAATTCCTGAGCTTAATGAGAAATCATGAGATTATACACTTGCTACGATCTATGCTTATTTGTGAATTCCTAAGGTTAATGAGAAATCATGAGATTATGCACTTGCTACTTAAGTGTTGATATGAAACAAACTTGTTATTAGTGATGGTTTTGGTTGTGATGTACTTTGATATTTCAAAAGTGAGTTGTTTGTGTTATTAAAGCTGCGTATTTTGAAAAATATAAGTTTTTGCAAAGAAAAGCTCTTCAATGGATTATTAACTTGAAACTTAGTGAATTAAAGGGTAATCCATGAACAATGCAAAATGAAGGAGAACTAGAGTAATAGGAGTAGTTTGGAGACTTAGTAAAATACACTTTTGCTCAGGACGTGCAAGATTCTATGTTTAAGGGTATTTAATAAGTGATTATTTAGACATATACATATGGTTAGTTTAGTATTATATTTAGTATAAATATCCATAAATGTGGTCTACTTAATAGTGTTTATGCATTTTCAAGTAAATAAGGCATAAAGGAAGGAAACGAGGAAAAAAGAGAAGAAACGGAGCTAAAACTCACCAAAGTGTGGTTGACACCGTGACATGAAGGTGTGACGCTGTGGAGAGTGAAGGGACATCATGGAGGACCTAAGCACGACGTGGGAGATAAGACAAGTGAAGAAAATGAAATAAAGAGGTTGGCGCAATAGTTGCGCAGTAGAGCCTAAGGGATAGCATCGGAGACCGAAGGGACGACGCCGAGGTCACTAAAGAGAAGAAAAGCAGGTAAAAGAGGGGCATAGTAGCGGTGCTATGGCATTACAGACACGATGTTTGGATTAAGTGACAGTGCCAGAAGAGAAGAAAATAGAAAGTTAGAGTTCTATTTCATGTTAAATTATAAAGTAGGGTTTCTAACTGTGTTTAGGAAGTGTAAATAGATATTAAGACGTGGTAAACTCACCACATATCAACCATTAGCAGCCATTAATATATTTTAGCATAGATTTACATTATTCTTGAGTATTATAATGATTCATGGAGAGAAGACATTGAAGACTCACGTGTGGTGATTCGGGGTATTGTTTTTATAAATTTATTTGAAGTATTTCAATATATCTATGATTTAAATTAATATCACTATGAGCATGTTTGTTTCAATGAAGTGTGAGTAGTCTATTAACTTATATATTAATGGATCCTATGTTATGAATGTTATGTTATGAACATGATTAGAAATTGAATATAAAAAATGCAATGATTATAATTTGTATTGATTCTAAGCATAATGCTATAGACATCTTGATCACATGTTTATTGATATTAGGTTTTAAAAGTTATCATGACCATTGAAGCTTTCAAGCCGGATATGGACGGTACAACTATAAAATATATAAAATCAAGCGATAGTTGTTGATTAGGGAGGCACGGATAGTAAATTTAATTTGTTATGAATCTAAGGATTTGGAACATTAAGGAAATGTGGAGCTTACGTTATTCATACAGATAGGTAGAGTTCTAGTTTCGACATTAGAATCTTTTCCACCATGACAATGGATTAAAGTGGATTTGAAGGAAATCTATATATTTTCTAATTAGGCACTGTATACAACATGATAAAGATGATAAAGTGATTGAAAAGTATAATATTTCATTACCTAGGTGAAGTTGTGAACTAAAATAGTTTTGTTAAGGCCTAGGCCCTAGGTTAATACATTGTTTATCTTTTAATTTTAGTTAATAAAATAGAGGCTTTATTTACTATTTTATTATAAGTGATTGCATATTTACAATATAGTAAGATCAATGGGTATTTATTGAAATATCCTAAATGTTCCTAGTCGGTCATTATACTAGGAACTATAATGAATCAATACTAGTGTGAATCTTAATTGATGGTCATGTGATGATCGTGTGTATAAGGATATGAATCAAGATCACGAGTATTTGTAGGGAATAAGATAGTGGACCGACCCGCTATGAGAACACCACATAGATTAAGTCATAGGTGTTACTCATGATAGGTGTATCATTTAGTCTTTCTACTTGAGATTAACAAAGACTTCAAAATTAGGAGCCTGATAAATTGACACAATCAAATTTTGTTTTTAAACATACAATTGTAAAGATTATGATTGGTTACCGTGTGAATAATATGTGAAGGTGTGTAATCAAGATATAATTTGTCACTCTCATATAGAGAGATATCAGTGGATCCCTAGATAAGATAGACTGATAATGGCCAAGTCAATGTGTATTGATATGATCAATGTCACTTGGATGTTTTTCAGTTTACCCAAAGATCGAGACTATTATGATTGAACATTAAGGGTGACTTTTCATACCTTGTGTTTAATCAAAGGATATCGCATAACAAAAGGATATGATTTTGAATTATTAATTAGGTTGTATTGAAGTTGATATTCATGCTACTTGGGTGGTCATAATGCCTTGCTAGAAACCACTTATGAATTGTGTACCAAAATGGTTTTTGGTTCACTACCAACGTCACATGAATCTATTCGGTCGCACACATAGAATGGCTTTGCACAATTTCAATTGGTTTAGATTAATGAATTTTATGTGATAAAATTCATGACATAAAAGCCCTTATGGTTTGTTATATGATAACTTATTAATAGGGCGTATGTGTAATTTGCTTAAACAACCTAAATACAATAGCTGTATTACGAATATGATTTTAAGTGAGGGCTTATCTACACATATAAATAAAGAGTGAAACCTTAAAAATGTAATAAGATTTTCGTTTTACAATTCTCAAGTTCTCTGGATTTAGGGAGAGAAAGAAAAATTGTTTTCAATCTCTCTTGGGGCTAGCACTTCAAATTGTGGTCACCGTTCGTTTGTAGATTTCTGAAAGAGGGCGTGCACTTGAACGTCTTGAAAATGTAACAATCAGAAAAGGAAATAATGGTATAAGGTATGATTTACTTTCATAGATTTAGTTTAATAGAACTTATTTTTCGATCCTGTTGGGTTTTTCAATATTTGTTTTGAATTTTCTTGTGCATGTAAACCCCAAAACCTATTAGTAGTACCAGAGCTTAAGGCTCAGTTCTATTTAATGTTTGCATGTTTTCACTAATGTGTATATGATATATGTGTGAAAACATAATCTTGATTGATGTACATATGATATACATATAGATTATGTGATAATTGTTATCAATAATTGGTTGTAAAGCATGTTGTTAGTTCGTGTATATTGATACATTGATTAACATATGTTTTTATATTGAATGATCTGAATTTTTTATGTTCATGGTAGAATTCATGTTTAGGTTAATATGATTGAACACATATTTCGTTTTATTCATTAATTATGTATGTCTCAATGATATAAATCATGATTAGGTTAATATTATTAATTTAATATGATTCTGATGTTGAATGCATGATTAATATCTCAAAATTGATTTTGATCATATATCTCATTGTAGTAATCTGTTAGTATATTCCTACAAGATAGAAAATAGACTTGTAATTTGATTAGAATTACAAATCCTATAAGATTGGTGAGATATAAAACAAATCCTAATTGGATAAGAATTCAATGTATCTTAAATTCTAATTGGATTAGGATAAGATATTTCGTTAATGGTGGGATCGAGATTATTAAAAATGTTTTAATTAATATTTTTGAAATTAAAATAAGGGCAGTTTTGGTTGACTAGATTGACTTAAATAATGAAAAATCTTAGGCGATTTTCAATTTTTGAAATTGAAATTTGTTTTCTAAAAAAAAAATGTGGGCGCTCCCCCCTGTACCCCAGTCTGCTGACCAGTCAGCAGAACAACCACTAACTATTCGTAGCGTCCAAAAAATTTTGGAGAATAGTCAATATTAGTATGATTTCCTAAGTTTTTAGTGATTATTCATGCATTGTAATATATGATATTTATCTTATTTAATTATGATCATTAAAACAAACAAAAAAAATCCCAATTTCGAATTTTAAGTCAAGTGCCATCCATTCTCAAACACTTGTTAAGGCTTCGATCACATCAATATGGGTCTGCCTCCGCAAAGTGTATTGTGTTATCTTGGTAAGGCAAGTTGAGTAACAGTTACTCTATTGTTTGAAATGGTTAGACTTGATAAAGCTATCAAAATGGTTTTGGGCTTTTGGTGTTAGATGAGATAAAACATGCTAAGACATAAGATGCTATAATTTCATAAAATAACTAAGAGTTACATATGATGTAATTGGTAATTAGTACCTACCTAAATAACCTAATTCAAAGTTTCATGCATTAGCAGTCGTGGAATTAGATGAAACATGGATTTTAGTCCCTTAAATTAACATAACATTTTTAAGGAGGGTTGCTAATTTAGTATGAGTTTATTCCTTTATACTAAAATGAACTTTTCCATAATTTTATTATAGATCTATGGCCTCTTCAAATCACACTAATCCTTTGTCACTGCGATCCATCCTTGAGAAGGATAAGTTGTCTGGGACAAAATTTCTTGACTGATTCAAAATCTTGGTAATTGTTCTTAAGCATGAACTTAAATAGTATGTTTTGGATGATCCCATTCTTGAGGAGCCACCAGCCAATGCATTCAGAACCGTGAAGGATGCACATACTAAGCTTGTCAATGACTCAACTGATGTTGCAAGCATTATGTCGGCAACCATGGTTCCTTAACTTTAGAAGGACGTGGAACACATGGAAGCTTACAACATCGCTACGACGCTGATGGAAATGTTCTAACAACAAGCAAGACAAGAAAGGTTCGAGTTAGTCAAGAACCTTCATTCTTGCAAAATGATTGTGGGTGCGTAAGTTAGTCCTCGTGTTCTAAAAATTAAGGGCTATTTGACTATCTTAACAGACTTGGATTTCCCATAAGCCAAGAGTTGGCTACGGATTTGATCCCGAATTCATTGCCTGATAGTTGTTAACAATTTGTGCTGAATTATAACATGAATAACATGGAGAGGTCTATCTTAGAGTTGCATTTGATACTTTAAACTGCTGAGCAGAATGTTAAGAAACCCATTGCTTATGTGTTAATAGTTCAGAAAGGAAAGGCTTTGAAGAAAAAGGGCAAAGGAAAGGCTAAAGTTACTAAAGCTATTGTGACTGTAGCAAATTCTATAGAATAAGTCAAGCCCAATGCTACTTCTACTTCATAGTCCCAGAAGGAAAAGGAAAAAGAAGGAAATATTATTTCTATCATGCACCTATACATTAGTTCATAAATTGCAAGCTCTATCTTAAAAATCTAAAGAAAAAGAAGAGTAGTGCGACTACCGCTTCATGTATTTACATTAGTGAAGTTAACTTGTCTACTAGTGATTCCTAGGTATTGGATACTAGATGTGGATATCACATTTATATTAATGTACAAAGTCTCACTAAAAGTAGAAAGCTAAAGAAAGGAGAAGTCACCGTACAAGTTGGAAATAAAGCGAAGGTTGCTTTGTGGGCTGTAGGATGCTATGAGTTAGTTTTGCCTAGTGGACTTGTTTTAGTTTTAAATAATCGTTATTATGTCCCTGCTTTGAGCAAAAACATCATTTAAGTTTCATGTTTGGATTTGGATGGTTTTAATTTCATTATTGTGAATAATAAATGCTCCATTTCTCGTAAAGACATTGCTATGCGAATGCTAATTTATATGATGTTCTTTATATTCTAAACATGAAAGGTCTACAAATACTCCCATTCTTAATGTAAATACAAAGAGATTCAAGTCAAATGATTTGAATCAAACCTACCTTTGACATTGTCGCCTTGGCCATATTAATGAGAATTGCATTTCTAAACTCCATAAAGATGGACTTCTAGATTCATTTTATTTTGAATCATATGGAACATGTGTATCTTGTTTACTAGGCAAGATGACAAAGAGTCCCTTTATTTGACGCAATAAAAGGGCAAGTAATTTATTAGGTCTAATATATACTGATGTATGTGGTCCTACAAACACAATCGCTAGAGATGGTTATCAGTACTTCATCATAATCACTGATGATTTTAGTAGATATGGTTACATGTATCTCATGAAACATAAAGGTGAATCTTTTGAGATGTTTCGACTATTTAAGAACGAAGTGCAAAATCAACTTGGTAAAACTATTAAAGCACTTCGATCAGATCGTGGTGGTGAATATTTGAGCCAAGAGTTTGATGATCATTTTAAAAATTGTAGGATTGTCTCATGGTTAACTCCTTTAGCAACTCCATAATTGAATGGTGTTTCTAAGATGCAAAATGGAACTTTATTAGATATGGTTTGATCTATGAGGGGTCATGCAGATCTTCCTATTTCCTTTTGGGGTTATGCCTTAGAAACTACTATGTTTACACTAAATCATATTCCTTTTAAAGAGGTTGATAACACACCACATGAGATGTGGTTTGGGAAAAGAACAAGTTTGTTTTTCCTTAAGATTTAAGGCTATGAGGTTTTCGTATGATGACGAATCTCAAAAAAATCATTAGCCAAATCTACCAAGTGTGTATTTGTTGGTTAGCTTAAAGAAACTAGAAGATACTACTTTTATAATCTCGCCGAGAACACAGTGTTTGTGGCTCAGAATGGTATCTTTATGTAAAAAAGAGTTTATTTTAAAAGACAACAGTGGGAATAAAGTAAGTCTTAAGGAGATTTAAGAATTTCAAAGAAATACTCAACTGCCAGTAGGAGATCAACTAAGTCTTAAACTAATTGATCCTTCACAGGTATCACAAGGCCATTGTAGGTTTGATACGGTAAGATATCAGCCTGAGATATTTAGATTTCTTATTACTAATAGTAGTGAGGTGTTGTTTATGGATCAAAATGAACCTACTACTTATCAGGAGGTTGTTTCTAGCCCTGAGGCGGATAAATGGCTTAGTGCCATGAATTCTGAGATGAAATGCATGCATGATAACCAAGTTTGGAACCTGGTTAATTTACCTGAAGGTGGTAAGGCCATTGGATGTTAGTGGGTTTATGACATTGATGGCAATGTGCATACTTATAAAACACGGCTAGTAGCAAAAGGTTTATGACAAACTAATGGAGTTGATTATGATGAAACTTTTTTCCCTGTAGCCATGCTTAAATCCATTAGAATTCTAATTGTCATAATCATATATTATGACTGTGAGATATGGCAAATGGATGTCAAAACAACTTTTCTAAATGGAAAGTTACTTGAGGGCATGTATATGATATAACTTGAAGGGTTTATTCTTCCCGAGACTTTTAGGAATGTGTGCAAGCTTCAAAGATCTATTTATGGATTAAAGCAAGCTTCTTGGTGTTGGAATCATCATTTTGATGAAGCAATTAAAGAATTTGATTTCATAAAAAATGAAGATGATCCTTTTAGTATACAAGAAGGTTAGTGGGAGCGTGGTTATTTTCCTAGTGCTATATGTTGGTGATATATTACTCATTACAAATGACATCCCAACCTTAAAGAGTGTCGAGTCTTGGTTAGGGAATTGTTTCTCAATGAAGGACTTAGGAGATGTAGCCTACAGCCTTGTGATTAAGATCTATAGGGATAGATCTAAAATGCTAATCGGTCTAAGTAAGAGTGCATATAGATAAAGTACTGAATAGGTTGAGTATGCAAGACTCTAAAAGAGGTCGTTGCCAACATCTCATGGTATAAATCTAATCAAGACACAATGTTCGAAGACTAATTATGAGCGAGAGAACTTGAATACGATTCCATATGCATCAGCTATTGAATCTATCATGTATGCCATGTTGTGCAATCGAGCTGATGTATCATATTCTTTGAGCGCAACAAGCAGATATCAGTCCGATCTTGGTGAGAGTCACTGGATAGCAGTAAATAACATTCTTAAGTACTTGAGAATGACTTGCGAAGTGTTCTTGGTCTTTGGAAGTTTGGAAGTCGAGCTTGTTGTAAGTGGTTACACAGATGCAAGTTTTCAAACTGATATAAATGACTTCAGATCGCAGTCTTGATATGTGTTTACTTTGAATGGAGGCGTAGTAAGCTTGAAAAGTTTGAAGCAAGAAACTATTGTAGATTCTACAACATAAGCTAAATATATTGCAGCGTCAAATATGGCTAAGGAAGCAGTTTTGATCAAAAAGTTCATATCAGAACTTGGTGTGGTTCCGAGTATAACTAACCCCATTTGCTTCTATTGTGACAACAATGGGGCGATAGCAGAGGCCAAGGAACCAAGATCACACCAACAATCCAAACATATTCTTAGACATTTTCATCGCATTCAAGAAATCATTGAGAGGGGAGACATGAAGATTTGAAGAGTTCCTGCAAAAGACAATGTTGTAGATCCTTTGACGAAGGCTCTTCCACACGCGAAACATGATGGTCTTGTTAGGTCATTAAGTGTTAGATACATGAATGATTGGCCCTAGTTCAAGTGGGAGACGTTAAGGCATGTGCCTAAGGTTAATCTACAAACATTTTTTATCTTATAATCTTAGTTAACAAAATAGAGGCTTTATTTGGTGTTTTACTATAAGTGACTGCATGTTTACCTTATAATAAGATCCATGGGTATTTGTTGAAATATTCTAAATGTCCCTAGTTAATCATTATACTAGGAACAATAATGAATTAAGACTAGTGTGAATCTTGATTGATGGTCATGTGATGATCATGGGTATAGGGATACGAATCAAGATCATGAGTACTTATTAGAGAATAAAGTACCGGACCTACCCACTATGAGAACACTACGTGGATTAAGTCATAGGTGTTACTCATGATAGGTATATCATTTATTCTTTCTACTTGAGATTACCAAAGACTTCAATATTAGGAGCATGATAAATTGACACAATTTAATGTTGTCTTTGTCCAGACAATTAAAAAGATTGTGATTGGTTACTGTGTGAATAATGTGTTAAGGTGTGTAATCAATATAGAATTTGTGACTCTCGTATTGAGAGAGATATCAGTGAATTCCTCGATAAGATAGACTGATAATGGCCAAGTCTATTTGAATTTATATGATCAAAGTCACTTGGATGTTTTTCAGTTTACCTAAAGATCAAGACTAGTCTGATTGAACATTAAGGGTGAATTTCCATGCCTTAAGTCTAATTAAAAGATACAACACGATAAAATGATATGATATATGTTATTAATTAGGTTGTATCGATGTTGATATTCATGCTATTTGGGTAGTCAAAATGCCTTGCTCGAGTTTGCTTATGACTTGTGTACTAAAATAGTATTTGGTTCACTGCCACCGTCGCATGAACCTATTGGGTCGCACAAAAAAATGACTTTGCACAATCTTAATTGATCTAGATTAATGAATTTTATTTGATAAAATTCATGATATAAAAGCCTTTACGATTTGTTATATGATAACTTATTAATATGGGCATATGTGTAATTTTCTTAAATAGCCCAAATACAATAGTTGTATTATGAATAGGATTTTAAGTGGTGGCTTATCTAAACATAAAAAAATGTGAAACTCTAAAAACATAATAAGATTTTTGTCTTACAATTCTCGAGTTCTCTTGATTTAGGGAAAGAAAGAAAAATTGTTTTCAATCCATCTAGGGGCAAGCACTCTAAATTGTTGTCACCGTTCGTGTGCAAATTTCTGATAGAGGACGCGCACTTGAACGTCATAGAATCAAACAATCAAAAAAGGAAATCACGGAATGAGGTATGATTTACTTTCGTAGATTTAGTTTACTGGAACTTATTTTCAATCCTATTGGGGTTTTTTAAAACTTGTTTTAAATTTTCTGCGGCATATGAACCCTAAAAACCCAACCAAATTTAATATAAGAGTTAAAAGTAAATTTCATTTATTTGATAGCTTATATTAGTTTAGTTTAGTTATAAAACCATTTAAAAAAGATTTCTTTAGTAATAGATTTGTTGCACCTAAATAAATAGTGAGTGCGTACACCTTTCCATGATGATGCTATCTATAGTCAATGTAAGTCAATTACACTATTACTACAATCGAGTCATTACACTTGTGACCGAAATCATAATTGCGGAAGATAAATTGCTATAATCTATTTGTAAAAACTATGAAGATAATCTATAGGCCCATGAATCCCTAAAGCAAGTTCAAATCTTTCCAAAAAGCTTCTAAACAATTAAAACCTCCACATACTTCCAAAAAGCTTCCTAAAGGTTCAAGCTAGGATGAAAAAGGCTCAAATTACACAATTTAAAGTTTTTCAAAAACCAAAGATAGATAGAGTAGTAGAAGCTTGCAAGGCTCATGTATGCTTGGAAAGACTTCATGACATCACATTTCCTTTGTGGCGCTTTGACACAGAGGTGAATGGCCTTGAAATGCAAGTGAGGTAAGATAAATGGGACGAAACAACTCAATAAGAGGAAAACCTTATTCAAACATCAAATATGCAAGTAATATTTAATAATTATGCAAGATCTAACATGAAATTGAAACCAAATCACAAAGTATTAAGTAGAAAACATGAAAGTAAGATGCATTTCTATAAGCAAGTGAGAAATCGTTTGGGATTTGAACGTCTAGGAGATCAAACAATTAGAGAAGGAAATCGTGGATTAAGTTATGACTTACTTTAGTAGATCCACTTTAATAGAAATGATTTTCAATCCTTTGGGGTTTTTCAAAATTGTTTTCAATTTCCTACTACGTATGAACTTCAAAAACCTAACTAGTCCCACTAGTCCCAATTGTGCCCCCTCGCCTGATGCGAGGATCGAGGAGTGGGACTTGCTTGGTCATTCTCCCGAGGATAGAGTAGCACATCCCGTTTGAGTGCAAGGGGCACATCTCCCTGCTTTGTTTGTTATTTTTTTTACTATATATTTATTATTATTGATATTATTATTATTATTATTATTATTATTTTAATGTCCAATTGCTATATTGGCCCTTGATTATTTTGGTTCAAGGGTCAAACTTTCCATTAGTTTGAGGCCCAATGCATGGGCGCTAGTTGGGGGAGCATCCCACACTACCCCTGTTTAGGGGCGCCTCGATGATAGAGCACCCTTGCTGAGGCTGGCTAACAGTGACTAGCCTCTAGGCGGGGCTCCTATGATGAGGGTGATCCGAGGGTTATCCCTCATATCAGTTTCTACTTGGAAGGGAGGGGTGGCACCTTATGGAGGCTCCCTTCTCATTTGGAGGTGACAGCGGTGTCCCACTGCCCCTCTCAGACGACGGTCCGCTGTTATCCTATTCGATGGCTCGCATTCGTGTTGCTCCCTCTTTGTTGTTCTTCTATTTATTCATCAAATTAAACATAAAATAAAGAGTTCTCCACCATCATTGATTCAAAACTAAGTATCTAACTCATTGTAAGAAGAAAAGAGAAAATAGGGAAGATTAAAGTACTTTAAAGTAGGTTCTCTTTGAATTGCCATCCCAAAAGCTTCATGAAACACTGTAACAAACTCTCATCTCTCTTTCTCTCCTAATTTGTTTGTGTTGAGCAAAAAGTGGCTAGGGTTTATAATGACGGTTATATACTATAACTAATAGTGTAGGATTTTTGTAAGATTACTACTTGCCTCTAGGTTTAGTTCAGGTTCATTTCTTATTTGGTTAAGTTAGAAGCCCTAACCTAACTTAAATTCTAATTTTATAACTTGATTTATAATCACATAATATAGACAATTTTATCATACCAAACAAAATCAACATGGTAAAATACTGAATTGCCCTCTAGAAGTGTGTTTTGGGTTTTTGGGGTCATCACATTATATAAGATATATAAATAGAGAAGAAAAGCAGAGCAAGGTTGAAGTAAACTTTAAGTATTTTACATTAAAAGATATGCTTTTAAGGCTAAGCAAAAATTATTGAACACCTAACGAAGCAGTTGATCCATGAGTAAACTAATACAAATAGCTCAACCTATCGACAAACGTTTGAGATTGAGCAAACCTATAAAGTTATAACAAATTACAAAATTAGTACCATATATTACAAAGGCTTATACGGCAAACCCATTACTGTTGTATGCTTATGTGTATGCTGAGGTGTATGGGTTGTAACAGATGTACAACTACAAGAAAACTAACCTTTAACTACTTACATTTTATGACATATTTTTAAATAAGCCATTAAGAATGTTTGTAATGGCATGGTTTTTGAACTAGTCGTTAATGGGGGTAAATTTTATTTTTCTTTCATTTTTAGCGGCTTGCTATGCTAACAAGCTGTCAAAATCTAGAACTTATGATCCATTTATAAATGCCATTAAAATAAATCATAGATCGCATGGCCTCCAAACCATAAAATAAACCAGCATTTATTATGGAAGCGGCTAAATGGACCTACTTTTTTTGCGAGGGGGCCCCATTTTCAAATTTCATTTTTGCCCCTAATGAAATGACATTTTTTTGCCCCTGTATAAAAAAAGGTTTTTCTCACCATATCCTACGTTGCACGAACATAACTCCCACCCTCTCCTAATCACCACCCAACCTTGACCTCCGACCGACCAAATGAGAGTGAAACCATTAAAAATAGACTCGATAAATTCATTCTCTAGTCATTCCCTTTTCATTTAGTACTTTTTGGGTCTTTTAGTGGTTATATGATTGTTCTAGGTGTAAAGACCTGAATATTCTAAGTCGTGTCACATGTTGATTTTAGGACCCTAACATGGACATAAATTGACGTGGCGTACTAGGTAAACTCTCGTGAGTCGACACCGATGTTTATTATTTTTATTTGACGTATATGTTACCCTATCTATACTTGGAAGCGTAGTTAAGTTGTAAAGTTTGTATAAATTTTGAATATTTATGACTCGAGCTAAGTACGCTACATGCCGGGTGTATGGGATGCGTCGATGTGAATGAAAAGCTTAGGGTCATTGTCTAACTTTATAAAAAAATGGGATTATGATTGAGCTAGGATTAAGTATAGGCATATTTAAATTGAAACCATAAGTTGAACCTAAGTTAGGAATAAGACAAGTAAAGGCCTATATATATTTATTTATATATACAAACACTTATGAATACTATGCACATGTATACTTGTATAATATACCTATATATGTCTACATATAAGAAAATACAAAAGTATTATACATGTAGTATACAAGTAAGTGGAAATCAAACACATGTAAGGACCGTTACTTAAATATCATTAGTATATGTTTATATATATATATATATATATATATATATATATATATATGCATACACTTAAAAAATTATGCTCCAAATACTTTGGCCACATTTACAGAAGAATAAACCTTGTTTGGTTGTTGAAGTTTGAGGTGAGCACCCAAATTGGAGCCACATTAATCAAGAATCAAGCCAACATGAGAAGCTCAAACCTGAGGTAACAATTTCCTCTCCAATTTTGTTGAGAATAAATGCTTTAAAATCATGAAATGAGGCTTTATGTTCGATCTTATAATTTCGAGGTTTTATTCTCTTCAATGATGCATTTGAAGTGCAATTTTCAGTATTCAAAAATCTCCAAGCATTAAAGTTAGTTTTGTTCAAATCCATGCTCCTTTTGCTCAAGATTTGGGATTTTTGTTTTAAATTCATAGTGTGCATTAATTTCGAAGTACATGAGAAATTAAAATTTGATTTTGTCCTCTTATTATTGGTTGTAAATATAATTTCCAAAATCAGTGGGTTGTAAGGTTGAATTCATAAAAATCAAAATTGTTTTGTTGATCAATGTTCAAAAATTAAGGCTTTTGAATTTAATCAATAGCAGACTAAATTGATGGTGAAATAACGTTTAAATTGAAGGTTTTCAGTCACAAGATAAAGTTTGTGATGATGTTTAAAATTCAGAACAACAACTTCATAAAGATTGAATCAGTTCTCAGATTTAGTTTTAGTGATGATTGTGTTCTTGAATATCAATGATAAATGCATGTATTAATTTGATAACTGGTTAAGGTTTTGTAGTCACTCAATTAAGTCTTTTGAGCCTTTTTCATGATATATAAGGAAGTTAGAGGCATATTTGTTAAATTGCATATCTAGTGTTCGATAAAATGCCAAGTCAAAAAGGGGACAATTTTTAGTAGATTTTTGACTAATTTTAAGACCTTTTTTGGGGTCTCCACTAGTCCAAAAATCATTAAAATATACTATAAATTTGATTCACCTAAATTTTCAAGTGATTGTTGCATCTTTCGAGTGTTTTTTAAAATAATTTAATAATAAGAAAAAAAGGAGAATTTCTAAATGTGCTGAAATGGGTTTAAGCGCATTTCAGGTATCAAACGATGCCAAATCATATAATTATATTGTAGAAAAATTTTCCGCCACGTTTTGTAATTTTTTTAGGTGTTTTGACTTGTTTTTTCAAATGAATCTTGAAATAGGCGAAATGTACTTACTTAATGGGCTGATTTTTGACTTAAGGTATTCCAGGTATCAAATTATATTAGAATTAAACCTAAATTATTAAAATGTGTTATTGGATCATTTTGAAGGTGTTCACCAGTTTTTGTGATTTTTCGGAATGTTTAAGTCAATTTTGACATCACATTTCAACTAAAAATTTCATATTTACATGAAAGGACTCGGAATTTCACTTTAAGTTGCAAATTGAGTTTTTAGACTTTTAAATGATATTTTATCACTTAAAAACCTTAGTTTCAAGAACTTGGGATTCACACAACTAAAATTAAGAATTTTAGAAAATTTTATTTATTTTCAGGCTATCTTCCAAATTGAAGAAAAATTAACTTTCAAGTATTTATTTGGAAGTCCCCAAGGGACTGCTTTGCAAAGTAGTATTTTAAATCAACTTAAAATGGTTTCTAATGATCCTAATCAGTTCAATAATACTAAAAAATACTAGATAAAGTGAGTTGAACAATATTAAATAAGTTCGGATACTTTTGTCTGAGCTAAGCGTCCAATAAGTACTTGAAATGAATAAAATGAACCATTAGACACTAAATCAAATTGGAATGATTTGTAGGACTCATATGGGATTGTTTAGCACTAATATGTAAAGTTACATTGACCATGCAATAAAAACCCTTTGTAGCAAAATACCAAGAGACCCATTGAGTGTTACATTACAAATATTCAAGTAAGATTACAATTGAACTATATTACCAACAGTGATGATAATTGGAACTTAATAACTATAACACGTATATATTTGGTCAAATGGGACACTAGGTACCTAGATAGCTGTAGTTGAGCGTCAAACGTTGATTGGGACACGTATTAGGAACTGCGAGGGCGTATTATCTATGTAGTTCGAGGTAAGTGGACCAATAAGGATCTTCATAGTAATTTATTTTCATTTTTTCATTATTGAAATTATGAATTTGCTCTTCCATGGATTCCCATTCCTATTATGAGTGTGCGAGGGCCAAGTGAGTCAAGAAGGAGTCTCCAAGTGTGGTTTTCGACTAGCAATTAGGACCATAACCCTAGTTCACTGGATTTAGTCGGAATGAGATATGTTATATCTGGGGTACCGTTGATATCCCTCATTCACAATAGTATAGGTTCATCACTTGCTATCGCGTGCTAGGACGCAAGTTTGCCTAGTGTTGTCGCCACTCAATGACCCTAACCCTATAGCACCTACACTTAGTGGTCTAGACTACTTGGGCGCCTATGTTTTTAGCTTCCTTTACACTCATTTCTCTCATTTGTAAATTTTAAATTTTTATCATAAATTTTACTTATTTAATAATTTCTTTATCTCCTACATGATTCTTGGATTATTTTTTTATTATTCATGCATTACTATTGATATCCTTCTAGCTTTACTTACTGAAACTACCTCGTTTGGTGACAAATGCAATTCCACAGTCAAGCAAGGGCAAGGCGCCGGTGATTGGTGACTTACCTGAGACATCAGAGTAGCCCTCCCCTTTCCCATTTTGTAGGTTTCTTTTTGTATTGCATTTACTTATATATTCGATATTTTTGCATCAATATATTATGGGTTCAGAGAGACACTTATGACTTATATATTACTCTATTTAGTTTTCGCACTTGGTCACCAAATTTACAGGTTTATATATATGTAGGGTTCCATACATAGGTTGTCCGACTCTTTCGTTTACTTGTCGAGTTATTTAATTTGCTCAATTGCCTCCGCTAAATCTTTAAATATTGCTAAACATTAATAACTTAACTTAAATTACGAACTTGCATATAATGATGGATGGAAAGCAAACTAAGCTTGCGTTGACCTCATGGAGGCTGACTCAGGGTTTAATGTAGGCTTAGGTCAGGTAGGGCCAAGTTTGTTAGGAACTGAGACCATCATAGTTGGTATCGGGGCCTAAGGTTTAACACTTAGCTATTGACTAACCCATAATAAGGAAATGAAACAAATGAAAGATAAAGTTTGGATGCAGTTGAAAGTTATAGTAGAACCCTATGATTTTGACTTAGAGTCTTAGTTGGGAAGTAAGGAGAGTTAGGGAAATTAAGAATCTGAATTGTATGTGCTATTTGATGTATTGTATTATACTACTATCGATAGCTTTGTGCTCATCAAGAACTTGGTATCTTTTACAAATAGCGATGGCCGATCAACAGGAGCTAGTGGTAATGGTGGAACTTCTGACGTACATTGGAGGCTAGATGAGATGTCCCAGCAAGTCTCATCACATAGTCATCAGCTTAAGGAGACCCTCAAGCAAATAAGGACACAAACCGTATGATGAGTCATTAATTACGCATTGTTTTATAGGTATTTAGTTATGTAAATCAAGTCCAAAGTCATATTTTATGGTTCTATATGTTTACTTCAAAGATTTATATGATATTCGAGTATTTGTGTGTGAATGAGAAAAATTCAAGAAAAAGGTCAAAGATCGATTAAAGGAGAACAAATATGGTGCCCCATAATGAACTAAAGACGCCATAGAGAAGCCACAGTGCCACATAAAGCTTCAAGGTAGATGAACGCACGACGTCAGAAATAAATGGACGCTGCCGGGTTCTATAACAAAAGATGCTACCTACTACGCCAGGATTAGAAATAGAAATTCCAGATTGACTTAATTTTCAAGACTTACTATATTATGCCACGCCTTGACTTGGCACCATTCCCACATAATTGTGGTGTCAAATTTGCAGAATAGGAGTTTGACAATTTTTAGAAGGGACTTGTTACCTAGGTTTTCTTATTCTTGTACCCAGACTCACCTATATAAATGAGGGACCTCTATAGATGAAAAAAAATGCTATTTAAAGTGATTTAGGAGAAGAGAAAGGTAGAGTAGCCATGTTCGACTAGGTACTTTAATACCTAGGTTAGGAATGAGCTCTCTGGCCATTAGATAGTTGTTTTCTACGTCATGTTGAGATTTTCTATTATAGTAATGTTTAGATTTAGTTCTTTAGCTTTATGTTATTTTTTACGATGTCTCAATGGTAGTTTAAAATTTGCATTATTCATTGTGAATCTCTAGGCATAAAACAATAGAGATGCCATCAATCCGGTTGAGTCTGTGATACCAATTGAGAACTGGTGATCACTTAGAGCAAGAGTCCTGACACACATATTGTTCTTATTGAGTAACATTGAGTACTAGGTTAATTCTTGAGAGCGGTTGCCTAAAGTCATATAGGGGTCGGTGTTCCTACAGTGGGCTAAATGTTGGTCATGTGATAATTTTTGAGATTGATTGCCTAATGTTGTACGATGGAGTAAGGGAAATTGTTAGATAGTGGTTTCCCTATCTATTGAGAATAGGAGAAGTAGGGTGTTGGTGACCCCAACATCTATAGTTGATTTAGGGAAAATTTTCTGAAAGCCATAATTCTAATATCGATAATAAGAGACGTGAAAAAAACATAGGGCTAGATTGTGGATTCCTAGACTTTTGTATATTTCTATTCTCTAATTTGCAACTTATTTACCTTCCTGTTTAGTGGATTCCTGGACTTTCATTAGACTTAGTTTGACTGAATCCTATGGACGCGACCTCGTGCTTGTATTTACTACATTCCTTTAAGATTGGTAACCTTGTACGTGTTATATTTGACACACGTGACAAGCAATCAAATTTTGGCGTTATTGTCGGGTATTCAGTTCTAAATAGAGTAACTTTTATTCTTTTTCTTTTTTTTTTTAAATTTCTTTCGAAGTAATTAGTTTGTGCACGGTAGGATAACTCGATGTAAATAGACTAGTTCAATGTTACTTTTCGTTTCATAAATAGATAGAACCGACTTAAGGTTTGTTAGGGAAGCTTTGAACTAAGAGTATAGTTTTCCCTAACCAACTATGGATGATGATGCTCGCTATGCTGGCGGTGATTGCTGGATTACCATGGAGCATATCAATGAAGATCTCCAGAATCTTCTTGTTCATCAGCCTCTCTGCATAACCTTTCCACAAAACAACGAAAATTTTGTGCTTTAATTCGGCTTTATTCACCTCCTGCCCACTTTCCATGGCATGGAGAGGGAAAACCCGGCGGCATTCTTAAAGGAGTTTCAGATGAGTTGCCTATGTATGAAACCTCCTCAATTGGAAGCAAATGTAGTAAAACTTAGGGATTTCCTATCCTACTAAAAGGATAATGCCAAACAATGGCTCTTTTATCTTTTCCCTAGCAGCATTAACTCATGGCATAACATGATAGATGAATTTCTCAAGGAATATTTCCTTGAGGATAAGGTAGCCCAACTAATTTATGAGATATAGAGTATCAAGATGAAGACCATCGAGTCTTTTGTGACTATTAGGACCGCTCTAAGTGCCTAATTGCTAATCGTCCACAACATGGACAATCTAATAGGGGCACTTTCTAGTTCTTCTATGTCTGCATGTCCCCTTTAGAGAGGCATATGATTGATAGCGCTCGTGGTGGTTACATTCCTGATAAAACCCTTGCGCATATGAATCAAAACTATGAGGAAATATCATAATAGCCCCGATTATATAAAGGTATTGGTGTTAACGCGTGCTGAATTCTGTTAGTTGGAGCTACCAATAGCTCCACTGACAAGAGAATTGATCAGTTGACTTCCGTAGTGGAACATTTCTTGAGCAATGGCTAAGCGCATGTTAAAACTTATAGATTCAACTCAGCCACAAGCTATGTAACAAATGAATGCCCTACTCTATTTGAGGACCATTAGCAGGCCAATTTCATAGCTAACCAATTATAAGGGCAAACCTAAGGGCCTTTTAGAAACACCGAAAACCAAGCGAAGACGTTAAACCCCTAATCTTGGTTATGGGCCTCGATTCTTAAACTATATATCCTTTGTCCTAAGAGGAAAATTGTTGCCCAAACTAGCGAAGAATCATTCTTTTTAAAGGACATGCTTAAATCTCTAGCAGCTAAACAAAGCCAATTTGCTAGAAATATCAACCAGTTTTGGGTGAACATTGAAAAAGCTTAAAGTGACACATGCCATGGTCCGATAAATTGCACATGCATACTTGCCCAAATCTAAATGTGAGTGTCAATGCTATTTCACTTTGTAATGGCAGAGGATTTGAAGGACCTAAATAGACCACATACCTCAAAGAAAGTATCCAATAAGGAGGAAAATGAGGTTGAGATCTTGTGACGAACCTATAAATAAAAGGAAGTTCCCTAAAAGGAAACTCCGCTTGTTTGTAAAGTCAAACCTCCTTTTCCCTAACGCTTGATGATATACAAAAAAATGAGCAAGAGAAAGAGATTCTATAGGTCTTTCGGAGAGTAGAAATTAACATTCCACTTCTTGACACATTAAAACAAGTTCCCAATGTACGTAAAATTCCTTAAGGAGCTTTACACCAATAAAAGGAAATTTAAGGGCAATGAAGAAGAGATTTAAGTAGGAGACATTGTTACGACAATCCTGCAAAAGAAACTTCCCCTAGATGTAAGGATGCCAGGATATTCTTGGTACTTCGCACTATAGGGAATGTCGGTATTCTAAATTCTATTTGTGATCTCGGTGGCTCTATAAATGTGATACCATTATCCATTTATGAGACACTTAAAGAAGGACCTCCAAAAGAGACAGGGATTGTGATCTAGTTAGTAGATCAATCAGTGGTTCGATCTGTTGGCATATTGGAACATGTATCAGTTCGAGTAAATGATTTTGTTTTCACAACCGACTTCTACGTAGTGGATATGAAAAGGGAAAACCTATCTATATCATCATGGATGCTCCTCGGATTACCATTCTCGAAGACTGCTAAAACCATGATGATTTTCATAGTGGATCTTTAACCATGAAACTTTATTGGAAGGTTATCAAGTTTGACATATACGATGCCATGCGATATTAGATGGATGCGACTATGCGACTGTATGCAATAAATGATGTAGATCCATTTATTTAGCTAACCTTACACATAGGCAATGGAAATAAAACTATATTCATCTTGAAGAATCATTAGATAGCATGTTATTCTATAAAGAAAATGCCTCCTCAACGTTGAACTAGAAGAAGCAATCTTTGAGTTAGATTTGTTTGAATCAACAACTACCTTTTGTTATTTGGATCTAACTCTTTTAAACACCAAGCCACTTCCATCACTAGAGAAAGCCTCCTTGATTGAGCATAAATCATTATCTAAATGCTTAAAGTATGTATTTTAGGGTGAGAATGATACATTACATGTAATCATCTTTGGCAAACTTACTTCGTTAGAAGAAAAATAGCATTTTATGCTACTCCGCGAATAGAAGTAAGTCATTGGATGGACGATAACAGACATCAATAGGCTGAGCCCCTCTACTTGCATGCATTATATACATATGGAAGATGGAGCAAAGCCAACTAGAGAGGCTCAAAGGAGATTGAATGCGCCAATATTAGGGGTCATGATAAAATAAATCGTGAAACTGCTAGATGTCGTGATAATCTACCCTATTTCCAATAGTAAGTGGGTAAGCCCAGTTCAATTAGTCCCTAAAAAAATAAGAGTCATAGTGGTCACTAATTTGCATAGCGAGCTAGTCCCCGCCCACTATCAGAATGTGTAGCGAGTGTGCATCGGCTACAAGAAGCTCAACACTGCCACCTGAAATGACCACTTCCCTCTCTCATTCATAGATCATATATTGGAAAGAATAGGTTCGTTACCATACTTGAGCTTTGACCAAATACAAGTGGCAACTAAAGATCAGGAGTGCACAACTTTCACTTGTCCATTCGACATTTTTGCATAATGTCACATGCTTTTTGGATTATGCAACGCACCTGCTACTTTCCAAAGGTGCATGGTATGTATCTTCTCAAATTATATGGAATGGTCCATTGAGGTGTTTATAAACGACTTTACTACCTACAGGGACTCCTTTGATAGTTGCCTCGCAAATCAGACTGAAGTACTTAACAAATCCATAAAAAAGAACTTGGTCTTAAACTATGAAAAATGTCATTTCATGGTAGATCAAGGTCTTATTCTATGGCACATAGTCTCTAAATTGATGTCATAAAAAAACTACCATATCCTACTAACGTATGTGAGATCAAACATTTCCTTGGGAATGCAAGTTTTTACCGACGATTTGTAATGGACCATTTTAATCGATCCCGATTAACTGGTTAATTACAAATTAAGAACATAAGCTCAGACCTACGTGGATGTCGTGAAATAGTCTATGACACGCCTAATGGGTGAAATATGTTATTTTTGTGTGGCGAGTGTTTATTTATTTTACTATTATTTAATAGTTCGTGCTGCGTAAATTGAGATTTACGCTTGGTCGCGTTGTGCGCGGGGAGTGACGAGAGTGTACGACACCGCGGTGTGTGCATAACGCGGGTGTACGGGGTAGTACGGAATTGAGTTGTCACATCACTCATTCCATCACATCACCAACCCATCACTCATCATTACACTTGTTTTTTCTTCCAAAAAAAAATCTCTCTTTTAAATCTGGAAGAGAGAGAAAGAGGAGAGAGAAAGAGGAAAAAGAGGAAGAGGGAGGAGATGAAAGAGAAAAGAAGAGAACAAGAGAGATGGATTGAGAGAGAGGGACGGTTGCGGTGCGAGCGGATTCGGCGAGGGTGACCCGGACGTGGTGGCGATGACGTCTCAGCAGTGGTGCGGCGCGGCGATGGCGAGGATGACAGACTCCAACAACGCTCTAGCAGCAACGTCGCACTCCAACAACCCCAGCGGCTTGCGGAAGCGAGGAGTGGCGTAGTGCGATGGCGGACGGTGGCTCCAAAGAAGAGGTCGGCACCGCACCGGCAAATAACCTGACAAAGACGCAGCAGCCAGCGCCGGGCCGACAAAGCGGGCGGCGGTAGCGGTGATGGAGAGAGAGATCACATAGATGGGGAGAGAGAGAGCAGCGACGGCGGTGGGGAAGATTGGAGCACCGCAGCGGCGCAGGGCGCGAGGCAGCAGTCAGCCTTGCGTCGCCGGCAGCCAATGGCGCGACGACGGACGTTGTCGGTATAATCGATTCCCCAGTATGGTTCGAAAAGTGCGCCATGAGTTAAAGTTTTTGAAATAAAATTTTTTACAAATTTTAGTCTCACACTATAAATTCATTTAATGAAACTCTAAAATGATAAAAACTACATAATTTGACACCGGGTACTTAGGCTACCACAGTCGGGTGTCGGGTACATATCTCGAGGCGAGTGCGTGATGTTTCGAAGGCGTTCGAGGTAAGTAAACCCATGAGAAAACTAGCTTAGAACTTACTAATTTTCATTGAGAATTATTTATTTCAATTCATTTCACGTTACTTTTCGTCAGTTCAGTTTCATGTTTACTCTATTCTCGCGTGTGTCTGTGTATGGTCGAAGGGACGATGTGACCCCTTTCCGGCTCTCTCGTTGATGACGATCCGATTTTTTCTATGGTGTTGGTCATACCTTAGACTATGTGTGAGATATTTCTCAGCGAGTTGACGATCTCGAGAGCGAGTTGACGTGAGGCCCACCTCTGTCACAAATTTCCTCTCTTTTGAGGCGTTGGGTGAAAGTCTACCTTCCGACCAACAGAGTTTCTCATTTCGACTATGAAGAGGGGGTATAGATTTCCTCACCCCCAGGGCCTTCTCGGTTTAGTATTTTTATCCCAGGGCTCGACATCTATACACCACACTCACGTTCCATATTCTTGATTATTTCACGACTTACATTCATGCTTTACAATCCTATTCATTTACTTTATATGCATGAATTGTAGCTGTATTCTTGGATTTCTTGTGAATACTAACTGAATTTCTCTAGGATTTACTCACCTGGAACTTGTCATTGTTGTTGGTGGTTACCTCTAATTTGGAGCGCCTCCACTAGCCTACTCGTAGGTGATTGTATTTACGTATAGATACTTTTGGGATTATTTTGGGAGACTTTTCACCCGATACATGTATATTGACGCCTATTATACATTTTTGTCGCCTTAATTGATATACATGGTATCCTTTTGCCGGGTTTCCACCCCGTAGGTTGTTAATTAATGCATTACTTGTTTACATTAATTATATGCATGTTATTAAGACTTTCGCTAACTCCACCTATGTTGTACACCATGTGCGCTACGTAGCCGATCCCAAGTCTGGATAAATAAGGAGGACTCTGATGCCCATTTTTTCATACCGAAAAATGGGTAAGGGAGGTCCCAAACTCACTTTTCATAACCGAAAAGTGAGGGAGGGAGGCCCCAAGCTCAATTTCCATTCTTGGGAAATGGAGGGGAGTTGCGATAGGTTGACAGCCAGCGTAAAACTTTTGTCACTTTTCATGAAATGGATCAAACATATATAAACGTTGGGGCGTTCCCACCTAGCGACGCACTGCATCAAAGCCCGGGTGTAGTGAGAAATGAGCAAGGGTGTGTTTCACATCGCCGCCTGGGTGTGAAGAAAAATGAGCAAGGGTTCCCACACATAGGACATGTGTGGGTAAAGAAGCTAGTCCTTTCACATCGTCGCTCGGATGTGAAGAAAAATGAGCGAGGGTTCCCACACAAAGGACGGGTGTGGGTAAAAAAGCTAGTTCAAAACAAAAACGAAAACGAAAACAAAAACACGATCATAGATACGAACACTAGATCTTTTAGACAAAATAGAAATAGAAAAGAAAAACAAATACAAAGGGGAGAAAAAATTCGTTTAGGAACATGGAACACAGGAAAACTTACGGGGAAGTCAATAGAACTAGTAGATACCATGATTAGAAGGAGAGTCAATATTGCTTGCCTCCAAGAGACAAAATGTGTAGGAGAAAAGACTAGAGAAATAGGAAGCACAGGGTTTAAATTGTGGTACACTGGTATAGATAGAAAATGCAATGGAGTAGGAATTATGGTGGATAAGGATTATAAGGATAAGGTCGTAGAGGTTAAACGAATGGGGGATAAATTAATTCTAGTTAAATTAATTATTGGAGATGAAAAACTGAACATTCTTAGCGCATATGCACTACAAGTAGGATTAAACGAGAGCATCAAACGCAAGTTTTGGGATGATATGGATGGATTTATGCAGAATATACCATTAGATGAAAAAGTTTTTATTGGAGGAGATTTAAATGGACATGTCAAGGTAAGTAACGATGGGTTTGAGAGAGTTCATGGAGGTTTTGGTTACGATAATAGAAATGAAGAAGGAGAATCAATTTTAGAATTTGTTTTAGCATATGATCTTGTCTTAGCAAATACTAGTTTTAGGAAGAGGGAGTCGCATATAATTACTTTTAGTAGTGGTCATAACAAGAGTCAAATAGATTTTCTTTTAACAAGAAAAATAGATAGAAAACTATGTAGAGACTGCAAAGTAATACCTGGTGAAGCACTTACTACCCAACATAAGTTAGTAGTACTTGATATTAAGCTAACACAACAGAATAATATGAATAAACGAGTTAGCGACCTTAGAATAAAGTGGTGGAATCTAAAACATAGTAAACAAGTAGAGTTTAGAGAAAAACTACTAAAGAAAAATGTTTGGAATCTTGACTTAGATGCTAATACAATGTGGCTAGAAATGAGTAGTTACATAAGGAGGGTGGGATCAAACATATTAGGTATATCTAAGGGCTTGGGACCTCCAAAGAAGGAAACACGGTGGTGGAACGAGGATGTCCAACGAGCAATTAAGACTAAAAAAGAGATGTATAGGAAAATGCCTAAGTGTCAAGATGAAGATGCGTACAATCAATATAGAGAAGCTAGAAAACAAGCTAAAAAAGTAGTTAGTCAAGCTAAAACAAATTTCATGAAAGATCTACATACAAGGTTAGGTAATAGAGATGGCGAAAAATATATATATAGGCTAGCCAAATTAAGAGATAAAAAGAAACAAGACCTAAGTCATGTAAGATGTATTAAGGACGAAAATCAAAATGTTTTAACGCGCGAGGAGGATATTAAGGAGAGATGAAGAAGTTATTTCGATAGTTTATTTAATGATGGCCAAGTTGATACTATAATAGATGAAAACCCACACCAAGAAAGAAATGTAAACTATACACGCAATATTAGAATTGTAGAAGTTAAAAAGGCATTGAAAAGAATGAAAATAGGGAAAGCATGTGGCCCAGATGAAATACCCATAAAGGTTTGGAAATGCTTAGGAGAAATCGGATTGACTTGGTTAACAAAACTTTTCAATAAAATTTTAAAATCAAAACGGATGCCAATGGATTGGAGAAGAAGCACGCTTGTGCCAATCTTAAAAAACAAAGGAGACATTCAAAGTTTCTCAAACTACCGGGGCAATAAACTTATGAGTCACACTATGAAACTGTGGGAAAGAATAATTGACAATAGGCTAAGGAGAGAAACAACAATATCAGAAAATCAATTTGGTTTCATGCCTGGGAGGTCAACTATGGAGGCGATTTTCCTTGTAAGACGATTGTTAGAAAAATATAGAGAAAAGAAAAAAGATCTTCATATGGTATTTGTAGATTTAGAGAAAGGATATGATAGGGTCCCTAGAGATGTTCTTTGGTGGGTTCTAGAAAGAAAAAGAGTGCATGCTAGATACATAGACACTATTAAGGATATGTATGATGGAGTAGTAACGAGTATAAAGACATTTGGAGGAGCTACAAAAGAATTTCCCATTACGATAGGACTACATCAAGGATCGGTTTTAAGCTCATATTTATTTACTTTAGTTATGGATGAACTAACTAGACATATTCAAGAGGATATACCATGTTGTATGCTATTTACAGATGATATTGTATTAGTGGATGAAACTAAAGATGGAGTGAATAGGAAATTAGAACTCTGGAGGAATACATTAGAATCTAAAGGCTTTAAGTTGAGTAGGACGAAAACTGAATACATGCACTGTGAGTTTGGAAACACTAGACATCGAGATGACGGAGTGGTAAAATTAGGGGTAGTAGAAGTTCCTAAGGTAAACCACTTTAGATACCTAGGATCAATCATACAAAATGATGGTAACATTGAAAATGATGTCACACATAGAATTCAAGCTGGATGGAAGAAATGGCGGAGTGCAACTGGGGTGATTTGTGATCGACATGTTCCTACTAAGTTAAAAGGAAAATTTTATAGGACCGTAATTAGGCCAGCTACGCTCTATGGAAGTGAATGTTGGGCGGTAAAGCAACAACAATTACATAAAGTGAACGTAGCAGAAATGAGGATGCTTAGGTGGATGTGTGGTAAAACTCGTAAAGATAGAATAAGAAATATAGAAATTCAAAGACAAGTAGGAGTAGCACCAATTGATACAAAGATTAGGGAAATGCGGTTGCGATGGTTTGGTCACCTGCAAAGACGACCTACAAATGCCCCAACTAGAAAACTTGACTCAATAGAAACTGTAGAAATTTGACGAGGTAGGGGCAGATCAAAGTTAACATGGGATGCATTAATTAAAAAGGATTTGAATGGTTTGCAAAGCTCACCATTAATTGCACTTAATCGAGCATAATGGAAAAGTTTGATCCATGTAGCTGACCCCAGTTAATTTGGGACTGTGGCTATGTTGTTGTTGTTGTTGTATTAAGACTTTCGCTACTAAAATAACTTAAATAAATCAAAACAAATGAATTAAGTTATAAAACTTTGTAACTTAGTATATTTTGCCAAAATAATCATTTAAATATCAAAATTTACTAAGTTGGAGTATTAGATGGTAAGTTCGTGGGCCGTCATAGATAGGTGTGCAGGCGACGTGGCATGACTTGGTGACGTGTCCGACGACGTGGCGGTGCCCGGTTTGCCTCAGAATTTGGGGCCGTCACACGATTAATCAAGGACTTTTCAAAAATCGCGCAACCCCTATGTCACTTATTTCAGAAAGACGTGACCTTTAAATGTAACAAAACATGTAAAAATGCATTTAAAAAACTCAAAGATTCGCTCACTAGCACACCCATTATTCAGGCAGCCAATTGTGAATTCCTTTTTAAATTATGTACGATGCTGATAACCACGCAATCGATTCAGTTCTAGGGCAAAGAGTAAAAAAAGCTTCCCATTTCATTTACTATGGCTATCGTGTTCTTAATTCGGCATAAAAGAACTACACCATTACGAAAAAAAGAACTTCTTGTAGTAATGTTTGCACTAGAGATAAAAAGGATCACGCAGCGTTATGACATCTTTTAAATAAAAAGGATTCCAAAGCTCATTTGATCATGTAGATTCTCTTATTGCAAGAGTTTGACATCCCGATCAAATATAAAAGTGGTGCACATAACTTAGTTACAGATCATTTTAGCGGGATTAGGAAAGGCAGCGAACTACCCAGCCTCCTCAAAGACGAATTTCTCGATGAGCACATTTATTGAGTAATGGATGATGCTCCTCGGCATGTAGATTTGGTAAACTTCATTACAACTTGCTTTTTTCTCAACACCTCACTAAGGCATATAAAAATCAGCTTAGGAATGTCGCATGACATTATATATGGGATGATCTGTATTTATGGGAGTTCTACACCAATAAAGTAATAAGAAAATGTGTCCATATAGAAAGCCAATCTATATTGGCATTCTGTCATTCTTATTCTCGTGGGGGGCATTTTGAACCCGAACGTACTGATCAAAAAGTTTTTGAAAATTGGTTTTATTGGCCCTCTATTTTTGATGATTCATACATGTTTCCCAAATCTTGTCATGACTGTCAAAAATCGGGTAATATTGGCCACAAAGATCACATACCACTGAACCCACTACATATATGTCAAATCTTTTATGAATGGAAGCTTGATTTCATGGGACGCTTTCCAACATCTTTTGGGAATGTTTACATCATTCTTGTAGTGGATTACATATCCAAATAGGTAGAAATAAAAGCTACTCTCACTAATGATGCAAAGGTGGTTTGTAAATTCTTGAAGTTAAGAATCTTCACCACTTTTATAACTCCTCAAGCCCTAATAAGACATATGGGAACTCATTTTTGGAATTAGAAAATTGAAAGCCTCCTAAAGAAATATAGTGTCACTCACACGAATTCAACAACATACCACCCACAGACTAATGGCCAAGCATAAATTTCTAATAGGGAGATCAAGCTATTCTAGAGAAGAAATTAAATCGCTCTTGAAAAGATTGGAGCACATGACTGGAAGATGCCATTTGGGCTTGTCGAACAACATACAAAACATCGCTCAGGACGTCACCAAACCATCTTGTTTTTGGAAAAGCTTGCCATTTACCCATTTAGTTGGAGGATAAGTCTAACTGGACTATCACAAAGCCTAAAATGCAACTTGATGAAGTAGGGAATGAAATGAAATTGAACTTTGCAAAAATTAGAGGATATACAAAATGATGCATATGAGAATGCTCGTATCTATAAAGAAAAGACTAAAAAACTTCATGATCAAAACATCTCTCGAAAAGAGTTTCGTGTAGGAAAAAAGCTACTTTTGTTTCAATCTCATCTTAAATGTTTTGTAGGAAAGTTGCGATCGAGATGGATGGGACTATATGCAGTACTCATAGTACACGATCATAGAGTTGTGGAAATCCTGAACTTGAAAACTAACTATGGATTTAAAGTGAATGGGCTTAGACTAACATTGTATTACAAAGTTTTTCTACTTCAACATTTGGAGGATGAGGGTTCACGAGCTAGATTATGGTAAGTAATAGGTAAATTCATTGAGCCAGCCACGTTAAGAAAAAATGCTACTAGGAGGCAGACAATAACCAATTTTGTAGTTAAAAATCGATTTTATTTTTATTTTTGTTTCTCTTAGTTTCCTAACGATGCATTCAAGTATTATATTAAATTCTTCTATATATATTATCCATATATTCCACTATTCTTCTACTAATTTTCTTAGCTTCATTTAAACCTTGAGCACAAGGTTCATAATAAGTTTGGGGGTATGAGGTACGTAGATAGAGTATTTAAAAGAGTATTCAATGAAGCATCGTAGGTATGAGCTTAATTTTGATTTTTGTTTCTTGCGACTTCATAAGTATTATCTCATTTTCATTCCATTTCTTACCTTCCTTTTCTTTCATCTCATCTAGAATTTAATACAATGATGTATGCATGATTAGGTAGTTTAGCATATCTACTATTTTGTAAAGTCTTACCCACAAGTGAAACACTGCTTTCAATTATAGGAGTAAAAACTTGGTCAAATTGTTTACCTTCAGACTTAGAAGAAGTAAAAGAGCTTTTTCCACCTACTTGTCAAAATAAATAGAAACTTTGAGTAGGGTTGAATCATAACTTGAGACCAAAGTAAGTAGGTAGTCGAATTAACTTTGTGAAAAAATTTAAATCCCTAAGATTTTGAAACTAGGACTAATCTACTTGGAGTATAATTATTAAATCTTTAACACTTGTACAGGGGTAAAGTAGACTTATTTACTTTAATAAAATTTGATGATTCTACATTGGAAAGCTACCTTAATTTTAAGCGAAAGTAAGAAGTGCTAATATAAGTTGTAATAAAAAATACAGAATCCTACAAGTTCTGAAAGAAATAGAGCAAGGAACTTGATGGTTGGAAAATATAAGGAAATTAGTATGCACAGGAAATAGAGCAGGGACCGTGCATAACAAACCATATTGAATGAGAAAAGTGAGGATCTCTAATGAAGAGTAAGGTGTAAGTCCATAAAACAAACTCCTCTAAAATATTTAACTCGAGTGATTATAGCTATGATTAAGTAAGTTTTTCTAATGCCATGATTCAAATAATAGACGACCTTTGAATGAGGCATATGGAACCATGTAAGTGCGAAAATCTGTAAATAAGCGAAAAGTCGTGATAAAGTCCATTTAAAAGAATTTACCTAATAAGGAAACCAATTAAATCTACTACGTTGATGAAGAGACCTGAAAAATGTATTAGTATGTTGAAGGTTATGGTTTTGGTATGCTTCAAGTTTTAAAAAAGTGTTGTCTCAAGAAGTAGCGAAGTTTAAGGAATCAAATCAGCCTTAAAAAGATTCAAGTCTCTTTTAAAACAAATTGACCAGGTTTGGATTGAGAGGACTCCATTTTTTTGCTAATTGGGTATAAATCCTTTAGGTTAGTATCACTTAATTTCATTGCATTATGTTTAGACATTGTAGTCAGATAACCTTTTGCTCGAGACGTGCAAAGTTCTAAGTTTGGGGGCATTTGAAGAGTAATTAATTATGCATGCATTTATAGGTATTTAGCTACGTAAATGAAGTCCCAATTTATGTTTTATGGTTATATATGTTTAATTTGAAGATTTATAGGATATTTAAGTGTTTGTGGGTGAATTGGACAAATCTAAGAAATAAGTCAAAGATTGCTTAAAGGACAATAGATATGACACCCTAGAATGAACTAACAATGGCATGAAAAAGTCAAGATGCCATGCATTGTGTCAGGTCAAATGAGGGCACAATGTCAGATATGAATGGACGACTATAGGGTCTATAACAAACGACACGACCCACGACGCTAGAATTAGAAATAGAAATACCAGACTGACTTGCTGTTCAAGACTTACTATATTATGGCACACCGTGATTTGGAGTTGTTCCCACTTAATGGCAGTGATAAACTTATATAATATAAGTTTTACACTTTTTAGAAAGTTCTTATATCCCGAGCTTTCCTATTCATGTATACAGGCTCACTTATATAAATGAGGGACTTTTATGGATGTGATTTAAAAGTAGAGAAAGGTAGAGTATCCATGTCCGGCTAGGTTCTTTAATACCTAGGTCGAGGATGAAGCTCTTTAGCCATTAGTTAGTTGTTTTCTATGTCTTGTTGAGATTTTCTATTTATAATAGTGTTTTGATATAGTTCTTAATCTTTAAGTTATTGTTTTTCACAATGTCTCAATGGTAGTTTAGAGTTTGCATTATTCATTGCAAATTTCTAGGCAGAAACCCATTGACATGCTATCAGTCAAGTTGAGCCCAAAATACCAACCGTGTTGAGAAATGGCGATCACTTAAAGCCAGAGTCCTAACAAACCTATTGTTCTAAGTAAGTAACATCAAGAAATACGTTAAATCTAGAGAGTGATTGCCTAAGGTTGGCTCCCCTACATAGTGTTAAGTGTTGCTCATAGGCTAAATCTTTAGAGCGTTTGCCTAAGGTTGTACAAAGAACAAAAGGAAATATTTAAAGAGAAATCTCCCTATCTATTGAGAATAGAGGAACTAGGGTGTAAGTGACCCTAACACCTATAGCCAATCTATGGAAACTTTTTAAAAACCCATATTTCTAAAATCGATAGTACAAGACATGTAAACAACATAAGGCTAGATTGTGGAAGCAGAGACTCAAGTATATTTCTATTCTCTAATTTACAACTTATTAAACTTCTTGTTTAGTAGACCGTTAGGATAAAACTCATTAAAAAACCCACCAAATTTACTTTTTTATTTGTTAGACTTACTTTGAATGAATCCTGTTGATTAAACTTCGAGTTGCCTCTATTCCATTCTAGTAGGATCCATAACCTTGTATGGGTTATATTTGACATGCGCAAAATGTGATTACTATACCTTCTCCATCTACATCAGTAACACTCATTGCTCATGAGGGGAGTGTGCCTAATGTACATGCCATTCTAGCAACTCCTATTGTACTGACAGGACTTGAGATAGCTGAGAAAATACTGGTAGAAATCTCAAGGCAAGACAGTTGCGAGAGTTCTAGAGGTATAGACGAACTGAGTTTTATAGGGCACGAATCTCATGAGGGAAAGAGATTTGTTACGAGTCATAAGAATATACATGACATCATGGCTACAATAAAGCACATGAGTCTGAGTATATCATCAGGGCTGGTGTTTGAAGACATTGATGCTTGGTGGCGTAGTATGGTGGCCAACCAGGGTAAGCCAAAGGATTGGGAAAAGTTCTAGAGTTGATTTAATTAGAGTCCTTCCAGCCTTTACTCCTGAAACTAAAGAAGGCTGAGTTTTCGAGCATCCGATAGTCTACTGGGGAGTCAGTAATGTAGTATATGGGATAATATTTATATTTGTTCGAGTAAGCCAGAGGTGTAACTGACACTGACATCGACCAGGCACACTACTTCATTAAGGGTCTATTGAGAGACATTGGGGGCACCATGGCGAATACCAAGCCAATGAGCTTACAAGTTGCTATTTGTAGATTGACCTAGGGCACATTGTTTATCTTACAATTTTAGTTAATGAAATAGAGGTTTTTGTTTGTTGTTTTATTATAAGTGATTACATGTTTACCTTATAATAAGATCCATGAGTATTTGTTGAAATATCCTAAATGTCCCTAGTCAGTCATTATACTGAGAACTATAATGAATTAAGACTAGTGTAAGTCTTGATTGATGGTCATGTGATGATCATGCGTATATGGATACAAATCGAGATCATTAGTATTGGTTAAGGAATAAGGTACTGGATTGACCCTCTATGAGAACACCATATGGGTTAAGTCATAGGTGTTACATATGATAACTATATTATTTAGTCATTCTACTTGAGATTACCATAGATTTTAATATTTGGAGTATGTTAATTTTATACAATCAAACATTGTCTTTAACCGAAGAATTACGAAGATTGTGATTGGGTACCATGTGAATAATATGTGAAGGTGTGTAATCAAGATATAATTCATCCTTCTTCTATAGAGCTCAATATATAAATGGATCCCTCGATATATGTTAGATTGTTAAATGGCCAAGGCCACGTGAATTGATTTGATCAATCAAATTTGGATGTTTTCAATCCACCAAATGATGGAGACTAGTACGATTGAAAATTAAAGGTGACTTTCCATGCCTTATGTTTATTCAAAGGATATCGCACGACAAAAGGATATGATATATGCTATTCGTTAGGTTGTTTCATTTTTTATAGTCATACTACTTTAGTAGTCATAATGCTTTGCTAGAGATCGCTTATGACTTGTATACCAAAATGGTTTTGGTTCACTACCAACATTGCATGCACCTATTGGATCTCACATAAAGATGGTTTTGAGCAATTTCAATTGGTCCAGAGTAATGAATTTTATATTATAAAGTTCATGATATAAAATCCCTTAAGATTCGTTATATGATAACTTTTTAATAGGGGTGTATGTGCAATTTGCTTGAATTGCCTAAATATAATATTTGTATTATGAACAAGTTTTTAAAATAAGTTTATCTATGCATATAAACAGAGGTTGAAACCATAAAATGAAATAAGATTTTCATTTTTACTATTTTTGGTTTCTCTGGATTTTAGGAGGGAAATACAAAACATTTGCAATCACTATTGGGGCTAGCACTCCAAATTGTGGTGACCATTCTCGTGTGGATTTTTAATAGAGGACATACACTTGAACGTCTTAAGAATTGAACAATCATATAAGGAAATCACATATTATGGTATGGTTTACTTTTGTAGATATAGTTTAATGGAACTTATTTTCGGTCCTGCTTGAGTTTTTCAAAATTATTTTTGAATTTTTCACTGGTTATGAACGCTAAAATCTAATAGTTGAATATGAGAGGAGCTTGTGCAGAAAGACATACCTGAGCGCACACCCCAATGAGGTCGTAGCTGCATTGGCCCTAGCTTAGTCTAAGTACAAATAAAAGGGTGATAGGAAGAGGAAGAAACAATGATAGATCAAGTCGAGAGATGTCAAGGCATAGAGTGTAAAGTTCGTTGAGCCACCACAAGATCCGGCACACACAATGCCAATACCTTTTACGCCAATACGTACTTACGTTAGCCTACCGCAGCTGCTACCACAATCAATACCACAACAACAGTGTCAGTGGACTAATGGCAAAGACAGAGGTAGAAGCAGGGGCATTGGTCTGAGAGAAAGATATATTTAGGGTCATAAATAAGGGAAAAGGTCCACTCAGTCATATGGACAGAGGATTTAGCCAATACTAAGGCCATAATGGGTTGTTTTGAAGGCGATTAGATAAGTTTGTAGGTGCATCTCCACGACTTGGCAGAGGAGTGACACATCAACGCAAAGAGTAGTTTAACGCCATTGCTACACCAAACCCAACTACTTCAGGAAATCTCATTGAGGGTATGGTTTTCATTTGTGAAACATATATGCATACCATGATAGATTCATGATCTATAATGTTTTCATTTTTGGTTGCATGGTAAATGAGACTGGGTTGAGACATATTAGGCTTTAACTCTTGATCCTCAGCACAGCTGCTGGGATTAAGATATACTATAACCTCTTATGTGTGGATTGCACCGTAGTAATAAAGGGACATGAGCTACCAATAGATTTGTGAGTATTAGAGTTCCTAAAGTTTGACACTTTACTAGGAATGGATTGGTTAGCTGCATACCATGCTCACTTAGAATACTTTTGTAAGATTGTCACCATCTAACTCCCAAGGTAACTAGAGTTTAGTTTTTAGGGTACATCTACTAAACTGCTAGTTATTAGAGGTAGAGTGGCCATGAGTATCGATGTTGAGACTTTTGCCAGTGTCTTGAGTATGGCGGGAGAGTTGAGACTAGCATTGAGTACGTACCAATTTTATGTGAGTTTCAGTACGTTTTGCCCGATGATCTATATAGGTTACCCCCTAGAGAGAATGAACTCATTATAGAATAAGTCCCAGGAAACAAACCAATATCCATTCTGTCGTATATGATGGCACCAAGAGAGCTTGAAGTACTTGAATAGTTGTTATAGCTGGGATTCATTCAACATATTACGTCACCATGGGGTGCGCTAGTACTATGCGTCAAAAAGAAGGATTATAACTTGCAACTCCGCATTGATTACAAACAACTGAACATAGTTACAGTTAGGAACAATTACGCGCTTCCTCGCATCAACGACTTGTTTGATCAGTTGAAAAGGGCTTAGTGGTTCTCTAAAATTGACTTAAAATTGGGCTATCATCAACTCAAGATTAAGGATGAGGATAGGGAGAAGACTACTTTCCGCATGAGATATGGGCATTTCCAGTTTACCGTCTTGCCTTTTAGACCGACAATTGCCCCAATAGTGTTCATAGATCTGATGTATTGAGTATCGAGTGAGTATTTGGACAAGTATGAGATAGTATTCATTGAAAACATTCTCATCTATTTGAGGAGTTGTGAGGATCATGAGGGGCACCTTAAGACGATATTGCAGACTCTAAGGGAGCATAGGTTATATGTAAGTATGAGTTTTGACTTATAGAGGTTGGATTTCAATGACGTGTTTTCGAGTCCAGCGGAGTGTCAGTGGACCCCGCTAAGGTTAGAGTAGTTATTGACTCACTTACATCAACATCACTGACAGACATCCGCAGCGTTTTAGGAAAGACATGATATTATTGGCGTTTCGTACAAGATCTCTCAAATATTGTCGCGCCGATGAAATAGTTTATGAAGAAAGAAGCCAATTTTCAATGGATTGACAATTGTTAGCAGGCCTTCAGGACTTTGAAGGAATGACTAACTACAATGCGAGAATTAGTGCTACCATAAATGGTGAATGGCTTGGACATGAACACCAAAACTTCCAAGGTCAATTTAGGGTTTGTTTTGAGGTCTAACAATAGATTAATAGATTATGCATCCCTATAGCTCAAAATTCATTAGAAGAACTACCTGACACATGAGTTAGTGCTAGTAGTTGTAGTGTATGCACTAAATATTTGTCTTCATTACTTGTACAGTGAAAAGTTCACTCTGTACATGGATCATAAGAGTTTGATATACCTCTTCACCCAGAAGGAACAGAACATGAAATAGAAGAGAGGTTGGATTTCCTGAAGGATTACAATTTCTCATTAGAGTACCACCCTTGGAAGGTCGATATAGGGGCAAATACTTTCAGCTGGAAGGGTGATTGTGGCTACAAGTATAATGGCTTGATTGTAGGAATAATGTGACTAACTTACGTTGATTACGTATATTATCCTCAGGGAAAGGCGTACGCACTCAGTATGTACCTAGTCAAAATTACTAAATTGCTAAGGAAATCCTTTTTAATTAGTTTTTATAACTAAACTACTCTATTCTAACAAAACAATATAAATTACTTTTAACTATTATAGTAAAAATATCTTAGTTCAAAACTTCACCTTGGTACTGAAATACTTTGTTTTTCAACTTACTTTATGATCTTTATTATGTGTATGCAATACCTAATAAGAATAGACAAAGTTCTTTCAAATCCACTTCTACCAACTATCGTAACGAAAAATATTGTAATGTGCAAACTAGAACTCCACCTATCGGTGTAAATAACATAAGCTCCACATTGCTTTAATGTTCCAATTATTTATATTCATAACCAATTAAATTTATTATCCGTGCCTCCTTAATTAACAACTATCTCTTGATGTTATATATTTTATGGTTATATCGTCCATATCCAGCTTAAAAGCTTCAATGGCCATGATAACTTCTAGAACCTAATATGAAAAAAACACATGATCAAGACGATTGTAGTATTATGCTTAGAATCATTAAAAACTCTAACCATTGCACTTTTTACTTATTATGATCTATTCATGTTTATAGCATAACATTTATACCATAGGATCCATTGATCCCTAAGATTAATTAAATACACTTTATTGAAACAAACATGCACATAGTGGTATTCATTGAGATCAGAGATAAAAAAGAATAACTTCTATTAAAACAATAAAAACAATACCCGAATCACCACACATGAGTCTTCAATGTATCCTCTTCCACAAATCTTCTTAAAAATAAAGAGTAAAGTACACATATGCTAACTATTGCTAATGGTGGCTAATCCATGGTAATTGGTGAGTTTACCATGTTCTAATATCTATTTATACTTTTAAGAAATGTTCGAAAACAATTAGAAACCCTATCAAATAATTTAACATGAAATATAACTCTAACTTTCTATTTTCTTTAATTTTGGTGTTGTCTGAAAGTGGTTAGATGCTGTGTGTAGAGACCTACAACACCGTGACAACATCAATCACTTTTGTGTGCAAATTCTCCATTCAGCGGACTTTGCGTTGTGCATGTCCTTCCCCAGTGTCCTTCCCTTCATCTTAACGATGCTAGATTGCTTCAACCATCTTTGTTTACCTTTTTTTCTTCCTTAGACTTTGGCATTATGGCTTCATCACTCATGCTGTGTCTTGAACTTCCACAGCGTGAACACTGCTTAGCCATTGCATCAACCTCTGTTTTGTGCGTTTTAGCTCTGTTTCTTCTCAAATTCACTCATTTACCTCCTTTATACCTTGTGTACCTAAAAATAGATAAATACCATCAATTAGAGCACATTTCGGGATATTTATATTAAATGTACTACTAAATTATTACTATATATAAGTCTAAATAATCACTTATTAAATACCCCCAAACTTAGGATTTTCCACGTCTTGAGCAAAAATTTATTTTACTAAGTATTCTAAATACTCATATCGGTCTAGTTCCTATTCATTTACATCATTCATGGAGTATCCTATAATTAAACTAAGTTCAAATTAAAAATTCACTTTAGATTTTTCTTTTCAAAAACTTATATTTTTAAGATATGTAGCTTTAACAACATAAAATTCACTTTCAAAAAATCGAAGTAGATCACAACTAAAACTATGACTTCTCACAACTTTGTTTCACCTGGACACTCAAGTAGCAAGTGTACAATCTCATGATTTATCACTAAGCTCATGAATTCACAAAGAAGCATAGATGAGACTAATTTCTGGTAGACTTTCGCACTTCATATGTCTATAGGACTTAATGTAATTGGAATTATATTGGAAAGAAAACTTAACTCAATTAAGCTACTAGTATTCGAGCTAAATCTTTTATTTGAAAAGTTTTATTCAAATTCTGCCATCTTTTCATTATTTTTATCTCTTTGTTCTTTTCTTCTTCTCCTTATAGTTTCTAATTGCATGGTCCTTACTTGTCTTATATGGATTCCAATTTTCCTTACTTTTTTCAACCATCAAGTTCTCCTCTCCATTTCCTTTAGAACTTTTAGGACTCTCTATTCTTTCAATATATTTTAATACTCTTGTTAGCAACTTTCACTCTATCAAGCGAGTTAACTCTAACTTTTTCATTAAACAACATGCCTATTTCTCCCCCTCTTAGCACTAAGTCTTTATTTGGTTTTATTTAATCTAGTAAGATTAACACTTATTATAAAGTTTCTTAGAGATCTAACTTTTTCCATAACAAGTGTTCTCGTATTTCTTCAAAAATTGAAAAACACTCTTTTGAATTTCATATTAACAAGACATTTGTGATTTTAATCATCCTTAACAAAAGGCATAAACATTGCAATTAAATTACTTATTCATTACATATTACTATAAAAAAACCTAATCTTTAATCCATAAACACATTCAAATAGTAAATAAATGAAAGATAGTACACTACCATGTTTTCCTATTTGACTGTTGGGCTTTGTAGTTTATACGAAGCGGAAAATTCAAATATAATTTTGAAAAAACTGTAGCAAAATCGAAAATAAGTTCCATCATAAAAGTAAATCTTACCTTAATTCGTGATTACCTTCTCTAATTGTTTGATCTCCAAGACGTTCAAGTGCTCGTCCTCTATCAGAAATCCTCGCACATACGGTGGCCAAAATTTGGAGTGCTTGGCCCTAGAGAGATATAAATCATTTTTCTTTCTCTCCCAAAATTCAGAGAACTCAAAAATAACAATAATGAAAATCTTATTTTGTTTTATGGTTTCAACCTCTATTTATGTGTAGATAAGCATTCACTTAAAATCATGTTCTTGATACAACTATTGTATTTAGGTAGTTTAAGCCAATTACGCATACGCCGTTATTAATAAGTTATCATATAACAAATTGTAAGGGCTTTTCTGAAATGAGTTTTATTAAAATTCATTACGTTGGACCAATTGAAATTGCACAAAGCTATTCTTTGTGTGCGACCCATTAGGTCCATGCGACGTTGGTAGCGAACTAAAACTATTTCGGTACACAAGTCGTAAGCAATCTCTAGCAAGGTATTATGACTACCTAAGTAGCATGAATATCAAAATCAATGCAACCTAATGAATAACATATATCATATCCTTTTGTCGTGAGATATCCTTTAGTTAAGCATATGGAATGAAAAGTTACCCTTAATGTTTAATCATAATAGTCTTAATCTTTAGGTAGACTAAAAACATCGAAATGAAATTGATCATATCAATTCACTTGGACTTGGCCATTATCTATCTATTATATCAAGGGATCCACTAATATCTCTCTCCATATGAGAGTGATAAATTGTTTCTTGATTACACACCATCGCATATTATTCACATGTTAACCAATCACAATCTTTATAATCTTCCAATTAAAGACAATGTTTGATTATGTCAAATTATCATGCTCATAATATTGAAGTTTATAGTAATCTCAAGTCGAAGGACTAAATGATATACTTATCAAAAGTAACACCTATGAATTAATCCATGTGGTGTTCCCATAGCGGATCAGTCCACACCTTGTTCCCTAAAAAGTAGTCATGATCTTGATTTGTACCCCTATACGCTTGATCATCACATGACTATAAATTAAGATTCATGCTAGTCTTAATTCAATGAAGTTCTCAGTTTAATGACCGACTAAGGGCATTTATGATATTTTGATCTTACTATAAGATAGATAAGCAATCACTTATAATCAAAAAATAAATGAAAACCTCAATTTTATTTACTGAAATTGGATAAATAATGTTTGTAAATTGAACTAGGGCACATGCTCCAACATCTACCTCTTGCACAAGGGTCAATCATCCATGTATCTAATACCTAATGACCTAACATGACCATCATTTTTTGCTTGTGGAATAGCCTTCATCAAAGGATCTACAACATTGTCTTCTGTAGGAACTCTGCAAAATCTTCACGTCTCCCCTCTCAATGATTTTTCGTTGAGAAGCAAACGCTTAAATATATGTTTGGATCAGTAGTGTGATCTAGGTTCATTGGCATGTGCTCTAACACTGATGTTGTTATAATACAAGCAAACGAGGTTAGCTATACATGAGACCACACCAAGTTCAGAGATGAACTTTTTGATCCAAACTGCCTTTTTAACTCCATCAGATGCTGCATTATACTTAGCTTCTGTTGTAGAACTGCCATAGTTTCTTGCTTTGAACTTTTTCAGCTCAACGCGCATCGATTCGAAGTAAAGAAATATCCAAACTGTGATCTTTAGTCATATATATCAATTTGAAAACTTGCATAACCATTTACAACAAGCGCATCTTCCAAACTTCAATAGACCAAGAACACTTCTTTAGTTCTTCTCAAGTACTTATTCATGTTTTTTACTACTACCCAGTGACTCTCACCAGGATTAGACTGATATTCACTTGTTGCATTCAAAGCATATAATACATCAAGTCATGTGCATAATGTGGCATACATGATAGATCCCATAGTTGATGCATATGGAATTGTATTCATGCGCTCTCACTTATCATTATTCTTCAGACATTGAGTCTTACTCAAACTTACAACATGAGACATTCACAATGACCCTCTTTTAGAGTCTTGTATATTGAATCTATTCGGTACCTAATTGATATAACCACTCTGACTTAGACCGATCAACCTTCTAGATCTATCGCTATAGATCTAAATCCTAAGGTTGTAGGCTGCATGTCCTAAGTCCTTCATTAAGAAACACTTCCCTAACCAAGACTTGACACTTTGCAAGGTTGGGAAGTCATTTCCAATAAGTAATATATCATCAACATACAGTACTAGGAAAGCAACCACGCTCCTATAGACATTTTTGTATAAACAAAGCTCATATTCATTTTTAATGAAACCTAATTCCTTAATTGTTTCATCAAAACGAAGATTCCAACTTTGAGAAGCTTGCTTTAATCCTTAAATAGATCTTTCAATCTTGCACGCCTTCATATAATTCTCATGATGAACAAACCCTTCATGTTGTATCATATACATGTCCTCAAGTAAATTTCCATTTAGAAAAGTTCTTTCGGCATTTATTTGTCATATCTCATAGTCATAATATGCGTCTATGGCAAGTAGAATTCTAATGTATTTATGCATGGCTATAAGAGAAAAAGTCTCATCATAATCAACACTTTGAGTCTGTCTGAAACCTTTTGCTACTAACCGTGCTTTATAAGTATGCACCTTTTCATCCATGTCAATTTCTTGTCGAAAACCCATTACATCCAATGGTCTTACCACTTTTAGGTAAATTAACCAGGTTCTACACTTGGTTATCAAACATGGATTACATGTTAGAATTCATGGTACTAAGCCATTTATCTGCCTCAGGGCTAGACACAGCCTCCTGATAAGTAGTAGCTTCCTTTGGATCCATAAGCCACACCTCACTACTATCAGTAATAAGAAATCTAAATCTCTCAAATTGTTGTTTTACCATATCATACCTACACAGGCCTTGTTATACCTATGGAGGTTCAACTAGTTGATCTCCCACTTGTAGTTGAGTGTTTAGTTGTAGTTCTTGAACTTTTTTAGTACTAAATTTATTCTCATTGTTATCTTTTGAAATAGATTTTTTTCCATAAATACATCATCTGAGAAACAAACCCTTTAATCTCAGTAGGATTATAAAAGTAGTAACCTCTAATTTCTCTAGGATAACCAACAAACACATACTTGGTAGATTTGGCCGATAATTTTTTTGAGATTTCTCATCTTACGAAAATCTTAAAACCTTAAATCTTAGGGAGAAAAAAACTTGGTCTTTTCTTAAACCACGTCTCATATTGTGTTTTATCAACCGCTTGAGAAGGACTATGATTCAGTATAAATGCAACAATTTCTAAGGCCGATATTTCCTCAAAGAAACACAATTCCATTGTAGGGTTACTGAATGAGTTAACTGTGAGACAATCACACAGTTTCTAAGATCATCATCAAATTATTGGCTCAAATATTCACCACCTCGATCTGATCATAGTGCTTTAATAGTTTTACCAAGTTAATTTTGCACTTCATTCTAAAAAGTTCGAAACATCTTAAATGATTCACCTTTATGTTTCATGAGATACATGTACCCATATCGGCTGAAATCATAAGTGAAAGTAACGAACTACTAATAACCACCTATAGCAATTGTGTTTAAAAGACTGAATACATAAGTATGTATTAACCCAATAAATCACTTGCCCTTTCACTGTGTCCAGTAAAGCGACTCTTTGTCATTTTGCCTACTAAACAAGATACACTTGCTTCATATGATTAAAAATCAAATGAATATAAAAAGTCCATCTTTATGGAGTTTAGAAATGTGTTTCTCATTTACATGGCCAAGACGACAATGCCAAATGTAGGTTTGATTCAAATCATTTGACTTGAACCTTTTGTATTTACATTAAAAATATGAGTATCTAAGGACATTTTTATGTTTAGAATGTAAAGACCATCACTCAAATAAACATTCACATAGAAAATGTCCTTACGAGAAATAGAGCATTTATTATTCGCGATAATGAAATTAAAACCATCTAATCCCAACATGAAACTCAAATGATGTTTCTACTCAAGGCAATGAAATAATAACAATTATTTAAAACTAAAACAAGTCCACCAGGTAAAATTAACTCATAACATCCTACATCCAACACAACAACCTTTGCTCCGTTTCCAACTCATTGGATGACTTCTCCTTTCTTTAGCTTTCTACCTTTGGTGAGACCATACAAATTAATACAAATGTGAGATAAGTCTTCCCAAAGATTGAATTCATTCCAGTTCATCCATAGAGTGAACTGAGTCTACATTTCACAAAGTATAGATACATGGAATACATTATGAACTTCAGCTAGCTGAGGTGGTAATTCTAACCTGTAAGCAACAGGTCAAATTCTTTTTTGTACTTTGAATGGCCTAATGTACCTTAGAGCTAGCTTACCTTGTAACCCAAATCTATACAATCCCTTCATAGGTAAGATTTTTAACAGGAAAAAATCGTCCTTTGAAACTCTAAAAACCTATGATGTTTCTTATTATGTTTGAGCTATGTTGTAGTCAAACATCGACGAATCTGATTGATTCTCTCTATGTAGTCTTGAATAACTCTTGCCCCAACAATATTGTATCTCCAACCTCTGTCAACACGCAAGTGAATGACACTGCCGACCATATAGAGCTTCAAGTGGAGCCCTTCCTATGCTAGCCTGATAGCCATTATTATAAGAGAACTCACATAGAGGAATATATTTCTCGCAGTTACCACCAAACATCAAGACACAAGCTTGAAGCATATCCTCTAGCGCCAATATCAATTGCTCGATCTGTCAATTCAATCTAAGGATGGTATGTCATATAGAGGTTAAGAACAATTCTCAACTCTCTCTGCAATTGACTCAACAGTCTGTACGTGAATATCAGATTTGTATCCAAAGTAATCGACATTAGAACTCCGTTAAATCTTAACATCTCCTATACGTACACCTCACAAAATTGGTCAAGAGGATCTCGCATGGACATTAGCCATAAATGCGTAGATTTTGTTGTCCTATCAACTACAACCTATACCGTATCGTTCTTACGCTGATTTAGAGGTAGATCTAAAATAAAATCCATCGATATATGTTCCCATTTCTACTCAAGAATATACAGCGAATTCAATAACCGTCCAGGCTTCATATGCTTAGCCTTAATTTGCTGTTATATCTCACATCTTTTTTCAAATTCAGCAATATCAGTCCTCATCCTAAGCCACCAATAAATGCACCTCATATCGTGATACATCACAATGTTACCTAGATGAATAAAATTAGGAGATCTTTGAGATTCTCGTAGCAATTCCTACCTCAACTGATCAAAACCCAGAATCCATAATCTATCCTTGAACCCTTATGCACCATAATTAGAAACTGACCAATTAGGATGATCTACATTAGCCACTAATCTCTAATGTGCTAAATAATCCTAATAAGCTTTCTGACAATCAACCACCTGTTGTATCATCTCTGGTTCAGCTTGAATCCGATCACTGAAGAACATATTAGTAGCTATAGAACTAGCTTTCTCACTTGATGACGTGCCAGCTCGAATTTCACGAATCATTATCACTGAAGCTTCCTTAAGAATTCTAAGTTGAGAAGCTATAAATGTAGCTATGTTCTCCCCGCTCATTCTTCTCCTACTCAAGGCATTAGCAACCAATTTTGCCTTGCCTTGATAGTACTCAAGAGTGAAATCATAATCCTTGAGGAACTCAAGCCATCTATGCTACCTCATATTCAATTCACTATGAGTAAACAAGTATTTTAGACATTAATGATCTAAAAGTACAATAAATTTCTCATTGTACAAGTAGTGCTTCCAAATCTTTAAGGCTTAAACAAGTACAACTAGATCAAAATCATGAATTAAATAATTTCTTTCATGAATCTTGAGTTTCCTTGAAGCTTATTCTATAACCTTGCCTTCCTGCATCATTACATAGCCTGAGCTTGAATAAGAAGCATCAATTTAAATCACTAATTCATTTCCTGATTCAAGTAATATAAAAATATAGGTCATAGTCAACTATCTTTTAAATATTTGAAGGCAGACTCGCACTCATCTAACCAAAAAAAGTCAACATCATTATGTGTAGGAGTAGGCCAATCTCTAATTACCTTAACCTTTGTTGGATCAACAGACCACATGTTTTAGAAATTTAACCTCTGAAGATAAGAATTTGCACTTACTAAATTTGGCATACAGCCGAATGTCCTTTAGAGTCTACAATGTAACTCTAAGGTGGTGCGAAAGCTCTTCCTTAATCTTCGAATAGATCAAAATATCATTGATAAACGTGATGATAAATTGGTCAAGATAAGGTTTGAGCACCCTATGCATTGAATCCATGAACGTAGCAAGAGCAATAGTGAGTTTGAACGACATCACTATAAAGTCGAAGTACCAGTAACGAGTGTTGAAAGCCATATTTGAGATATCCTCATCCTTGATCCACAGTTGATGATAAACAGACCTCAAATCGATCTTCGAGAAATGTCTGGCACCCTTCTACTGACCAAACAAATCATTAATCCTAAGCAATGGATATTTGTTGTTGATTGTCAACTGATTCAGTTGTCTATATTTAATACACATACAAAGGGTTGCAACATTTTCTTCACAAAAAGAATTGGTGCTCCCTATGGTAGCATACTAGGATGGATATACCCCTTCTATAGCAACTACCAGAGCAGAGTCTCTAACATACGTAACTCCTTTAGTGTCATACGGTACGAAGGAACAGATATAGGTTTGGTACCAGGAATAAGATCAATGATGCAGTCGATGACATATGGCGGCGGAAGTCAAAGCATGTTAGATGAAAAGATTTTTAGAAACTCACAAACCACGGATATCTCATTAACTTTAAGTTCCTATCTAGGGTCTCCAAATGTGACACCTCCAGCCATCACTTCTAAATCTTGACGAGTAGCTTCCTTTCCATGAGTTGCAAATTGTGAATGATTATAGCCGTTATAGATTACAATTTCAAAAAGTTTAGGAATCCGAAAGATTAACATCTTATGGAAATAGTCAATATTTGCATAGTATGATGAGAAGTAATCCATCCCTAGTAAGGCATCAAATTATAAGAACACCAATACCCTCAGATCAATTGGAAGTTCATTTTCCCAAATTTTGATTACACATCCTTCAAAGATCAGGTTAGGATAAATTTTTTCACTCACAACTATGCTCCAAATCAACAATGTACTGGGTCTAATAGTTTTCAATTTCAACTAATCAACCATTACACCAGCAATGAAGGAAACTATACAACCATCATTAATGAAAACACGCATATCTCAACCATAAATATTCAATATACTTTCCACAATCCTCATATTGGCCTCTGGTTTTGCCTTAACCGCTACATGAGTATGCCCTCGTGTAGGTGGTGCTATACTACCAAGTGATGTGGCCAGTGGTAAGAAACAATCTTTTTGTATATGCCGCGTCTATCGACATTAATAGCATATTGTCAAAGCCTTCTAAGGATAATTACTAGCTTGAGAAACCTGCCTCGATCCACTTGGGTTCTATGATGATTGTGCTCTACTTTTGCCCCAACCTCTAGACTGAAGTAGCGATAAAGGAGGTTTGGCCATTAAAGCTGAGAAACTAGTTGAATTAGTGCACTAACAAAACTCTTCCTCACAGACCCTGAATGTGTAGCTGCTCCGATTATATTCTTCTACTTTTTCCTTAACCAAAAGTAAGCAAATTCTTGGGTTCTCGGACTCTTGGGGAAGTGTGGTACTGGTAGTGGCGTAAGTATGGTACTACAAGGTCTCGCTAGCATAGTTGCTTCCACCTCCATCGCACACTCAAATATAAAATCGTAGCTAGTTCGAGGACAAGAAGAAACTACAACTCTGATCTTGTAGGTCAGCCCACTAAGAAACAAATCAATTTTGTTCTCCTCCAGCTCTACCATCTTAAAAGCAAATTTACTCAACTCGATGAACCTCCACTTATACTCAGTACAGACATAGCTCCTTGTTTCAGCTGAATCAACTCAGTCTTCTTCCCATTCCTAATAGAATTTAGAAAATATTGTCTATATAATACAATCCTAAACTCAAGCTAAGTGGTGATAGTTTTGCTTTCTCTTTTTAGGGAATTCCGCCACTTTTGTGTAGAGTCTTTCAGCAAAAATGAGTTGAAATTAAACTGGTCCTCAACATTTATAGCAAGATAATCGATGTTCCATCTCTAATATCCGGGTCTCACCTACCTTTTCCTCCATAATGCTATCTAATCTCATAATGTCATATTTCATAAACTACTTGTAGGTTTAAGAAATGCAGCCTTATCAAAATTTACGGGCACCCTGGCAGCTGTCTCTGGTAACTGAATGTGGTAATAGTAGTTGAATTGAAGCTGCTACTATCTCAGCTCCTCCCATAGCTATGCTAACCTTGGGACTGGTTGAATGTTGTGCCTCAAGTTGCTGTACTGGTTATTCTATCTGAGGCGTCAACGTAACCATCGATTTTGCCTGAGAATCCATCAGTTCCTTCATTTACAACTCCATTCTAGATTTCCAACCTTAGTCTTTCTATTACCTTGAGGTTCGGGCCTCTGTAAACCCTCTTCTTGATTCACCATTAGATTTTAAAGTCAAAGGAGAAATATGATCATTAGGTGACATTTAGATAATACAACAAAATTATATCTACATAGTAAATAACAATATGTGTAGAAAATAATGTATAAATATGTTTTCATTTTCATTTTCCCCCCAAAACACAATGAAAATTGTTTATCATACCCTAAACTTATTCATAACTTGATACAACTCTCAAAGTCAATAAACTTATGTTCCGATACAAAGGAATATGTTATCATTTACATCGAAAACCATTCGAAAGTAAAATCATGGTTAATGCCTTATCCATGATACCAAACTTTATCAATTTTACCTCTTAATTCAAAAGTAACAAACCTTAAGCTCTGATACCAAGCTATAGCATCTTCTATCCCGATTAGGTTAAAACTTGGCGTGAAACCTTAATAAAGCCCTAGTAACCCAACCATACTAAACTAGAGCTAGCAGCTTCGCCATTTATACCTAATAAACTCAACAGGTACAATATTGAATAAACACAACAAAGTATACGTAACAAAAAATTAAAACTTTTCGATATATATATATATATATATATATATATATATATATATATATAAAATATATATAAATACAAAGTTTACCAAAACTCAAAACCTTGATATAGTTTAACTACATCAAAATATATCAAATAGTGTATATAAGTACAAGAAGGCTCATTACAACGTAGAGAAGATAACAAGACACCTAAATCTGCTCTTTTCCTTTAGTTGAAATGCTGGGTAAAAAAACTGAAATATTTAATTGGGGTGAGTGCTCCAACTTGCTTAGTAAGTAAAAATTCACAAAGCCATGAACATTCCATATAATTATCAAGAACATTATGCACTACCAATATGCCCCAATGTTAACTAGCACGAATATGAAAAGTATATATATCAATAAATAACATATGCAAAACAAACTATCATGGACTATTACACTGTCATTCCTATTTTATTTGTAAAACTTAGGTTGATTACCCACCGATGCCATTACTGCGATTACTAGACCAACATAATTGTTGATATGTTATCTAGCCAATCCATTAATCCCCAATGTTTCTATCTGAAACATTCTATTGAGCATATAATCCACGTAATCTATTGAATTGATCAGTTGTTAAATATAGATCGAGAAAGGAACCCATCTCTTATAAACCTATTCTCAAAACCAAGAGTTACTCTCGTGGGTCACATAATACACTGCTTCTATTTATTGAAAATTATCACAGTGTACATAGTCCCCCATTCCATTCCATATACTACATGAACTACATATACTACAATAGTCCTGCAACATTGATAAATAAGTGAATCGGTAATTACCTCAATCTAGGTTTCCATTCCAAATTCCTAACTTTTCCATCACTCAAGCTTTCCTGGTGATCCAAAACCTATCATAGACCATTTGTAATAAATTTAGGTCTAATACCTTGCAATTAGAACCCTTAGTTTAGTCCCTAAGTCCATAGGAAATCCTAACCAAAACTCACCAATACTGCTATTTTTTTGGGGTGGGAGCTCGCTCCCTTAGTGGGTGGAGTGCGCTCCAGCAGCTGTGTTCATCACAACTGATGAATGGAGTGTGCTCCTTTGCTAGGTGGAGCATGCATTACCTTTTATTGTCTCGACAGTAACCATAGTAGCAACCACTGTTCCATCCACAAATCCTTCAAACAACAACAAACACTCCCAAAATTCATCAGGGAGGACCTCTAGCTTGGTAAGAAACCATTTTCACTCATTAAACAACATAATTCATAGAGATTCTACCACCCCTTATAAATTGAACTTTAACTAACACAAAAATAAAACATATCAAAGTGATGATCTATGGCTTTTAATTCGTTTAAGCTCCTCAATCCACAATAATTCAACTCCCTAAGTGAACCGCAATGATCAGAAACTAAACCTAAACCCTCATCTCAATCTCTATTTTCGATCAAATGAGGAGATAAGTATAAGGTTTTAGTTTAAATATATAGATTTGTCTCGAGATACACATCGCACTATCTCGAGACCAATCAAGTGGTTAATATGTTAAAGTGACACTCTTTAAAGTGACATGAAATTAAACACCATCAAACACTTATGCTTCTCTCGAGGGAATCTAATGATTTATATAATTTAAACCAATATTTTGATTTCTAATATATATATTTATATATCTAATATATATGAAAATATGTATATATGTATATAAATATATAAATATATAAATATATATATATCTCATGTATTTTCTCACCAATAAATTCACCGGGCATGCATATGAGTTTTCTCGGGTGTGCACATTCATTCTATGAGCCCCTTATCGCACTTAGTGTACCCGTAATTCATTGTTTATTAATTATTTTTTGTTTAAAGGCTTGTATATAATTCTTTTATTATATTACAACCTATATAAAATTTGTTAAACAATTCAAACAAACACAAATCATCATGCAAACATATGCACACGTAAATCGAGGTACGTTGGACTTAGCCACGAGCCTTACTTGGATTAATAAAGATTTAAACTACTATTAATCACTAACATAAGGTAACAGGTCATTACACAAATGCTCTAAACCCTATATACTATTAATCTCAAGCACATTAAAGGGAACAAACACCTATCTAACCTTTACTGTATCATTCTTCCTAGTAAACTTAGAATTGGCGTAACATTCGTACACAATTCCAGTCACCCCTTTAACTTTATTCTCTCTATCGTATTAAGTGAATTGCTCCAGACCTCGTTGCCTAATGAAGTTGTTTACTCTTTAATAATACTTGGCTGGAAAATCAATACCTATATCGCAAATTAACTCCCTATGCTCAATAACCTCGTATATATCCTTGGCCGCTCTACTAATGAAGTACTTCCACTTAAATGGCCTTGGTTCCTCCTCATTAGGGTTTCTTAAGGATGATGCCTGAAAATCATATTCTCTCTTTCTCACTTGAATTGCTTGCCTCCTTATTCTCGACATTTTTCTCAAAATTCACACAACTCTACAATAATGCAATGCGATCTTGAAATCACCTAAAATCAAGATTTTATATCACAAGGATCATTTAAATGCCAAATAATGCAGAAAAACATTTACTAGGTCTCCTTGAGTCACATTGATGGCCAACATTCACACAAATTGAAATTCGTATCTAACAACTTCATACCACAATTCATGCAATTTCATCAAAATTTCTCAAAATTTCAAAGCATAACTAATGAAATTGTAAATTTACCAAAATGTCAAACTATTTTTTTATGTAGAACACTCCTCCAATCCTTTATCAATCCAAGACCAATCTCTTTGCCAACAAAGTAAAACCCTAGTGCTATTTTGAATTAAATCTCCAAATCAAAGCCCTAGCTTTCCATTTTGTGCAAATCCATAATACATTCTCTCCTTTCACGCTTAATCACTAGGAACTCTCTTTTCTCAAATAGAAATGAACAATCTTGGGTTCTAGAGGGATTTATGCTTGGTTGATGCTAAATGAAACTGGTTTCAAGTGTGTATGACATGGCACAATACCGTGATTGGGTTATAACGATGTCAAGCAATATGTGAGGGTTTTTGTGCACTTTTTTAGTGCCCTGTTGGTGCTGTGCCCTATTCCCCATGGCGTCATGTTTTAACACACAGGGTGCCGACTTGTCTGTCCACGTGATTTGCATACATATATATATATATATATATTAATTCCTATTTGGGGCTTTCCCGACTTTGTGTATTGCTAAATAAAATGTCGTGGCCACGTGAAATCCATGTATATATAATAAAATTAATAAAAACTTACCTGTGATTTTTCCATGTACCGCATCTTTGCCTTTTGAACACCTTTACTCTTTCACGCTTTTTATTAAGTTTATCAAGACATTTCCATTCTAATGAATCGTCACTCGGCAAATGGTTTTACGAGCACATTTAGAAAATATATTCAAAAGTTAGAAAACTATAATGTTTGAATTATCCTAAACTAAACTGAATAACTACTTAACTAACTAACTTACTGACTAACTGAAATTTAAAAACACGAAATTTAAATATCCTTAGGTTTCCTCCTAGTGGCACTTACTTTAACGTCATTAGTCCAAGTCTAAATCGAGATACTCCATTTGTAAATCAGAGATAATAATATCATTCCCATTTGGTTGTACTTCTTGCTCATCAATGATGACAATTTTCTCAGTGTCATCATCCTTCTCTATACTCATTGTAATCTTTTCTTCCTAATGTAGAAATTGTTGGGGCATGTGCCCAAGGTCAATCTACAACCTGTTTTATCTTATAGTTTTAGTTAATAAAATAGAGGTTTTTGTTTGCTATTTTATTATAAGTTATTGCATGTTTACCTTATAATAAAATCCATGGGTATTTGTTGAAATATCTTAAATGTCCCTAGTAAGTCATTATATTAGGGCATATAATGAGTTAAAACTAGTGCGAATCTTTATTGATGGTCATATGATGATCATACATTTAGGGATAGGAATCAAGGTCATGACTACTTGTTAAGGACCAAGGTACTAGACCGACCCCCTATAAGAACACCACAAGGATTAAGTCATAAGTGTAACTCATGATAGGTATATTATTTAGTCTATCGACTTGAGATTACCACATAATTCAATATTAGGAGCGTGATAATTTGACACAATCAAATGTTGTCTTTAACCAAATGATTGTAAAGATTGTGATTGCTTACCATGTGAATAATATATAAAGGTGTGTAATCAAGATATAATTTGTCCCTCTCATATAGAGAGAAATATCAATGGATCTTTCAATATATTCGTCTATTAAAAGGTCAAGTCCAATTGAATTGATATGATCAATGTCATTTGGATGTTTTTAGTCCACCTAAAGATCATGACTAGTATGATTGAACATTAAGGTTCAATGCCTTATATTTAATCAAAAGATATCGCACAACAAAAGAATATGTTATATGCTATTCGTTATGTTGTATCGATTTTGATATTCATGCTAATTTAGTAGACATAATGAGTTGCTAGTGGCCACTTCTGACTTATATATGAAAATGATTTAAGATCACTAGAGACTGCTAATGACTCGTGTATGAAAATGATTTTGGTTCACTGCCAACATCACATGAACCTTTTGGGTCGCAAACAAAGAATGGCTTAGCACAATTTCAATTGGTATAGTGTAATGAATTTTATATGATAAAACTCATGACATAAAAACCCTTACGATTTGTTATATGATAACTTATTAATAAAGGCGTGTGTGTAATTTTTTAAAACTACCTAAATACAATAGTTATATTACGAATAGGTTTTTTAAATGAGCTTATCTACACATATAAATGGGGTTGAAACCCTAAAACATTAGATCATTTTTTGTTTTTGCTATTTTTGAGTTCTCTAGATTTTGGGATGGAAAGAGAAAAAACATTTTCTATCTTTTTTGGGGTTGGCACTCAAATTTGTGGCCACCATTCGTATGTGGATATCATATAAAAGACACGTGCTTAAATGTCTAGGAGTTTGAACAATCAGAGAAGGAAATCATGGATTAAAGTATGATTTACTTTTATAGATATAGTTTAATGGAACTTATTTTCAGTCATGTTTGAGTTTTTCAAAAAAAATTTGAATTTTTCGCTAACCCAAAAATCCAACAGTGGTATCAGAGCCTTAGGCTCGGTTTCTATGAAACGTTTAAATGTTTTCTCTTATGTATATATGATATATGTGTGAAAACATGATATTGATTAATGTATATATGATGTACATATATGTTATGTGATAATTGTTAGCAAGAATTCGTTTAAAGCATGTTGCTAATTCACGAATCAGATACATATGGATGATTTGATTCAATGATATAATTCATGTTTAGAATATTTTGATTAACATAGGTTTTAAAATTAAACAATCCGAATTTTGTATGTTCATGGTAGAAGTCATGTTTAGGTTAATGTGATTCTAGTGTTGAATACAAAGTTCTTTTTTTCAAGAATTATGTATGTCTCCATGATACAAAATCATAATTATATTAATATGATTAATTTAATATGATTATGATGTTGAATACATGATTAATATTCCATTTCTTAATTCAATTGTTTGTTTTGTATGAATAAGAATCGAAATTGGTTTGATCATATATCTCATTATGGTTATCTGTTACTATATTCCTATTAGATAGGAGATAAAATTTTAATAAGATAAGAATTACAAATCCTATTAAGATTGGTGAAATATATACCGAACTCATACTAGATATGGATTCAAAATATCTTAAATTTTAATTGGATCAGGATAAGTTATTAAGTTAGAAGTGGGCCCAAGTTAATTAAAAGCATTTTAATTAACGATTTTTTAATTTGAATAAGGGGCAATTTTGGTCAATTAGATTGACTAAAATAATGCTAAATTGTAGGCAATTTTCAATTAGCAAGACCACCGCTAACTTTTCATAGTGTGGTAAATTTATATAATAGTCAATATTAGTAAAATCTCCTAGTTTGTTTAGTGACTGTACATGCATTGTAATATATTATATTTATCTCGTTTGAATTATGATCACTAAAACAAATAAAAATCTCTCTTCCAATTTTTAATTCGAGTGCCCTCCATTTTCTAACACTTCTCAAGGCTTCTATCACATTCATATGGGTCTGCCTCCACAAAGTGTTTTGTATTATCTTTGTGAGGTAAGTTATGTAGTGGTTACTCTATTGTTTTAAATGATTAAACTTGATAAAGCTATCAAAACGGTTTTGGGCTTTAGGCTCCAGATAGATAAAACATTCTAAGAAATAAGATTTCATAATCTCATAAAAACAACTAAAAGTTATATATGATTTAATTGGTATTTGGTACCTACCTAAATGACCTATTTCAAAGTGTCAGGCCCTATCTGTCTTTGAGTTAGGTGAAACGTGGATTTTTAGGAAGGTTGTTAATTTAGTTGGAATCTATTCCTCTATACTAAATTGAACTTTTACAAAATCTTTGTTATAAGTCTATGGCCTCTTCAAATTACACTAATCCTTTGTCACTACGACCAATCCTTAAGAAGGATAACTTGTCTAGGACAACTTTCTTGAATAGCTCGGAAACTTTAGAATTGCTGTTAAGCATGAACAAAAGTTATATGCCAACGATGATTCTATTCCTAAGGAACCACCAGCCAATGCTTTAAGAATTGTAAAGGATGCATATACTAAGCATGTCAATGACTCAACTGATATCACATGCATTATGTTGGTAACCATAGTTCCTAAACGTCAAAATTACATAAAACACTTGGAAGCTTTGGACGTGGCTACGATACTGAAAGAAATGTTCTAAAAGTAGGCCAGGCGATGAGGGCTTGAGACAATCAAGAACCTTCATTCTAGCAAAATGGCGGAGGATGGATTAGTTAGTCCTCATGTTTTTAAAATAAAAGGGCTATAATGACCATCTTGACTGACTTAGATTTCCAATCTGCCAAGAGTTGTCTTTAGATTTGATCCTAATTTCATTGCTTGATAGTTGTTTAGAATTTCTGATAAACTATAACAAGAATAATAAAGAGAAGTCTATGTTAGAATTTCATTTAATGCTTAAAACTGCTATACAGAATGTCAAGAAACTCATTTCTAATGTGTTGATAGTTCAAAAACGAAAGGCTCTAAAGAAAAGGGGCAAAGGCAAGGTTAAAGTTGCTAAGGCTATTGTGACTATCATAAAGCTTGCGGAACAAATCAAGCCTATGGTTGCTTCTACTTTACAATTCATGAAGGAAAAAGAAAAGAAAGAAATTGTCATTTCTGCCAAGCACCTGGCCATTGGTTCAAGAATTGCGAGCTTTATCTTGAATATCTAATGAAAAGAAATGGTGCGACTACTGGTTCAGGTATTTATAATATTGAAATTAACTTATCTACTAGTGGTTCCTGGGTGTTGGATACTAGATGTGGATCTTACATTAGTATTAATGTGCAAGGTCTCACCAAAGTAGAAAGCTAAAGAAAGGAGAAGTCATCCTACGAATTAGAGCAAAGGTTGTTGCGTTGGTTGTAGGATGCTATAAGTTAATTTTACCTAGTGGACTTGTTTTAGTTTTATATAATTGTTATTATGTTTCTCCTTGAGTAGAAAAATCATTTTAGTTTCATGATTGGATTTGGATTGTTTTAATTTCCTTATTGCGACTAAGACATGCTCCATTTCTCGTAGAAATGTTTTCTATGCGAATGTTGATTTATGTGATGGTCTTTATATTCTAAACGTGAAATGGTCCATAGATATTCCTATTCTTAATTAAATACAAAGACATTCAAGTTAAACAATTTGAGTCAAACTTGCCTTTGGCATTATCGTATTGGCAACATAAATGAGAAATGCTTTTATAAACTCCATAAATGTGGACTTTTAAATTTATTTGATTTTGAATTATATGATAAATGTGTATCTTGTGTTCTAGGCAAGATGAAAAAGAGTCCCTTTACTAGACACAATGAAAGAGCAAGTGATTTATTGGGTCTAATATATACTTATATATGTTGTCCTATAAATATAATGGCTACACGTGGTTATCAATACTTCATTAGTTTCACCGATTATTTTAGTATATATGGTTAGGTTTTATGAAACATAAAGGTGAGTCTTTTCGGATGTTTCGAACAGTTCATAATGAAGTGCAAAATCAACTTGGTAAAACCATTAAAACACTTTGATCAAACCGAGGTGGTGAGTATTTAAGCCAAAAGTTTAAAGATCATCTTAAAAATTATGGGATTGTCTCACGATTAACTCCTTCAGCAACTCCACAATGGAATGGGGTTACTGAGAGGAAGAATTGAACTTTATTGGATATGGTTCGATCTATGATGAGTCATCCATATCTTCTTATCTCTTTTTGGGGTTATGCCTTAAAAATTGTTGCATTTACACTGAATTGTGTTCCTTCTAAAGCAGTCGATAAAACACCATATGAGATCTAGTTTGGGAAAAGACCAAGTTTCTTTTATCATAAGATTTGGGGCAGTGAGGTTTTCGTACGATTAAAAAACTCATAAAAATTATTAGCCAAATCTACCAAGTGTGTATTAGTTAGCTATTCTAACGAAATTAGAGGATATTACTTTCATAATCACACTGAAAACAAGGTTCTTGGTTGCTCAGAATGGTGTCTTTATGGAAAAAAAATTATTTCAAACAAAAACAATGGGGATAAAGTAAGTCTTGAAGAAGTTTAAGAACCGCAAATAAATACTCAATCATCAGAAGGAGATCAACAAAGTCTTAAACTAATTAAACCTCCACAGGTATCAAAAGGCCCACATAGGTCTAATAAGGTAAAAGATCAACCTGAGAGATTTGTATTTCTTATTACTGATAGTAGTGAGGTGTTGCTTATAAATCAAAATGAGCCTACTACTTATCAGGAGGTCATGTCTAGCCCTGAAGCAAATAAATGACTTAGTGCCTTGAATCCTGAGATGCAATCTATGTATGATAACCAAGTTTAGTACCTAGTTGATTTACGTGAAGGTGGCAAGACTATTAGATGTAAATGGGTTTTGAAGAAGAAAACTGAAATAGATGCCAAATTGCATACTTATAAAGCACGACTAGTAGCAAAAGTTTTCAAGCAGACTCAAGGTGTTGATTATGATGAGATTTTTTCTCCTCTACCTATGAATAAATCCATTGGAACTCTAATTGTTATAGCTACTTATTATGACTATGAGATATGGTAAATGGATGCATAAACAACTTTTCCAAATGGAAAGCTACTTGTGGACGTGTATATGATACAACCTGAAGGGCTTGTTTCTCCTTAGAGTTCTAAGAAAGTGTGCAAGCTTAAAAGATCTAATTATGGATTAAAGCAAGGTTCTCGGACTTAGAGTTTTTATTATGATGAAGCAATTAAAGAATTTGATTTCTTTAAAAACAAAAATGAGCCTTATGTATAGAAAAAGGTCAGTGGGAGCTTGGTTGTTTTCCTAGTACCCTATGTTGATGATATATTACTCATTGAATATGACATCCCAATCTTACAGGATGTTAAATATTTGTTAGGGAAGTGTTTCTCAATGAAGGACTTGCAGATGCAGCCTACATCCTTGCCATTATGATATAAATGGATAGATTTAAAAGGTTGATTGGTATAAGTCAGAGTGCTTGTATTAACAAGAAATTGAATAGGTTTAGTATGCATGAATTTAAAGGAGGGTTGTTACCAATGTCTCACGGTGTAAGTCTCAGCAAGAATTAATGTCTGAAGACTAATAATGATGAGTAAGAGCGCATGAATACGATTCTATATGCACCAGCTATTGGATCTATCATGTATGTCATATTATGCACCTAACCTGATGTATCATATACTTTGAGTGCAACAAGCAGAGATTAGTCTGATTTCGATGAGAGTCACTAATAGCATTAAAGAACATTATTAAGTATTTGAGATGGACTAAAGAAGTGTTATTGGTATATAGTGTTGGGCATGTGCCCTATGTAAATCTACAAACACTATTTATATTATAATTTTAGTTAGTAAAATTGAGGGTTTTGTTCTTTGTTTTATTATAAGTGATTGCATCTTTATGACACGTATCAAGCGAACAAAATAATATTTCGTATTTTACTATTAACTTGTATTAGTGCTTAATAGGATATTGTTTCCATAGGGGTTTTCAACATCTCAAAGGAAAGTAATTTTTTCTTATTTTTATTAACTTAATTAATCTAGTTACACAGGAATTAAATATTAAATAACTAACACTTATTATTACTAACTTAAATAACCAAACTAACTAAATTAATCTAAACAAACCCCTACTAAATAATATAATATATTTGGATTACTTTCAAACACTAGAACATAATATCAATTCATACTATAGTTATAATTATAAAACATGGAATCTTGGAATCATTAAACCCCACTTCATAATAGGTTGATAGCCTTTGGCCAGCCACATTTTCCTTAATTCAATGGAAATGCCACATTCCTATCATTGTAAATCTATTAAATAAAATGCAACACCATTAATATACGATAGCATTAAGTTCAATGAAAATCATGTCTAATCTAAGCCAATATTATTGAAGCCGCACAATAACCAACTTAGAACAGAATCACCTAAGTAATCCACTTGGAAAATGCCCTATAGATTAATCTTAGTCACTACTTCTATAATTGTTGTCAATAATTATACACATAGATACAAAATCTTAATACCACATAACACATTTGCGACTATACATGCAATACTAATCTCCTTTAATTGTAATATGCAAAAACTTGCTAATTGCATGATTGACATGTTTGAAAAGATTTAAATCATTAAGCACATGATTCTTGATTTTAACTATCTAGCAATCAATAATATATTATATTGTCTAGGGCTTGTTTAGATTGATAGACTACTCACTCATGCTAGAAATAAACAATGCGTAAATATAATTAAAATACATAATGAATGAATAAATACCTTCATATAAATCAAAGCTCCAAAATATCTTCAAACATAGACAATAAAACTAACCTGGAGCAAAAGGAAAAAGTTAAAAGCAATAAGAGAGAGTAATTTTGAAGTTCTATAGACTTTTCTTATAGTCTCCCTATGTATACATATCATAAATAAACTCAATTTTTTATACTTATCTAAAAATTCGTAATCGACTTCAGCAATTTTTCAGCAATTTCTAACTCATACATAAATCGCTAAGCAAATCACTGAGTTTAGCTCTTAGTGCTCCACCGATTCAGTTGGCAATTTATAGTTCATTCTCCAATTTCTTGTGGATTTGTTGGCTTTCTTCTACTGCTAATTTAGATGGTAATTCCTAATATTATTCCAAATCGCTAGTGTATTTTTTCAGTCGATTGTTTTCCTTTTCTTTCATTTATTTATTTTCCTAATTAAAAACTGAAATCACAAAAACTTGAGAATACCTAAGAAATGTCAACATTTATGCTAAAAATCAACCTAAATTACATTATAAAATATATCTAATTATTGACTACCCTTAAACTCAGCACTTTGTTGTCCCAAGTAAAGAAATATTTTTAATCATATTCTCTTTTCATTCTTTATAACCTGATTTCAATCTAATTCATCATAACTTTAAATAATATAAATTTTAAAATAAAAGTGATTTTCAAATGGAAACATATTACATAGAAGTAAATGAGAATTATAATAAAATAGAATTATTTAATCAAATCAAAACATCCCTTAATGATAAATTAACCACCTAATATAACACTTTTTCAGAATTTAAAGTTCGTTGCCAAGGCTAGTGAACAACATAGGTTTTCTTAATCTCTATTGGAAAGCATCAATTTTATGATTACTAATATAGAATCTCAGAAAATAAAAACCTATAGATTAATCTTATTTTTAGAAAATACTTTATAATAGTTCCACAATCAAAATCAATATTAATTTTACCAAGATACCACTGAATTTTTCATTTAAAACGTGTTAGGTTAAGAAATACTTCATTCAACTCTAGGTTCAAGTACTCAGGTTAAATCTTTTTATTTGAAGAGTTTAAGAACATCTATTTTTTTCCTCTTATAGTATTTTTATACTCCATTCTAATTATTTCTTTTTAACATATTTCTTTTACTTTTGCTTTTGAGTCCCCACTCCATTTCCTTTGGACATTCTCACCTTTTTCCTACTATAGATTCCCTGCTTCATTTCCTTTGGAATTTATAGGACTCGCTATCTATTTTTTTTAGAAACTCTAGTTAACACTTCTCACTATTCACTATAGTTGTAGAAAGTATTTTTTTTTAGTTTATAGAAATTTATCGATTTCGAAACCAGTTCTTCTTTAAATATGGCATAATAGCTTATATATACTATAAAAAAATTTAATCAATAGTTTTTGTATCGTAAGATTTGTAGAAATCTATCTAGTTCATCTTGCACTATTTTTTTGATCTTCTATCCATTATCATGACTAAAATAAGGCATTTAATTCAGTGTTTATATCAACTAGTAAAGTTAATAAAAAAGGTATAAATTAATTACTTCTATCATAAAATTCACTTGGGTAGTAAAATATCACTTTAATTCAAGATCTATTATATAATAATTTTCATTATTTTCTTAACTAAAAAAAAAATGAAATTTACGCTTACTTGATTTCAGTAGAAATTTGAAAAATTTCGTCAACTTATTTGAATATTGGATTAAAAATAATTCTAAATTTTTCTTCTTCCTTTTTTTCTTTCATTACTGTCAATTCCATACTTCACCTAAAATACCCAGAAACTCATTATAAACCTTGTCATTAAGGTTTAAAAATGAATTTCGATTCTTATCATAACAAACGTACCACATGAAGTATAAAGAATTGAAAAAATAATGTAAATATAAAAATTGAGAAATTAAGTAAATTTAAAATCATAATAACACAGGGTGCATAAAATTTTAATGAATAAACATCACCAATTATATAAGAAGTGAATTAAATATCAAATCCAAGCATTGAATAGAATATATCAAAAAGTATATCACCATTAACATAATGTATCATCACAAAATTCAAAGTATATTACCACTACCGGAATGAAAGAGAGGAATTCTTACAACATCGCTCAAAGACAAAAAATAAATAGAATAAGGGAATCAATGTCGACGTTCGAAAGTTGGGCCATCATCATCCTCCACTGGATCAATCCTCGGGGACTGGTAGCTCAAAGCGGGGTCGTATAGGTGGTATTCCTGATCTAGCAATGTCGGGACATCAAAAATACAACTAAGTGGGAATCTCATCTGTGCAGATGGTATAAGAATTGATATGCGTCTTTAACGTCTATTTCTTTTTCTTGAATAATAGATCTTGATTATGGAGATTGATCATGTGATGCGCAAGATTGTACTCATGAAAGACAACTCCGATGCTTCATTCTATATTCCTTCATAATCCTTAGAAAGTTGCTCCATGTTCAGATCATTTCGAGCTTCCAACATGTCTTCCGAGATATTCCTCGTGCGTTTATGATTTTCCTTCCTAACGCAGCGTCTCTTCTTACTATCTTGGCTCTATTTCTCATCATCTATATGTTCATAAAAATTCACTATGCCATATCTATCTATAACCTCATTAATAATGATTTTCTCTGATAAAACATCCATCTCAAGGCCTGCCATGATCACTTGGTCCATCTTACAAAATGTCATAATCATCAAAGGGAAAGGTAGTCTATCATTTTTCTTGGTGGTGATGGAACTCATAATGGATTCATAAATGAATTTTTCGACATAAAAGTATTCCAACCCCATGCAATTCACTATTTTATAGTATTGCATGATCAGTTGTAAGCTACTGTTGATAAAATAACACCAAGCGTTAGTGGCCTTCCTAAAAAATTTTGTGGTTACGTATTTAGGATACCCTTCCATTTCAAAAATAAATCCATCTCCGTGGATTGTCTCTAAACATCCCTTTATTATCTCAGTGGGGAAATGGTACTTAATTCCATGCTCAGGTTTGGCGTACTCATCGTTTTATTTTTGGTGAAGATTCAGTAAACAAAAATACTAATTTATTCTTACAACGGAGTGGTCCACTGTTCTTCATCAAACTCAGGACTCGATCTTACTTTCACTTCCGTATGCATTGGTGTAAAATTCTCTCACTAAAGCTTCACAACCGCGTTCACTATGAACATACTCTAGGTCTAGGTGGTTGTAATCCCTAGTCAATACCCCAGTTTCTTGTCTCTATGATATCTAGGATCCTAGGCCTATACTTTAATTCATTTTTCAAATTAAATTTCCTCTCTAGGATCAACTTCCTATCCTTTAATTACATCATTCATAAATTTTTCGTAGGCGTTTTCATTGAAATTTTTTTTCCTTAGTTTATAGTTTTCTCCCCCCACGGTATCTCTCATTCAACTTCCTCTACGTCTTCATCATTCACATAATTATCCTCAGTGTTGTAACTAAATAAAGATGGTAGAGTTGGTTCTCTTTGTTATTTAATCCCAAATGTGTTGAAAGATATGGATGTGGGTTGGATTTGGAAAACTTTAGATTTGTATTTGATTTTTCGAGTAACTTTCCCTTCCTCTTCTCTTCTCATGAATTTCTACCTTTACCATTTCCAGCCATTTGTAATATTGTAAGTAAAAGAACTATCTTGTAAAATCAATTGGAACCAAACTTGTCGAAAAAGTATTCGATAAAGTTCAACTTATCTATCGAGAATAATAATTCATCGGGTAAAGCACTTAGAAATTAAGGTTTTGAAATTTATATGAAAGTTGTTGATAAAATAGCATTGGAAAAAATAAACTTTAAACGTAATTCAAATAAATCGATGAATAGTTACAAAAAACCTCAAACTTATTTAAAAATTAATCTTAAACTAGTTTGCGTAAAAAACTCAATCCACTAGCCATATATGAAAAATAGTTCAAAATTCGATAGTAATAAAAGTATCATCACTTCACTCTCATACTAATATTATAATAAAAAGCGTTCAATACTGTAACCATTTTATAATAATAATTCTGAAATTGAGTTCTTATCCTAATAGTAAATAAAAAATCAATGAAAAACCAAGCATTTAATCCCTAAGAGGTTAAGGCTTTAGTTGGTTACCTTCTTGGAAGTGATTGTTTCAAGTATTGAACTCAAGATCGTTTCTCTAGGACTTTCCCAAGCTCCTATTCTAACTCCTTTGTTCAAGCCCTAGGTGGCTCTATACTCTCAAAACTCACCATGTTTTTGAGTTAAGTGTGTGAAGATTGAGGTAGGAATCACTTAAATACACTAAAATTAAGCTTTGGAAGATCAAATCCTGATGAAATTAGTCTCTTGATCGAAAGGTTGCAATGGTTTGTGAGTGTGAATGGCTTAAATGGAGCATGTTCCTTAGGTCAATCTACAAACGTTGTTTATTTTATAATTTTGGTTAATGTAGTATATGTTTTTGTTTGTTGTTTTGTTATAAGTGCTTGCATGTTTACCTTATAATAAGATCCATGGTATTTGTTTAATTATTCGAAATATACCTAGTCGATCAATATACTTGGAACTATAATGAATTAATAGTAGTGTGAATCTCGATTGATGTTCATGTGATGATGATACGTATAAGGATATGATTAGAGATCGTGAGTGCTTATTAGGGAACAAGGTGCAGGACCAACCTGCTATGAGAGCACCACATGGATTAAGTGATATGTGTTACTCATGATAGGTATATCATTTAGTCCATTGACTTGAGATTACAATAGACTTCAATATTAGGAGCATGCTAATTTGACACAATCAAACGTTGTTTTTAATTGGACGATTATAAAGATTGTGATTAGTTATCATGTGAATGATATATGAATGTGTGTAATCAATATATAATTCTTCCTTCTCATATAGAGAGATATCAGTTAATCCATCAATATGTTAAACTAGTAAATGGCCAAGTCCAAATGAATTGATATTTATTAATGTCACTTAGATGCTTCGAATTTATCTAAAGATCGAGACTAGTACGATTGAACATTAAGGGTAACTTTCCATGCCTTATATGTTTAATCAAAGGATATCGCACGACAAAAGGATATGTTATATGTTATTCATTAGGTTGTATCAATTTTGATATTCATGTTACTTGGGTAGTCATAATACCTTGCTAGAGACTGCTTATAACTTGTGTACCAAATTAGTTTTGGTTTACTACTAACATTGCATGAATCTGTTAGGTCGCACACAAAGAATGGCTTTGCGCAAATTGGTCTAGAGTTATGAATCTTATATGATAAAATTCATAATATAAAAACCCTTATGATTTGTTATATGATTAATTATTAATAAGGGCATATGTATAATTTATTTAAGCCTAAATACAATAGTTGTATTACGAATAGGTTTTTTATGTGAGCTTATCTACAAATATAATAGAAGTTGAAACCATAAAATGAAAGATGATTTTAGGAGAGAGAAAAAAAAAATTTCTATCTCTCTTGGGGCTAGCACTCCAAATATGTGAATTTTTGATAGAGGATGCGCATTTGAACATTTTAGAGATTGAATAACCAAAGAAGGAAGTCACAAATTAAGGTATGGTTTGCTTTTGTAGATCTAGTTTAATGGAACTTATTTTCAATCTTGTAGGGATTTTTGGAAAATTGTTTTGGATTTTCTGCGCAGTATGAACCTCAAAAAGCCATACAAGTTTGCATTGGCAGTTTCAAAGAATGGTCGCCAAGTATCATCGACACATCATCATCAATATTATGATCCATAACCTTGAAATCTACAATGAATGTTAATATACCTACTTTCATATGCACATTCAAGACTCTCTCTGTAGTTGGTACCAAATTGCCATCAACTACTAGCAAATTTGTTGCATCATGAAAATTAATACACATATCAACATACAACATGTCCGTTATTGGCATGACATTGATTAAGACTCCCATATCACATAAGACATTTCTAAACCAATGCCTATCAATGTTTTTTTATTTGCATAAGTCTCCAGGATTTCTCTTCTTGATTGGTTAAAGTCTCCGTATGAACTTGAACTTTGGTTCTAGCATTCTTGGAATGACCTTGATACTATTTCATTTTGATGCTTTTTCAAAAGGTCTTTAATCTTTTTTCTTAGCTCTTCATTGTTTCTTCACCTTCTTGTGATTTTTCAAGGCATTGATCCGTTGTCTCCCGAATCCTTCAAGTTCATCTTGCCTCAATGTCATTTTGTTCTCATACATCAATTCATTCTTCCTCATAGCTAAAGTATAGTGTTGACTTTTTCTGGCTTGTACAACTTTTGCTCTAGTATTGGCTCGTGCATTGCCGTAGTGGTCATCATGTGAATAACACTAATATTCTCTTTAGGATTTTTGATAGTGATACTTAAAAATGGTCTATCCTTCCTTTAATGCAAGGTAATGGCTAACTGAACAATCTATCTTTCCAAGTTCTTGATGGATTGCGATCTCTCATGGTCCATTCTCTTCATAGTTCGCTTCATATTTCCCATTATTTTTTTATGCTTCTCATGGCAATCCCAATTGCTCATGCTCATGGCAATCCCAATTGCTCATGCTCATGGCATGCAAAATTTTCTCAACTGATTCAATCAAGTCAATTCTTGGTTCCAACCTACCTTCCCTTATTAGACTTGTTGATCAAAGTATGGAGGTAACTTCATTGCATTATAAGGATTTCTATATGAGAAGTTGGGGTTGTTGTTGTTATATCCTAGATAAAACCTTCATAGAGTCATTCCTCTCAGCCTGAAATTGTTTCCATAACTCTGATTGTTCATAAAGTTGATGGCTTCATACTTTATTGCTTGCTGTATGTCCATTTGATTAACCAATAATAGCATGGTGATTAATGGGTTGATGTATCACCTATACTTAGGGATTTTGTTATCCAATTTGATGCTTCGCCATTTAATTGCTCAAGTTGAATAGTTGTGCCACGATCGCAGCTTATGAATCAATCTCATATACGCTTATTGGTGTCCTCATTGTAGAGCGATAATCAGCTGTATAGTTTTAAAATATAAGATCTAGGAGATCTAATGCTCCATCCTCATTATTGGTTAGACCACCTGCCGCGACTTCTACTAGTGTTCTGGCGATGTGGTTCATCCCACAGTAGAAAATTTGCATTTGTGCCCATTTCACTTATCCATATCTTAGACATCTCCTTAGCATCTACTAGAATCTTTCCTAAGCCTCACAAAGAGACTCGACATCTTCTTGCTTGAATTGACTCATTTTCAGCTTCCTTTAATTAACCTTCATTGAGAAAAAAACTTATCTAGAAATACTACATTGATTTCTACCCATGAGGTCATACTCCCTATGTTTAGTCCTTAGAACAAGGATTTGACTTTTCCAGCCAATGAGAATGGGAAATGTTTCATCCTGATCGCTTCCTTTGTAACTCCAGTAATGTGTATCGTGTCACATTATCTAAGAAATTATCTACATGTGAACCTAGTTCTTTGTTGGCTAGCCCATTAAACAAGATATTTTTTACCATGTTAATTAAAGATGGTCTTAGTTCGAACTTAGTGGTGTTGGCTGGAAGCCTCATCAATCCTTTGTAAGTCATTTGAACATTTGGCTTGAAGTAGTCACGAAGGCATCTCTGTCCCCATATTTTGTCCTCCACTACCGGATCACATTCTAGTTGGTTATTCCGTCGACCCTGATGTTGGTTTCTTGCTTGATCCTTAACCATCTTAATTCCATTCTTTTTGTTTCATTTATTGGTCATGTGAATCTCAGAGTCATAAGGCACTAAGTCTTTCTCTCGTTTGCTATGCATGAACTAATTATTCGTGAAAAGAAAACATAAGAGATAAAATGTAAATCATCGAACTTGAAAGTTAAACCTTTTATTTTCACTTTTTATTTTTATTAACTTGAAAGTAAATTACTTAAAGTAAAACTTAGCAACTTTTTAAACTAAGTCTAAGTGGCTACCTATCCCCAACAACTATGCTAAAAACTTGATTATGGACGCAAGTATAATGATTCAATTGTGGTAAAAGTGTGAAAAACTTACATTGATTACGAATATCACCCTAAGGGAAAAGTGTATACACTTAGTATGTACTTAGTCAAAATTACAAAATTGCTAAGGAAATTCTTTTTAATTGATTTTTATGACAAAACTACTATATTCTAACAAAACAATGTAAATAACTTTTAACTCATATATTAAGAGTATCTTAGCTCACATCTTCACCCAGGTAAATACTGTGATGTCCCCTTCCCTAATCTAGGGCACTACCCAGCCTAATAACGTAATTCAGCTATAATCTCAGCCACGTAAAATTAAACTACGTATTAGTCAGCCTTTGTAACCAATTCTCCTTGTTATATGCGTTATAGTTAATTAATACACATGCCTAATTATCATTGAATGTTAGAGTTAATTAAAATTTTTTATTGTTTATTAATTATACCCGAAGTCTTATCAATTTAACAAAAACAATTATCAAAATAATCCTAAGCTGGAAACCAAGAAATAAACGATCACATGTAAAGATAAACAAAGTTAGCGATACACAATGATTGCTTGTAAAGTCGAGGAACAAATGCTCAACCCATATACATACAACCTATAAGTATTTGAAATACATAAAATATGTAAATGCATAAGATATCAAAACCTATGGGGTTGAAGTAGAAATCACACCTCTGGCTCATAGGTAGTCGCTAATATTCTCCTTAACAGGCCTGCTAGACGACAAACATGCATCCACCGTCATAAAAAGGATGGTGAGTACAAGAAAATAATAGTAATTCTCGAAGACATGTCTATTCACATTTCCAAATATGACTAAATGTTATTTAATGGCATAAGATAATAGAAGAAGAACTAACATTAGAAATATGCTAGGAAATACCATATTTAACACTACAAAAAAAGCATATCAGAAACGAAAATTTTCGTTGCTGATTAGCATAAATTCCGTCTCTAATTCAATTCTGCAACGGAACAGAGACGGAATCTATACCGTCTCTAAAATCATCGTCGCTGATTTAGTCAACAACGAAATGTGTTTTCGTTGCTGATTAGAGACGGATTAGATACGAAATTTAGAAATGGAACAGAGACGGAACTGTACAGTTGTAATTGCATTCCGTCTCTGATCCGTTGCTAATCAGAGACGGATCAGAGACGAAATGCAATAATTCAGTGTCTAATCCGTCTCTGATTAGCAACGGATCAGAGATGGAATTATTGCACTCCGTTTCTCATCCGTCTCTGATTAGCAACAGATCAGAGACAGAATTATTGCATTCCATCTCTGATTCGTCTCTGATTAGCATAGGAACTTTGACGGAATGCAATAATTCCGTCTCTGATCCGTTGCTAATTCATGAATTCTGTCTCTGATCCGTTGCTATTTAATATCAAAGTTCAGTTTGGCCCAGTTGGGCTCGTCTATTTCCTCGAAAATTAGAGACGGAATAGCAACGGAATCTCTGAATTCCATTGCTAATCCGTCTCAATTCCGCTTTGTTTAGTTTTTCAAAACTAAGCTCAATCTAATTGGTTCTCCATAACCTCTAAACCCGAAAATACAAACACACCCCCTCCAACAACTCCTTGGAGTGCTAACATGTACAATTCGAGATTGAAAAAGATTTATATATCCACAAAAGCTTGTCAAGTATAATGAATGTTCCAAATTTCTAAGTATTCACAAAAACCACCAATCCTATTGTTCAACAACCACCAAAAAAAACTTACAGTCCTCTAAATACGCACAAAAAGAAGTATCATTCTAAAAGTCATGCAAACAACTATAAAAGTTACATGATATGGTTTAAATTCCTCATCTCTCACTAGAAACTAGATTATGGCAGGTATGTCACAGGGATAAAGGCAATCAATGGCACTAACTCCCACTCGATCGAAGAACCAGTCACCTACTGATAAGGCCACGCTCTGCAAATATTGTAAAATGGATCAAACTCATGATAAACAAAACGAAATCGCAAAAAAACATCTCCATTTACAGTGCAATTCTTTCATCATCGATGAAAATTCATTATCGTTAACTTAATTCACATGTAGGCTAATATTCCCAAAATGTATTACTAGTGTAAAAGAACCTTCAAAAAATGTGCGTAGTAATTAAAAATGGTGAAAACCAACTCCTCCTCTGACAAGGGATTTTTAAGATCCACTAACTAACAAGTCTCTTCAAGTAGATATTAGTAAATATAGTAAGCCTTTCAGGAAAGCAAGAAGACAATTCATAGCAAAGAAAAAGAACAAGTGCCTTTAGATTAAGGGGAAAAAAAAGTACCTTGTCTTCAATCATAGGAGAATCATCTGCAAACCACATGTCTTGACTCTCAGATTGGCAGTGAGCAAAACATGAATTTATGAACAACACATTTTTATTGGATTTTGAAACACCCTTAATTGCGTCCAGCATTTGGTTCCTGAAACCTGCTTCATTAGAACAAATGGTAAATCCACCTGAATTTACAAGAGAAGCCCGATCCAATAAAGCTTTAAACAAACAAAGGTAAAGTGATTAATTACCTCGCAAAAATTGGATTTGAGATACTTTGCACCGTGCATGATTTCATTTATAGTCATGCCAATCATTATTAGGGTCAGCTGCACGAGGAGCTAGACTTTCATGGAGCTGATGAAAGGGAAAACAAATCAAATGCGTCACCAAATAGTAAAAAAAACATTACACTACGCAATTTGACATGTCCACATGACAATAGATTCAAAGATGGCCTAAATTCAAGACACTGAAAGCAAGCTACATAGAATTATTACGATTAAAATAAAGATTCAAGAGACATCAAACAATAGGAACTTGAGAGGATTAAATTTAATACAGAAGATTATGTTGATTTGTCAATAACAAAATTAGAAAAAGTAAAATAAGTGGAAGAATGTTTGCAAAATACCACGTGAACACATCAACCAATGCTGAAAGGAACATACCATAAAAATAATGTTTTGCTATCAAACTTGTGAGATATTAAGCGCACAAGTACCCTAATGTTAAACTTAAAGTAACAATAAAGCGGTCTGTTTAGGCTTCTAGAAAAACAAAAAAATAAAAACAAAAACAAATACAAAAAACAAAAATAACAACAAAGTGAAAGATCATGCTACACATCTATAAAAAGATAGTGGAAGCCCTACCAAGGCATAAAATGGGAGAGAACCAGTTAAGACAGCTAGTATACATACTAAGCGATGCTCTAGTTAAGACATACATAACATTTGTAGTAAGTCGATACATATAGAGAAAGAGAAGAAAATATAGCAAATTGGACAGCGAGGAAAGATAATGAATATCACATGATATAAAAATAATAAGACTAGGAGTTCAATTTAGAGCATACTTTTGGAATATAAGCTTGAATTGTTTGAGACTTGCCAGATTCAGGTTTAAAGCATAATTATACCACCCAAATTGAGAAAGTCCATCTAACCCATATAAGAACGCACACGGACATCAGATACCAATTCATGTAACCATCCCATTTAACTAACGATCAGCTTCAGTTGGTAGATTGTACAAGTAAAGCACATGAATAATAACTTTAAGATCATCATGGCAAACCTTTCACGATATAAATTTACAAAATGAGCTTACAATTCACTCAACCCAATCATAACTTCCTAAAACGCACTATAATCCCATAACAACCATACAATTTAAAATTACTCAACTAAGCAATGATGGCTTTTGCTTAACACGTATCAGACCACTAAAAATCATATGAATTTCCATTAAACTAGTAACGTGATCTAAAACTGCTACCACATGAAGAAGCATAAAAATCATCCAAGGGAACTCTTTTGCCTAAACCAAATGGCATAGTACCATGAACACTAAATCGAAATTCGAAAATCAACTTCACCAAGACTTTTTTTTGGATGAGAACTTAACCAATACTTTGATCACTTGAAATTCGCAAATAATTTTGATAAGACTATTCAACGTGAAATAGAATGTAAAATGTTGCAATTGTAAAGAAGCAATAAAATAAATAGAAAATCTGCACACTCTTAAGAAGGACTAAACCCAAACATCTAAGATGAACTAAATATGCACTGAACTTTGACGACTAGAACCAAATAAGAAACTTACCCCACTGCCAGTGAGCGAGCCACATTGTCCACCACATCGACAAGAAGAAAGAATTCATTGTTAGGATGTATACTATAATATATCACAAAGGCAATGAAAAATTTGCATTTCTATGATTGATAACCACCTCGTGAGCCCAAAAGGGTCCTTTTCCACCATGGCAAGTTGAGGAACCACTACAACTTAAAGATGGCCAATACTTCTGAAGTGCTTCAAGCAACGGTGCTATCTACAAGACCAAAGAAAATGTAAGAAAAGCAAAGATCTTGCCTAGTCTTAAGCTAAACTAGATATCATGCTTGCTATCTCTTTAACTGAACTAGCAAGAAATTTTATTGTCACTTTTCACGCCTGTCGACTCGGCAAACCATTGAGCCGTGAGGCAACATTGTAGCCATAGAACTGACATGGTCTTCTAATAAGTAGTAAAAAAAAAGTAGCCAACAAATAGGGAATACCTCCTTCATATCAAATCTGGGTTCGCGGCAGCATGATGGCCATGTTCCATCATTGTAATTAGTCCACAGTCCATCTGCCATACAAGAAGTAGTTGATAGGATCCAAATCATCTAATAAATGAGAATCAAAACCTATTATTAAAAACGTCTAATGAGACTTTTCTTTGTCCCAATTATTCAAATATAAGTTTGAGCTAAAGCAAAAACAATGAATCCTTTGAGGGTTTCAATCCAAGTGGTTTTTCTTTAGGTTGGTCAAGTGGTTTTCAATCGAAATGGGTTTTCTTTAGGTTGGTCAAGTGGTTTTCAAGTAAGCATGTTACAATCCAACGATGTTGCCACCCATCTGTCACAAGTAAAGGGTAGAAATCAAAGTTAAAAGAGCAAGTGACACATAACTCTTCTAAGGCTCACTGAAATTCACAAACTTGCATAGACCATCAAGAAACTATAATGAGGGACATATATCATGTCACCAGTTAGCAAACGACCCAAACCATGTAAGATATTTTGTCGATTGTGCTAATTAAATGAAGAAAATAAGGAATACATGGTCGAAAAATAATGAAAAATGAGGAAGGATATATTGGGAATGATAACTGGAAATGGAAATTAAACAAATAAACAAATCCTAGACCACCAAAACTATTAACACCGTCCTTTGACTGTGGCTGATGAAAAAAAAAACTCAAACAGTTTAGTTGAGCAACTGATATGATATAGGTTGAGAAAAATTTAGCATGAGTTGGTCCTAGGTATAGCACACCGAGTTTGGCTATAAAAATCATATTAGAAAAGAAAATAAACAAATCCTAGTCAAGCTTAAGTCTAAGATAAACACTTTTGACACAAAAAAGTAACAGATACAATACATTTTCTCTCATGCGCTTAATAGTTAATATCACAAGAAAAGCATATAACAGTCAACACTAGTCTGTGACTCTGTGATAAAGTAGAATAGAGGAACGGGATTCATGTAACCACAAATGTAGCTGGGATAAGGCAAACAACTCTCAACTCTCTACAATCCTAAAAAACTTGAAATGTTTTTAATTTGTGGAGATGATGGAAAGTCGAAGACCGAATTTAAGCTTCGAGATTGAAATTCTCCCAACTTCGAAAAACTTGGAACACAAAACTTCAAAGATCAAATTCGAGAAAATTGTGCAAGTAAATGAAGATACAAAACTTGCTTGGAAGCCAATCTCTTTGATGATATAAACCTCCTAATCAGTGAAACTATAGTCTATAAAACTGTATTAGGATGAGATTTATGGGAAACGATGATCAGATTGTAATTGGATTCAAATGAAAAAGAAAAGCAAATGACTAAGACCCACAAAAGTATGTACCCTTATCATAAGATCAGCTGCACAAAAGAACAACAGAAGCCCCAAAACAATTCAATGCCACCAAAACAATGTCAATTTCAAGCCAGGCCACAAGGACAAAATGTAAATAAAAAAGAATCAAAACCCATCAAATAAACCATGAAAAATTAATCATTTTTAAACTAAACTTCTAACAAATACATTTTAATAAAAAATCAGCTCTTCAAACAAATCAAATTAGCACAAGTTATAGAACAGAAATGCATGCAAAATCAATAATTTCTTCAAAAGAATTTAGACTTTCAATAACATATGTTCACAACCAAGAAAACTAGAAAACAATCAAAACCTAAACAAAAATATGACAGATGATTAATACCAAAATTAAATGGTTCTCGCTTCAGAGATGGCGAGGTATAACGGCGACGGCTTAGGATGCGGCGACGGGTTAGGGTGCGATGAACAACGGTGACAGCTTATGGCTTCGGAGGCTCCAATCTCCAAAAAATGGCGACGGAAGACCCAACGGCCTCGTCGCAACCTCAATCGCAGCGACGACAGAGATTTAGGGTTTGGGAGAGAGATTTCGGTGAGAGAGAGAGAGTTGACTGTGAGTGAGATCCGGTGAGAGAGAGCGGAGAAAGAGAGAGAGCAGAGAGCTGTGTGAGAGAGAGAGAGAGCAGAGAGCGCGAGAGAGAGAGCGAGAAGCGAGAGCGGTGACGGTGAGAGAGAGAGAGCGGTGACGGTGAGAGAGAGAGCAGAGAGCGGTGACGGTGAGAGAGAGAAAGCAGAGAGCGGTGAGAGAGAGAGAGCGGTGAGGGAGAGAGATTTCGTTGAGAGAGAGAACGGCGAGGGAATCGGTAGAGAGAGAAAAAGAGAGTTCTATTGTGGTTGGTCCCCATTTTTAGGGTATCTAGATCGAAGCACGCGCGAATCTCAAGTTTTGATGAACGGTTATAAAAAAGAAAGTTTTGGTGGGAATGTTGGCGCCATTATTTAGAGACGGAATTTAATTCCGTCTCTATTTTCGTCTCTGATCTCTCTCTATTCCGTCTCTGAATTAGTCCGTCTCTAACCATTTTTTGTTAGCAACGAAACTTAATTCCGTTGCTAATTCCGTATCTAAATATCATTTTTCTTGTAGTGTAAACAAAAAAGACTAACTCAATACTAAGAAGTGGTGTTTTAGGTTCAGTCGGTGGTGCGATACGTGTCACTTCAGCATTTAAAGCTACTTTTATTTAGATGACGTGCGTGTTATCTCAAATTCTAATAGCTAACATAACTCCAAATATCACCGGGGACTCTAACCCAAAAGGGTCGACATCCATAAGTATCCAACCCCGTGTTCTACGCATAGTGGTGAGTGCCGACATCCCCGAATATACAAGTCTGTGTGTCGCGCATATCTTAAAGTACAATGGGCCTAAACATTAAAACTACTTTAGAAGTTCATGAAGAGAACCTAGATATTGACATTATAAGTAGAGCCTAAACTGTATGCGAAACATGTTAATCAAGAGTACAAAGTCTATTAATCCATTCATAATCCATCTAATCCTAATACCATGCTATTTATAAAGTAAATACCATTAAAATAGCAAGCTAAGACAAATGGCACATGAATAGATTCAACGAGTATTAAATCATCTCAATATCATGACATTCATACTCAATAAGAGACGAATACAAAAAAAATCATAATATTAGAGTACAATGGCAAATATAGTCAAGAAAAACTAAAAAACAAGGATAAAATGGAATGGAATGAAATGTAAATAAATTCCATAATAGAATTACGCACACTGCACACAAGAGGTTCCTAGCTTTACCGACCTCCCGACGTCCTAAAACTCGCACCATGACTTCCGAGACTCCTGGTATAATATTATTTCAAATATAATTTGTTTGGTGTCAATTTAGTTTTTATTGACTCCTAAAACAAAAATCTAGTTTAAAATTTAATATTTATAAAAAAGCTCTATTATCATCTTAATTCCTTCAAAATAAGTCAAAAACCCGCAAAACAGATAATCGGTACGTCAAAAATGAGTTCTTACAAGCTAAGATATTGAAAAAAAATTTTAGAATCTCTAGTACCTGGATACTGCTGTATGTGGGCCCTCTAGTGGCTAGATGCGTTGCTACCTAGAGTTCTACAAAATTAAGATTTTGGGTTCTCACTATGGGAATAACCTTTTTCTTTGCCCTCGGACCCTCGCTCGCCTCTACGAAGGGTCCATAACATCCTCCAAACAAGAAAAAAAAAGGTAGGCACTTCATAATTTATCATACATTCTCCAAAAAATACAAGATTTAAGAATGTTTTCTTATCGACAACCTTAAAAACACTTGAAACTTCTAGAGGGCGTAAGTTTTGATTTTCAAAATCAAATTAGAAACTTCTTTACAGCAGAATTATTAGAATGAAATTTAGAATCCAAATTTACCATTAAATTTCAAAAAAACTCTTGTTGACAACTGAATGTCAAAAAATTAGAATCACATGAAAAACCTCTTTTTTTAGGCCAACTTAATAAATTAAAAAATAAATTGGGCTTTAAAACATAAACCTTTTTAATTACACAATCCAATTAACTAGAAGTTGAAATGACCAAGCGAAGATTGTTTACCTAGGATTCTTGCAAGAATTTGTAGACTTGATTTTCTTTTGTATAATTGAACTTCACTCTCTTGTTGATCAACTTCTAAATTTTTAGCAGCTTATGAGCTATGAACTCTGACTTTTTTCCTTGTATGTAGTCATGCAAATGGAGACAACCCACTAAGGGTTTGTTTATATACTTTGCTTTTCACCTTTAACAAACACCCATATCTTTATGATGTTTGTATGGCCTAAAATGACTCCTAACCCCTCTAAAGTTAAGTTCACTAACATAATAATGGACACCAAGTTTTTTTTAATAGTTAGTGGTACATATCCTAATATTTGTCTATTTTTAGAGTTTTTGTCCATAACTTTAGGCCTTTCAATTTGATTTACAATATGTAATCCACTCAACTTATGTAAACACTAAAAATGGGTCCATTAACATGTATGATAATTTAATAGACTCACCCTCATCTCTCCACCTAGTCTTACGTCCGCACACATCCCCGCTCTTGCTTCGACACCTATACATAATAAGTAAAATTAACTTGATTAGTCTACATATGTACAATACACTACACAAAACGCCACAACAAAACTAAAATATACATGAACCATGTACCTCGGTCAATATGTGTATCACACTGCGGGTCCCACATCACCGGTTGATGATCCTAATTATGGATAAATACGAGATTAGAAATTTGGGCCATGAAAAATCTTCCCAACTAATGGGAATTTTGTTCCCGAAATTAAAATCGAGGTAAGGATTATACCAGACTCGATATCTCACATGTATTTATCCCACTCCTAAGTGAGTAACGTACTATAATGGAACTGGCGCTTGACGATTACCTTCGAGATAGATTCACTACAAGAAGTTGCGCCGTTTTGCGACAAGAAATATCAGTGAGCTATCTCCTATCGCTAAATGGCGAGGGATTGGCGACGAAGCCAATGTTTGACTCGTTGACTCAAGTAGCGATGGGGTTAACGATGGCCCAGTCGCTAATATTTAGGCGGGAAAATTCTCGCCAAAAGGAGGTTGTGAGTCACTTCCCCCTACTATGTTGCCTAGGCTACGAGGGCCACGTGGTGGATTAGCGACGAAGATATCCCCTTCGGTTTTTCATAAAATGAAAACCTTACTTCAGACTATCGATCCCTCTTCCTCCCTCTCCTAGTCCCTCTCTCTCTTCCCTCACCCTCACAAAATCCCTATCCAAGTCCGTAAACCCTAAATCTAGTCCCTATATCCCTCATTTTCCCATCCCTGTCCCTCTCTTATCTCTCATCAACGCCTTTCCCCCGGCCCTCTCCCTCTTTCTGCCTTATTGTTGTCGACGTCGAAGTCATTAACGTTTGTCTCAGGCAGCCACCATCTCTACCTCATCGTATCTTCTGTCCATTCATCCTTCACCGACATTTTTCAGAGCCACCCCGGCCCGCCCCTTTCGGTGCCACATTCTTCATTGCTGACTTAGGTATTATTTTTTATTTTATTGTTCTTTTTAGTTTTTGAAATGATTTTAATTTTCTTATTTTAAAATGTGAAAAAAAAACTTAATTTAAAAAATGTGTAATTTTGATGGTTTATAATAAAATTTGTATATGAATATTTTTTTGGTGAAAAAAATGTGTTAAATTGAATAAAATCTTAGAATAATTTTTTTATGTTGATACGTATGTTTTATTTTTATTTTTGTGAAAAATAAAATGCATGTGTGTAACTTTAATTTAGTTTTTGTTGTGATTATTTCTGATGTTTGTATGTAATTTTTTTAGTATTAATATATGTAGTTTTTTTGGAATGTGTTATAATTTAGTTGATTACCAAATATGCCCCATTAATTATTCTTTCACTAATTTTTAAACTAATTAGAAAAAATCAAATTATGGGTAATATTGGAAAAAATTTAAGGTTTAGACTTATAGGATCCTAACTAGGGAGCTTTAGCATTATATATAGGATAGATATACATATAAGTATGTATATAAATATATATAAAGTATGTTAAGTTAAAATAAAAGTATGAAGAAAAAGTAAAATGAAATATTAATACTGTACATTTTACTGATAAAAGCTTATTTAAATGATTGAAATTAATTGGGTAAATTAAAGTTCAATTAAGACCAAAAATAAAATACTATAACATATTATATTATATATAAACATATATGCGTGTTTAAAGAAATTTTAAAATAATTAAAAAATGTATAATTGATTGAAAAATAATATATAATAAAGCTTTTATACTCTATATATAAAACTTATAAAATATGTAATGAAAAAAAAGTTAAGTAAACCAAAAATTTTCGAACAAATTAAAGCACTTAAAAATTTATACATAATATATGGATGTACAAATTATACTATATATATGGAAGATATACTGTATATTTGTAAAAGAAAACAACTTAAAAATTAATAAGAAGTGCTATATATATTGAAAGAAAATTATAATAAATTATAATATACGTACAATTATATAAATGTACCTTTGAATGTACTGAATAGATAAAATTAATTAACGTATATATACTGAAAAATGTTATTAAGCAAAAATAAAGAAAATGAAGCAAAATAAATTGAAACAAAATAAAACAATAAAAACTTAATAATTATGGTAGATATATATTGAAATAAAATTATAATAATAATTTATAATAACGTCTATACAAAATATATATTACGCAAAGTATGTGCAAATATTGCAACCAATTTGACTGATTATGGTTAACGTTCAACTAAAATGTATAAAATATATTATGCAAAGTATGTGCAAATGCAACCACTTTGACTAATTACGGTTAACATTCTACTAAAATGTATATAGTGATTCATGAGTACGTGTATTTAATTAGAGTTATTTAGGTATTTCGAGATGTTTTTGTCTCGAGATTGGATGTACAACCATATTGAAGGCAGTTACACTCGATTAGAGTTTGTGGCCGGCATAAAGGAGTTCATGGAATTTGTCGTGCAACACTGCACCATTTTATTGAACAAAATGAAAATTCGATGTCCTTGTCGAGAATGTCAGAATGAGAAATAAGATGTAAACATAGTAGAGCTTCATCTAGTGAGACGAGGATTCATTCCCAAAATACTATTGTTAGACCGAGTGTGGGGAGGAAGAATTGTTGAACGATGTGGACGATGAAGGTGATGATCCAATGAATGAATATCTGACGTCATTTTATCATATGATACATGACCAAACGGGCCCCCATTTCAATTAGAACTGTGAAAAGTAGTTGAAACCTGAAGTGGCCGGGTTGCGAGAAGATGACTAAACTCTCAGCAATGACACATTTATTGACAATAAAGTCGAATCATCAAATTTAGAGCAAGCATTCAGTGAAAACTTACAAGTCTATAAACATATGTTGCCCAAAAAAAATTGTGTGATACATAGCTTTTATAAATGTAAGAGTTTAATGCACTAGTTGGGCCTCTCATATGTGCGAATCGATTGTTGTCCCCAATTATGCATGCTTTATTGGGGGCCCCGACTTAGAGCTTAAGTCTTCCAAGTTTCGCGGTCAACTTAGGTTTAATTCCAACAAACGCCAGCATAAGATAATGCTTTACTTTCTTTTGGCGCCTTGTTTATAGTGCCGTTCGAGTGGAAAGTTAATGCGAAACACATGCGATAACACACAAAACATATCAAAATTGAGGACAATACGAAACATTTCTCTGATTCTTTGGCATGAAACCACTTTAATCACGTGAACCCTACATTCGACTCTAAGGTTCATAATGTTCGACTTGGCTTTTTCACTGATGGGTTCCAACTTTTCGGAATGACTAGCAAACTGTACACCTCATGGCCAGTTATTTTAACATCGTAAAACTTACCTCCATCGATGTGTGTGAAGAAATAAGTGATGTTCTTAACAATGATCGTACCTAGACCAACCAATCCATCGTAGAAATTGATATGTTTCTCCAAATGTTGGTGAAAGAATTCCAAGATTTATGGTATGATGGAGTGCCTAACCTTGATGTATAGACTAAGACAAACTTTCAAATGCGCGCTGCACTTAAGTTGACTATCAGCGACTTTCCAGCCTACACCATGTTGTCAGGATGGAGCACGCACTGAAGAACAACTTTTCCTTATTGTATGGAAGATACCGATGCTTTGAAGTTGAGGTTTTTTGGAAAGCGACTTGCTTCGATTATCATCGACATTTCTTGCAGCAATATTCAAAGGAGAGGAAAGACAAGTCTAGTTTTCGCAGAGAAAGAATCATATCCGACAAGCCACCGGCTAATAAATCAGGTGAATACATCTTGCGTGAAATAGAACCTTTAGGGTTAATGAAGGTTATAGAATTGGGATCAAATGCTATAAACAACGAAGACTCAAGGACTATAGGGTGGATAAAATGAAATATACAGTAGGACTTGCCTTTTGGAAGATGAACCTTGTCTGCCACAAACTAGAGGTAATGCATAAAAATGTTTTTGACAATATTTTCAACACAATCATGAATGTGCCAGGGAAGATGAAAGATAACGCAAAGTCTAGGGAAGACTTAATGGATATTTGTAATCTTCCAAAGCTTCATTACGGTATAGTTTCTAAGAAATATTCAAAGGCATGATATGTGCTTAACAAGGGGAGAAAACAAGTGTTGTGTAAGTAGATTAAGGACTTGCATTCCCTAATGGTTATACGTCTAACATCAGTCGACGAGAATATTCAATGAGGTTGAAGATATTTGGGATGAAAAGTAACGATTCTTAAGTTTTCATGTAATGATTGCTGCCGATTGCTTTTTGAGATCTCTTAGAAGATGACAAATTGATTGCAATTAGTGAGTTAAGCATTTTCTTACGAGATTTAACTACTATAAATTTAAATGTTGAGAATTTTTGACTTTCGCATGAAAACATTTCTAATATATTATATAAGTTTGAAAAAATCTTTCCTCCAAGTTTTTTTGACTCAATGGAGCTTCTCCTAAGCCATATTGTGTACGAAGCTATCTTTGCTGGCCTAGTACAATTTAGGTGGATGTATCCTTTTGAGAGGTAATCAATTATACTAGTACACAATTAAAATCAATTAAAATATAAATTTTAAGTAACTTACCTCTACAAATGTAAAGTATTTGAAACATTTGAAAAATAATGTTAGGAATAAGGTAAAAGTTGATGGCTCAATATGCAGTGCTTATTTACTAGAAGAGGCATCTGCATTCTATTCCTACAATTTTATTGAACACGTCTCCACCTCACACAATTGTCTACTCCACAATTATGATGGTGGAGTCGGACCAACTCACCCCACCCTGGTCGGACCCGTGGGAGAACAACTAAGCGTTATGTCACAGATGAATAGAATAACGCTGCTTACTCATATGTGTTGTTAGATTGTCTTCACATTTATGAGGTATACATTAATACGTTTCAATACACAATTTCAATGTCAATTGTTTAATATCCTTATTCTATTTAATCGTAATCCTTAATTTCTTTCATCTTCTATTATGATGTACGTATCGGAGTTGCACTCAAAGGAAATGAATATCATATAAAATGCAATCGATAAACATTTTGAGAGACATTTCTCAACTTGGTTCCAAAAATTCGTATGTCATTAATACATGCGCATTAATATAATTATTCTTCTTTTGTTATTTAATTGAAAACAAAGTTTATCATGAAAATATCTTGGGTATATGCGTCATCTTATATTCAAGATACAACACTTCTAATGTTATCGTACAACCCTATTCGACTTTGCACCATATATCATGCATATATTTTTAGTGGCTACAAATTCTGGACATTGTCATATAGCGCAAACAATTATACGCGTAATAGCGGGGTGTGCGTTAGGGGCACATATTGCACACAATGCGATAAAGACTTTTACGGATAATTACAAGAAGTGATAAAAATCAAATATGGTGGATTCTTACTTAGTGTATTGTTCAAGTGTGAATGGTTCGATCCCACGCTCAATGTAGGGATGATAGTTCACCGCTCCTTAAAAATCGTCGATGTCCATAGAAATCTGTTATTAAATAAGTATGAGCCTTTCATGTTAGCCATGCGAGCTACTCAAGTGTACTTTCTTTCATACCCAAGCATAAGAAGTGCATAGAACAATTGAAAAACTATGTGCAGACTACAACCAAAATTCATCGATAAATATAACTAAATCGAGAATGTTGACAGTGTGCCTACACAAGAAGATGTTTTTCTATAGCAGCTATCTGAGCGTGATACTGAAGTTGATATTGGCAATAATGTTGCAATTTCGCTAGGTGAGCCTAGTGGCACACACATGTTAGATGTCGACGAGGAAGATGATGAAAGCGATAATTTTGAGTTTTAATCGAACGATGAGAACGGTTACAATGAACCAATACATAACCATTTAAGTTGTTAAAGGAATACGAAAGTTAGTCTTATATTTTGTTGACTCATTACGCAATATTTTAAATATAGGATGTTTATATTTAATTGTTTCTAACTTAGTCTCATTTTATTTATAAATTCAGGTCCTAAGGCAAATGATACGATCCATCATCTGGTGAGGGATCCGGTAGACGATCTAGTATATGATCCAGTGCCAGTAGAGATAGTCAATCTCGTCATTCAGATGGTTAACACGCACGATCCCGTGATGATGTTGCTTTATGTGAATAGTCTAGTGAAAGCCAACACACTCGATATTAGCATTCTTAGCATCACCACCCCTAGCTGACCCCTTTCTTTCATTCATACTCATATCAGCCCTCCCAGTAGTCCCATTTTTCCATCAAACACCTCCCCCATCTTATTCACATCCAGCACATCCAACTTTGGCTTTTATGTCCTCGCTATCTGTCTTTAGTGATGATCTGAATTCCATGCAAATGTATTACACGATGCTTTTAATACCACCGACTCCACTCGTTAATGGTCGTGTTAAGTTGAGGCCAGGTGTTAGGGCGACGTTTTCATTAAGGTGATCAACATCTCCTTCACATCTGTATGAACGAACATACGAACATCGTACGGCCCTATCGCCAGGCCATTCTGATTTTCTTGTGTTGTCCTCTACGAATCACAGTCGCTGAGTTCCATGACATACCTTTCGAGCAACCCATTCATATGGACGATGACAAGTTAACATTGTTAACGAATCTAGGGGAAAATATTTTTGGTTGTGAAGGATAAGAGATAATAGGTATACTTAATTTAGTTACGCATACCTAGGTTTCATTAATGAACCATAATCTTGGTCTAACTGAAATTTTTGATAAATATAATGGATGAAAGTTGCGCCTATCGGACCAAGCTGTACAGGAGAAGACTAGGGCATATAAAGACTCCTTGCATGAGGATGGTTACTCATGGGAGTTTGTTCCTGAGCACAATCGTGATGTATATTGGAATCAATGGAAGGTAAAAAATTATTAAGTTAAGTTTATTTCTTTTACTTAGGATATATGGACAAAAGTTTTAAACATTTTAGCAATATTTTAATTTTAATATTTTTGCACATAGGTATATCGCCACTCGGTACGCTGACTTCATTAGCAAGGTGTGTTCCAAAAATGATAAGTCGGGTCATGTATCTACTGAGATCTTCTAGCACTATGATGCGGTCCACCCCTGAATTGAAAAAAAAGAAAAGAAATTAGAGCAAGCTAGCAAGAATAAAAAAATGGAGACAAGGGGACTTGGTATATGTGTAGCTATGCATAAGGGTGGTTCCTATTTGCATCTATCGGCACATAGAGAAGCTAGTAAGTTACGCTATAATATGTTTATTTATATATAATATATTATATAACTATGTCTCAAACTTAATCCTATAGTTAAACATATGTTTTGTAGGAGAAGAAATTAGGTTGACCCCCGGCTCCTTTCTAGCTATCCTTATATTCCACACCAAAGATTACGACGGTGTTACTTTCCTGGATCAAAGAGTAGAGAAATTTCTTGCAAGAAAGTAGTTTTGTATTAATTGTTTGGATAATTAATTATATGTATCAACAACTTATATAGATGGTTTATGAATGTTTAAATTCTTAATTTAGACGGGGAAACGCAGATGCATTGAGCTTACATAGTTGATAAGTTATTATTTATAGTTATTGAATACTTTATTTTAGTATATTTAATTATGTAAAGTCTCTAAAATATTTATTTGATTATATTTTAAGGTAATTTTCAAGTTAAATGAAGTGCGCGGTTGAATTCATTGCAGAAAAATAATCAAAATGGAGTATTTACTTCCAGTGATTGGACATCGAAGAGTTTGCCTCGAGTTATGCATTGCGCGGTGGGCAGAATACGTGATCAGCAGCCTAGCATGCCATGTAGCATCCTTCAATTGGGACTCCACCAAGTCAAACACGTCATTCCATTGGTTTTGCACCGATCCCGTCTCACCGCCTCAGCGAGGAAACAAACCAACAGCTCGTCCCAACCACTTTTCTTGCTTCAGTAGCCACGTGATTCTTCTCAAGATCCGGGCTTCAAAGTTATCCCCTGCGTGACCGATCAACCAGTTAACCAACTCCCATCCCGCCACGGGTCGAGCTCACCCATGCCAACCACGTCCATGCAGTAGTCCAAACAAATAGAAGTGTGCCATGTCAGCGAACTTGAGCAGGCGTAATCAGGCAGTGACAGGTGTCCTGAACATGTTTTTGAGCTCAAAAACATCCATACAATGCTCCTCGGCAAATGAGTCACCTCCCCTATCTCCAAAATTAGTGAATACTTTTATATACTTTATAAAAGAGCAACACATTTATATGATCACTTAAAAAATTCGATACTTATTTTATGAAAAAAGTATAATTTTAAAAAATGAAAAAAAAATATAGTACTGTTAGAGAAGGCATATTCTTATGTAGCTTGACTTAGGTCAATAGTTACCAAAAAAATTAAGTCAAAATTTATTTTCAAAAACGAAATAAAACAGTGTCGGGCACATACATGTATAGTTAAACTATCTGATCTTATATATAAAGCCTAAATATATATTAAGGACAAAATAGAAATATCAAATCTTTGTATGAGATAGTTAATACAATATATAAATGAACGTACACGCATTTCCATAGATTTAAATTTAATAAAAAATAATAATAAATGAGTGGAATTTGAATAATGTTGAGTTGTATTTCTTAACAACACCCTTTATTCGCTAGATCGTCAATATTTTGTAACCTTCTTGGCATCTTCATTTATGGAACAAAAAAATGAAACAATAAATGTAAATTACACAGGGGCTTTGCAAAATATAATTAGACAGTAATATTTGTATATGGTAAAAGTATATTGAAGTGAATATGAATATGAATAAGAATAAGAATAAAATAGAACCTGAGCAATAACCTTAATAACAACTTATATGCTTGGTGTATTGCTAACAATTCCAACCTTGTTTGATATGTGAAAATATAACACAGCAATAAACCCAAAAAAAAATATAAAAGACGCATGTATAATGAATAATAAAGTTAAAAGAATGCAGGGAGAGGAAGGGAGCTGGGAAAGAGTAGAATTGTGGAGTGTGGGAGAGGTTATGTTGTGAGATTTTAAATAGATGGAACTATGCAACAACCGGATAGTTATGGATTATAAATTTAAAATACATGAAAAATATGTGAAACAATGGTTAATGAGAAATTTTAGGAGAGATTTTACGAGGAATTGGTTTCAAATAAATCGAAAAACCTGATTTCGAAAGTGTTTAGAACTTTTCTTTTATTATTGTAGGAGAGATTTGGGAGGGATTGGTTTGAAAAATAATTTTCCCATCTTAATTGTCGATTGAGTTTCGGGTTTTAAAAGATTTATACTTTTGTTTTATATTTTGTGTGGTCACCATTACCTATGTCCTTATGTTTAAAAAAAATAGTTGGTGTAAAAACACAGAAACACATGGGTCGTCTATTTTTCACACATGGACGTCATTTTTTCCTAAATGGACATTGGTTGTATGGATATATATAAGTTCAAAATATTTTTAACATGTACCCTCTGTTTAAAAAAATGAAAAAACTCATTATAATTTGCCAAACTCATTATAATTTGACACGACAAAAAAAAATACATGAAATGCACCTTCGGTCCATAAAAAAAAGTCATTTAATCAAATTGGTTTAACAATTATTCCAATCTTCCTTTGGGATGAATGTACATTCCAAATCAGCATATTTTCTGAAGGAAACTAATTTAAACGTAAATAGAAGATGATTTTGTGCAAGCTTATTTCTTTCTTTGTTGTTATTTAGAATGCGTAAAAAATAATATAATAATCAAATAATATTATTGAATCGTTAAATTCAACAGAAACATAAATTCCACTTCCATAATTTTTTGATAAGTGCGAAACTATATATAACTTTCCAAGTGACGCTCCACTGCCAACCTCTTACTCAAATAATACCATAACAAAAACATTGAGTCATCCACTTGGTTCACTCTATTTTTGAATTAAGCCTTCAATATATCACTATTCAAACTGTCATCCAAAAAATATATATCAGTATTCAAACTACTAAATTATATCTTAAAAGACATTTTAGCTAGAGCCCACAAGGGGTGTGGTCTATTGATAATTTAAGAAAAAAGTATATTAATTTTGATGAAGGCGTGGTTCATGGGTTCGATTTTTGACATGCCACCACATTATGTTTTATGGGGTTGGGGCAGTCAACGAACTTTTATGGTATTAGTCAAATTAAAGTAAAGTAGAGTTGAAAAAGGTTCTGACACTCATAATTTTTTTGAAAAAAAAAAACATGGTGATTGATAACCTGTAAAATATATATGTGAAGAAAACCCACTAATCAACTATCTCTATTCAAGATTTCACATTTGTAAAAGGTGAGCCAATTTAGTTCAATATATATGAAAGCTAATTGAAATTAAGTTAATGTAGGCGATGGTGTTATTCATGTATAAAGGCAAAACTAACACTTTTTAAAGTGTACAAATGATTTTGAACTATGGTTCTCCTATCCCAACAAAAGGTCCACTTGTTAACCTATTGTATCTACCATTTATGATGCTTAGAGACTAGCTTTACCCTTAAGAATGCCTCCTCTACTCTTACGTTGATCCCAGTCCTACTAGACTCCAATTTGTGAGGTTCGCTTACACTAAAACTTATCACACCTTATGCTTTTTATCATGCTTTCATAATAGATTATTTTCAAAATAATTAGTTTGAAATAGGGTAACAAATAAGTAATCTGATCCAATGATTTTAATGATGAGTTTCGTTTAATTTTGTCATCGTTCAATCATTTCTTATGAATCAATATTGTATACTCATATTAGCTTTTTTAGTATGGAACGAATTCCAGCTTTAGAATTCTGGGAGATACGATTTAGAAGATCATAGGTTCTATTTTCATCCTTGGTTAGTAGAGAACCACCAGTTGCGACATCTACAAATGTCCTCATGCTGTGATTCATTCCATAGTAGAAGATTGGTAGTTGTGCCTCCTTCACGTATCCAAGTCCTAGACATCGCCTCAGCATTTCCTTGAATCTTTCCTAAGACTCACCGACAGACTCGGTATCCTCTTGCTTGAATGGGTTGATTTCCAATTTCCTTTCACAAACTTTCACTGGGGGAAACAACTTGTCAAGGAATCTTTCATTGATATTTGATTATGAAGTCATATTTGTTGTATTTAGTCCGTAGAACTAGGATTTGGTTTTTCCAACTAATGAGAATGGGAAAAGTCTCATTTTGATTACCTCCTTCTTGACTCCAGTAATGTGAATAGTACTACATTTCTCTAGAGAATTCCCATATGTGCAACTGTATCTTCATTTGCTAGCCTATTAAATTAACTATTCTGCACCATGTTGATGAGAGATGGTCTCAACATCAACTCAGTGTTTTTGGCTATAAGCATCATCACTCCAATGTATATCTCTTGAACATCTAGTTTGAAGTTGTTACAAAGACATCTTTATCCTCGTACTCTTTCTTGCACTACTAGATTACATTCGAGTTGATTATTAACTCGATCCTACTTTTTATTTTGGTTCCCTGCTTGATCATCCATCACCTTGGTTTCATTCATTTTCTTTCCCTTGTTAGTTATGTCGATCTCTAGATTGTAAAGCACTAAGACCTTATTGCCTTGACTACTCATGCACTAACTGTTACTAGAGAAAGAAAACACAAAAGATTAGGTGTAAATTGTCAAACTTGAAACTAAAAACTTCTCTATTATTGATTTTTATGTTCAATAAACTTGAAAGTAAATTACTAAAAATGAAATCTTAATAATTTTGTAAACTAAATAAATCATTGTATGGCTACCTATCCTCGAAAAGGATGCCAAAATCGCGATGGTAACTGAAATTATAATGTTTTAGTTTTAGTAATAATGTGATAAATTAATGTTAATTACATATATTGTCTTTAGGAAAAATGTTTATCTGGATACGATTCACTTAGATAAATTCATTCTATTGTCAAGACGAACAATTCTTAATTGGTTATTAAACTACTCTATTCTATAAAACAATGTAAATTAACTTGTACTCTTACATTGAGAATACTCTTCTTTCGCAACTTCACATAGGTAATGAATTACTAAGCTTTCATATCTTACTTTTTTCACTTCATTATATGTGTGCAACGCTTAAGTAGAATATACATTTTTCTTTAATATTCACTTCAACCTACTTTGTGGGGAAAAAAATCTTAGGTGCAAACTAGAACTTATCCTATCTATGTGAATAACATAAGTCTTACATAGCATCAAATCCAAAATCCTCAGACGTATAACCACTTAAGTTTACTGGATGTGCCTGCCTAGTCAATGACAATCTATTGATGTTATATATTTTTCAGTTGTATTGTTCTTATCCCGCTTAAAAATTTTTAATGGCTATGGTAACTCGTAAGACCTCTTATCAACAAACAGTGATCAAGATGTTCATTGCATTACATATAGAATCAATACAAATTCTAACCACTGCACTTTTAAACATTGTAATCAATTCATACTTCCTTTAGTATATCATTCAAACAATAGGATCCATTGATCCTTAAAATAAACAAACTACTTACCCATCATTGCAATAAACACACAAATCATGGTATTCAATGTAATTAAAGATTAGATCAAAGAAACGATAACGAACAACCATAAGTGGCATCTTCAATGTCCTCTCTTTCAAATCTTTTCTCAATGCTAAAAAAACAATGTAAACAATGTAAATTTGTGATATTTGATGTGGTGTATATGTTTAACAAGTTTTAATACCTAATTATACCCCTAAGACCCATAAGAATACAATAACAAACCATAATTAACAATTCCAAAGAACTACAATTCCAAAAATTTCAATTTTGTTATCGCGAGATTATCTATAAGTGATCCATGCTATGTATGTAATGCCACAATACTGCCACAGCTTCGACTTTTATGTTTGTAATCTCTCCTAATAGTAGGATTGGTACTATGTGTGTAATGTTCTCGAAAACATACTCGTTCACCTACAACACCGCAAATATGTCAACTGTACTGCACCAATTTTCTTTTCTTCACGACATGTCCATGCCTTTGATAAGTCATTAAATAGGCATATTATATATAGTTTATTTAGTTATTATTATTGTTAAATAGCTAAAATTTTGTCCTAATTGTCTTTATTGGTCGATTTCAGATTTTTAGAGTGCGCGGTAAGTTCGTGGCGAAAACCTGCGCGAAATGGACTACTCATACACAGTGACCAGACAATGGAAGATACACCTTGAGATACGCGCACTTTTGGTCGGATTTTCACCTCATAGCACGTGTCACTCCATTATTGGTTGGTTCCCTACTGGAGTCTACGCATCCTACCCCAATTGGTAACTAGACGCCAGCAAACACTAATAAAAGCTACGTCACTTGCCAGCTCCATGCCACGTGTAACGTGCCCATTCGCCCACCTCTCTTCTTCCCGTCAATAACTGATGCCTGTCTTTGCAAAGCTGCACAATGGCAGCTCTCCCATCAATGTTCATGTGACACGTGGCGATTTTCTATCACACCAACATCATCACAATAGCAGTCCTCGTCCAAGCACAGTGGGCCACATCATCTGATCCAGCTTATTCGCTTAATCGAGCGCTGACACGTGATAAAGACCTGGAAAGAAACTCCTAATAACCATATGAACATCCTTAGCAGATGCGTCATAAACCAAACTTAAAAATAGACATTGGGGACCAAGTTTTGGTAGTTTTAATTAAGAATTTTTGGAAAGGGTTCAACATACATTGTTTTCTCTTCTTCTTGGTGGCTTGTGTGCTCTCCCCTTCCTTTTCTCTTCCCAAAACCATTATTTTATACTTTGTTCTTGAATTTTAATTGAGTTTATGACGACGATGGCTGGCCAAACTCATCAATCTGAACTAGAGGTGGATCAAATCACCCTTTTTGGCAGAAAAATATATGTGAGATCTACTTATTTAATTATTTATTTAATTTATTTTTCATAGTATTTTATTCCCTTTGATATTGGTTGAATTATTGAGATTAAATAGTTGTTTAAATCTTGATTTACATAGTAGTAGGTTGTACGCACCCGTACTTGTGCAATAAGACCACATTAGTGGCATCGACCATACCAATTGATTATACCTTTTGAGACCAATTGAATACCATAGGGATCTAGGCTAAACTAGACACAATAGTGATCCAGTTGTCTAGGTGCAGTGCCTTCATAAAGTCAACTGTGGTCAGCGCATTAAACCCAATTCGCTTGAATATAGGGTTTTGTGTCGGACTAGGGAAGTGGTCATTTTCATACATTAACCATTAAGATAAGGAAATGTGAGGATCCGCGTACGTTACCGGGTCTATAGCTACACTGATTTACTTTGAATTGCATGCTTTGATTATATTGAGGACCGTATGTAAAATTATGCCAAATTAAGGAGATTTGTGATACCGATGGTTTGGATTGTTCTTGATTAATATATTCAGTTGCTATTTTTAGTCTAGTTTTAGTTAGTTTAGAAATTATTCCTATGGACACCCCACTTATTTTTAGTTTCGTAGCACAGGTCAGAAACTTGGTCTTTAGTGTTCATTGGTAATCTGATCGGGATTATATATTTTAACGTATTTGACATGCGTCAAATTTTGGAGCCGTTTTCGGGGACCAAGTTATTTTTGACTTAGGTTTTTTCTTATTTTTTGTATTCACCTTTATGTCCCAAAGTCTTCGTCGGTCGCTGTCCGCCGAATCTTTACTCCCTTTTAATCCAAAGATCAAAGAAACTTGCCCTCGGAACTCGAAAGAAACTAGGCAGAGGAACCACTCCTTGAGAGTTCAATTGAACAATGAGAAGCCCCCTCGGATGGTTGAACACATTGGGAATCCATATGCACCCGTTGCATGATGTGAGGGATGGAAGGAACCTCTAGTTATTCCTCCCCGACAGTTGGTCACACCAGCTGGACCACATGCACCAGTGGAACAACAGAGGCCTATATTACACTTGTATCAAACATTCCACCAAATAGTGGTTGATCCCCCTCCATAAAGGCCACAAGCTAACCTTTAGGCATAACCTTAGGTCGACCGTCGAATTACCATTGGGATGGCGACTGTTGTAATATAGGATCTCCTAGCTCATCAGCCACATTTCATCGCATTTGCAGTCCATAAGGGCAATTTTGAGCTGAGATCAGGTTTCATTAACCTACTCCCCGTCTTCCATTGATTGGATAGTAAGGATCCAGTCACCGTTATAAAGACTTTCATTCTAAGTGTAGGACCATGACTCCCCTCGAGTTGATGAAAACGAAGTCAAACCCTCGATTTTTCCTTTCTACGTTAAGGATAAAGCTCAAGACTGGCTCTTCTATCTTCTCCTGGTTCCATAAAAAATTAGAATGACATGATTTCTGCATTCCTTTAAAAGTTCTTCTCTGAATCTAGAGCTTCCCAACTTACTAGAGAGATATGTAGTATCAAAATGAAATGGGGTGAATCTTTTGGTGATTATTAGTTTTGTGATAAGCGCTTACTTGTGCAATGCCCCCAACATTGGCAAAGAAACCTCTCCATTGTTTGTTTCTTCTATATCGGATTCACGCCCCATGAGAAATGGATGATTGACAATGCCTATGGAGGTGACTATAGATGTAAAACCACTATGAAGATGTTTGATATGTTCCACTCTATAGCAAGTCGGTCGCGTCATTACATTGATGACGAAGAAAATAGACCCTTAAGAAATCTTTATGACATAGTAGGGTCAAATTCTACGAATAGCAAGCTTGATAAACCCACTGATCTCATAGAGCAATTCCTGACCTCAGGAAAAACTTAAGTTAAAGCTTGAGACTTTTGCAAAGCCAACGAACATTCTACAGACTCTTATCCTACTTTGTTCAAGAACGAACAAGCAAACAGATTAGGTGGCGGATTCCAATTACCACCAAGGAATCAATACAAAAACAATTTCAGTAACATTTATTGTTATGCCGTTAAAAGCCCATAACATAGTTATGGTTCCCATAACCAGAACATCATCCAGTATGTTCCAAAAGGACAACCTCTTCCTCAACAGTCCCAACCCCATCCGAATTTCGGGTATCTAGAAGAAATGGTGAGGACAATGATTGCTAATTAAGACAAATGCTCTAAAGTCTTTACCCTTATAAAAAATGAAACCATTGCGAGCCATGCTTGTAGCATTAAAAGTCTCAAGGTGCAATTATGGCAATTAGCCATACATGTTGGGTGTACAGATGAGAAAGGCAAGCTGCCTTATCAACGACATCCGTATCTTAATGCGAATGTCAATGCCGTCACATTTCGTAGAGGCAGAGAGTTGGATGAGGCCCTTAAGATCCCAAGACTATAGAGGCCGCCTTTAAATCCAAGGAAGTCGTTAAAGAGCTTGAAGTTCAACCATCTCACGTTGAGGAGGTAGACTTGGATAAGGAAGCACAACCTTCTCTTAAGATCCTACCTCGTTCCCTCAACGATTAATTGAAAATAAAAGGGTTGGAGAAAAGAAGGAAATTTTGAAAGTCTTGAGGAAAATGGTGATAAACATCCGACTTCTTGATGCCTTAGCACATATGCCCCACTAGCTAAGTTGCTCAAGGACATATGCACCAACAAATTTCGTCTCACAGGCAACGAGAAAATCACTGTAGGTAAGAACATCGTAGCTATCTTACACAAAAGTTGCCTACCAAGTGTGAGTCCTCGAGCGTGTTCACCGCCCCTTGGAAAATTAGTGAAGTTGAGATCCAGAAAGCTTTGTGCGACCTCAGCGCCTTTATCAATGTCATGCCACTATCTATATATGAGACATTAAAGGTATGTCCTCTAAAGGATAGTGGAATTGTCATATATTTGGCAAACCAATTTGTCGTTCATCCTGTGGGTGTCTTGGAAGGAATCTTAGTGAAGGCTCAGCCATGCCCCAATTTCTCCTTAGTCTTGCTTGGCAGGCTTTTCCTAAGACCGCCAAGACCAAAATTGAAGTTCACAGTGGTACTCTTACCATGGAGTTTGATGGAGATCTTATTAGGTTCAAGATCTATAATGCGATGCGGAATTCCTGCCATGCCTTTTCTACGGTGCTTGCCATGGATAGTGGTGTTAGAGAATCATCTCGACATTGATTCCTTGCTAGAGCAATGCTTCATCCTCGATACTAAGATCGAGGAGCTGATCTCTGAGTCGGACTCTACTCCACTCTATTTTCCCACCCTAGCATATATTGACCTACTTGGTTCGAACTCTACATTTCATCCCTCTACGGAGCGATCCCCCACATTGGAGCCCAAACACCTACCTAGGCACCTCGAATATATGTTTTTAGGTGTGAATGATACTTTAACAGTGACCACTCCGCTTAACTCACATTACCAGAGGAAAAGAAACCGATTCATGTGCTTTAAGAGTTCAAAGAAGCCCTAGGGTGGACGATTGCTGACATCGAACGTATTAGCCCTTCCACATGCATACATGAAATACATAAGGAAGAAGTGTAAAAACCTTCATGAGAATCACAGCAGAGGCTGAACCCACAAATGATGGATGTGGTTAAAAAAGAGATTCTAAAGCTCCTTGACGCTGGGATTACCCGATCTCCGATAGGAAGTGGGTCAGTTCCATTGTTGTGGTTCGTAAGAAAATGGGGATCACAGTGGTCACGAACTCGCGAGGTGAGTTAGTCCCAACACACGTCCAAAACGGATGGCGGGTTTCTATCAATTATAGGAAGCTTAATGTTTGTACTGGGATATACCACTTCTCGTTACCTTTCATGGATCAGAAGTCAGAGCGTTTAGCATGTAGGTCTCACTATTGTTGTTTGGATGGCTATTGTGGTTTTCACAAGATTCTTTTAGCACTTGAGGATCAGAATGAATACCACCTTCACCTATACTTTTGATACTTTTGCTTACCGGCTTATGCCGTTTGGGCTCTGTGATGCACCTGCTACTTTTCAAAGGTGCATGATGAGCATCTTCTTTAACTTCATTCAGCACTTCATTGAAGTATTCATGGATGATTTCACCTTTTATGGCGATTCATTAGGTGTTTGCCATAGGCACCTGACTAAGGTTCTTCACCGATGTATCCAGAAGAACTTGATCCCCGATTATGAGAAATGTCACTTCATAGTAGATCAAGATCTTATATTGGGTCACATCATGTTTGTTAGGGGTGTGGAGGTAGACCCGACAAAGATTGAAGTACTTCAGAATTTGCCTTACCCCACGACTGTGTGAGAAATCTGATAATTCCTTGGACATACCGGTTTCTATCAATGAATCATTAAGGATTTATCCGAAATCGCACAACCCCTATGTCGCCTTATTTAGAAGAACATGCCTTTCGATCTCGATAAGGCATGTATGATTGCATTCGATGCAGTCAAAGACTCTCTCATCTTTACTCTAGTGATTCGAGTTCCCAACTAAGAGCTACCTTTCGAGATCATGTGCAATGCTAGCAACAACGTTGTGGGTGCTATGCATGGGCAACACGTTAGGCATGCTTCTCATGTCATACATTATGCCTCTCGAACTCTTGATCCTACCCAACTAAATTACACTACTATTGAGAAGGAATTTCTACCCATCGTCTTCACTTTGGAAAAATTCTGGCCTTGTCATTGGAAATTAAGGTGGTCATTTACTCTGACCATGCTACTTTAAAGTACCTTATGGAAAAAAGGAAGCTAAACTTCATCTCATTTGATGGATACTCTTGTTACAAAAGTTTGACATCGAGGTTAAAGATAAAAGTGATGTAGAAAATCTTGTTATTGACCATCTCAGTCGTATTGAGAATGGTGAAACATCTACCCACTTCGAAATGATTTTCTTGATGAACATCTCTTAATGATTTCTGAGGAACTCCATTGGTTTGCAGATTTGGCAAACTACCTTGTTACACGAGAGTTTTCACCTAATTTTACGCGATCCCAAAAAGATAAAATCTAGAGCGATTCAAAACACTATGTATGGGATGACCCATACTTGTAGAGGTTTTGTTCAAACTAGGTTATTTGTCGATGTGTCTCCCATACTAAGAAATAATTTATACTTGCATTTGGTCATTCATACGCCTGCGGCGGCTGTTTCGGTCCGTGTAGGACAACTATGAAGGTCTTCGAGAGTGGGTTCTACAGGCCCACCATTTTTCATGATTCATATTAATATGCCAAGACCTGTCCCAAATGTCAGTCGACCGGTACCTTGAGTCATAGGGATTAAATGCCACGGACCTCGATCCTATTTTGTGAGATTTTTGATGTTTAGGGGATAGACTTCATGGGGCCATTTCAACCATCACATGGTTTTCTTTATATCTTAGTCGTGATGGATTACGTATCAAAATGGGTGGAAGTAAAGCCACTCGCACCAATGATTCATCCCTGGTATACAATTTCCTGAAATCATTGATTTTTTTTACTTTTGGCAGTCTACGGGATTTGATTATTGATCAAGGTACCCATTTCTACAACTGCATGGTTGAATATCTCTTGTGCAAGTATAACGTTACACACCGTACATCTACACCCTATCATGCTCAGACAAGTAGCCAAGCAGAGGTGTCAAATAGGTAGATTAAAGCCATTTTGAAGACGATGTACACCCATCACGGAAAGACTGGAGCACGTACCATGATGCCGCAATATGGGCTTATCGAACGATGTATAAAATGCCAATCAGAATGTCTATGTATTGCTTAGACTTTGGCAAATCGTTCCACTTATTAGTCAAGTTAGAGTATAAATTTGTTTGGGCTGTCAAATAGCTTAACATGAAACTCCACGCAGCCTGCAAAGTGAGAAAGTTGGACCTATAAGAATTGGAGGAGATTCGAAATGATGCCTATGAGTCCGCTCGAATCTATAAGGATAAAACCAAGGTGTTACACGATCGCAACTTATCTCGTAAGACCTTCGTAGTCAGCCAAAAGGTCATGCTTTATAATTCATGATTAACTCTCCATCCAGGGAAATTGAGGTTACGTTAGCTTAGACCTTTTTGTTGTTACTGATGTGTTGGGATATGGTGCAGTCTAGATCAGGAGCACATATACAAGGAAAGTCTTTTAACTAAAAGGGCACCGATTAAAGTCGTTCTAAGAGAACTTCCCACACCACGAGATCAAGAGTGAGACTCTAGCAGTTAAAGATTACTTTGACTAAGAGAGATTCTGATTGAGTTGAGCAAACGACGTTAAAAAAAGGTGCTATTGGGAGTCACCCCAAGCTTCTATCCCTTTCTTCTTTCATTTTTATGTAAGTATTTTGTGGTATTATCACTACAATCTCCTTGTCACTTTTTACAGGTGTTGTGACCTATGCATAGCACACTGGATTTTGAGAGCATGGCATTGCTCCTTCACCTCATCACATGTTCTATACGTACTATTAGTCACATTGAGATCTGGTAAGGTTGCCCGTATTCATTTTGTTTGTGGATTTAGGGTTATTATCAGTCCTTTGGATGATCTTATATCATTTCCTTGCTTCTATATCTGTCATGTTCTTTCCCCATCTTACGAGTTTCCTTTAGCATCTCCTAACTTGTTTTGAACCTTGAGGACAAGGTTCGAAATAAGTTTGGGGTACTCTATGAGTTGGATGGGCTTCTATGCGAAAGACCGCATATGTGATCGTTTAAATTTTTTCAATTATATGCGGTTATCGAACGGTATTGGTAGTGTTTTGTATCTGTTATTCGCTTATTTCCTCCATTTCTTTTCCCTCCATATCTCACTTTCTCATTTCATTAGGAGTTGATACATTTTCATGCATATTTTAACTGTAGTTTTTATTTTTGTTTCGTTTAGAGTGACCAGATATTTTGTTTCATGCCTTTAGTTGTGGATTAGTACTCTATGGTGGCCCTGCTGATTTGAGACTCAGGAGAAATTAGGAGAAACACTCACTCAAGCCCGTACCCCAGCATTCTTATGATTTCATGATTAGAGACTTAGTATGTTGGTTGAGCCTTATGCTTAGATACCAAAGGGGGCAGACGGTCAAAATTGTGCAAGTCAGATTTTTAGGGTACTAGAACGAGGATGTAACTCATTCAAGGTTGAATTCCTATGACTTAAGTATTTTTGGGGAAATGATTTAGGCAATTTTTATATTTCAACCCTTAGCCTCAGACTTACCCATCATCTTAACCACTAGTTATCCCATTTGGACCGAATTAAACCTTATTTCCTTGATCACCTATCATTAAACCCTTGCTATTAACCTTATAGCCTATACCTAGTTGGAAACTAGACTTAGATTTGATATCCTTATAAAGAGACATGAGGAGAAAAAAATCAGATAAAAAATTGCTTACTAGCACAGATTAAGGGAAAATTCATGATTCGAGAATCCTACTGAAAACGACAACCACAGTAAATGGAGCAGGGAGCCGAGTGGTTGGAAAACGGTGAGGACTGCACATTTTGAATGACAAAAGAATTTTAATGCAGTTTAGTCACATTCATGTTCTCTGGTAAGCATTTGATAATCTAAGTTCTAGTTTTTCAACGTTTTGCATACCCTTTATACCACTTCCTTGGTACCCTCCCCTAGACTTATTGCAGCCTATTAAAGCCCTATTGATTTCCATTGGTGCTAAATCTATAGTAGTGCGGGGTATGGTTCCATTTCTTGTGTATGGTACTTTTGATGCATTGATGCGCTATTTTTGTGGAGATTGTGAACTTGCGTGCTTGAATGTATAGACCAAGAAAACCCATAATTAGTTGATGGTTTTTGTCTTGACTACATCTTTGTCTTGAAGGTATGACCTTAATTATGTTTGGGTTGCGGTTCTCGACATATCATAAATCCAAAATTTCCTGAGTGGCTTGTTAGTTTGGCAATTATGTAAACTAGAGGAACTCCATGAACTTTTGAATCAGGTATGGCGGAGTTAGTGCATAGTTATATCAGGAGTCTAGTTTGTTTCGTGTGTGTGTGTGTCATTTACACCTTTGCTCGGGACGTGCGAAGTCCTATATTAAGTCATTAATTCTGCATATTATATATAGTTTATTTAGTTTTTTTATTGTTGAATCCCTAAAATTTAGGCCTAATTGTCTTTATTGGTCATTTTAAGGATTTTTGGAGTGCACTGTTAAGTTCGTGGAGAAAAACTACACGAAATGGACTACTCATACACAGTGATCAGACACCGAAAGATACGCCTCGAAATATACACACTTTTGGGTGATTTTCCACTCTCGCGACACGTGTCACGCCATCATTGGTTGGTTCCCTACTGCAGTCCACGTGTCCTACCCCTATTGGTCACCAGACGTCTGCAGACACCAGCGAAAGCTGCCACACCAACCAGCTCCTTGCCACATGGCACATGCCCATTAACCTACCTCTCTTCCTCACTTTAGCAGCTGACGCGTGTCTCTGCAAAGCTACACAATGGCAGCTGTCCTACCAATGTGCACGTGACATGTGGCAATTTTCTGTCACACTAGCATCATCACAACTATAGTCCTCATCCAATCACACTGTGCCACATCATTCAGTCTTGCTCCTTCGCCCAATCAAGCATTGACATGTTTTAGAGACTTGAAAACAAACTCCCAACAATCATCTGATAGTCATCGGTGCACGTGTCACAAACCAAACTCTAAATTAGGCATTAGGAGCCTGATTTTGGTAGTTTTAATTAGGGGTTTTTGGCAGGGGATTTGACATACATTGTTTTCTCTTCTTCTTGGCGGCTTGTATGTTCTGCCCCTCATTTTCTTTCCCAAAAACCATTGTTTAATACTTTGTTCTAGAATTTTAATGGAGTTTAAGATGACAATGGCTGGTTAAACTCATCAATCTGAACCAAAGGTGGATTAAATCACCCTTTTTGGCATAAAAACATATGTGAGATCTATTTATTTATTTATTTATTTATTTATTTATTGTATTTTATTCCCTTTGATATTGGTTGAATTATTGAGATTAAATAGTTGTTTAAATCTTGATTTACATGGCAGTAGGTCGTACGCACCCATACTTGTGCAATAAGACCACATTAGTGGCATCCGACCATACAAATTGATTAGACCCTTTTGGGATCGGTTGAATACCATAGAGATCTAGGCTAAACTAGACACACTAGTGATACAATCGTCTAGGTGTAGTGCCTTCACAAAGCCCATTGCGGTCAGACATTAAACGTAATTCTCTTGAATATAGGGTTATGTTAGGGAAGTGGTCGTTGTCGTACCTTGACCACCGAGATATGGAAGTGCGAGGACGCGTGTACGTTACCGGGTCTACATCTACACTGATTTATTATGAATTGCATGGTTCGATTAGATTGAGGACCGTATGTCAAATTATTCCAAATTAAGGCGATATATGATACCGATGGTTTGGATTTCGTCCCCTTGATTGATATATTCACTTGTTATTTTTAGTCTAGTTTTAGTTAATTTAGAAATTATTCTTCTCGACACCCCGAGTTATTTTTAGTTTCGTAGCATAGATCAGAAAATTAGTCTTCGTGGTTTTACCCTGCGCTTGACACTACTGTGGTTCTTGTGGTCATTCGTAATCTCCCACGCCTTGTGCTCTCTTCCCACGATGTTAAGTCTTTATGCGTCGACTGTGTATTTATGATTTTTCACCTCATTTCGTCATGAAATCACTCATTTCTCTCCTTTTATACCATGTACACCTGAAAACACATAAATACCATAAATTAAAGGTTATTTTGATATATTAAGTCTAATTATACTACTAAACTAATCCTATATATAGGTATAATTAAACACTTATAAACCTCGAGGATAATGTTAGTTAATAGGTGGTGGGTTTGTTAATGGGCACAAAGATAAATAGCGAGATACACAACACATATCTCGAGAAAATCAAAATATAAAATCGAAACATTAGATCTGCTACGAGAGTCGTGTGAAGCAAATCTTAGAGAAATTTTAATATTTATCTTCAACACAGAACTGCCTCAAATGTTAAATCAAAATAGTGAGAGAGAGAAAGTGGACGAAATCAATGGAGGAAAAATAAGAGATGGTTGAAGATAAGGGACAAAAATAGACCAACAATGATCGATGAAGGTGAGTATTATTATTATTGATTTTTGTTGTTGTCGTTATAGATGGGTTGTTGTTGGTTGTTTGTAGATGGAGTTAGGGATGGAGGTTCGGATTTAAGCTAGAAGACGGCAAGGGAGTTGTCCCCCTCCCTATAGTACCCTTAATCAATCAAAATAAAACAATAAAAAAATAATTAAGTGCTTTTAGAGTTGCAGAGAAACATGGGTCTTCATAAGGAAGAACGGGTTGGGCCCTTGAAATAGGCCAGCTTGGCTTAGTTTCACCGAACCCGATACGAGAAGGTTTGGGCCTAAACATTTTTCAAAATAAGAAAAATGGATAATGCAAGTGCAAATAGTTTAAGGGTTTAACTAATGAAAAATGTGAATAAAATCAGAAAAATCTTATTTTTTTAAAAAAAACTAATCACAATTATGGATTTCAATAAAATCAGAAAAAAAAAATCTCAAGGTTTTGTACCTAGAAAACATGAATGGTCGTATTTTCCAAAATTGAAAAATTGGTTCCGAATGCAAGTGGAAAGATTTTAGAAGTTTTAACTAATGAGTATTAAACTAAAATATATGATAATCAATCTATTTTAGGTTCTTGATTGAGAAAAGATCTATGGATTTCAAAAGTTGTGTGAGTAGGGTAAAAAGTTAGGAAAGCTTGGCACAGGGAAGTGAGACTCATATACTTTATCAATTGTGCTACATAATTTAGTATAATTAGTTCACTTACTTTATGGAATAGGAAATGGGAGCATTATACTGTGACAAGCATACAACATGATGTAGAACTAGGAAATGAGATGGAATGAGATTAACCGGATATGGAGTTGCTAAGTGGTTGCTAAGGATTAACCTTACGCTCCTACCTTCATAATATGTAGCTTGATTATCATCGTTCAATATCTTGGGAGTTCACGAACTCAGCTATTCCTTAATACACTGTGTGAAATCACACGTTGGGTAATGTGTGGGTTTCACAAATAATATTTAAGAGTAAATAAGAGATGGATCTCGTAATAATGAAGTAAAAAATAAGTCATATGTATAGTTGCTATTGACCATATGACTTGAATCATTTTATTTATTATTTATATGTTTTATGTTATCCTAGTAGATATGCAATTGAATCATATTGTTATGCGTTAATCCTTTGATACTTGTCGACTTTTGATATATAGATGAAAGTCATTTACTAAGCAACTAGGAGCGCTCATTTCAAATCAACATTTTAGGTTAACGATAAACGCTTCAACTTAGGAGCGGAGATCATAAGGAGTTTATACTCTTCTCTACGATGTACTTATTTCCTCATTAGATGTTTATATATTGTACTGAATTACTATTTTGTAATAATCAGGGTTAGGATATAGTTTTATTACTGAGGTTTAGACAAGTTTTTATTTATCCTGTGTTTTATCGAATAAGTTTTAACTTCGCTGCATTTTCAATTATTTATTCGATATATAATATACTGTATAGTGATTATCAGTATGTAGAACTGTTATTTTATTACTCTAATTGAGTCTGACTAGTGCACTGAGGCATAAGTGGGGTTTCAGGTTGGGCATTCTCTTAATCGGAAGAGTAGTTGTTACAGTTTGTATCAGAGCCTTATAAGAGCTTGTTTCCAGTAATAGCTCTGATACAGTTTGACATGAGACTAAAACTTATAGAGTTTGGTCTTCCTATTTAAAGATTTAGTGTAATCAAGGAATAACTTTAATATAGTTTAGTATTAAAACATTAAATAATTACTTGTAAACTGAGTAAAAGTCTAGGTTCACTGACTTGGAGATTTGTATCAATGTGGTAGATACTCATAATATGGCTTTCTTGAACGGTAGTAAGATGGTTTGTATCTATCAATATCATAGGAAGTGAGAAAATATTAAGGATTGGGGTTTGTATAAACCTAAATCTCAATGGTATATGGAAAAAGTAAAGAAATATGATATATTACAAAGAGAAAAATTAAAATATTCTGGTATATAATGGTCTCTAAAAGTCTTTATTCTCACTGATATTGTTTGATTAACAATAGCTCGTGAATAAGGATTGATTGGACTTGGAGTTTGAGACAAATGTTATAAGAATGGAAATCAAAAAGTAAATGAAGCATTGAATTATTCTCATGGAAATTCAGTGGTATTGAGTCACTTTGACTAGAATATTTGCTAATGTCGAGACTAGTTAAACAAGATAAGAAGTCATTCAATTAGGAAATTAGTGGCAAATATTGATAAGAACATAGTTGAGGTTAGATAACCATTGGTGTATGTACATTTCTTGTGTTATTATGAAGTATAAGATTCCGAATATGGTGCTAGTTCATATTAGAATAATGAAAAGGAAGCCTAACAATATAGTTGTGTTGTAATTACACAAACATAAGGTAAAGTTAAAATAAGAAAAATTTTATTAGTGTTGTTGTGATTTAACTGCATTGACTAATAGAATGATAAAAGAAAATAGTGATGTTCTTGTGGATCCACAAGTAGGGAAAGGAAATATGAGATTACCAGATTGATTTGTAAATCAATGCTAGAATATAAGAGAATGATTTTAATGGAGAATTTACACTAAAAGTGAATATTTATAGCGAAAGATGAGAGTCAAAAGATTATGGAAAATCGGCGTTGTGAATCAACTTTATCTTATATGTTGGCCTTCTATCACTTTTATAGTAGTTTTAGATGAAAAATTAAAGGTTGAAATCTTGCGTAGCTTGAGTTAGAATATAATAGTAAGTAAATGAGATGTCATAATCAGATCATTTCGACTACTATAATCTAAATTGGGGAGAATGAATTGTTTATAAATCTAAGGATTGAGAGAATTCAAAGAATATTGTACGATACAGGGAATGAATAGGTGATCAGTATATCAAAATGTGGGCATTAAGTGCTACTCTTACTCAAAAAAAATTTACATCACTAAATTTCTACGATAGAGAATTTGTAGAAATAAGCTATTATTCAAGATGCAATTGTTTGAACTTGTTTTAGGATAGTAGTAAGTTCATGATGAGAATTCAAGCTTGATGAGTGAAAATTGTGTTTTCAAAAGTTTCAAGAAGTCTGTTTATCATATTTTGTTGGAAGTTTGCCGCAATTAGAGATATAAATTCATTAATAACTTAATTTTCGATGTCAAACCAATGATTAATTCAATTTTACTTTATTGTAATAATGAGAATTGTATGAATTGGGGAACTCAACTCGAGTAATGAACTAATTTGAATAAAATTAAGAAGTAATATTCACTGCTCAAAATCGACAACTCATTTGGTCAACCACGTGAAACCAGTTGTTCTCAAGAGATGGTTGAGATGTAGTTTTCATTAAATTAAGATCAGGATTAGGAGTATGTGAAATTAAAGTAAGACATTGGCTTGATTATATTAGAAATCATAATAAAGACTATTCACACTGACAATAGCTCATTGTGTTATCAATGATAATCTAAAAGGTTTGAAGACTTAGAAAAGGCACAAGGAATATCGTCAAGTAATATGAACTATGAAAAGAAATTGGTTTATAACAAAAAATTGCAAGTGCAATTACTTAGCTTTTAGTGTACGTCACTCAGACATATATTGAATAGGAATTGTGAGTCAATGGGTTCCCCAAGATTGAGACAATAAAATAATTATTTTACATTGAATGCATAATTTGAAATAGTATCGTTATCGTAAAATAATTGAATGATTCAAGCAAGGTATACAAAGATTTGTGGTATCGTTAATTTGTATGTTCAATTAACGTAAATGTGTAATTGAGTCATAATAAACGCAAGGATGACTTGAGGGGAAATTGAGATATAGTTTGACTACAATAGTTGCTTGGTTATACCTAGAATATGGAAAAAGTAAAATTCTTAGCCTAATACTTTATTTCAAGTAGTTTATTGTTGATACAATGAAGCAAGAGATTGTAGGTTATAGTATTATATAGTTCAAGGAAGTTGAGAATAGGTATTGTGGAATCACTATTTGGGTACTCGCACCAAATAATTTAAGGCATCGCTTGTAAAATAAAAGCTTGAAATGTATTTTAAACCATGAATGGAATGAATTGCAAAGATAAATCTTAGAGCTGAGACTTAGGTTTATAAAATATGGGTGTAGATCCCGATTTATTTAAGATTTCATTCAATTGAATAGGTTGCGCAAGTTCATTCATTCATCATAGGGTTTCAAATATTAATTTACCCAAGTGATAAGGATTTGGAGAGTCTTAAATATCGCTAAGATTAGAGAATCTTAAAGGAAACACTAAAAGACAAATGAGAAGTACGAAAATCAAAGAGTTGGTGCAATGTGATTTAAGATCTTTAAGCTATGAAACTTTGTAGAGTATAGTTGTTAAAGTGAAAGAAATTAGAGGTAAAGTGAATGACTTAAATTCAATAATTTAATGAATTCATTTTGAAAAATCACCTACAAAAAGCGATTGATGTGATCAATTCTTGAGAAGAGAAAAGTGTACCAAAAGTGATTATAATATGAACTTCTAATTAATATTTCTTGAGAGAGATGTGTAATAACGATGATGAAATGAAGTCCTATGGGCACATAAGAACTGTGTTGTTGGAATTGATAATTATACAATTGTACTTTAAAGCTCATATTGAAATTTGGTCTGAATGATTAACTAGGTGATAAGCTGATTAAAAGTTTAATTAAAACCACTTGATATGCTTGGATCTGGCTATCATGGATAAGAATTCTGATTATACTCTCTAGAGAAATTATGTTGGAGGCATTAAATTCAGAAATGAAATCCTAATTCAAGAAAGATATTAGGCAGGAATTAATTTAATGATCTCATGAATATTTTTATATGGTTTATATAGGTAGTACCAAATTGTATCATGTTATGCGATGAGATTATTGGTTGTCTGATATAAAGAATTATGTTATAGAATTCTTAATGAGATATGAGATTAATTCAGTAAGTTAAGATTGAGCATTTAGAACCTAAAGGGTCAGATAAATTCTTTTCTTACCTAGTGGTAAAAGGAAAGCATAACGATTGGTTATGTAATGAAGATTGACTATATTTTAGCGTAATATAAGTTGTTATTAATAGAATGATCAAATTTGAAAATTCTTGTCACTTAAGATATATTATTCTTTAGACAGATTAAGAAAGATGTATGTATATAGATATGTATGTGATATGGCATTTCAATGTTTATTTCCTCGGACTGGGATGCTAGACTTGCATCCTATGATGGAAGAAGTTATTGATATAGCTGAAAATCATTCTTAACCTTAATGAATGATATTTTCCTTTATGTTGATGAATAAACTGAGTCGCTAAACCTAGTTCTAAAGGATAACTCTCTTGCACTTGCGTCTCATAATATTTAACCATTAAATGAAAATAGGTTCCTCTATGTGATTTTTTTAGTAATAAAGGTAATTACATAATAATAAAGCTAGATAAACTCAATCTTTTATATATTAAGGTATATAACTAAGATTGGAGTATAGCATTTGTAGAAAATGAAATATTTCTGTGCTAAATAGCAAAGGTATGGAAGATTAAGTGATTAATAATTGCAACTAGGTTAAGATAAAAACATTGAGAAGATAAGCATCAAAGATTGTTGGAGAGTTAAAAGACAAATTTGGTTGTGCTTTTGAAATTTTCATCTATGAAAGGGCTTTGTGGGACTAGATAAAGGAAAACACAAGTTTCACAGAACATTAAAAGACAATTGGGAATGGGAGTTATATATGGAAGAGCAATTTCCATTTCTCTTTGGAGCTAGTGGTAAGTTATATATTTCTTTTAATTTTGAGGACAAAATTGTCTTAAATCGGGAGACTGTCATGACCCATTACTTTAAGTAGGTACTTAGTATTAATATGAATTCTAATTTACCTAAGTTATGGTCGTGGTAAAGTCCTGTTTGACTCAGTTAGCTTTGTTGGATTTTGGGGTTCATACGCAGCGGAGATTACAAAACAGTTTTGACAAAAACCCCAATAGGATCCGAATCTAATTCCATTAAAAACGTTTAAACCATGAAAAACTTAATCATACCTCAGTCGCAATATACCTTTCTAAAGGTTGATCGATCTCTAAGGCGCTGCCAATGACGAACGCCCTCTATCGGCAGTCCACACACGAACGACGGCCGAGATTTGAAGTGCTAGCTTCGAGAGAATACCAAACCTTTTTGTTTCTCTCCAAAACAATCCAGAGCATACCAAAAACCTTAAGTCGTTTCTAAAACGAAAATAGAGTTTCGGCCCTTTTTTCTTTCGTCCGTGTATTCTAACTTAAAGCGTCTATTTATACAACCCTTGTATATAGACGGTTAAGTAAATTACACATATACCCCTACTTAAAGAAGTATAAGTGTAATACACCACGAGGACGTTTCCATCATGAATTTTATCATATAAAATTCATTTTTCTAAACCATCTTAAAATCTCGCAAAACCATTCTTAGTATGCAACCCAATAGGCTCATACAACGTTGGCAGTGTACTAAAACACATTTTGGTATACGAGTCATAAGCGGCCTCTAGCAAGACATTATGACTACCCAAGTTGTACGAATATCAAATTGATACAACCTAATCAATAGTGTATATAACATCCTTTTGTCACACGATATCCTTTTGATCAAACATAAGGCATGGAATTGTCATCCAACATGTTCAATCGTACTAGTCTCGATCTCTAGGTAGACCGAAAACATCCAAGTGACATTGATCAATATCAATTCACTTAGACTAGCCATTTTAACAGTCTAACATATCGAGGGATCCACTGGATATCTCTCTTTATATGAGAGGGACAATTCTATCTTGATTACACAACTTCATCACATTGCTCACATAGTAACCAATCATAACCTTTATAATCATCCTGGTTAAAGACAACGTTTGATAGTGTCAAATCACTATGTTCCTAATGTTGAAGTCTCTGATAATCTCAAGTCAGAGGACTGAAAAATATACTTATCATGAGAAACAACTATGACTTAATCCATGTGATGTTCTCATAGCGGGTCGGTCCAGTACTTTGTTCCCTAACAAGTACTCGTGATCTTGATTCGTATCCCTATACGTATAATCATCATATGATCATCAATCAAGACTCACACTAGTCTTAATTCATTATAGTTCCCAATATTATGATCGACTAGGGACATTTAAGATATTTATGTAAATACCCATGGATCTTATTATAATGTAAAAATGCAAATTAATTATAATAAACAGCAAATGAAATCCTCTATTTTATTAACTAAAAGTATTCATAAAGAGAGTTAATGGATTGACCTAGGGCACTTGTCCCAACATCTCCCACTTGCACTAGGGCCAATCATATATGCATCTAATGCCTAATGATCTAACATGACCATCATGTTTTGCTTGTGGAAGAGCTTTTGTCAATGGATCCACAACGTTGTCTTCAGTAGGTACTCTGCAAATCTTTACGTCTCCCCTCTCAATAATTTCTCTGATGAGATGAAAACGCTTGAGTATATGTTTGGATCTGTGGTGTGATCTAGGTTCCTTGGCCTGTGCTATTGCCTCGTTATCGTCACAATACAAACAAACAGGGTTAGCAATACTTGGAACCACACCTAGTTCGAAATGAACTTTTTGATCCAAATCGCCTTCTTTCTTTGCATCGGACGCCGCAATATACTCACTTCATTGTAGAATCTGCCACGATCACTTGCTTCGAACTTTTCCTAACTTTGCACCCCCATTCAAAATAAACACATATCCAGTTGCGATCTAAAATCATCTATATCGGTTTGAAAACTTGCATCTGTGTAACCATTTACAACTAGATCATTTTCAAACCTCCATAGACCAAGAACATTTCCTTAGTCCTTTTAAGTATTTAAGAATGTTCTTCATGCTATCCAAAGTGACTCTCACCAGGATCGACTTATATCTCGTAGTGCTTAAAGCATATGACACATCAGGTCGAGTGCATAGCATGGCATACATGATCGATCCAATAGCTGATGCATATGGAATCTTATTCATACGGTCTCGCTCATCATTTGTCTTAGGACATTGAGTCTTGCTGAGACTTATGTCATGAGACATTGGCAACAATCCTCTTTTAGAGTCTTGCAAACTGAACCTATTCAGCACCTTGTCTATGTAAGCACTCTTACATAGACCGATTAGCCTCTTAGATCTATCCCTATAGATCCTTATCCCTAAGATATAGGCTCCATCTCCTAAGTCTTTCATTGAGAAACACTTCCCTAACCAAGACTTGACACTCTGCAATGTTGGGATGTAATTTCTAATATGTAATATATCATCAACATACAGTACCAGAAAAACTACACTCACACTGACCTTCTTGTATACACAAGGCTCATCTTCGTTCTTAATAAAACAAAAATCCTTGATTGCTTCATCAAAATGAATATTCCAACTCCGAGAAGCTTGCTTTAATCCATAAATGGATCTTTGAAGCTTGGATACCTTCCTAGAATTCTCAGGATGTACAAAACCTTCAGGTTGTGTCATATACACGTCCTCAAGCTGCTTTCCATTAAGAAATGCTATTTTTACATCCATTTTCCATATCTCATAGTCATAATATGCAGCAATGGCAATTAAAATTCTTATAGATTTAAGCATGGCTACGGGCAAAAAAGTTTCATCATAATCAACATCTTGAGTCTGCCTGAAACCTTTTGCTACAAGTCTTGCTTTAAAAGTATGCACATTGCCATCCATGTCAGTTTTCTTCTTGAAAACCCATTTACATCCAATGGTCTTACCACCTTCAGGTAAATCAACCAAGTTCCAAACTTGGTTATCATACATAGATTGCATCTCAGAGTTCATGGCACTTAGCCATTTATCTGAGTCTGGTCCAAACATAGTCTCCTGATAAGTGGTGGGCTCATTTTGATCCATAAGCAACACATCACGATTATCAGTAATAAGAATTTCGAATCTCTCTGGCTCATGTCTTACCCTACCAGATTTACGTGGGCCTTGTGTCATTTGCGGAGGTTCAACTGGTTCAAAATGTTGTTGAACTTCCAGTAGCGGTTTAGTGTTTATCTGTGATTCTTGAACTTCTTCAAGATTTATTTCTCTCCCACTAGTGTCTTTTGAAATAAACTATTTTTCCATAAAGGCACCATACCGAGCAACAAACACTTTATTCTCAGCGGATTATAAAAGTAATATCCTTTTGTTTCCTTAGGATACCCCACAAATAAACACTTATCCGATTTAGGTGCTAGTTTTTCTGAGACTTGTCGCTTTACGTAAGCCTCGCAACCCCAAATCTTAAGAAAAGACAAACTAGGTCTCTTCCCGTACCATATCTCATATGGTGTTTTATCAACCGCTTTAGAAGGAACTCGATTTAGAGTGAAAACTGCAGTTTGTAATGCATAAGCCCAAAAGGATAATGGAAGATATGCATGACTCATCATAGATCGAATCATATCTAATAAGGTTCGATTTCTCCTTTCAGAAACTCCATTCCATTGTGGAGTTGCTGGTGGAGTCAATTGGGAGACAATCCCACAATTTCTAAGATGATCATCAAATTCTTGGCTTAAATATTCACCACCTCGATCTGATCGAAGTGTTTTGATAGTTTTACCAAGTTAATTCTGCACTTCATTTTGAAACGTTTGAAACATCTCAAATGATTCAGCTTTATGTTTCATAAGATATACATAACCATATATGCTGAAATCATCGGTAAATGTAGTGAAGTATTGATAACCTCCTCTAGCCATTGTGTTTATAGGACCGCATACATCAGTATGTATTAGACCCAATAAATCACTTGCCCTTTCACTGTGTCCAGTAAAAGGACTTTTAGTCATCTTGCCTAGTAAACAAGATACACACGTTTCATATGTTTTTAAATCAAATGAATCTAGAAGCCCATCTTTATGGAGCTTCATTATGCGTTTCTTGTTTATGTGCCCGAGACGATAATGTCAGAGATAGGTTTGATTAGAGAAACGACAATTTCTTTCCTTTTCTTTTGGGTGTTTTGAAGCAGGAACAGGCTGGGGTTTGACTTGTTCCATAGGCTTTGCGATAGGTGCATCAACAGCCTTGGCAACTCTAGCCTTGCCTTTGCATTTCTTTTCATTCCCTTTCCCATTTTGTACCATCAACACATTACTAGAGGGTTTCTTGATATTTTGTTCAGCAGTTTTGAGCATCAAATGCAACTCCGAAATTGATTTCTCCATATTATTCATATTGTAGTTTATTACAAATTGTGAGTAACTCTCTGGTAATGAATTCAGAATCAAATCCGTTGCCAACTCTTGGCTTACGGGAAATCCTAGTCTATCAAGCTGTTCAACATAGCTTTTCATCTTCAAAACGTGAGGACTAACTGACGCACCCTCAATCATCTTGCAAGAATGTAGGTTCTTGACTGTCTCGAACCTTTCTTGTCTAGCTTGCTATTGGAACATTTCCTTCAGCGTTATAGCCACGTCGTAGGCTTCCATTAGTTCCATGTCCTTCTGAAGTTCAGGAACCATAGTTGCTAGCATAATACATGCAACATCGGTAGAATCGTTGACATGCTTATTATGTGCATCCTTCACAGCTTTCGTAGCATTGGCTGGTAGGTCCTCAGGGATTGGAACATCCAGGACATACAACTTGCATTCATGCTTAAGAACAATTCTCAAGGTTTTTAACCAGTCAAGAAAGTTAGTCCCAGATAGCTTATCTTTCTCAAGGATGGATCGCAGTGAAAGGGGATTATTGTTACTTAAAGAGGCCATTGATCTAAAATAAAGATTATGCAAAGTTTATTTTAGTATAGAGGAATGGACTCCCACAAAATTAACAACCCTCCTAAAACGTACTGTTTATTTAAGGGACTAAAATCCATATTTCACCTAATTCTATGACAGCTATGGCATGAAACACAGAACTAGATTATTTAGGTAGGTAACAGTTACCAATTACATCTTATGTAATTTTTAGATCCTTTTATGAGATACGAGACATCTTATGTCTTAGCATGTTTTTATCTCATCATTTGCCTAAAGCTCAAAACTATTTTGATGGCTTTATTAATTCGGACCATTTTAAACATTAAGGTAACTCTTACCCAAGTTGTCTCACCAAGATAACACAATACACCCAACTATGGCTGAAACTATATTATTGTGATCGAGGCCTTGACAAATGTTTAAAATGGATGGCACGAGACTTAAAATTTAATAGAGGGATTTTATTCAGTTTTAGTGATTTTATGTAAACAATGAAATATCATATATTTTATTGATTTGTTCAATCGCTAAACAATTTGGAATTTTTTTTTATACATTTCACTAACAAAAGAATTTCCGTACGCTAGGATTAGTTAGACGGCGGTCACCATTGGGTCAATGGGTCAATGTACAGTAAGGTACGAAGCGACGCCCCGTTTTTTTTTTTTTTTTTTAGAAGAAGAATCTCAATTCCGAAAATTAAAATTCACTATAGAAAATCATAATTTTCGCTGATTTTATTATCATAAATTAACCCCTTCATCTATCCGAAATTAAGTCAATGAAAACATTTTAATTAACCCGGGCCCACATCTAACTAATCATCTTATCCTAATCCAATTCGGATTAAAGATATTTGAATCCTAATATATCACCAATAATAAGGTTCTTGATATTTATCTCCTATCCAATAGGGATAACGAAACTGATTTTGCTTATATCTCCTAATCTAATTTGTTATCTTTCTTTATCAAATAGAAACTTCATAACAAAATAGATATAACAAGATAAATAAATAATTTTGGAAATTAATTATTTATTTTGGATTTAAGATATTTGAATACTAGTATATCACCATTAACAAGATTCTTGATATTTATCTCCTATTCTAATTTGTTATCTATCTTTATCAAATAGAAACTTCATAACAAAATAGATATAACAAGATAAATAAATAATTTCGAAAATTAATTATTTATTTTGAATTTAAGATATTTGAATCTTAGTATATCACCAATAACAAGATTCTTGATATTTATCTTCTATTCTAATTTGTTATCTATCTTTATCAAATAGAAACTTCATAACAAAATAGATATAACAAGATAAATAAATAATTTCAAAAATTAATTATTTATAAATAAATAATTTTTAAAATTTATTATTTTCAATTTCGGTCTTCATCCAAATAATCACAAACATGTAATTGAATCATGAACTACTATCCCAATCGAACCTAATGGTGTCATGGATCATGGAACACGAAACTCAATTCATTAAAATTATTCAAATTAACCTAACATGATTACTGGCACGTACGAAACTAATTTCAATTAAATGACGAATATATGTATCATATACACAAAACATGATAATAAATCTCACAAAAACTTATGTATATCACATATACATCAACTATTAACATGCTTTCAATCATATATCATGTATATATCAGAAGAAAATAAGTAATGAGTTTAATGGAATCGAACTCGATGGCTCTGATACCACTGTTGGTTTTGGGGTTCATACGCAGTGGAGATTACAAAACAGTTTTGACAAAAAACCCAACAGGATCCGAATCTAATTCCATTAAAAACGTTTAAACCATGAAAAAATTAATCATACCTCAGTCGCAATATACTCTTCTGAAGGTTGATCGATCTCTAAGGCGCTGCCAACGATGAACACCCTCTATCAACAGTCCACACACGAACGGCGGCCGAGATTTGAAGTACTAGCTTCGAGAGAATACCAAACCTTTTTGTTTCTCTCCAAAAAGAACCAGAGCATACCAAAAACCCTAAGTCATTTCTAAAATGAAAATAGAGTTTCGGCCATTTTTTTCTTTCATCCGTGAATTCTAACTTAAAGCGTCTATTTATACACATATACCCCTACTTAAAGAAGTATAAGTGTAATACACCACAAGGACGTTTCCGTCATGAATTTTATCATATAAAATTCATTTTTCTAAACCATCTTAAAATCTCGCAAAACCATTCTTAGTGTGCAACCCAATAGGCTCATACAACGTTGGCAGTGTACCAAAACACATTTTGGTATACAAGTCATAAGCGGCCTCTTGCAAGACATTATGACTACCCAAGTTGTACGAATATCAAATTTATACAACCTAATCAATAGTGTATATAACATCCTTTTGTCACACGATATCCTTTTGATCAAACATAAGGCATGGAATTGTCATCCAACATGTTCAATCGTACTAGTCTCGATCTCTAGGTAGACTGAAAACATCCAAGTGACATTGATCAATATCAATTCACTTAGACTAGGCCTTTTAACAGTCTAACACATCGAGGGATCCACTGGATATCTCTCTTTATATGAGAGGGACAATTTTATCTGTATTACATAACTTCATCACATTGCTCACATAATAACCAATCACAACCTTTATAGTCGTTCGGTTAAAGACAACGTTTGATAGTGTCAAATCACTATGTTCCTAATGTTGAAGTCTCTGATAATCTCAAGTCAGAGGACTGAAAAATATACTTATCATGAGAAACAACTATGACTTAATCCATGTGATGTTCTCATAGCGGGTCGGTCCTGAACTTTGTTCCTTAACAAGTACTCATGATCTTGATTCGTATTCCTATACGTATAATCATCATATGATCATCCATCAAGACTCACACTAGTCTTAATTCATTATAGTTCCCAGTATAATGATCGACTAGGGACATTTAGGATATTTTTGTAAATACCCATGGATCTTATTATAATGTAAACATGCAAATTAATTATAATAAACAACAAATGAAATCCTCTATTTTATTAACTAAAAGTATTCATAATGACAGTTAATGGATTGACCTAGGGCACATGCCCCAACAAGCTTGTGCATGGATTTAAGTGTCATTTGATGTTAATATGGATTATATTAATAAATATGGAAAATAAATGGATCAATTAGTCAGCAATTGATGAATTATAAAACATCTAATACCGTGTGTTAGTCAATAATGGCACATATGAGTAGTGGGGAGTGTGCACGCCCGAGTGAACTTGGTGTGCACAACAAAGTTATATGTGTAGATATATATGGTAAATATATAAATATATTTTGAGAAATAGATAATTAATCAATAAATTATGGTCGCCATTGACACGTGGGGTCGAGGGGGAGATGCATAGGATGTATAATAGTGTGCATGCGTAAGAGTGGTCGTTGGTGTGCTTAGTTAATTTGTTGGCGCAAAATACAAAAGTTGCATTCGTATTTGTATGTATATTTATATATGTATTAATATATAAGAAATAAATCATAAAATATAAATAAAATCAACTATTAAACTATTGGATTGCCTCGAGATACATGTAGGTTAAGCATCGAGGAGTTGAATAGTGCGAGCTAGAGGTATGAGACATTAAAGTGTGGATGTTTTATTCATGCCTTGAGATGTGTGTGAACACATCTCCATGAAAGTTAAGTGGTGCATGGATGTGGCTTTATGGTTAGCCCCAAAACAACAAGATCTGCTAGAGATACGCGATACACACCTTGAGGATATCAATATAATTAATCTTATGTAAGTTAGTTTGGAGGTGATGGGTTTGTTAATAGCCACAAGTATTGACCTCAAGATACGTAACACTATCTCAAGAAAGATCAAAATATATAAAATGAAAATTTCAGATCTGCCTAAAGATTTGTGTGATGCAAATCTCAAGAAAAGATTATTGTTTATCTACAAAGACAAAACAACCTCATCTATTGAATCAAAATAATGAGAGAGAGATCAAAACCGATCGAGGGTGAAGAAGAGATTGTCGGAAAGAAAGGATAGAGATGGACCAACAATAATCGATAAAAGTTAGTGGTATTATTGTCAATGTTGGTTGTTGTCGTTATTGTTTGGTTATTGTTGGTTTGTGTAGATGGAATTGGGGACAAGAGAGTCAAATCCGATGATGGAGACGACAGGGGAGCCATCTCCCCTTTTAATAGTGCCCTGGGGTTGGGCCAAACATAACACCAATGATCAATCAGAAAATTAAATAAATAAAGAAATTGGATTTTGAATTATAGAGAAATAAGGTCTCGATGTGGAAGAAAGGGTTGGGCCATGTAAACGGGGCTGGAAATTGGAATTCTTTCAAAACATAATATTACTTTTTTACCTCAAAAAATGTGGAATAGTCATACCAACCCAAAATTGACAAATTAGTTCTAAATGCAAGTGAAATTGTTTAGGAGTTTGAACTAATGAGTATTAGATTCAAATTGATGATAATCAATTTGTTTTAGGTTATTAATCGACGGGAAAATATCTAACGATATTGGGAGTTGATTAAGTTAGTATAAAGTTAGCAAAGCTCATCATAAGTAAGTGGGATTCAGCACTTTTATCAAATGTGCTAGGTAATTTTTTATAATTATTTCTCTTAGTTTATGGACTGGTAAATGGTAGCATTGTACTGTAACAACATAAAACATAATGTATAATAAGGAAGAGAGACGGAATAAGATTAATCGGATATGGAGTGGCAAAGTGGTTGCAAAGGATTAGCCTCACCGTCCTACCTTCGTAATATGAGGCTTGATTATCATTACTCATTATTCGGGGTGTTCAGAGACTCAACTATTCTTGAATATACTTAGTGAAATCACACATCAACCAATGTGTGGGTTTCACAAGTGGTATTTATGAGTAAATGAAAGGAGGCTCTCATAATAAGGAAATAAAAAGTGAAGTTAACATGTACAGTTGCTATTGACCATATATGCTTTTTGCTATATTGTTAGATATGCAATTGAATCATTTTGTTATGCATTGATCCTTTGATACAAGTAAAATTTTGATATACGAATGAGAGTAACTTACCGAGCAAGTTGGAGTGCTCATCCCAAATTAACATTTTGATTAGGGATAGACGTTTTAACTCAACAACATTGAAGATTAGGAGTTTGTACTATTTTCTATGATTTATTGATTTCCTTGATAGATGTTTATAAATTGTAATGAGTTACTATTTTGAAATAATCTTTTTTGGGATACTATTTTATTTTCGAGGTTGATGTCGATTTTTGTATATCTTTTATTTCATTGAAAAAGTCTTAACTCCGCTGCATTTTCAATTATTTATTCAATTTACAATATATTGTATAGTGATTATCAAGTAAAAAGAATAACTTTACTATTACTCTAATTGAGCTTGACATATGTATTAGGGCGTCATTAGGGTTTTAGGTCTGGCATTCTCTTAATTGGGAGAGGTGATGTCACATAAAAGACTATATTACATGGGGTTTTCTCTTCTTTTAATATTTCAAGTAATATTTGGAGAATATGAAGAAATGAAGGAAAAATGAAAGAGTATGAAGGAATTAATATAGAGTTAGAAATAAATGAAGAATTATTATGAGGGAAACAAAGAAGAACATGAAATGAACCTGCAATTCCTGGATGCTCTGATCATTGCCTATATCAATAGACACAAGTAAAGACTTATAAGCTTAAAATTATGGATTTCTCAAGTTATTAGTGACGCACCCAAATTGTTGTGAATCATTAAGCTAAATCTTGAGAATTTTTTATATCTTTGATTTTTTTCAAGCATAGGTCTCAAAATCAATTTCCTTTCATTGTACTTTGAAGCCCTGGAAACCTTAGTTATTTTTGGAGCCATAGCCTACTAAGTTTACATACATTGTCTATTATTTTGAAGATTCAAGTATTTTAATTTAAAGGTATTTTCAATTATTTATTTTATTTATATTATCGCAATATTATTTATGATTATGAATGAGTAGTTTGTTTGATCTAAAAAAGTTGCGAACATAAACTACATCTAGTTTTACAATATAGTAATGATGAGATGAATGTGTGCTTAATGCTTTAAACTTAATCATATTCTTTGATTCACTAAATTAAATAGTAAATATATATTGATCTTAATTATGGATCTAGGTATTTTAGGTATAGTTGCAAATATCTATGTGATATATTGTTTTATTATCTAATTAAAGTAGTAACTAGGATTGTTTGAAAGGCAAACACCGTTTAAATATCTTAGGTTAATTAAAGATCTAAATCTAATGTTCAAGTGGCTTTCCAAAAATGTTAGATTTAGTAGTTAAAAGCTCTCTTAACATTTAATGTGGTTCTATTACGTGAAGTTAATATCTATTTGTGAATAAAGGGGTTAACTTAATAGAATTAAAAATTGGCTTTGCCACAGGTTTAAGAAGAATAAATGGCTGGCTAAAGACTGTTTACTTTTAATTAGAGTTTATTAATTTATATTACTTTATAATGTATGGTTATGACTATATATGGATTGGATAAAGATGTTTGCAATGCGAAAGATTTTCTATTTCATTGTTCTAGATATTTGCTTAGATAATTTTTTTAACAACGAATTTAATTCATTTGATTGATTATGTTTCAGGATATTGTTAGTTAATTTGGACAATATATTTAGTTAATTATTGTGATATTAAAGTTAGTTCTTAGATATTTTAAGTATTATTATTAATATAATGAAAGTAAAATTAATAAAAACCTTTAAAAGTCATTTCTTCTAGAGAGATTTGATAAATCCCTTTGGAGACAGCTCCCACTTATCACTAATAAAAAATAATTGAAGTATAATATAAAAGTGAAAATTATTGTACATGCCCGACACATGCCAGTTTCTGGTGCCTTTGTTGGGGATTTAAACATAATTTCGTTGGAGTTTTAGAAGTTGTATGGTTTATCCACTTCGTCGTTCTAATTTTATAGGATCCTTACATCCATTTCATCCTGAGGAAGATGGGACATTTGATCATAAATTAGGACAACAATAATGTAGAGGACAATGGAAGCCAATAATAACATTTATATTAATAATGATAATTGAGACGATGAAGACTTTAATGAATTTTTGGATGAAACTTAAGGACTGCACGTTAGAAAAAGTCAAATTTAAAGTTTTTCCTTTTTTTTATTAAAAGATCGACCACAAGATTGGTTGTTTATGTTCCTCAAGATTGGATAACCACATTGGCTCAAATCTTAGAAGCTTTCCAAGATTAATATATGCTTGCAAGAAAAATTAATACTTATAGAAGACAAATCACTGTCCTGAAAATGAGAGACGATGAAAACTTTAATTAATTCAAAGATTAATTTCATCTTGCCCATAACGTGAATAAACTTAAAGATCGTTATTCGAATACTTATATGAAGGACTAAATTATTTTGAACAAAGATTATTCAATATTGTATATGGAGAATCATTATTTGATGTTACACCCAGTCTAGTAAAAGAAACAATTAATAAGATGGCTAAGTAATGTAAATAATATGGAGACCGATAAATAAAAAAGAAGCTTCATGAAGTTAATAATAAAATAAGTAATACATTTGAAAAATATATTGAAGAATTATCTCACATGGTTAAGCTACTATTAAAATATAGATCAAATAAAGTTAAACTATGTAGGTTTTGTAATGAGTCTTTGAAAGTAGGATCTTTAATGAATACGCCTATTAATCTTACTTTAGTAAATAGAATCATTACTAAACTTTATGGATTATTAGAAGGTATCTTATTACAAGTACATGATTTAGTATTTCCAATAGATTTTTATGTCATGGAAATGGGATATTCAACGTCACCCAATCCTTTGGCAATACTATTACGTTAATGTTTTCTAAATACAGCTAGGACTAAGCTAGATATTTATGAAGAAACAATGTGTTTGGAATTTGAAGACAATATTGTCCAATTTAAGATTAATAACAGGCTTAACCATGACACCAATGGAGAATATGATGAATTATTTGATAATGACATCAAGATAATGAGTTTTTAAACTGAAATGATTATGATAATTTTAGCACTAAAATTTTTGCCATCAATGCAGAATCAAAGGAAACTAATAAAAGAATCTCAAAGAAAGAAATAATTCAAAATAGTTCAAAAGGAAAGAAAGAAACTCAAGAACGTAAAGTTAAGCAATCAGAGAATGGAAAAATCAGCATTAAGCCGATAGTTTCAAGATCCAAGTATAGTAAGAAAAAGACTTTCACTTGCTTCCAAACAACTCTCTTTACCAGATTGAACTTCAATTCAAGCAATAAGAGTGGTCACAGATGTTCCAGTTTAAGTGGATAACAAAACCATACCCATGGACTTCTTAGTAATGCCATAGTTTATCAATAAGGATCCTCCTTTATTAATAGGACGACCCTTCTTAGCCATTAATCATGCTATAATGGATATTTTTAATAGAACAATTACTCTAAAAATCGATGGCCGAGCATTCGCCTCCTAGAATTGTACTAGAGTTGGAAATCTTAAATTCATTTTTAGAGATCTAAACTAAATCGGGAAAGGTGAAGTTGAGCTAATGACGGTTGAAAAAAATGATATATGGGAAACAACCCATATTCTATGTTTATTTAGTGTTTGTTTAATTTTATTAGGAATTTAGTTTAGTTTAATTTAGTATGTTTTATTTTCTCACTTTTTGACTCTTTCATTGAAAGTATTTGCGTAATGTAAGCTCCAAGGTGATTCCAATTAAGGGGAAGTAGTCGAGTTTTTTTTCTTATGTCCTTTATGCAAGTTACGTTATTTACTTGCTTATATATTTAGTTATTTAATTAATGAAAGTACTTATTTAGTTATATGTCCTACTAAAAATCTTGAACTTTCAGTCAATTCTACCTTGATATGAATTATTATGAATAAGCAATAAGTTCATTATAAGATAACTTGATAAAATAGTTAAATAAGCCTTGCAATTCCCAGTGATTCAAACTAACACTAGGAATCATTGGCTAAATTGGTAGCAATACACATGTAAATTAATTAAACATTTTGAGTTTAGTGATTCCCTACGATTCCAAATTGCTGGTTACATTGATAGGTCTAGAAACTTTCCTGAAGCTTAATTATTTTTGATACAACTAGCGATTCCCAGTAATTCCACCTAAATACAAATTGATGGGCATAATTTTTGGTTTTTTAAACCAAACACCTCAAATAGCCACAAACTTCAAACGTTTCACAATTGCAAACAATTACACCCCTTAATCAAAACTCGAAATTTCACGCCTAGAATTAACCATTCTAAGCTTAATCCCATAGTATTTAAGTAAATCCCGCCTCAACATAGTATCATTTAAACAAAAAATCTTCATTTTGGGGGCTTCTAGTTAAACTACGGTTCAAGGAATTTTCAACCTAAGGTTTGAAAGGACGGTGTAGAGGATTTCAAGAGCTTCAATCTTAACAGATTCACTTTTAAGAATGTCATAGTATTTGACCTAGCTCTTTAATTCATTAAGTTTTTTATTTTGAGATTTTTCAAATTTTCAATTTTTTTTAAAGTATTTAGTTGTAATTTATTCAATAAACTTGCACAAATAATTAATTGGAATCCAATACCATAAGAATAGTTGTCGCATTGATTATCAATTTACAAATTCAACAATTTCAATATTTTTGCTATAACCAAGCATATTTACAAACTGTTTACAAATACGTGTTTGAAATGAGTTTAGGGGTTTGTTTATAATTTTACTTCTAATTTAGTTGCTATGATTTCAAAAAGACTTACAAATTGTCATCGATTTCTTTAAAATATTTTGAAAAACGATTTTAAAATATTACATTTGACTTATTATTCCAATGTCAAGTATATCTTAGATTTACAACGAGTTTCAAACTATCTTTCCAAATAGATTTACTTGATTTAAATAACTTCTTGAATTTTACCAAACTATTTCCAACAACATTATTTATGTCATTTAAAGGTTTCTTAATATTTTAAACTTGTGATTTTTGAAAATCGATAAAATGGCAGGAGGAGGAAAAGGTATAAGTTCTCAAGAGGAGAAGGGAAATGCACCATTAGTAAAAAACCCAAACAAAAACATAAAGCATGACTTAAACCTATTTGGCCTTTGGGGATTTTATTTAATAACCTCGAACTAGAGCACCAAAGGATCCTTTTCTACTATTAAGTTTTGAATATGATTCGGGAGAAGATTGAGGAGACACCTACCATTTCTTTCCATACTCTAACCTTATCAACTGTAAAGCCATTGCTAATATTGAAAGCAACATTAATAAGAACCAAAAGATTATACAAGAGAAGAGTTTTAACATCAAGAACAAAGTCATGTATGGGCCTAGAATCCTAAATATAATAGAAGAAAGGAAATGGGGAATATTGACTAGGGATTAACACTCTAGAAACGATGCGGGGTTCTTAGATGAAAAGGGGAGTGAAATTTTCATTAGAGATTTCGATGTGACTGACGCATGGTCCTTAGTTGAAAAGGGGTCCATCGTTGAAAAGGTAAAATTTTACCAAAAGTGCATTTGAGGCAACATAACAAGTACCCTAAACCAAAGTACATGTCTAGACACTAATTTCCCATGAGACCATTTGAGATGGTTTAAAAGCTTTTTGGAGGGATGGTTTCCATTTTAACTCAAACGGAGACCCAAAACACATAAAAGGCAAAAACTTCAGGGAAACAACCAAAGCCTAGAGATTTTTCTTGAATGGCTACGAACAAATTTACAATTTTATGACATAGTAAACTATAGGGCAAATCTTCAATACTCATAGTCTAAGGGATCAGGTAAATTGACGTTGGCTAAATAATCTATAAAGTGATTAGGAATGAAATGACCCTGAAGGAAAATAAAGGATTGCCTTTTCCCTTGATGATCACCAAGTTTCGCAAACTAGACTAAGCCCCAATGAGAGGAGTCAAGTTTGATGTATTTCCAGACAAGACCATCACTGATGATGTCATCGAGAAACGTAAGAAAGTACTAGGTTACATTGACTTCAAAGGATGAACGAGAGAAAAATGCCACATAAAGGAGAGAGCCAACAGAGAGAAGAAAAGTATGGGCATGTAACTAAAGAAACTTAGAGGAAAATCAAGCTACATTGTACAATGAGCAAACCGATTAAACCACAGAGCCACCTGGGGAGGACTTTACTAGCATAGAAAGAGGACACAAAAATGGCCATGATGTAGACAATCTTACGTAATCAGATGAAGACTCTAAGGCAGTAAGGGTTCAAGTTCTAGAACCAACTCAAGATTCTTATAAGCATCTATGGATCAATTTTTGCAGGACTAAAAGGACTCAAGACAGGGGAGCTAACATTCGCATTCCTTCATTCCAACTGAAAACACATAACAAGGGAGTCTTTAATGATGATAACCAGGTGAAAGTGTAGACTACACCCTCTGTGATCTTTAGGCTAGCTCAACTATATGATGATGATGATGCGACGTCTAGACAAAGGTTTTAATATTTTTCTTTCTTTGTATAATCTTTTCCTCTGTGTTATTATTGAGAGGTATTTGTTTGTAATCCTATGATTTTAATGATGTGGTAAGTTACATGATACATTTTCTTTAGTGTGTTTAAATTTTATACATTTGTTTGATGAGTTCCTTTAAATTATATGATGCTGAGAATGTTTAAATTTATCATGTTTTGACTTACGCATTCAATTCATTCTTGTAGTAGATAATTATTTCATTTATTAGTTTATGGTTCACGAGGCATTTTTATTTTTGTTGGAATACCCTGCTTAATTTTTAAACCTTGAGGACAAGGTTTGGAGTGAGTTTTGGGGTATTATGTCCCGTCGAGTATGAAGATGTGATGTATGAAAGAATTGAGAGGTAGAAGCCTTTTATTTATCTAAAGTTGATTGAATTTTTTAAATTTGCACGATTCATGTAACATTTTCCCATTTCATTTTACTTTATTTTGTTAGGAATAGGAATATTATTATAATTTAAATGGAAATGATATATTATTATAACCAATGAAAATAGAAATTATATCATGAATAGAATCTTTATACCCTATTTGACTTCACCTAGATTTTGTATAAAATAGAGGAGTTTAGATAGGATTGATTACTTTGTGTTACAAATTATAATAGGTAGAAGATCGAAACAAAAGTGCGAGATAATAAGACACATTTCTGATAATCTTGCTATACAAAGATTATGGATCAAGCTTTTATTTAATTGCAATAAGATTTTACGCCACAATTGATAAGAAAAATAAGAAATAGACAATAAACTTTACGTTGTTGGAAAGAATGCTTCCTTGACTATAGTTAATTTGAGAAGAGCCAACAAGATTTTTAAAATGAAAAAAATGGAGAGACCTATAAATTCCAAATGAAATGGAAAAAGGAATCTAGTGGTGGGAAAATGAGAGGATCAATTGTGATAAAAAGAATAAGAAATTCTAAAGGAAATGGAGCAGGGAACCACACAAATATAATATGGATTAAATGAATATTTTGATCATTGATGAAGAATAAAAAGAGAGATTTACAAAATAGAGGAAGTTAATGGAAAACTCTTCAAATAAAAGATTCAGCTCAAGTTCTTATAGATAAGTTTAGTGATGTATGCTTATATATTCCAACAAATGAATATGAAATGATGAGTATTGGACAATAAAATTTCCTATCAACTTTTATTGTAGTGATATTTTGCGTGTTATTTGAGAAATTAAATTGATTAAGTAGTTTTTGTGTCTTGATATTCGATATTAGTTATCGTAAGTATGATTCTTATCGGTGGAGATTTAATAAACATATGTGGTGCCTTGACCTTGATGATTGATTTAACCCTAAGTTATGAGGTTTATTGCGCAATTAGGTGGTTAAGTTGTAAAATAAAGGGGTTATTCTTTAGTTCATTCCATTCTATCATGATTCTTAATTTTATAAAATAATATGTTTTTAGATTGTATGATCATTATTGTTTAAGAATTAAAGTATATAATTATGAAATCAGAACGAGAGAAGAAAAGTAAATATGACAAGCACTATCCCTGTGCTCGGGACGACAAAGTGTTAAGTTTGAGGTTATTTAACAAGTTAATAATTAGACATGTTTTATAGTTCATTTTAGGATGATTTTAGATTTAAAAGACTATAGTACATGGGGTTTTCTCTTATTTATTAAATTTTTAGTAATAAATGGAGAATATGAAGAAATAAGGAACGGGAAGATTATGAAGGAATTAATCAAGACAAAGTAATATATAAATAATTATCACTAAGGAAGCTAAGAAGAATTGGTAATGAACTAGAGATTCTTAACGATTATTGGATGCACTAAATCACTACCTAAATCAATGGAGAAAAAAAGACCAATAAACTCAAAATTCTGAATTTTCCAAGTGATTCCTTACTTACCCAAGTCTCTAAGAATCACTGAGCTAGATCTCAAGAATTTTGGATAACTACGAGTTGTTTAAGTTATTTTGGTTTGTTTACTACTTAGAATACTATAAATAAAAATTTTCAATTTCAAAATCAATTGCCTTTCAACATATTTTCAAGCCCTAGAAGCCTTGGATGTTCTTGCAACCATAGTCTACTAGTTTACATAAATCATCTATTATTTTTCAGATTAATGTATTTTAATTCAGAGTTATTTTCTATTATATTTACTATTTATATTATTACAATGTTATTTATGATTATAAGTGAGTAGTTTGCTTGATTAAAATAAAATCGGAATGTGAACTAGATCCATTTTGCAATGTAGTTATGATAAGATGATTATGTGCTTAATGCTTTAAACTAAAACCTATTATTCAATTCACTGAGTTAATAGGTTAATATCCATTGATTTTAATCATGGATCTAGGTATTGTATGCATACTTAAAAATATATGTTTAATATATGGTTTCATTGTCTAATAAAAGTAGTACCTCAGATTATTTGAAAGTCTAACACCGTTTAAATATCCTAGGTGGATTTGATATCTAAATATATTATTGAAGTCGCTTTTCGAAAATAATATTCCATTTTATTGAGATCTTGTAGGATTTAGTAGTTTTAAGTTCTCATAAAATTTAATGTAGTTCTATTATGTTATGTTAATATCTTTATATGAATAAAAGGGTAAAGTCAATAGAATTAGAACGTGGCTTTTCCAACAGTATGAGGAGAATAAATGAATGGTTAATGGTATTTTTTTTTACTTATTATTGGGGTTTAACAATTTATCTTACTTTATAAAGCATGCTCATGATCATATATGGATTAGCTTTACATGTGTTGCAAGGCAAAACTAGTTTATATTTCATTGCTTTAGATATTTGTTTATGTATATATTTATTATTGAATTTAATTTGTTTGATTGATTGTGATTCAGGATTGTGTTAGTTAATTAGGCAATATATGTTAATTATTACTTTATTATAGGTAGTTATTTGTTAGTTTAAATATATTACTAATAAAATAAAAATAAGAACAATTAAAACCTTTAAAAGTCTTTTTTGTTAGATAAATCTCATAAATCCCTATAGAGACGATTCCCACTTATCACTACAACGAAATAATTTAAGTATAATATAAAAGGGGAAATTATTGTACATGCCCGACACAGGTGCAATATACTTCATTACCGATTCCCTAGTGTTTTGTTGGATGCTCAAAAACTCGATCATCTTCAACTTTAGGACCGAAGGCTGGAACTTCTTATTAAACAGCCTCGTAAACTCTACTAAATCCTTCGACTTACCATAGGTCTCCACCATGCTGGTCCCCCGAGCATCGGCCTCTCCAAACATCAGCCCTAATGATATACTCAATCTCATTTTCAAGTGCGGTTAAGATGTCATCTATCTTCACGAGGCTCTTCAAAAATCTTTCTGCTACCTCGAGATTTATGCCACAATAGAAGTTAGTTGGTATATGCCTCTAGAATCACGTGACTGTGTCACCTCAGCTATAGTCCCTGTGTTCGTCTATTTGGGCATAGTCGGCGAGAGTTTTTGTAGGAGTAGGCAGCGTTTGAGGCACTATCAATTTGTGTACAAGCATTAGCTATCAAAGACCCTATTGTTACGATGGGAGTCATAGGAGTGGCCTATACGTTAGGCACACAGTAACGACCCATTACAATAAGCTTTTTATTAGTGTTAACTCGACTTCTAATTAACCAAAGATAGGCTCGTGGTTAAGTTTTGTGTACCTTTATTAGCGTGTATGTAGGTTTGTGTGACATGTTTAAATGAATATATAGGTTGTAGTATAAAAAGGAAATTTAAATACGAGCCTATAATTAGAGAATAAACAATTAAATAATAAATTTTCCATATACGAAACAGGGAGAAGAGGTTGTGAAATGAATGTGCATACTTAAGAATACTCATAGTAGGGTCCCCTGAATTTATTAGCTAGAAAATACATGAGACACAAATATTTATATATTGTTTATATATAAATATATAAACGAAACTATAGGACTAATTTGATTAATATGAATTGTTGGATTGCCTCGAGATGAGTATAAGTGGATGTGTGTCGTAATAGGAAGTGTCACTTAAACAAGTTATTCACTTGATCAGCCTTGAGATAGTGTGATATGTATTTCGAGGAATATACATATAAAAAACCAAAAGCTTCAAACTTATCACATAGCCACTATTTGACAAAAGAAAGATGGAGTTAGAGAGAGATAGAGAGAGATTAAACAACTATAGGTTTGATCTAAAGAAGGGTGAAATTTTGAATGTTTTTCAAATGAATAATGGAGACCAAACTGCTATAAATTAAGTATCATCATTGTTGGAAAGTTTAGTTTTAGTGTTTGAGTTTAATTTAATGGTTCATAAGGAATTATGGGTTTATTATTGATGTTGATTATAGGAAATGGGTTAAAACCTTATTACAGGTCCCCCTGTTGTTGTTTGGATTATTATGATATTTGTTATTGTGTTTGTTGGAATGAACAAGGGATGTTGCCATCTTCAATGTCAAGACATTGATCTTCATAAGTTGTCGGGAGCCTAGTTAGTGCACCAAGTGAGGGATCACGCTCCCACAATTGAAAAAAGCAACTATGCCGAGATTTAGACCTCTATTAATCACAAATGTTTTATGATTGGTTTAGGAATATCGAGAAAGGTGGAGTTACTTGAAGATTATGATATTTTGAAAATGAAAAATAATTCGAGGTAAGTATAGATTGGCTTATTTATTTATGTTGCCTGACATATTGTAGTATGTGTAGTTCATAAGTTTATGGACTAAATGAGCGACTATGTACACTATGATGTATTATTAAATGGAAAATAATGTTTGATGAGATTGGTGAGTGTAAATCTTGAAATTGAGGAAAGGTTGTGCAAGATTAAAGTTTGATTCCTGCCTATATATGAAATCCTACTTAGCTAAACAGGTTGCTTAGATTACATATTCATTAGAGGGTTTGGAATAGAACCATTGAACATTAACATATTGGCTAAACAACACATTTGTCAATGTCTTGGTCTTGCAATCGCAATAATGGTGGCAGTGGGTAATTGACCCTAGATTTACTAATGAAATGATAATCACCGTGTAATAAATTAACGATTTGACTTGCATCTTCTATTTATTAGATTATATGCTTTTCATGATCTTGTTAGATATGCTTTTTGAATATTGCTATTGCAGATTATTCTTTGTTATTATATGGAATGTAGATGGCTTCCTGAATCCTTACTTACTGAGCCAGTTAAACCGCTCACCCCAAATTTAATATTTTAAGTTCTCAGCCTAGAGCTTTAGAGATGGGAAAAGATGAGATTTAGGAGTTTTACTAGATTCTCTATGATATAATGAGAATTCGTATATACACACTATTTAAATTACTTTTTTGCAAATGAACAGGGTTTGGAGGTTTTATAAATGAGTCTTGCGTTTCGATAAAATATGTATTTATGCATATCATTTTGATAATCGAAAAGTCTTAATTTTTTGCTATGTATATATTCGATTTTTATGTCGATATCGATATGTAAGTTAAGTTTATTAGGTACAAAAGGAGAGGCTGCTAGCTCTAATTAAGTTTGGTTAGGTTACTAGGGCATAAATATGGTTTCAAGCCGAGTATTACCTTAATAGGAATAGGGATGCTATAGCTTTGAATCCGAGCTAGGTTAGAGCTTAATTTTATTAGCTCTGATAAAATTTGGTATTAGAGACAAGATTATAGGCTAAGTTATAGATTGATGTCAAAGCTTAGATTTATTATCTATGTTACAGTTTAATGTTAGAGTTAAACTTATCACCAAATGGTAAAAGAATAACTCTGATGTAGTTTGATAACATAATCTAAGTAACTGTATAACCCTAAGATATTAACTTTGATACAATTTAATACCCGAACACAAGTTTGTTAACTTTAAGAGTTGTCTCGAGGTGTGCATAAACTTAGGGCATAATAAACAGTTTTTATCTTGGCTTTGGGAAAAATTGAAAATGAAAATATTATTATACATTATTTGCTACACTTATTATTGTATATTATATAGATTTGTTTTCTTTGTATTCTCTGAATGTTACCTTAATGCTCTTATCTCTCCTTTGATTTTAAAATCTAATCGTAAATTAGGGAGATAATTCGTAGAGGCCTTAACCTTATGGTAATCAAGAGGATGAGGCTCAATCGAGATCTAGAATAGAGTAGTAAATGATCGATCTTATAAAGTCTAAGGTGAAGATCATGACACGACCTGCAACCACTCTAAAGGTTAGTAGAGCTAAGAGGGGAGATGTGATAGTAGCAACTTCTTCCTAGTATAAGTTAAAATGCGAAAGTAGTTGTTATGGTGCCAATTATTTTGAGAAGGCTGCATATTTTTTAATCTATAGGGAGTTTATGAAATACGATATTATGAGGTTTAATGGCACTAAGGAAGAAGGGGTAGCTAATACCTAGATATTGGATATGGAGCAACGATTTTCTGTTAAGGATGTTGATGATCGATTTAAAGTTAAACTGGCCACATTCTTATTAATTGAATCTGCTTGGAAGTAGAGGACTTCCCTAGAGATAAAGGGGAAGACTATCACCACTTGTTCAAAGTTTAGGACTGTATTTTACTGGTAATACTACCTAAAATCAGTCAGGAATAGGAAGAAGAATGAGTTTATATAGTTGAAACAAGGAACCATGTCAATACGGGAATATAAGTAGAGATTTTGAGAATTTAGCGACTTCGCTCCTATGATGGTAGAGTAAAAAAAGAATAAAATTGATATTTTCTCCTTGGGCTGAATTATGAGATTCGTATTGTTCCTTCCTTCCATCATCGCGGTAGTTATGTTTTTATCTGTAAGAGTGTGATGGAGGTGGATGCAGCCATATTAGCTAGACCATCCTGAGCAGTATATGTGCCACCACTAGTACTGCAGTTCCCTATGAATCAAAGAATACAAGAATTTGCTTATTTTCATCAATAAAAAAAATAAAGGAGTGCAGCTATAGTAGCTACACAAAAAGGTCTCTAGGAATGACATTTGATAGTGCACCTATTTGACCTATTTTCAAGCTTCGGTAGCCAAACCACCTTAACTACTGCCTCATTCGGGAGGTAAAGGCAAGAGTAGGACTCAATCATCACATAAAAGAAGTGGATTTACGCATGTTCTATAGGCTAGTGGTTTTCTCAAAGGACTACTATGATATGTTTATCAGTAGCCTCAATGGTAAGTAGTACAACACATGCAGCATGAGGACAAATTCATTCAATTGCCAAGTCAAATCCAGAGGCTACAAAAAGGCTTTTGGAAGGTAATTTAAACATTTTCATCGAGTTAGGCATGATTTAATTAATGTTGGTTCTACGGTTTCCTTTATTGCTGGTGCAATGGTGGATGAGTAAAAATTGAAACTAGTTATAGCCGGTAATTCGTTCATCTTTTGCACGACACTGAGTGAGAGGGTTTACATTAACTTGATATGTGAAGGATGTAGTCAAGATTTAGGATAATGGATTGGTTAGCAACATATCATGCTAGTATTTGCTTTTTCATAAAAGGTTAATCTTTCAAATCCTTAAACTTTACAAAATTATAGTATATAAGGGCTACAATCATTCGCGATTGCAATTCATGGAAAGGAAGCTACTTTTTGATATATAGAGTTTATGGCAAGGGTTTATTACTTTTGGAGAGCCTAGTCAAGAACTTAAGATTATTGAAATACTAGTGGTTTGTAAGTTTCTGAAAGACTTTCCATATAACTTGCCTAGAATTCTACCACCACGTGTCATTGACTTTATCATTTATCTTATTCCTTGCACCAAACCTATATATTTTCCTTTGCACTGCATGGCACTGAAGGAATTGCTTGAGTTGCGGACACGTTTTAAGGAGTTTCTATATAATGGGTTTTTCCATCAAAGTATGTCACAGTAGGGAGCACCAGTTCTTTTTCCAAAGAAGAAAGATTAAATCCTATGTATGTGCATCGATTATGAACAACTTAACGGGGTAATTATTAGGAACAATTATCCATTTCCCAGGATCGGTGACTTGTTTGATCAATTCAATGGTGCCAAATATTTCTTAACAATTTATTTGAGGTCTTGTTATCATCAACTGAGGATCAGGGATGAGATTTTCTTGAAGATGACTTTCAATACTCGCTTTGGGGACTTCGAGTTCATAGTGATTGCATTTGGGTCGACTAATGCACTTGCTATGTTCAGATTTGATGAACAAGGTGTTTAATCCCTATCGTAATAAGTTCATCATCGTGTGTATCGATGATATTAAGATTTACTCGAAGACTCCATAAGAGCATTAACACCAGCTCAAAGTTACATTGCAAAATCTAAAGGAAAATCAGTTGTATGTCAAGTTTAGTAAGTATGAATTTCTCTTTTCGGAGGTTAAATTTCTTGGATATGTTGTTAATTCATATAGTATATCTATTGATCCAGCATAGCTTAAGGCTGTAAAAATTTGTTATTTTAAGCTGGTAAATATTATTAACTTGAATCTTAATAAACTTGATTAGCCTCATGGTTAAATGTGGCGTACCTCGATTAGTGTGTACATTTATTTCTATGAAGATTTATGTTTGTATGGACTATTTGGTGAATTTATAGGTTGTAGTATAAAACGGGAATTTAAACTCAAACCTATAATTGGGAAATAAACAATTAAATAAAAAATTGTTAGCTCATTAAGTTTGATGAGAAAGTCATGAAATGAATGTGCACACCAGAAGATACTCGTAGGCATGTCCGAAGACTTTACTGGTGATAGAATACATAGTATATTTATTTGATATATAAATATATATAATTGAAAATATAAGTTTGATTTCATTTATATGGATAGTTGGATTGCTTCGAGATGGGTGTAAGTGTAGATTGTGTCAAGATGTATGTCACAACAGTTTTGTCACATTAGCATAATGCTCACTTGGTTATCCTCGACACATCAAAATGTGAATCTCAATTAAAATCCATACACATGTATAAATCAAAAAGTTCAACCTCATTCTCACTTTTTCATTTGATCAATTTGAGTAAGAGAGGTGTGAAAGCAGCTAAGGGTTTAAGCTATAGGAGATTGATCAATTCGAGTAAGAGGTGTGAAAGCATTAGATATGACGGGATCAAACATAACTAATGCTAGGATAATCACAATGGTAAGTATGTTTTAGTGATTCTGAATTGATTTCAGTGCTAGAAGATGAATTCTATGCTTATAATTATTTTTATCGTTCGAATGGGTTTATACCTCGTTAGAGTTCCTCCCTGATGTGTTAGAGGTGTGTTTGATGTTATTATGGTTTGTTGGATGGAATAAAGGTTGCTTCCCTATTCACTATCGATACAATAAAGGGTGGAGCGCTCTCTTTATAAGTTGTCATGAGCCCAGTTGATGGAGTGCACTCGACCAAATGAGAGAGTGCTCCCACTTTAGAAAATAGTAACTGTGTTTTGGTAAGAATTTCTTGAGGTATTGGAAACTGAATTAAGTGGTTCTAAATATAAGGTATTATACCTATATTAACCACAAATTTTTTTGTGATATGTTTTGGAACACCGGGAAAGGTCAAGTGAAATGAAAATGTTGGATATTCGAAAATTAAACCTAAACTGAGGTAAGTACAAATTTGCTTATTCATCAATGTTTCATGAAAATTGTATTATGTATAGTTCATATAGTTTATGGACTGAATGGGGGGCTACGTACATAGTGATGTGTTTATTAAATGGAAACAATATTTTATGTGATTAGTGAGAGTAAATCCTGGAATCGAGAACAGGTTGTATTATATATACTTTTGATTCGTAGCTTCTATATTAAATCCTACTTAGTTGAATAGGTTGCATAGATTACGTTTTTACAAGAGCATTTGAGATAAAACCATTGAACATTAATGGATTAGCTTGACAACACATAGGCTAATGTGTTGGTCTAGTAATTAGCATTAATGGTGTTAATAGGTATTCAACACTAGATGTACAAATGAAATGGGAATAAAAGTCTAATAGTCATTGACGGTTTCACTTCCGTCCATTATTTATTGGATTATATGCTTTTTATAATCCTATTAGTTTTCTTTGGTGTGTATTGTTATTGCATATTACTCTTGATTATCATATGGAATGTCGATGGCTTTGTGAACCCAAACTTACAAAGCAAGTTGGAGTGTTCATCTAAAACTTAACATTTCAGGTTCTCATCCTAGCACTTTAGAAGAGGAAAATAGAAGACTTAAGAGTTCTACTCTCTTGTCAACCATTTAATGAGCCTTTTAATATATATATATACTATTTGAAATACTTTCTTGTAAATGAACCTGGTTAGAAGTTTTATAAATGAGTTTTAGGTTTTGATAAACCTCATATTTATATTTATCATTTTGATTATCAACAAAAGTTTTATTTTTTCGTTGAGTATATACAGGTTCAGTTTATCAAGTATAGAAGGAGAGGCTACTGGCTCTAGTTAATTCTGGCGGGTTATCGGGCTTCATTAAGGTTTCTTTCCAAGTATCAACCTAATCATGATAAGGGATTATATATCTTGGTATTATAGCCTCGTAAAAGTCTAGTTTTATTAGCTTTGCAATAGTTTAGTACAACAAACAAGGTTATTGTCTATGTTATAGCTTAATATTAGAGATTTCGTTATAGGCCCTTTTACAATTTAATGTCAGCGCTATGTTTATCACTTAGAATTAAATGAGTAACTTTGATATAGTTTAATATCAGAATCTAAATGTGATGGTAAATTTAAGTTATGGACTCTGATACACTTTAGTACCATGACCTACGTTTATTAACTCTAGGAGTTGTCTCAAGTTATGAATAACCTTAAGGTGTCATAAATGGTTTTAATGCTTTTGGGGGGGGGGGGACATAAAAAATGAAAGCATTACTATGTCGATTTGAAGTTATGTCTATTTGAAGTTATTTCAATTAAAACTTAAACCACTTAACTAAGTCTAATGCCTTATCTAATGGCTTAAACCCACTTTAGAACATGCTAAATGATATCAGGAGTTTACGGGAAACTCAAGAGTCTGAGTGCAAGTTTTGGGACGTCAGGAGGTCGATTTAGCAAGGAGACTATTGCGTGGAGTGTTAGTAATATTTTCAAGGTTATTGTTCACGTTTCACTCATATTATGCTCTATTTTATAGTATATTTGAATATGAAATGCCTTATATTCTGATATCACTAATTGTTTTCCTATTTTACTTATTATACGGTTGATTTTATCATGATATCAGTTACTTATGGAATCATTCACTCTATTCTCGTATTCTTTTTCCTTCTTACTTTTTATTTATGAAATAGTGATAAAAAATATCATGCTATTAGGATTAGTGAAATGAAATTGGAGTGTATATGGACTTGTATTCTATGATTATTGGCTTTGAAGCATATTGCCTTGTCTTGAAATCCTTAATGAAATTCTTTCTTGAAATTTTAAAGTAATGATGGAATATAGGATCCATAACATGATGTGGATGCGCGGTACATGGGGTCACTAGACTATCGAGGTTGTTAGCACTTACCACTACACTTGCGCATCACACGGGTCAACAAGACTTGAGGTAGTCAGCAATAATATAAAATTAGTGGTTATAGAGGCATAAAGGTTAGCTCCGACCTTTAATACGGTAGAGAGAACAACTCCGCCTAGAGATAATGGAATAAAGGCATATGTAATAGGGCTCACGGACAGCCAAACCTAGATCATTACTATTTTGTCTATGTCAGTCTTATTCTATTTAACTATGGTATTTTCAAGTAGATTTCCATTTCAGTACTTCTTCGCTATATTTCTGCTCTTAAATAAAAATCAATTATGTTTAGAAATGTACATAAGAATCTCTAGGAATTAATTTCCTACAAATTATACTCATTGTCCTTTTTATGATGATGGGTCAGGATCCATCGAGTAGTAGGCCGGGCAAGGAAACGATTAGTGATTATATCTTAACATTTGGCGATTTTCTACTTCCTATCCTGTGGGTTTCGACTTTCGATGCATTATTTACTTTATGTCTTTTCTATACATTTTGGGTTGTATACTAGGTAGAGTGGTTAGTTCCCTAACTTAACACTTGACTAGCACACTATGTTATCATCATAATGATATATATACGCATGTGATGTTGTTTCCTAGTTCCCACACTTAGGCTTTTTGATAATTTCTTCAGCATAACTATTAAGACTTCAGTTATATTTCCTTAACTATAAAAATTTTAAATTAACTCTGAAATTCACTAATAATATAACATGTGCATTACTTATCCCAAATACATTTTATAAGAAGAATAAGATAAAAGGCAGACTATACGTAGTTAAGTCTTACGTGGTTGAGATTAGGGCTTAGTTACGAGATTAGGATTGGCAGTGCCATGTTTTAAAGAAGGGGCCCTCATAATAACTTGAGAGATTATGGATTGCGATAGGTTAGTTGTCATACTAGACATGAAGTATGAGAAGCGACCAGTTGAGATTTTAGATCAGAAGGTCTAGCCATTAAAACAAAAAGAGATTCCCTTATGAAGGTCAAGTAGCAGTTCCATGGCGACCAATAGTTCGCGTGGGAAGGCAAGACCTACATGCTAGAGCACTTTTTCGAGTTGTTTGATGCAGGTATAATTTAAACCTCGAGGATGAAATCTCCAAAGTAGAGAAGATTGTGACATTTCATTTGCGACCGACACGGACTCAACCCGATCTGACAGGATAAGAAGCTTAAACTCAGTTCGAATGAGTTACACGATCGTGCTTTACAGTAACGCACCGTAAGTAGTAAAATAATATTTTTGGTGTGTGCATAATATTGAATAAATAATTAAATATTTATAAATACACACGTAACAAAAGACAAGGCGAGGCATGGGTTTTGCCTTGGGATACATGTTGGACGAGAAATACATGACTTAGGCTATGATCATGATCTATTATTAACTTGATATAATTTGGCCTAAGTTGTGTATTAAAATTGATTAATATGCCCATGGTAGGAACATAATAAAACTCAACTTATAGCCTATGCTTTAAATTAAAAACATAGCCTATTTAAAAAGTGATATACGTGTTTGATAGCAATCGAATAAGAAAATATGGTGCATAGACTTTATGTTGTACATGAAATTGGTCTCGATATTCGTAAAAAATTAAGATGAAGGTCAAAGAACACGATTTAGTTTAGAGACATAATTATGAGATATGGGGCACTTGTCACTAACAAGAAACACATGTTACTCTAACTAAATTCATGTATTTAAATTAACAACTAACCAATTTTATTTGGAGGCTTAATTAAGTACTTAACATAAGCTATTGAAATTGAAAATGGTGCATTTTAGGATCCATTTTGGACCCTTAGATGTGCCACAAAACTTATATCTCGAGGCACATTTATGGGCCATTGTTTTAAGTTGATACAAGGTATATAAGGAACACTTAGTTGTTGTTGTTGCAAATGAAAACATCTCACAAATTGAGAGGAAGAATATGAGTTACTGAAAATTGACGATTTGAGGAGCAATTGAAGTGCAATTAGAGTATTGAAAAGAAGAAACATTAGATCTATAACAATCCTAAAGTAACCATTCTTTTTTCCTTTTCAATTTCATGGATTTTGTTCGAACAAGCATGAATGATAACTAACGTGGTTCAATAACAATGAGATCATGCATGTGTTTATATTTGAACTCCAATTTGATGCCTATAAGCAAGCATGAACTATGAATCAAGAATTCAAACTTTGCATGACTTGAAATTTGATTTTTGGTTCGAATGTTAGGATTTAACTAAGATTTTTGAATTGGGGTTGCATGGGCTGATATGAATGTTTTAAAACTCAATTTCAACCCATTTTATGCTAAACATGACTGAAAATTTAGGTGGATCAAAGGCATGTTCAAAAACTTGAATTAAATAAACATTAAAGGTTTATTAATTGTGAAATTAGCTATAGGTTGTTAATTATGAAACTCTTATTGTAGAACAATGTAAACAAAACCTAAGTAATACCTAAGGGGTCCCCAAAGGGGCCCCAAGTCGAAACAAGATGAATCGACCTAAAAAGAATAAAACAATCGTGTTCAAACTTCAAGATTTATACCTGACATTGCGATAAGCATAACACACTCAGTTTAACCCCAATTGGAGAGTGCTTTTGATATCTTGTTATTGGTTATATTAGCAACCTTTTGATAAATTTCTTGGTAGTCGAAGCTATAAACTGGGAGAAATGAAATTTGTAATCTTGCCAGTCAAAATGAAATTCAGATGCTCACATCGCTCATAAAACTTTGATATCTACCTCGTTTTTAATCAGAATCGGGCATACCATATCTTTTCAGAAAGATAAGAAGTTGGGATATATCATCATTTAAATGTACTTGCCAAATAAATTTTTTTTTAATATCAAATTAAGCTATCAAGGCAATGCATCGTATATGGACTTTAAAGTATATGGAAAAAATAAATGAATTACGTAATGGGGTTGAGATTATGATGATACATGCATTCGATTAAACGGGTAAATGAAATTAAGAATCTCGAGTCTAAAACCAAACTTTCAAAACTAGGGCTCGATGATGACACTTTGGTGGGACTTTTGGCACCTACTACGAGGTATCAAACAAACGGTCGATTTTTGACCAACACACGCGAGGTTTTTGAACACTTGGAATTTATAAACTTTATTACTCATCATACTATAATTTGCATAGTTTGATGTGCAATGCATCATAATTATATGTGGCCAGGCAGGTAGAGATTTTTACCCTTATAAGCCATCTTTGATTATAGAATGGGTCACATTCAACGGTGAAAAGTCTCCAACTCTGGCAAGTCAGGCAGCCTTAATGGATGGCTATACGATGATCTTTAACCCTCCAGCTAATGTGGCAGTTGAAAGAGGTTTTTACCCTCTGGACTTTCCTACGACGAAGTTAAAGTACATCAATGTCGCTCGGGTTCTCAAAATCACAAGACTGGACCACTCTTGATCATCGATGCTAAACGCCATCGGACTGACCAGATTTAGGCTAGTTCCATTCATATGAGGTTCATATGAATCGCTTGTTCATACTAGAAAATGACTGAATCATGTTTAACTCATACGATTTAGTTATATTATTCCATGTTCAATTACATTATGATGTAAGTTTTATAAAGCCCTGCTATTCACTTATTAGGGGCCTTTGGAATGCAGATCCATCCACTAATGATTGACGGAATGGCAAGGCATACCAGATAGATGACTTTAGACTGCCTTAATCTTCATTATAGGGTTGATCTCTTTTGAGTGTATATTTTTTTAAATACCGAACTTACTTTTGTTCATGTATGGATTATGCGATAATTTTGGACATGTTCCTTAATTTAGATTTATGGTATCGATGATATGACATGTGCTTTCCCTACTTAGGTTCCCACTTACTTTCTAGTATTTTGGGGTTGGTAGGGTGACCTGACGCTTCAATAGATAGTTCCAGCCCGTCAAACTAATTGTTCGCGGTACGGGTGTTAACACATGAAGTCTTAAATGTCTAACTCTTGTTTAGAGTTACTTTAATTTGTTTTTCCTAAAAAAATGGCTCTTTTTTCAAATGAACTATGAATAATTTGGAAAACTTGAATTTTGCATACCATGTTTCAATGAAATTACAAAGAAGGTTGAATACATTAACATGTTTTAAAATGAAACTATTTATCTTCCTTCATGACAAGGAAGGAAATGAAATAGATTTCAAAGGATTTCAAAATGGTTGTCGCAATATTTGCTATGACATTTACGAAATGAGTTTTCATTTTTAAAAAAGGGTTTAACCTAACTTAAGAGCTTTCTAGTTGCTCGATCATTTGGAAGGTTGATTAATTAAAATAAGTCATTGAAAGGACTTCTACCCTTTATATTTAAATATTGTTGGGATATCGTGAATGGCTAGTTTTAGGACCATTTTGACTTAACCCGGGTTGCATGAATGAGTTTTATTGAATTTAAAGTCTTTCGACTTAATGAGAGTCTAAAATACTATTTTTAATTCAAGTTACCTTTATGTTAATGGAATATAAACCTTGTACGGACACAATTTACTTCTTAAAATCACATTGAACAAAAATCGATTTATTTGTCAAGGATTTTGTGGTTGCTTGAAACACAATGAAGGTATGATTTTGTTCCTCTAAAAGAATAAGATTTTGAAAAGTCTAAAATTAAAACAATTTCTTGATGAAGGAAACACTTTTCTTAAATTTTGATTGATCTTATACCAACAAAAAGTTATATTTAATCAATTTAATAATATATCTATTATTAAATTGGGCCTCCCTACTTACGATTCAATCTTAGTATAAATGGTTCAAACAAGATGAGTGGCATGAAAGTTAAAGAGAATAATGATATCTTAACCTACCTATGATCAATTGGATGAGGTAATATAAGATAGAAAAGTGAATATCTTGTTAGTCTTACTTTAAATTGAAGAGAAATGAAGTCTAATTTCTTGAGGGTCGTAGCGGATAGGACGTATTATCTTAAAAATGAACAAATATCATATTGAAGCTTAAGGTGGTGAGAGTTTAAAATAATATCCAATAGTCTTGGAATGTCGATAGGTTACGTATATTATATGAAGCTATTACGATTACCATGTGTAAATACCGCGGATATAAATCTCACGGTGTGTTAAAGTTGATGACAGATACAGGATATGTTAAGAACAATAAATTGTGTAAGGTTGACATGGATTTAGAGGAGCAAGGGTACTTGTGATGACAAGAATGGGCTCCTCAAAGTAAAGGATACAAAGATGATGAATATAATTGTCAAGAATAGTTATCGAAGTTAGCTTACATAATTCAGCTTTACCGAGGTATTACAATACAAATTGAGTGGTTTATATATTTATTTATAACCAAGGCTTTAGGGACAGATTGTGTGCCAATGTTCATTTTTTTTGGATTGCGATTCGGTTATTGTTGTCCTGTTGTGACAAGGTTTTTTACTACCAAGTTGTGGTGGTGGTTACAAATAAGGAGGGCACCATGTTACCCCTTGATATGTCTTTTCAATCTAGTATTCAAGTTGTGCGATTAATCCTTGATTTAGGGATATGCTCAAGTTTGTATTATGACTTCGCTGATAAGTTGTGAAGCATTATTAATCTTGATGGACTTATAATTGTTCGGATCGCATGACTCTTGATTGTGCATATCTTGATAAGATCTAAGGATTGTTTGCCTTGATGGCCTTTGTTAGCTATTCCAAATCTTCCATAGATGTGCTATGTAAGCGTTCGGCTTGGGCTCATGGAACCATCTATTTTCCACGTCTTTAACTTATAATGAATCTTTCAGGAAAAAGTTTGAGAAACTTTGTGGTCTGCAATAAAAAGGTAACGATTTCCAAGCATTTAAATATGCAAATTACTTGTTAATCATGCAAGGAAAGACAAGAAGATTACACAACATGCTGAGTAACATCAAACAAACCGAAAGGGGTCATATGGGACATCAAAAGAGATAATAGATGATATGATGGAGGTCACTATAGGTTTGAGGTGGAAAGAAGTTATATCCAAAAAACTTTCTTAATTGAGAATGTACTTTTTTTTAAGTTTGAGGACAAAATTTCCTTAACAACAAAAAATCCAAAATTTACAATTTACTAGAATTCTAAACCGTAAGTGATTGTAAGTCACGACAAGGAGTCGTGCACTGGTGACGTGCTAAAAAATTAAATAAAATTGTTCTATTTTTGTCCATTTTGCTACTCTGTGTTATAAATATTATCACGACTTGCATGGTTTAAGTAAATTAAGTTAGCATGACGATGAGGCCTTAAACTATAAATTTATTGAAAACCGACTAAATAAGGTGAAGGCAAGGTTATGTATGCTAAGCATGTTGAGTTTGGGGTCATAAAGTGACCCGAAGGGTTATGGACCCTTATATCTATTGTTAAGTGTGTTGTATTGACCATAGACCTGTAACGGCCTAGACTTTACTAAAAGTAAATTAGTCCCCAATTAGAGTTAACGACCCGATACGTGGCCAGAGAGCGAGTGCACGGTTTGAATACTCAATGTGAGGGTTGAGTAACGTAGTACATTTTAGTGAAAGATGTGTAGTGTAATGTTTATGTTTAGATCACTAAGTCACTCATACTTGTATATAGTTGTCACGACGTGAGCGGGGATGCATCTCAAGATGCATGCCAAAATGGGATTTGAGATAAGATATAAGCCATTAGATAAGCCTTTAGATGTGAGTGCATATTTGACAACTAAGTTCTAGTTTTTATGTGATTTCACAATGGCTTGGAAAATTAGAGACGTAGTTTAGTTTTGGATTTATTCAGATTTCAGAAGGTAAATGAAAGAATTTTCGAAATTGGTTTAAATATTTAGATTCCATGCGAAAAACCATTAAATCTTTTATAAAGAAGTTTGGGATTTTGAGTTAAAAATGCATGCATATTCTGATTGTTTAATGAATATATATAAAGTTAAAGCTAAGGTTGTTGCTATGGTGGATCTATTAGGCCTTGGTCGAGGGTAACACGGATCCAAGGTGATGGAGATGGCCAAATAGAGGAGGAAACCCTAAAATTTGATATGTAGAATTTCTAGGATTTCCTGTTTTTACCGCGCTTGGCGTGCTAGCTAGCTCGCTACCAGGATGTACCACGCTATTAAGTGTAAATAGTGCACCAATGAAGTTACTAGCGCGCTAAATAAAATACCCAGCGTACTTTGTGCTCTAGACAACACATTGAATTCAATTTCTTAACTTTAACTTGAATGCCTTAAACATGTTGAACACCATAATTAAGGGTCTAAAAACATTACAGAATATGTCAAATGATAACAGGAGTCTAGGGAAGATTCTCAAAGTTTTAGGTGCAAGTTTTGAGGTTTCGAGATATTGGATTTGCATAGGAGCTTACCGTGAAATTTAAGTAAACTGATTGAGATTTATTTTTCCATTCCTTTTCCATTATACTTCTTGTTTACTGTTGTTTGGGCTAATGAGCCTATTGTACTCTTGATGCCATGACTTTCTTGTCTTTTCTCATTATAAGAGTTTGTTATGGTGGCATTGGTTTATGTTGAAGTGGTAGTCATTGACTCTTAATCATCTGTTTTGTCATTCTTAGTGGTTAAGTGCGTAAACCAAGTAGAAAAGCAAGCTATTAGGTGAATGATTTGTTGTGTTGGTAATGAAACTCCTTAGTGTTCATTTGCGTTATTCTGTTATGAATTCCTTTATTGCATCATTTATTGAGTTTTGAAAGTAGTTCTTGCATCTAGGACCATTATAGAGATGGGTCACGCGGCGTATGGGGTCATTAGATTGTATGGAATATCAAGGATATCACCACTACCTTATGTGGCACACAAGGTATAATACTCGGGGTGGTCGACGAGAATTTATATATACATATATATACCTAAAATAACATTGTATATATGTAAAGCCCTCTAAAACGTTGATTACACCATAGTTAGTGGAGTAGAGTTTATGTGATTTAATTTCATAGTCAATCGACCCTAGATAATTCCTTCTTAGCCGAGTGTCAAGTTCACATAGTTTAACTTAAGTTTCATTTAGCATGATTCTTATTTCAACTTTCCTTAGTATTATTATGCTTTCATATCATTTTCGTATATTTAGAAATGTGGATAATTATCTCTTAGTGTTACTTTCTACATTATTATACTCATCATCATTTTTATAATGGTGGGTACTGATACTTCGAGTAGCAGACCAAGGAAGGAGAAGGTCGACGATTAGTTTTTAGCCGATGGATCATAGTTTCTACTACTTAGAAGGTGATCATTTTGGTATGTCTATAACTTATACTTTTTCGTATAACCTTTGGTTGTATATGGGGTTGACAGACTAGACTTCCATACTATTTCATGTGTTAATTTGGTTAGTTTATATGATCGTCTGTTTACCTTTTTCCAAATCATGTTTTTTTGATAAATGATTTTGCTAATTTTATTATATCTTCTATTGATAATTACGATAATGTTAATAAATTTTTAATTAACTATGTAAAACATAATTAAATCTAAAAGAATAAGATCTATGTTAAACATGTTGAAATAAGTGAATAAGTGGAAAAGGCTGACTAATACATTGTTAAGTCTAGAGCCTAGGCAATTGAGTATTAGTGTATTCTATAATGAGATACCAACATCATAGTTGGTATCAGAGCAAAGGTTTGTAGAACCTTAGGTATAGATTATATGGTTGTTTGAAATTATGATACCAATATCTTAGTTATAGTTGGTATGAGAATATATGTTCTTGATAAGTGCACAATGAAACTTTAGTAAAATATAAATTTTCGAAATGGAAAGTAAACAATCCTTGCCTAGAAGCTAGTAGTTTGGAGGAGAGTGAATGTAAGTTGGGGATTTCTATGTGTATATGTTATGTTTTGTATGTATATATATGCAATATTTACTTAGTAGTTGATATCATGATCGCTATCAACATGCATGCTACAATAGCAGATCTGCAAGAGGGTGGAGATGGTAGTGATAGTGGTAGCAAGTATATCATATCGGCTGTGAATTTCTAGAGGGCATCTGGTAAATTACAACACAATGTTAGTAGTTGGGCGACTTCATGTTAGATGCGATGATACGCATGTCCAGACATGCATAGTCGATCACTACCGCTATTTTTTGAATTACAGTACTATCGGCACATGGTGCACACGTTGTTATGACTGATGATATGCAATGTTAGACGTACATAGTTACTGGCAAAGTTCATTAGTCGACCGAGCTCTTTAGGATTGTATAAGCACACTTGGTTTCACCAATCGTTCCCGCCAAGCTTAGTATGAAAGTGCTTTCAGTACCTGAGATTCCGATTGTATCGGCTCCTGCCACCACCATATTGTGAGCCCCCGAGTTACCTATAGCGTCGACAATACCTATTCCACCGGAGAATTTTCTATAGTAGTACTAGCAAAGATTCTGGATAATGCTACACCTGTATTGACCGAGAAGAAAAAAATGCCCTAAGGATCCACTTCATCTAGATTAGAATACTTGCAACCGGTACAGTACCATACGTACACGTTTTCCATTAGCACTTGTATTGATGAATAGACTTCCATCCACGTCACTGACTATTATGGTCCCACCTACCTTGGTTCCTAACTTTGCTAGGCAATCTTGTCAGATATTGCAGGTAATGCAGCAGTTTCAATAAGTTATAGGTAGTAGAGACCAGTTTGCATTGCGGCAGGAGCAAAGATTCACTCCAAGATCGACTAAGTATAAAAAATAGGGGAGACATACGATATGATGTAGATGAGGTCAGGTGGGACACTTTATGAGTTCCAGTCCACAATCTTGGAGTAGATCTCACATTCCATCATAGGCCAGATAGGTAGTATCATTGTCCCAGATTCGGTCGACATTAAGTAACAGTGGCCAAGATGCACCAAGGCATGGATGGGCTCTAACCGCATTTAGAGAGCAGAAAAGATTATCGACATGCTGCAGATGTTGTTAGGTTGGACACGTAGCTTGTTAGTGTCTGCAATCTGCATATTTTCTTCAGTCAGAGATAGGGAGTGGGGTTAGAGGTAGTACCATTATTTCACAAAAATAGAGATTGACATACAGTCAGGCGATCTTTATGGCACCGAGAAGACAGTCGGTATGTTACGAATGTGGACGAGCTAGAGAAATGCTTAAAATATCTCCACAGCTTTACGACTATCAACAATCTGCCATGCAGCCATGTGATAAACATGCAACTCATTTGGAGAAAGAACAAGACTTAGAGATGAAACATGATACTAGTGAGTAAAAGCATTTATTGTTGCGTTATTTATGGATTATTTGACTTAGGTATGACAGTAGCTGCACTAATGATTTGGGATTAAAAAATTAACCACTAGACTAACTGATTAACTTAAATAAGCCCAAATCATGAGAGATAATAAGATAATGAAAGTAGTGTTGCCTGATAAGCACACTAAAAACTTTCATCAAAAAACCAGACATAGTGAAGTTTCTCTTGACTACTATGACTAGAGTGTTGTATATTGTGATAGTGTACATAATGTAACTGAACATAAACTTACCAACCGTAATGTTTGAGCCTTGGATAAATAGTCAATGGAACCACCCGTGTTAGATGGGAAACAAAAATTTAGGCCTAGTATCATTTGAAGTTTTAGTTAAGGTAATTATTATGAGAACAAAATGAACATAAATTTTTCCGTATATTTACAAGATGAAGAAATAAGAGTTGACCGACAAGTGACTCCATTTTATAATAATGACCGAGTTACAAGATTAAACTTGTGATCAAGTTTAATTTTGAGGAAAAAATTTTATTAGTTGGAATGACCCATAATTTACTAATAGTAAATTATTCTCTAATAATTATTAGCGACCTAATATGTGGCCCTAGAATGGATACACGGTTCGAATATTCAATGTGAAGATTGAGTAAGATAGTATTTTTGAGTGATGGATGCCGAGTGTAATGTATATGTGTAGATTACTAAGTCACTCTTACTCGTATATAAATGTCGAGACGTAAGCGGGGACGCGCCTTGAGATGCGTGCCAGCGTGGGTCTAGGGTAGAGAGTGATGTGGTGACATGTAATTAAAGTTATTGTGGCTTAGTTTGCTAATTTGATGTGAGTATAAGTTTATATATATTAAATGAAACCAAAGTTAGTTGTATAAAATAATAGCCATTTTATATTATGTAAGATATGTGTTGAAACATCAAGAGACAAATTAAGTATAATATTTTATTATCAATGATGAGATGGTGGAGAGATAATGGATTTGAAACAAGATAAGTGCCATTTGATAAGCCTCGAGATGCGTATGCAAATTAAGATCAATGGCTATTAACAAACCTTATTAATATATGTATATAATGGATATGAACATGCATTTTATTTCATTTTAAAACATAGAGAAGTAAGTTAAAGAAGAAGATTAGAGGAGAAATGAGCAAGTTTATAAAGAAGATTTGTGGTTTTAGGAGGATTCGATCAAGTTGGTGGTGTACAAAAACTAGGTAAGCTAATCTACACAGTCATGAAAAATTAGAGGTGTAGTTCAATTCTAGTTTTATGTGATTTGATAGGGTAAATTAAATTATTTTCAAAACTTTTTTACATATTTGTATTCGTTGCGAAATACCATTAAATTTGCTATAAAGAAGTTTGGAATTCGGAGTTAAATTGATCAAGTTATGATCAATTAAAGTATTAGGTGTGTTCTTGAGTTTTATTAAAAATGCATGCATATTTTTAGGGTTTAATAAATATATATGAAATGTATGTTGAGGTAACAGCTATGGTGGATGTGTTGGGTCCTTGGTGGAGGATAATAGGGATCTAAAGAAATGGAGATGAACAAATGGAAGAGGAAATCCAAAAAATTGAAGTGCAGAATATTTTACGATTTCCTGCATTTAGCACGCTAGACAAGCTACCTACCCAACTACTTGCATGTAACGCGCTAAAAAGTGTGAATAGCACGCTATTGAAGTCACTAGTACGCTACATAAAATACCCGACGCGTTAAATGCTCTTGACAGCACACTGACTGTAATTTCTTAACTCAAACTCAAACATCTTAAACATCTTTACACCTAAACTTAGGGTCTAAAAAAATTATAAAACCTGACATATGATGCCACGAGCGTAATGAAGAATCTCAGAGGTTTGGGTACGATTTTTGAGGTGTTGACAGATCAGATTAATATAGGTGCTTGGCGTGGTTTGTAAGTAAACTAATTTAGATTTTATTTTTATTTCTTTTCCATTATTGTTTTTGTTTACAGTCATTTGGACTGATTAGCCTATTGTACTCTTGATGCCACGACTTTGTTATCTTCTTTTATCATACAAGTTTGTTATCATTGCATTGGTTTATGTTTAAGTGGTATTAATTGACTTTTAATCAGGTGTTGTGTCATTTTTGGTTGTTAAGTGTGTCAATCAAGTAGAAAAACATACTATTTGGTGAATGATTTATGATGTTTTAAATCACATTTCTTTGCGCTCGTTTGAACTATTATGTCATGAATTCCTTTATTGTATCATTTCTTAAGTTGTGAAATTAGTTTTTGTATCGAGGACCATTATAGAGATGGGATGCATCATATGGGGTCAGTAGATTTCTGCGAATGTCGGGATCTCACCACTAGCTTATGCGACACACGAGGTATGGGACCCGAGATTGTCGATAAGTATTTATATATATCTAAAAAGGAATTGTAATGATGTGAATTTTGGCTTTTGTGGTTTCTCCAAAGCGAAAAATTGAAAACATGTTGAAAAACCACAAGAGGATCGAAAATAACTTCCATTAAATTAGATCTACAAAATTAAAACATAACTTAATTTGTGATTTCCTTCTCAAAGATGTTTAAGCACTCATCATCTATCAAAAATCTATTCACAAATGGTAACCACAATTTAGAGTGCTACCCCTAAAAGAAACAGAAAACATATTTTTCTATCTTCAAAAATCCAAAGAACTCATAAATAGTAAAAATGAAAAATCTTATTTTGTTTTACTGTTTCAACCTCTATTTATATGTATAGATAAGCTCTCACTTAAAATCTTATTTATAATAAGACTATTGTATTTAAGGCTTTTATGTCATGAATATTATCATATTAAATTCATTACTCTAAACCAATTAAATTGCGCAAAGCCATTATTTATGTGCGACTCAATAGGTTCATGCGATGTTGGCAGTAAACCAAAACCATTTTGATATAAAAGTCATAACAACAACAACAACAACATAGCATTAGTCCCAAATTAACTGGGGTCGGCTACATGGATCAAACTTTTCCATTGTGCTCGATTAAGTGCAATTGATGGTGAGCTTTGCAAACCATTCAAATCCTTTTAATTAATGCATCCCATGTTAACTTTGGTCTGTCCCTACTCTCGAATTTCTACAGTTTCTATTGAGTCAAGTTTTCTAGTTGGGGCATTTGTAAGCCGTCTTTGCGGGTGACCAAACAATCACAACCGCCCTTCCCTAATCTTTGTATCAATTGGTGCTACTCCTATTAGTCTTTGAATTTCTATATTTCTTATTCTATCTTTACGAGTTTTACCACACATCCACCTAAGCATCCTCATTTCTGCTACGTTCACTTTATGTAATTGTTGTTGCTTTACCGGCCAACATTCACTTCCATAGAGCATAGCTAGCCTAATTGCGGTCCTATAAAATTTTCCTTTTAACTTAGTAGGAACATGTCGATCACAAATCACCCCTGTTGCACTCCGCCATTTCTTCCATCCAGCTTGAATTCTATGTGTGACATCATTTTCAATGTTACCATCATTTTGTATGATTGATCATAGGTATCTAAAGTGGTTTACCTTAGGAACTTCTACTTCCCCTAATTTTACCACTCTGTCATCTCCATGTCTAGTGTTTCCAAACTCACAATGCATGTATTCAGTTTTCGTCCTACTCAACTTAAAGCCTTTAGATTCTAATGTATTCCTTTAGAGTTCTAATTTCCTATTCACTCCATCTTTAGTTTCATCCACTAAGACAATATCATCTGCAAATAGCATACACCACAGTATATCCTCTTGAATATGTCTAGTTAGTTCATTCATAACTAAAGTAAATAGATATGGGCTTAAAGCCGATCCTTGATGTAGTCCTATCGTAATGGGAAATTCTTTTGTAGCTCCTCAAAATGTCTTTAGACTCGTTACTACTCCATCATACATATCCTTAATAGTGTATATGTATCTGGCATGCACTCTTTTTCTTTCTAGAACCCACCAAAGAACATCTCTAGGGACTCATATGTTTTTTTCTAAATCTACGAATACCATATGAAGATCTTTTTTTCTTTTCTCGATATTTTTCTAACAATCGTCTTACAAGGAAAATCGCCTCCATAGTTGACCTCCCAAGCATGAAACCAAATTGGTTCTCTGATATTGTTGTTTCTCTCCTTAGCCTATTGTCAATTATTCTCTCCCACAGTTTCATAGTGTGTCTCATAAATTTAATTCCCCGGTAGTTTGAGCAACTTTGAATATCTCCTTTGTTTTTGAAGATTGGCACAAACGTGCTTCTTCTCCAATCCATTAGCATCTGTTTGATTTTAAAATTTTATTGAAAAGTTTTGTTATCCAAGTCAATACGATTTCTCCTAAGCATTTCCAAACCTCTATGGGTATTTCATCTGGGCCACATGTTTTCCCTATTTTCATTCTTTTTAATGCCTCTTTAACTTCTACAATTCTAATATTGCGTGTATAGTTGACATTTCTTTCTTGGTGTGGGTTTTCATCTATTATAGTATTAACTTGGCCATCATCAAATAAACTATCGAAGTAACTTCTCCATCTCTCCTTAATATCCTCCTCGCGTATTTTGATTTTCGTCCTTAATACATCTTACATGTCTTAAGTCTTGTTTCTTTTTATCTCTTAATTTGGCTAGGCTATATATATATTTTTCGCCATCTCTATTACCTAACCTTGTATATAGATCTTCCATGAAATTTGTTTTAGCTTGACTAACTACTTTTTTAGCTTGTTTTCTAGCTTCTCTCTATTGATTGTACGCATCTTCATTTTGACACTTAGGTATTTTCCTATACATCTCTCTTTTAGTCTTAATTGCTCGTTGGACATCCTCGTTCCACCACCATGTTTCCTTCTTCGGAGGTCCCAAGCCCTTAGATATACCTAATATGTTTGATCCTACCCTTCTTATGCAACTACTCATTTCTAGCCACATTGTATTAGCATCTAAGTCAAGATTCCAAAAATTTTTCTTTAGTAGTTTTTCTCTAAACTCTACTTGTTTATTATGTTTTAAGTTCCACCACTTTATTCTAGGGTCGCTAACTCTTTTATTCATATTATTCCGTTGTGTTAGCTTAATATCAAGTACGACTAACTTATGTTGGGTAGTAAGTGCTTCACCAGGTATTACTTTGCGGTCTCTACATAGTTTTCTATCTATTTTTCTTGTTAAAAGAAAATCTATTTGACTCTTGTTATGACCACTACTAAAAGTAATTGTATGCGACTCCCTCTTCCTAAATCTAGTATTTGGTAAGACAAGATCATATGCTGAAGCAAATTCTAAAATTGATTCTCCTTCTTCATTTCTACTACCGTAACCAAAACCTCCATGAACTCTCTCAAACCCATCGTTACTTACCCCGACATGCCTATTTAAATATCCACCAATAAAAACCTTTTCATATAATGGTATACTCTGCATAAATCCATCCATGTCATCCCAAAACTTGCGTTTGATGCTCTCGCTTAATCCTACTTGTGGTGCATATGCGCTAAGTATGTTCAGTTTTTCATCTCCAATAATTAATTTAACTAGAATCAATCTATCCCCTATTCTTTTAACCTCTACGACCTTATCCTTATAATCATTATCCACCACAATTCCTACACCATTGCATTTTCTATCTATACCAGTGTACCATAATTTAAACCCTGTGCTTCCTATTTCTCTACTCTTTTCTCCTACCCATTTTGTTTATTGGAGGCAAGCAATATTGACTCTTCTTCTAATCATGGTATCTACTAGTTCTATTGACTTCCCCGTAAGTAATCCTATGTTCCATTTTCCTAATCGAATTTTTTCTCCAATTTGTATTTGTTTTTCTTTTCTATTTCTATTTTGTCTAAAAGATCTAGTGTTCGTATCTATAATTTTGTTTTTGTTTTTGTTTTTGGTTTTGTTTTGAACTAGCTTCTTTACCCTCACTCGTCCTTTGTGTGAGAACCCTTGCACATTTTTCTTCACATCCGGGCGACGATGTGAAGAGACTAGCTTCTTTACCCACACACGTCCTATGTGTGGGAACCCTTGCTCATTTTTCTTCACACCCAGGCTTCGATGTGAAACACACCCTTGCTCATTTCTCACTACACCCGGGCTCCGATGCAGTGGGTCGCTAGGTGGGAATGAGCTTGCTGTCAACCTAACGCAACCCTCCTTCATTTCCCAAGAATGGAAAATGAGCTTGGGGCCTCCCTCCCTCACTTTTCGGGTATGAAAAGTGAGGTTGAGACCTCCCTTACCCATTTTTCGGTATGAAAAAATGGGCGTTAGAGTCCTCCTCCTTTATCCGGACTTGTGACCGGCTATGTAGCGCACATAGTGTACAACATAGGTGAAGTTTATTATAAAAGTCATAAGCGATCTCTAAAAAGGCATTATGACTACCAAGTACCACGAATATAAAAATCGACACAACTTAATAAATAACATTTATCATATCCTTTTGTCGTGCGATATCTTTTGGTTAAACATAAGACATAAAAAGTCACCCTTAATGTTCAATCATACTAGTCTCGATCTTTAGGTAAATTTAACACACCAAAGTGACTTCATTATATCAATACACATGATTATCACATGACCATCAATCTAGATTCACACAAGTCTTAATTCACTATAGTTCCTGGTATAAGGACCGACTAAGAACATTCTGGAAATTTTTGCAAATACCCATTGATCTTACTATAAGGTAAACAAGAAATCACTTATAATAAAACAACCAATGAAGACCTATATTTTATTAACTAAAATTTTAAGTTAAACAATGTTTATAGATTAACCTAGGGCACACTTCCAACATCTCCCATTTGCACTAGGGCCAATCATTCATTTATCTAATGCCTAATAACCTAACATGACCATCATGTTTCACTTGTGGAAAATCCTTTGTTAATGGATCTATAATATTGTCTTTTGTAGGAAGTCTACAAATCTTCACGTCTCCCTTCTCAATGATTTCTCGAACAAAATGAAAACTTCTAAGTATATGTTTGGATCAATGATGTGATCTTGGTTCCTTGGTTTGTGGTATCACCCAGTTGTTGCCAATATACAAGCAAATGGGGTTAGCTATACTAAGTACCACACCAAGTTTATCGATGGACATTTTGATCCAAATTGCCTCCTTTATTGCCTCGGATATTACAACATACTCAGCTTCTTTTTTAGAACATTCCACAGTTTCTTGCTTCCAAATTTTTTAGCTCACTATGCTTCCGTTCAAAGTAAACACATATCCAGACTGCGATCTGAAGTCATCTATATCAGTTTGAAAACATGTATCTTCTTCCAAATTTCCATAGATAAAGAACACTTTTTAGTAATTCTCAACTCTCATCGAGATCAGACCCATATCTGCTTGTTGTGGTTAAAGCATATGATACATTAGGTTGGGTGCATAACATGGCATACATGATAGATCTAGTAATTGATGCATATGGAATCACATTCATGCGCTCTCGATCATTATTAATCTTCAGACATTGATTCTTTCTTGAGACTTATACCATGAGACATTAGGAATGACATTTTTTAGATTCTTTCATACTGAACCTATTCAATAGCTTTTTAATATGAGCACTCTAACATATACCGATTAGCTTTTTAGATCTATGCCTATATATCTTAATCCCAAGGATGTAGGCTGCATCTCCCATGTCCTTTATTGAGAAACACTTCCCTAATCAAGAGTTGACACTCTTCAAGGTTAGGATTTCATTTTCAATGAGTAATATATCCTCAACATATAGTACCAGGAAAACAACCAAGCTCCTACTAACATTCTTCTATACACGAGGCTCATTTTCATTTTTAATGAAACCGAATTCCTTAATTACTTTATCAAAATAAATATTCTAACTCTAAGAAGCTTACTTTAACCCATTCAGGATGAACAAACCATTTTGAAGCTTCCACACCTTCCTATAATTCTCAGGATGAACAAACCATTTAGGATGTATTATATACATGTCCTCAAGTAACTTTCCATTTATGAAAGCTGTTTTGACATCCATTTACCATATCTCATAGTCTTAATATGCGGCTATGACAATTAAAATTCTAATGGATTTAAGCATGGCTATAGGAGAAAAAGTCTTATCATAATCAATACCTTAAGTCTGTCTCGAAACCTTTTGCCACTAGTCGTGCTTTATAAGTATGCACATTGCCATCCATGTCAGTTTTCTTCTTGAAAAAACCATTTACATTGAATGGTCTTACCGCCTTCAAGTAAAATCAACCAGGTTTCATCTCAGAATTCATGGCACTAAGCCATTTGTCTGCATTTGGGTTCAACATGACCTCCTCATAAGTAGTAGGCTCATTTAGATCCATAAGCAACACTTCACTACTATTAGTAATTAGAAATCCAAATCTCTTAGGCTAATGTCTTTCCCTGTGAGACCTACGTGAGCCTTGTGCTACATGTGGAGGTTCAACTAGTTCAAAAGTTTGTTTATCTCCCATTGGCGGTTGAGTGTTTATTTATGGTTCTTAAACTTGTTCAAGACTTGCTTTATTCCCATTATTGTCTCTTGAAGTACACTCCTTTTCCATAAAGACACCATTCGGAGCAACAAACGATTTGTTCTCACTCGATTATAAAAGTAGTATCCTCTAGTTTTTTAGGATAACCAAAAAATACACACTTTGTTTATTTGGCTAATAATTCTTCAGTGATTTGTCATCATCCAAAGACCTCATAGCCCCAAATATTTAGGAAATACAAACTTGGTCTTTTACTAAACCACATTTGTTTGGTGATTTAGCCACTGCTTTAGAAGGAACATGGTTAAGTGTAAACGTGGTAGTTTCTAAGGTACAACCCCAAAAGGAAATAGGAAGATCCGCATGACTCATCATAGATCGAACCATATCCAATAAAATCTTATTTTTCCTCTCAAAAACTCCATTCCAATTAGGAAGTTATTAGACGAGTTAACTGTGAGACAATCCCACAATTTCTAAGATGATCATCAAATTGATGGCTGAAATATTCACCTCCTCGATCTGATCGAAGTGCTTTAATAGTTTTACCAATTTTTTATTTTTTTTGCATTTCATTATGAAATATTCAAAACATATCAAAAGACTCACCTTTATATTTCATAAGATAGATGAAACCATATTTGCAAAAATCATTTGTGAAGGTAATGATGTACTAATAACTACCTCTACCCATTGTGTTTGTAGGAACGCATACATCAGCATGTATTAGACTGAATAAATAACTTGCCCATTCAATATGTCAAGTAAAGGGATTTTTTCTCATCTTATAATAAATAAGATACACATGTTTCGTGCGATTCAAAATCAAATGAATCTAAAAGTCCATCTTTATGGAGTATAGAAATGTGTTTCTCATTTATGTGCCCAAGAAGACAATGCAAAAGGTAGGTTTGATTTGAATCATTTGACTTGAATCTCTTTGTGTTTACGTTAAGAATAGGAGTATGAACCTATCTATGTTTAGAATATAAAGACCATCACACAAATCAGTATTCGCATATAAAACATCTTTGTGAGAAATGAAGTATTTATTATTTGCTATAACGAAATTGAAACCATCTTAATCAAAACATGAAACTAAAATAATGTTTATGCTCCAGGAAGGAACATAATAACAATTATTTAAAACTTACATAAGCATCTTACAGCCAACACAACAACCTTTCGTTCATTTCAAACTCTTAGAATTACTTCTCCTTTCTTTAGCTTTCAACTTTTGGTGACACCCTACACATTAATATAGATGTGGGATCTACATCTAGTACCCAATAACTATGAATCACTAGTAGAAGATTTAACTTCAATAACGTGAATACTTGAAGTAGTAATCGCATTACTTTTTTTTTCAATAGACCTACAAGATAGAGATTGCAATTTATAAACCAATCCCCGGGTGCACTGCAGAAATGACAATATCTTTCTTTTTTCTTTTCATTTTAGGGATGTGAATTAAAAGCAACCTTAGGCTTGACTTGTTCCACAGGCTTTCTAAAAGTCACAACAGCCTTGGCGACTTTAGCCTTGCCTTTGCCTTGTTTCTTCAATGCCTTTCCTTCCTGTACCATAAACAAATTAGTAATAGGTCTCTTGATATTTCGCTCAGTAGTTTTAAGTATTAAATGTAACTCTGAGATACACTTTTCCATGTTATTCATGTTATTGTTCTTCATAAATTGTGAATAACCGTCAAGCAATGAATTCATAATCAAATCTATAGCCAACTTTTGGCTTATGGGAAATCCAATCCTTTCAAGATGGTCAATATAGCTCTTCATTCTCAGAACATGAGGACTAATTGATGCACCCACACTATTTTCCAAGAATGAAGGTTCTTGACTGTCTCAAACCCTTCTTGCATAGCTTGCTATAGGAACATTTCCTTCAACATCGTTGTCATGTCGTAAGCATACATATGTTCCATGTCCTTCTATAGTTGAAGAACCATGGTTGCCAATATAACGCATGCAACATTATTGAACCATTAACATGCTTCGTATGTTCTTCCTTCAGGACTCTTAAAGCATTGGCCGGCGGTTCCTCAAAAATAGGATCATCCAAGACATACAACTTGCATTCATGTTTATGAACGATTATCAAGTTTTTGAACCAAATAAGAAATTTTATCCTAGACAACTTATCCTTCTCGAGGATTAATTATTCTGATAAAGGATTAGTGTGATTTGAAGAGGCCATAAATCTAGAACCATGATTATTATAAAGTTCATTTTTGTATAGAAGATAAGACTACCACTAAATTAACAATTCCTCCTAAATTCGTTATGTTAATTTAAGGGACTAAAATCCTTGTTTCACCTAATTCCATGACAGCTAAGGCACTACACTTTGAATTAGATTATTTAGGCAGGTACTAATTAACAATTACAACATATGTAACTTTTAGTTGTTTCTTATGTGATTATGACATCTTATGTATTAGCATTTTTTATCTCATCCAGTGCCAAATGCTCAAAAACCATTTTTATAGCTTTTTCAAGTATAACCATTTCAAACAATAAAGTAACTGTTACTCAACTTGCCTCACCAAGATAACATAATACACTTTTAGGAGGTAGACCCATATTGGTGTGATGGAAGCATTAACAAGTGTTTGATAATAGATGACCCTTGACTTAAAATATGGAAGAGGAATTATTTTTTTGTTTGTTTTAGATATCATAATTTAAACGAGGTAAATATCATATATTACACTGCATGCACAATCACTAAACAAGTTAGGAAATTTTACTAATATTGACTAATAAACAAATTTACTTGCTTTGTGAACAATTAGCAGCGGTCCCACTAGCCGTTTAGTGGGCGGTGGTTCAAAAAATTAAAAATTGCCAAAAATTTATCATTATTTTATTCAATCCTATTGACCGAAAATGTCCCTCATTTTAATTCCAAGTAATATTACTTAAAATATTTTTAATAAAAGTTATTACATAACCTATATGCACAACATATATATACATTAATCAAGATCATTTTTCACACATATATCATACATACATACGAGAAAACATGCAAACATTTAATATAACAAAGCCTAAGGGTCTGATACACTATTGACTTTTGGGGTTCATATGAAGCGAAAAATTCAAAATATTTTGAAAAACCCCAATGGAATTGAAAATAAGTTCTGTTAAACAAGATCCATAAAAGTAAACCATAACTTAATTTGTTATTTTCTTCTCTAATTGTTCGATCTCCAAGAAGTTTAAATACCCTATCCTCTATCAAATATCCTCTCACAAATGGTGAACACAATTTGAAGTGTTAGCCCCCAAAAAATAGAAAATGTTTTTTTCTCCCAAAATTTAGAGAACTCAAAAATATCTAAAATCAAAATCTTATTTTGTTTTAAGGTTTCCACCTCTATTTATATGTGTAGATAAGCCCTCACTTGAAAACCTATTTGATTGTGTCAAATTATCATGCTCATAATATTAAAGTTTATGGTAATCTCAAGTTGAAGGACTAAATGATATACCCATCATGAGTAACACACTACAACGAAAATGAAATTTAGAAATGGAATTACCAACGGAAATAAGTTCCGTTGCTAAAAAAATTAGTTAGAGACGGAATTGAGATGGACTAATTCAGAGACGGAATTGAGATGAATCAGAGACGGAAATAGAGACAGAAATAGAGACAGAATTAAATTTCGTCTCTAAAAAATGGCGCCAACATTTCCACCAAAGTTTTCATTTATTACAACCGTCCGTTACGTCTCGAGATTCGTGCGTCGTTCGATCTCGATGATTCAAAAATGAGGACCAAGACTCTCACCCAAATCTCTCTCTCTCTCTCTCTCTCTCTCTCTCTCTCTCTCTCTCTCTCTCTCTCTCTCTCTCTCGCTCAACCCTAAACGCAACAACGTTCTCCGCCTTCTCTCTCGCCCGGTCACCGCTCTACCTTCTCTCTCGCCCGGTCACCGCTCTGCCTTCTCTCTTGCCCGGCCTTCTCTCTCGCCCGGTCACCGCTCTGCCTTCTCTCTCGCCCGGTCACCGCTCACCCCGCTCAACATCAAATAATCCATTGTTTCAAATCCAAATCGCAGATTCAAAATCATCGAATACCAAATCGAGAGATTTAAAGAATGAAACCTTGAAGAAATCGTATTTTGACGATGCGTTTATAGAGGACGATCGTCCGGCGGCCCTCCCTGTGTCCTCTTCGCCGTTTCGAGAAGGTTCGATCTTTCTCTCTCTAGAATTTCGCCGATAAGGTTGGGAAGTGGTTTCAGCTCTGTCCTTCACTCACTTTCTCAAATCTCGTTTAGGTTGAAGATAAGGTTGGGGTGCAGGGGAAGGTTAGGGTTTTGATTTTTTTTATTGAATACTTGAACTTTCAGTGATTTCTATGTGTTTTGGTGGAATTGGTGGTTCTTTAAACGTTCTCCGTATCTCTATCATTGAAGACCTAACTTTCGCTGCTTCTAGTCATCTAAATTTGGAGATTCCTCACGTGTGTTTTGTTTTGTGTCTCAATTTTTGGTATTCAGAGAATCTTCTGTAGTTTGTCTTAGCAATTTGTGCACTTTGAATTTCTTCAGATTGCACAGCGATGGCGAAAAAGTTTGGTAAGCAATTGATACAAAGAAGGCTCTATATGCGACGAAGTGCATCGACTGCTCTTGTGAAGTACGTAATGCTTTTTCACCTTTAGTTCCTTTGATTTTCAATTTTTTTCTTCAATAGTTTAAGCATTGGTATTTAGGTTTGAAATCCATTTGATAATCTTTGTTGATCAAGTATTGTGTTGTTGTTCAATATGGCTTAAATTGAGGGCTGGATTTGTGTGATTAGTGAGTTGGCTAAATTTGGTTAGCCTTAAATTGAGGGCTGGATTTGTATGATTAGTGATTAGTGAGTTGGCTAAATTTGTGGATTTGTGTGATTTATGTGATTTTCAATATAGACAGTAAAATTTTCCATGTATAAATCTAAAAAAATAGTTTCCTTGTATAGTGATACTGTATAAATCCCATAAGATTTCTAATATGAAAACCTACTAGTAGGCTTTCTTACTTACAAAGTAATTGGTGATTAATCTTATGGGATATATGGTTGTGAATCTAAATTTCTTATGGATCTTGCTACACATGCATGTGAGGTTATATTAATTGAATATGCTGAACTTGCAGTCTTTAGGTATATGTCCTATTATTTCTCAATTTGTTACCGTATGTATTTGAGGTTTTTTTTTTTTTTCAACCCTTCTTTGCTTCATAGTAAGTCCTTCATTTACCTTCGAAAGGCCTTGTGAGGTCATTTAGACATCCAATTTTAGTTTGCTTATATTCTATGGTTCTACCTCAATGTTCATTGAGTCTTTTGTTTTCCTCATGTGGCGGACTTTATTCAGATGATAAATGTATACTTTGGTTTTAAGAAAAGTAGTAGGTTATTGAATAAATTTATGGATGCTTGATACATCTTGACTTTGGTAGATCTTGTGTTGAGTTTTTTGGAATGTTGTGTAAGTTTAGCTGACTGCTACGCAATGAACAGATCCTATTAGATGAGTATCGTATAGACCTTGACTTTAGAAGTTTCCAATGCAAGTGGTGCATAATAAGTGATGTAAAAATCAAGAAAACCCTTAGGTGGATTCCATGTTTTTGAACGAATCTGACGATTCAACATATCTTGTTCCATTTAAGACACTGGTTCAAACGCTACCTATTGCATTGCCATATTTTCTCTATATGGTATCTTGCCTCATCTGGTGCAATGGTGAGTTTTTTCTCCAAAAATAAAAATAAAAAATGATAAGACTGGCACTTGTTTGTTGATTAAATCGTTCAATGCATGACCATTATTGTGATGAGACAGTCTACTCCAGTGAGGGTAAAGTTTTATTCAAGTTGTTGCATGTTTGTGCGAAGATCACTACAGTTCTGAGGCCAAGTAAATTTTCTTTCATTTTCTTTCTTTCGTTTTTGCAAATTAGTAACACTTCTCCAAATATTGTGCTCTAAACCATGTTTTGAGCTCATGTCTGCATTATGTCAATCCTTTAATTTTTAATGCCATTTGAAATTGTTGTCCTTCAAGTGGGAAACTATATTCCAATTTCGCCAGTAAGGGATGATGTAGCAGCTGCATACAAGAAGGGAATGGAATGGAAAGCCAGTAAAATGCTTCTCCGATACAAGCAACTTTGTAGTGAGAAAAAGGTAAAGTTTTCTATGTTAACCTTCAAGCCTATAAAAAAAGCATATTATGAAAGAGAAAAAAAAGAAAAGAGAAAAAATGAACTCACTCTAATGCGATACATGAAGGTGGAAGCGGAGATTGTACAAATTGAAGCAGATGATGTACCAGTTGCAATATCTAATGAAGTGTCTAAGTCCCAAATCAGCATGCTTGTTATTGGAGCTTTGTCAGGTGGTAGTTTCACAAGGTAAGAGTAAGAGATATGATATCAGTTAACAGTTTGATCTATTTGCATAGTTCCATTACTCTGATTAATTGGATAGAATAGCAATGTGGATTTACCATTTAGTTCTCTTTCCTTCGTTTCATCTCATGGTTTTTACATGTGTTGGACCTTATATGCCCTCATAGTTGTTCCTTGTTTCCAATTGTTCCTAGTTCTATTTGAGGTTTTAAACCTTCCTTGAAGTTAAAACCGTTATTTGATTGGGTTGGGTGTGCTGATGATTGTTAGGCCAGAAGATAACTTCTTAGTTTTTAATTCTTATGCTTCTCCACAGTTCTACAGTTCGGAGCCATTCCATTTTTAAGGAAAAACACATCATCCGCGAGTCATGATAAAATGTCAGGTTCTGTTTGGTTTAATATTTATACACAGTTTTCTGTAAAACAAAATTTAATAGCTAAGGTTTTTTGTTTAGCTCATTTAATTAGGATTTTGAAAGTTTTATTTAAAGCAAGGCCTTTTTTTTTCAAAATATAACCCAACCTGTTTTTTTTTTTCATGAAAATATTCTTAGCTATTTTTCATTTATTAGTGCATATTTTCCTCTGCAACATATAGAATAGTGCTCAATAATAATGATAATGGGAACTATTTTTCAAGGGGCACCATAATAGTGTCAGTTTAGATGTTTCATTTCATATATTATGGGGAGACACACAACAAACAACGAGGACCAAAGACTGTCTCTGTCTGTTCCCACTGTAGCCCACTACTATATATATGGTTGATCTTTGGTTGTAGTGGTGAAACCACATCTTGTGAAAACAAGGTCTCTAGTGATACATCGACATCCATGGTTTTGGCTGTGATTTCTAAAAGTTGTAAACAAGTCTTAATTTTATTTTATTTTTATAAGAATAAACTAGTCGACTCTAATTAATTAATTTGCAATTTAGGTTTTATTTTCATTGTTGTCGAGCATAAATATTTTTCTTTTAATTTTAATTCTTAAACGTAATCATGCATGATAGCTTGTGTATGTTGCGGTCTTAAATATTGATCATGAAACATCAAGACTATATATATAAGCATCACAAACCATTGCTATGTTATAGTTTGGAGCAAGAGATAATTTGCTAATTAACACCATGTTCCTTCTGGATAATGATGAATTTTTTTTTCTTTATTACTTTATTTATGTTGTGTTTGGCTCATACACTTGTGCTCGCGATGATACGTAGTTCTCCCATAATATTGTTTATATTCCTATTATTGTTTGTATAATTTAGTGATTTTTTTCTTTTTGATCTTTTTTCAGGTGTTTTGTACGAAGTCAAGTATTATTTGAAGCACAATCAACTTTATATAATCTCGGAACACTTCATTTTTTTATTTTTATTTTTCATTTAGAACAATTTTTGCTTTTACTTTTGTAGAAAGATACGATATAGAAACTTTTTAGATTGTTTTTGTTGTTTTGTGTACAGTACATTGAGAAAAGATAATGTTAAGGATATGTTAAGTTTATATAAACTGTGCAATATTAATATATTATTTAGCTATGACTTTTATTATATATTGGCAGGTTAAATGTGCTTGGATTGAGACCTATATATATATAAGACTTTAAAAACTAAACAAAAATGAATACGGAATCCAGAGATTCCGTTGCTATTTCTGTCTCTAATTTTCGAGGAATAGATACATGAATCAGAAACGGATCAAATTTCGTCTCTGATCCGTTTCTGATTAGCAACGGATCAGAGATGAAATAATCAGAAACAAATTTATTCCGTCTCTAATCAGAAACGAAATTAGAGACGGAATAAATTTCGTCTATGATCAGAAACGGAATTTATTCCGTCTCTGATCCGTCTCTAAATCAGAAACGGAATCACATTTCGTTTCTGATTGAATCAGCGACGATGATTTTAGAGACGGAATAAATTTCGTCTCTATTCAGTTGCAGATTTCAATTAGAGACGGAATTTATGCAAATCAGAGACGAAAATTTCCGTTTCTGATCTGCTGTTTTTTGGTAGTGACATCTATGACTTAATCGATTTAGTGCTCTCATTGGACATCGGTCTAGCACATTATTCCTTAACAAATTTATGATATCAATTTATATCCTTATAAACCCGATCATCACATGACCATCAATAATGATTTGCATTAGTCTTAATTCATTATAGTTCCCAATATAATGACCGACTAAGGACATTTATGATATTTCAACAAAAACCTATAGATCTTACTATAAGGTAAACATGTAATCACTTGTAATAACACATCAAATGAAGACCTCTTTTTTATTAACATAAATTATTATATAAGAAATGCTTATTGATTGACCCAGAGCATATTCCCCAACATCTCCTACTTGAACTAGGGGTAATCATTCATGTATCTAAAACCTAATGACCAAACATGGCCATGATGTTTCATTTTTGGAAGAGTGTTTGTCAAAGGATCTGCAACATCGTCTTCTCTAGGAACTCTAAAAGTATTTACGTCTCCCCTCTCGATTATTTCTCAAATGAGACAAGACATCTAAGTATTTGTTTGGATCGGCGGTGTGATATTGGTTTATTGGTCTATACTATTGCCCCATTTTTGTCACGATACAAGCAAATGGGATAGCTAAACTAGGAACCACACCAAGTTTAGAGATGAACTTTTATTATCCAAACTTCCTTTTTAGTCGCATCGGACATTGTAATATACTCAGGTTCTGTTATAGAATTTGCCACAGTTTCCCACTTCAAACTATTCCAACTCATTGCTCCTCCATTCAAAAGTAAACAAATATACAGACTTCCATCTAAAGTCATTTGTATTAGTTTTAAAAGTTGCAAACCATGAAAGGAGAAGGTTGAAGATTAGTTTTAAGCAGATGAAGGGTAATTCCTGGTACTTTTGTAGGTGATCATTTGGTGTATCTATTAGTTATGTCTTTTTGTATAACTTAGGGTTCTATATTGGGTCGAAAGATAAGACTTCCTTACTACTTCGTGTATTACTTTAGGTTAGTTTATGTGATAGTCTGTTTATCTAGTTTTCGCTATAGGTATTTTTCCTAATAAATGATTCCTCTTATTTTATTAAGTCTTCCACTGATAATTAAGGTAATGTTAGTAAACTTAGTAAATAATAATTAAATCTAAATGAATAAATTCTATGTTAAACATGTGTAAAGAGGCGAATAAGATGTATAGGTTGACTAATACGTTATTAAGTCCCATGTAGCGTTGGTTAGGGCTTAATGACGGGATTATGCGCAGCAATACCTGATATGTATAACTGACCTGTCACAAGACCATTTGTGTTCCTTAAATCAATATAGGATGGAGAGATGAGGTTGTATATCATTTAAAAAGAAAAAGAGAGCAAATAAAAAAGCTTTCAAACATATTTCATCTTCAACGTGCACACACAACTGAAGAAAGAGAGAGAGAGGTGGTCATGGATAGAGCACGGCCAGCGGGGACGATAAGGTTTAGGTGAGCCTTCAGCATGGTGACATTGCGGTCGGCATGGCATGAGCAGGCAGATGGATGGTCGGTAGCAGCGAAGGACTAGCAAGCACGGACACGGCTTTGTTGAGGAGGAACCCGTGGACAAGCGAGATACAGAGGACTCGACACCAGCGAGAAGCACAGCTCTGGTAAGAACGAACAACAATCCGATGATTCACGGATGGGAGCGTAGTGTGAAATAGTGCTTAACGAAGCTTGATAGCGACGGGGTTGCTCGCGAAAAAATTGTTTCTTCCCCTAAAATTTTAGGAAAGATGTAAAATTACTCATGTTTTTTTCTTGAAGGAGAATTGGATTAGGGAACTCCATTGTAGTCATGGTGAGATCCCACCCCTCTCAACTTTTATTTGTGCTAGACTTTGTTAATGAAAGTTTGTAAATGGTGGGGATTTTGCTCTTTGTTTTTGTGTCTAACTTTTAAAAGGGATTTTTATTGGAAAATTAATATTTAAACTAATCTTATCTTTGAATTAATCTTGTTCTTATGGTTTGTTGCTACTCATGAAAAAGGTTTTTCATATTATCAATAAATTGAACATTGTTTTAAAGGTTTCCTACCTTGGAAATGGTTTTGGAAAATAATGCACTCTTTTTCTTGATGAAATTGTCATAGAGAATTTTACTTGCTCTTTTCAAGGAAATGCATGAAAAGTATGAAATTTGAGACTTGTAGATTTCTTTCTCGAGCTTCGTCTCTATGATATGATTTAATCGAGTTTCCTCGGCATTATCTCAAAGTCTTGATAGATTGTTAGTTGTACGCATTGGTTTTTTAAAACTATTTTAAATTACTTACTAAGTAAATGGTATTTAAATATGACAATTAGTCTCATTGATTTATATTTTAGTTTCATTATCGATTATGGTTGTGATTTAACAATTTTGGATATGATTGTGACTAATTTGAGGCATGAGAGAAACTTCGATTTATTAGTTTCAAAATGAACTTATTTCAATTAAGTCATAGATTTTTGACTAAATGCTATGATTTGAAAATTCGTAGTCAAACTAGACTTTGTAAGTGGGGATTAACTCTTTTTGGTTGTGATTAGTCGATCACTTTCTATTTAGGTGGGAAAATCGAGTTTTATATGATTTTACTTGTTTTGCTTCAACGCATGCTACTTGGGTAGTCATAGTGCCTCACTAGAGACTTCTTATAACTTGTGCATCAAAATGATTTTGGTTCACTACAAACGTCACATGAACTTATTCGGTCGCAAATAAAGAATGGCTTTGAGCAATTTTAATTGGTCAGAGTATTGAGTTTTATATGGTAAAATTCATGAACATATAACTATGTTTGATTTTTTATATGAGAACTTATTAATATGGTCTTATGTTTAGTTTGCTTAAACTGCCTACATGAAATAGTTTTATTATGAATAGATTTTTTAAGAGAGCGTATCTACACATATAAATAGAGGTTGAAACCCAAAATATGAATAACAGTTTCATTTTTCCTATTCTCGAGTTCTCTAAATTTTTGGAGAGAAAGAAAAATGTTTTCAATCTCTTTTGGGGCTGGCACTCCAAATTATAGTCAGCGTTTGTGTATGGATTCTTGATAAAGGACACGCACTTGAACTTCTTGCAAATCGAACAATCAAATAAGGAAATCATAGATTAAGGTATAATTTACTCACTACAAAAAAATAGCAAATCAGAAACGGAAATTTTCGTCTCTGATTTGTTAAAATTCCGTCTCTAATTGCAGTCAGAAACGGAACAGAAACGGAACTAATTCCGTCTCTAAAAACGTCGTCGCTAATTCAATCAGAAACGAAATTCGATTCCGTTTCTGATTTAGAGACGGATCAGAAACGGAATAAATTCCGTCTCTAATTCCGTTTCTGATTAGAGACGGAATAAATTCCGTATCTGATTATTTCCGTCTCGATCCGTTGCTAATCGAGAGACGGATCGTAGAACGAATTTGATCCGTTTCGATTTATGTATCTTACATAAACGAAAATTAGAGACGAAAATAGCAACGGAATCCAAAGATTCCGTTGCTATTTCCGTCTCTAATTTTCATTTTTGTTTAGTTTTTAAAGTCTTACATATATAGGTCTCAATCCAAGCACATTTAACTTTTGCCAATATATAATAAAAATCATAGCTAAATAATATATTGATATTACACAATTTATATAAACTTATCATATCCTTAACATTATCTTTTCTCAATGTACTGTACACGAAACAACAAAAACAATCTAAAAAGTTTATATATCGTATCTTTCTACAAAAGTAAAAGCAAAAATTGTTCTAAATAAAAAAAATAAAAAAATGAAGTGTTCCGAGATTATATAAAGTTGATTGTGCTTCAAATAATACTTGACTTCGTACAAAACACCTGAAAAAAGATCAAAAAGAAAAAAATCACTAAATTATACAAACAATAATAGGAATATAAACAATATTATGGAATATAAACACAACATAAATAAAGTAATAAAGAAAAAGAAATTCATCATTATCCAGAAGGAACATGGTGTTATTTAGCAAATTATCTCTCGCTCCAAACTATAACATAGCAATGGTTTGTGATGCTTATATATATAGTCTTGATGTTTCATGATCAATATTTAAGACTGCAACATACACAAGCTATCATGCATGATTACGTTTAAGAATTAAAATTAAAAGAAAAATATTTATGCTCGACAACAAAGAAAATAAAACCTAAATTGCAAATTAATTAATTAGAGTCGACTAGTTTATTCTTATAAAAATAAAATAAAATTAAGACTTGTTTACAACTTTTAGAAATCACACCAAAACCATGGATGTCGATGTATCACTAGAGACCTTGTTTTCACAAGATGTGGTTTAAAACCTCAAATAGAACTAGGAACAATTGGAAACAAGCTTTCATTAACCTATTTTAAACACACGATATGCACACAACAAAAATATGTTCTACAACTTTTTTAAGTTTGAAAACTTTACATTGCAGGCTGTGAAAAAGAGCTTAGAAGGTCCGATTTGGTTCCTTCTCATATCAAACAACTAGAATCATTCCGCATAAAGTTAATTTCTAGCAGTGAGAGTGCAATCATATAGATGCTATTAGAAAGTTAATTTCTAGCAGTGAGTCATCCATGCAAACTAAAGGGTGAAACCGAAATTAATAAAACCATAAAAATGCAAGGAGAAGGAAACAAATAGAAAGAATCAGTGTTAAACTTACTCAATGAATGATACCCAATCATTACTATGTTTGGGAATGGTTCAATGTATCGAGTCTTGTTCCGCTGTTGAGAGGTTGCTTCTAGATATGAACGCATACCTACAAGCCATGAACCTGGATCCCAACAACTGCAAAAAGAATGAGAAGGAAAAACAGTGAGAAAAGTGCAGTAAATAGAACCATTTTCAAGTCCCTAAAAGGAAAAAGAATGATTCAAATTCACATCAATAGTTAGTCTAAAAAACAACCAAAGAGAAACATCTAACATACCATTGCCACTTGAATTCTCTAAACCTAAGCACTAATACCAATATCTCGTGATCTTCGAATGTGGATATTTAAGAGAATAGGAATGTGGGCTCATAAACTATGAAAATCCATTATGCATCAAACAAAGAATCCATAAAATGATCAATTTGGGTCATAAGAAGATTCAATTAAAAATTAAAAAAAAGTCACCTGATGATCAATGTGGGCTCCTAGTGGACAAATCCCATAAGGAGAGATAACCACTTTAACCTCTTTTGCACATTTGCCACTCATTTCGGCCACCTTATTCATTATTTCATCCAACCGCAAGAGGAACTAAAAAACTTCAAGGGGAAGAGTTTAACAACAGTAAGCATATTAAAAGTTAAAAGAGCAAAACTAAACGAAAAATAGTATTCATACAAGGGAGAAACAAATGGAGCCAAGCAGCCATTAAATCTTTCAAACAACTACCATGGGAATGTCATATATACATGCCAAACCAATCAAAAGAAATAGGTACTATTCAATCGTAACCAACAACACCTAACTAATCAATCATCCATAGCAAGTGCATGAATATGAAATTACTAACAACTATAACATCAAACGACAAAGTAATTACCTCAATACATGATTCTAATGTATTATAATGTTGATCATGACATGCTTTACCGATAAAATAAACACGGAATAACTAATCAATCATCCATAGCAAGTGCATGAATATGAAATTACTAACAACACATGTCCCTCCTCAATCTAAGAAGAAATAAACAAATGTATTAAACTAAAGGAAACTTAAACACAAACATGCACAATCATGAGAAGAAATAAACAACAATGTATTATCTATAATATGGGAAGAAACACACATGACACAAACCTTTGATGAATTGGCGTGCTTCCTCTTTCTTTGGAAGGTTTTTCTCTGATTTTCCCTTCATAAACGACCACCTAAAAACAAATAATTAAGCAAAAAGTTATAAATTCAACTAAGTTACAAAAGGTTACATCTGATTCAAGCATGATGATTCAAACAAGAAAATGGAGAGGAAGGAGAATTCGGCAAGTTCTACTGCATGGAAAGAAGTAACGCTTCCAAGTATTACCATACTTACTTGGAATGAAGATAATTCATCCTGCAACATGCCATATTTTCCACGCAACATTGCGAGGCTCTCTATCATTACGAGACTTTTCTTGTTCAAGATGTTCAAGGCTTGCTTGTATGAATCGCTATCTCGCTGAAGTTTGCTATTGTATTGTTGTAAACCGTGTTGTAATCTTGCGAATTTTTATATGAAGCATTAAGTGACTCAAATATGTAAAGCAATTTTGAAAATAACTTCATTTACCCTATAAGTCAAAGAAAAACAAAAACTGAACCTCTAATTTTAAACAAAACTTTGCAAACTAATTGTGTAGATCTACTTACCAACTTGTACACCACCCCTAGCTTGATCATCTCCTTAAAAATTCTCCAAAATCTCTCTACCTCTAATATATAAATATGTATGTTATACTTACATGCGCCTGCACTTGTCCATAAAACTTTCCGAGCGATCCGAATAAGCGCAAGTTCATATTTCCAAGTTCCAATTGCAAAATTTCACAAGCCATGTTGAGAGCACAGTTGCTAACTAGCAAGGCAACATAAGCAATGGTAGAAATAAAATTGTCGAAAAAGAACATACAGAACTAACATTATGCGTCCACTCAAAACATACCTAAATGCAATGTCTTCTACAAACATTCAGTAAGTACCTACAAGAAAATTGTTTAACAGCAAAAATGGGAAGGAAGAAAATTGAACAAATTGAAACAAAAACGAAAAACACAAAACCAAACACGAAAGATCGAAGCTTTCAAGACCAAACAAAACTCTACCAAAACCCCATTACCGAAAACAAAAAAACAAACCCTAGACACCACAAAACCCCAAGAAACTCACATGCAATCTTCGAGAAACCAAACAATAAAAGAAAATCTAAAATCGAAACCCTAGAAACCAAAAACAGAACTCACATCGAGAATCCCCAACAAGTCGTCGACCGAAATTGGGGGTCGCCGAGCGCGTCCGGCTTCGTTGAGCTCGAGCTTCGGTTCTGGTCCGTCATTTCTCCGAATCTCATGAGACCCTTCAAAACCCTATCGATCACGAACTCGATTTTAGACTCCACGCCTCATCAAAGAAACCCTAGAACGAACCCTAGAAACCAAGATGGAATCGGAGGGGACTAAATCTAGGGTTTGGTACGCGAAATCGATTCGACGAACAACATGGCTATTGGTGAGAGTGAGAGTAGAGAGGTGCGAGAGAGAGAGAGAGAGAGCGCGAGAGAGAGAGAGTGCGGTGACGGTGAGAAAGAGAGCAGAGAGAGCGCGACCGTGAGAGAGAGAGAGAGAGAGAGAGCGATGACGGTGAGAGAGAGCGGTGAGAGCGGTGAGGGAGAGAGGTTTGTTGAGAGAGAGAGAGCGGTGAGGGAGAGGTTTGTTGAGATAGAGGTTTTGAGAGGTTTTGAGAGACAGAGAGACAGAGAGAGGTTTTGAGAGACAGAGAGAGAGCTGAGTGATTTTAGGGAGAGACGATTTGTTGTGGGTATTTAGATCAAGCATGCACGAATCTCTAGACATAACGAACGGTTGAAAAAAAATAAAGTTTTGGTGGGAATGTTGGCGCCATTTTTTAGAGACGGAATTTAATTTCGTCTCTAATTCCGTCTCTAATTCCGTCTCTGATCCGTCTCAAATCCGTCTCTGAATATTTTCGTCTCAATTCCGTCGCTAACTTTTTAATTTAGAGACGGAACTTATTCCGTTTCTAATTCCGTTTCTGATTTAGAAACGGAACTTATTTCCGTTTCTAATTCCGTTTCTGATTTGCTATTTTTTTGTAGTGACTTTAATCGATCTAGTTTAATGGAACTTATTTTTTATCCTGTTGGGGTTTTTCTAAAGATTGTTCAGAAATTTCCATTATGTATGAACTGCAAAATCGAACACTACTCATGTGCTAAATCTTGAGAGCGATTGCCCAATGTTGTATAGTGAAGTTAATGAAGTATTTAGAGAATGGTTTCCCTATCAATCGATTATAGTGTGACTAGGGCGTTGGTGACCATAACAACTATAACATATCTAAGAAATCAATTTTAATATCGATCCTTAAAAATCAATGATAAAATATATGGAAACAATATAGGGAAAGAATATGGATTCTTAGACGTAGGTATGTCTTTATTTTTTATTAACCAATTACTTACTTTCTAGTTTAACAGGCTTTTAAATAAAACTCTTTCAAAAACTATCCAGATTTACTTTTATATTTCTCAAACTGGGTTTGACTTAATCCTTTGGATTTGACCCCATTCATAACTATACTACATTGTAGTAGAATTTAGTATACTATTACTGGTTATATTTTACACATACAAAACGTGATCAAATCTTGGCGGTGTTGCTTTGGACTTAGTTCCAAACTAAGTTTAACTTTCGTTTTATTTTTCTTTTTGTTTTGTTCTTCGATTTTACTAGTTTATGTACGATAGGATAACACGGTAGAAATTGGCTAGTTCATTGTTACTTTTCGATTCAGGAATCGATAGAATTTTGGAGGTTGGCTAGGGAAGCTCTAAACAAATATTTGAGTTTTACCCAATATACTATCGATGAGGACGATAGCCACACTAGTGGTGATCACCAGATTGGCATGGGGCGCATTAATGAATATCTAAAAATCTTATTGCTCAGCTTTTCCAATTCATAAAATTTCCAACTAACGGCGAAGCTTTCGTGCATAGATCCAAATTTATTCATATGTTGCCCTTCTTTCATTGAATAGAGGTGAACATGCAATGGCATTCTTAAAGGAGTTTTAGATAACTAGCCAGTCTATAAAACCTCATCAAACAGAAGAGAATGTTGTAAAGCTTAAAAAATAAGGTCAAACAATGGCTCTTTTACCTCTACCCTACCTACATTAACTCATGGCATGACATGATAGGTGAGTTCCTCATGGAATATTTCCTTGAAGATAAGATAGCCCAACTCATCTCTGAGATATGAAACATTATGATGAAGAACGGTAAGTCTTTTGGTGATTATTAGGACCGCTATAAGCACCAAATTGTTTATTGCCCACGGCATGCCCAATCCAATAGGACTATTGTTCAGTTCTTCTATGAAACCTCCTCGAGCAAAAGAGAATGTGATACCGCTAAAAGGATAAGGCCAAACAATGGCTCTTTTACCTCCGCCCTGGCTACATTGAATCATGGCATGACATGATGGATTAGTTCCTCACTGAATATTTCCCTAAGGATAAAGTAACCCAACTCATCTCTAAGACATGCAGCATTAAGATTAAGACCGGTGAGTGTTTTGGTGATTATTGGGTCCACTATAAACACTAAATTATTGATTGACCAAAGCATGGCCAATCCGGTAGGGCCATTGTTCCGTTCTTCTATCTCGGCATGCCCCCTGAAGCAATGTATGATTGATAGTGCTTGAGGTGGAGACATTGATGACAAAGCCCTCGGTTAAATGATGTAACTCTATGAGGAGATTGCTCAAAAGACCAAATTATATGGGGATATTGGTGTTGACGCGGGTTGAAGTCCATTTGTTGGAGATACTACAATCTCCACGGATAAGAAATTGATTTGTTGACTTCCCTAGTTGAATGTCTCCTGAATAATGGTCAAGTGAATGTTAAAGCTTGTGGGTTCTACTCAGCCACAAGCCATGCAACTGATGAATGTTGTACTTAATTTGACGACCATCAGCAAGTCAATGTCGTAGGTAACCAATTCCAAGGGAAAATTCGTGCACCCTTATGAAATACCTACAATCAAGCAATGGAGAGGAACAACCCTATCTTCAGTTATGGGCTGCAATACCAGAACTACTCATCTTTTGTGCCCAAAGGACAAACCATTGCATGAACTTATCACTAGAGGACATGTTTAAGACTTTAGCGGCTTAAAAGAGCCAATTTGCTAGAAACATCAACCAGTTTTAGGTGACCACTGAAAAAGCTCTAAAAGACTTAAATGTCGCATTCTGAAACCAAGAAGTTCATGTAGGCCAAAATGCATAACAACAGGGAAGATTTGATGAAATAGGGAAATTGCCTTCGAAACTTCACCCCTCTCTAAATATGGGTACTAACCCCCTAGGTGTGCAAGTAAATGCTATTGTTTGTGACGGTGCCGCCTCAGAGAATTAAGTCTACAAAACCATCGTCCTAAGAAAAACCAAATTAAATGTCCAACCCAAACCCCGGAAAAGTCCCAATGACATCTTGCTTAAATATGTCGATTCAGGGGTAGTAGGTATCCCTTGCAAAATAGGAGGAATCCATTTGTAAACATAATGCATAATTTAGGAGCATCAATTAATGGGATGTCCTCAAATCTTCTTAATTCAATAGGTATTGGTGAGCTAATTGAGATAAACATTCAAGTTCATGCCGTTGATGGTGAGTAAACCTCTTTAAAATGAGTAATCCAATATTTAATGGTACATGTAGGGTATTTGAAATTCCCAACAAACTTTCAAGTAATCGACATGACAGAGTCACACAATTCAAAGCCATTCTCGATTCCTTTTGGTAGGTTTTTTATGTGGACATGCATGCAGAGCCAACATTGACTTGACGAATGGTTCAGTGTAAGTTTAGGATAAAAGAAGAGTAGTCAATTTTAAAGTACCACATACCTTGAATTCTTTGATTGAAACTTTATTTGCTTGTTCCACTATCGTTCTGAACAAGATGTTTATGGATACATATGCATGGATCGAGGATGCTCTAAGATAGATAAAGCTAGATATAGTCCTGAAAGGAAACCTCTACAAAGGGGTGCGTATATCAGTACAAAGATTCCACATTTATTCTACATCTCATCGAACGAGGACCCAAATGCATATGAATGGATGATAGCAAGGAGAAAAGAACCATACCCCCTTAGACATTGCACTACTAGTTAAAATTTAGTAAAAACCTTAAGATGATTGTGCCACCGTGGAAGATTAGATACAAAAGGTTCCCTAGGGTGGAATGTGACACGAGAGCTTTAGTCAATGTAATGTCATCCAAAATCTTAAACCTATACGGATTATGTATCATAGTGGAATTGAGACCATTGTGATCGATCCCAAAAGGACGGTGGAGAAACCCATAGGGATGGCCAAGTGTTCATCAGGGACTGAATATTATAACTCATGCCACGTAGACAAGTCAGTATTTATAGAATTTCAGTAGTTTCTTTTAATATATTTCATAAGTAAAGTATCTAATATATGTATTTAATTATATTTATTGGTTGTTTTCAAGTGAAACAAAGTACGCAATTGTATCCGAGGTGAAAATCTTCTTCGAATAGAGTATTTACTTGCAGTGATCAGATGCCAAATTATTTTTCTCGAGTTACGCTTGGCACAAGTTATTAGTAGGTGACCGACATACCAGATAACATAGACGAGTGACACAGTTAAGTCATATGAAAGAAGTTACTGTTGTATTGCCTCAAGATGCGTGCTTGTAGGCTCCCATAGTTTTGGTGTAAGTCGTGCCTTCCTTTAGTCCAACGCCATGTGGCAAAGGCCAATTCGCCCAGCACATCACTTCAGCTTCCTCCACCAATCGGAGCACACCGCGTCACAATCACCACATCACAACAAAAAATTTCCCTCGTCTCATTAGCAATTAGATCATCCTCAAGATACGCACCATGCCGCCTCCTAAAAATTTGCACAGGTCGTGCAAATTCTTCCACCTACCTCCATGCGTGCCACGCATCAACTGCTCAACCTCTCTACCATGTTTTCCAGCAGCATAGCACGTCATTACTTGTTCATTCTGCCAATGAAAATGCGCTACATCAGCCGGTGACATGAAGCAAACAAATCAGCATGTGACACATGTCTGGAAGACCAAATTTGAATGCTTACCGCCCCACGATGCTCCTCAGTGCACGAGTTATGGACCAACCCATAAAATTAGTTTCATTTACTTCTCGGGATTAATTTTTAGTGGTTTTATATATTGAGAACGTAGGCTATTATTTGATATGACCGACTTTTATATTTGAAGATCAACTTTCATATTTTTTGAGACACTGTAGTCCGCCTAATTAAATCTTGCCTAGGTCGAAGGGGAAACAAGTCGAGATCATTTATTCATGGCATATAACTTGTGAGATCTATGATTTTTATTTAATTTTATTTAATTTCTTCAACTTCACTGTTGTTGATTTTAATAAATATAGTTTAGATCTAAGATGTGTATCTTGCCAGTTCATGCTTTTGGGTAGACAATCTATAGTTATTTTGAACGATTGTATCCTTGTAAATGTATTTTTAGACCAATAAAGTGATGAACACTCACATGTTTGTCGTAAAATCCTTTCATTTCTTTATTGTGCAACAATTTAATCTGGGTTAAATTGAAAGCGCACGCGATTCAGTTATTTAGGATTAATGTTCCTGCATATCCAAATTACCGCAGTTACTTTGTTAAACCCGATTGGAGAATGTTTAGGGTTATGCATTAATTAGGGAAGTAGTTAGTGGCGGATGTCCTAGCTATTGAGATTAGGTGAATGAGCAATTTGCTGGCGGATGTCGATTTTTTATAGCTAATCTAGAAGAACTTAAATTAATAACTTTTTGGGAAGGATTGAAGAGCATGATATGCCTTTGAATCTTGATCGTGACTTGTGGAACCGTAGACATAGGCGTTACTAAATATTCATTAATTGTTTTCAAAATTAGTTTCGTTACTTTATTTATTTAATTTGTTTTAGTTTAGGTAGTTAAAATAATTTATTTGAAAACCCTGATTTCTTTTTGTTGTTGTTAACCTTAGAAAGACTACTTATCTTTGTGAGATCGACCTTTTGCCACTATTCTACAAAATAGTTGGTTTAGGAATTTATTTTATTCTTTTTAATTATTTTTATTTATTTTCTTAATAAATTGGAGAACCCCTGGGTTTTGTTAGGTTTGGCTTTCGATTACATTTTTTTAGCATAATTTGAGCATCTTTTTGCAACTAACATGTTTTTAGGATTTTAGGTGTTTTGAGACTTGGTTGGGACACATTCAACTTAAGTCGCCGCATTAGTGGCGAGTCTTTGAGTTGATCCAAAACCCTAGACTTCCATCTTGTTGATTTCACCCATAGTTTAAAGATTTCAAGCTCGCAAGATTTGATATGAATCTTTTTAGTTAACTCATATTTTTACTAGTTCTTGCTCTTGTTATGATTGTTTTTTCATAGTTTCTTTAGACACATAGACATGAAAGATTTTGTGCATTCTCTAGTTTTTAGAGACTTTTTTATGCATGCATTTTGCATCATCCTCTTATTTATTTATCCATCTTCTTTTTCACCACTATCTTTTCTTATTTCATGAATTCCTTGACTTATTTTGAACCTTGAGGACAAGGTTCGGAATAAGTTTAAGGGTACTTTAGAATTTGTGCATTGAGTTGGGTGGATTCGTTTAATTTTTTTTTATGCGGTTATATGCGGTTGCCGGATGGTAATGGTGGTGTTTTATATCATTTATTCCATTTCTTTCATTTCTTGTCCATTCATACTTCTCTTTAACATCATTAGTAGTTGATACACCTTCATGCTTGTATTTAGTATAATTTTCAGTTTTTTATTGTTTAGAGTCACCCGAAACTTTGTTCATGCCTTTTGTTTTGGATGAGTACATTACAGTTGCCTTTTTGACTTGAAACTTCGGGAAAAGTAGGAGAAACACTCAATCGAGTCTATTGCCAAGCATTTTTATGATTTCATTATTAGGGACTTAGTTGATGGTTAAGCTTTGTGCGAGATATCGAAAATAAGAAAACGGTCAAAATTGTTTAAGTGGTAATATTTTAACCCATATTGGAGAATTTGCTTCATTATAGTGAAAGTGAAAAGGGCTAATAAGAGTTTTTTGCTAATATAGAAAGTCCCAAAAGTTTTCATAGGAAATGGAGCATTGGAACTTGTGGTGGGAACAAAATGAGAAAATCGGTCCATAGGAAATGGAGCGGGGACCGTATTTGTTGCAGAAAATAGTAAAGAAAGATAATAAAAAAACATTTGAATAAAGGCAAAAGTTATGAAAACTACTTAAATAAAAGTTTTATCTCGAGTGCTTTCACTAGATTAAGTAAGAATTTAAATTTGCGTGCTTTAATGTATAGACCAAAAAAATTCGTGAGTAGTTGAGGACCTTTGTTTTGACCGAATCTATGTCTTCTAAGTATGATCTTAATTGTATTTTGATTGTGAGTCTTGACATATCATAACTCTGAAATTTTCTGAGTTGCTTGTTGACTTGGTGATTGTGTAAACCAGAGGAACTCCAAGAATTTTGAGTCGGGTGTAGGATAAGTTGAGTCGGTGCATTACTATATTAGGAGTCTAGTTTAGTTTGTGATTTAATTTGTGATATCATTTACACCTTTGCTCAATGAGTGCAAAGTCTTAAGTTTGGGGGTATTTGATAAGTTGGTATTTATAAAATTTTAGTAGTTTATTGTAATGTATTTAATTATATTTATTGGTTGTTTTCAGGTGAAATAAAGTGCACAATTGAATCCATAGCAAAAAATGTATGGAATAGAATATTTACTTATAGTGATCGATGTCAAAAGATTTGCCTCGAGTTACGCATTGTATACGTTATTAGTAGGTAACCGGCAGGCCAAATAATGCAGGTGAGTATCACGATTAAGTCACGTGAAACAAGTTGTCGTTGGGGATTGCCTTGAGATCAGGCTCTCATACTTTCTGTGAAAGTCGTGCTTTCCTTTACTCCAGTGATATGTGGCATAAGCCAATTCGCCCAGCACATCACTTCAGGTTCCTCCACCAATTGAAGCACACGGAACCACCATCACCACATCACAGACAAACAATTTTCTTCGTATTAGCAGCATTCGTATATTCCTCATGATACGCAGCATGCTGGCTGTCTAAAATTTGCACAAGTTGTGCAAATTATTCCTCTCGCTTCCACACGAGCCACGCGTCAGTTGCTCTGCCTCTCCACCATGTCTTCTGGCATCACAACATGTCATCGCTTGATCTTTCCACTAATAAGAACGTGCCACAGCAGTCAGTGACATCAGGCGGGCAAATCAGCATGTGATACGTGTTTAGAAAATCGAATTTGAACGCCCAGCAGCGCCAGAATGCTCCTCAGTCACGAGATCAACCCACAAAATTAATTTTTCTCGCTTTTCGGGACCAACTATTAGTGATTTTATATATTCAAAACCTAGTGTATTATTTGATATGACCAACTTTTATATATGAAGATCGAGTTTTATATTTTTTTAGACGCTGCAGTTTGGCTAATTAAATCTTGCATAGGTCGTAAGGAAATGAAGTCGAGATCATTAATTCATGCCATATAACTTATGAGACTACGATTTTTATTAATATGAATTAATTTCTCTTATTTCATCATTGTTGATTTTTTTTAATATGGTTTAGATCTTGGATTTGTATTTGGCCAATGCATGCTTTTAGGTGGATAATTTATAGTTATTTGGACCGTTTGTATCTGTGTAATTGTACTTTTAGACTAACAAAGTGACGAACACTCATCAGTTTGTCAGAAAACCGTTTCGGTTCTTGAGTGTCCAACAATTGAATCTAGGTTAAATTAGAAGCGAATGTAATTTGGTTATTTATGATTCATGTTCCCACGGATCCAAATTACTGCGGAAAGTGTGTTTAAACCCGATTGGCGGATGTCTAAGGTTGTACATTAATTAGGTAAGTAGTTAGTAGCGGACGTCCAAGCTATCGAGATTAGGGCAATGAGAAATTTCGGGCGGATGTCGATTTTCTATAACAAATCTAGGAGAACATAAATTAATAACTTTTTTAGAAAGATTGAAGACCGTGTTATGCCTTTGAATCTTGATCGTGATTTGTGGAATCGTAGACCCTTGTGTTACTTAGGTATTCATTTATTGTTTTCAAAATTAGTTTCATTACTTTATTTATTTAGATTCTTTTAGTTTAGTTAGTTGAATTAACTTATTTAAAAACCCCCGATTTCTTTTTGTTGTTTTTAACGTTAGAAAGACTACAAATCTCTATGGGATCGTCCCTATTCCACTATTCTACAAAATAGTTTATTTAGGAACTTAACTTTATTGATGCGTTCGGCGTACGTCACACGTGTCACCATAGGACTCTGATGGAGACTTTTTCTAAAGTGGTTTACTTTGTCAACCCTCGAGAGGTGACACTAAGGAATAATATTTTGTGTATGATTTGTGTAGTATTTATTTTAACTAAAAAATATCGTATTTCAGTTAATTATTGGTTTGATTGCTTCGAAATACGAGTAAGGTTTGATTGTTGGTATGTGTATACATTATAGGTAACCCGATATGAGTATGCGATAAAATAGGACAAAAATAGTTGAAGGACTATATTGCTATTTGATGTACCTCGAGAGGGGTACTATAAAAGATTGAAATTAATGTAAATATTAAAGAAGTAATATTAAATTCAAAGGCCTAAGGTATGCTTGGTAAATATGTTAAAAAATAAGGTCACTTAACCTATGTGAATGTCTTGGTTGCATAGAAATACATAAAAGAACTAAAGGCAAAATTGTCATTTTTCACTATTTAAGACACTTATCATATTTAGAAATGAGATGGAGAGCTTTGATTTAGAGTTAATTAAGTTAGGTTAGCTAAATTAATTCATCGGTATAGAATTTCAAATAAATGTATAAAGGGGAAGAAGTCATTAGGGACTTAACTCAAATTCATCTTCCAAAAGCTCTAGAGAGGAAATTTGAAGAGATGTCACCATTAGTGAAGTTGGAGAAAGCTTGAAGACAACAAGTAGTTAACAATTCATATGGTCTCGAGGCATGTTCTACACTTTCTCCTTAATACCTTCTATTTTAATTCTTATCCAATCTTTTGATTCCTATTGATTTGTTTCTTTTTTTAATATGATCTTATTCATGCAAGCTAATTCTTCATACTCTAATTTCCTTAATCTTTCTCGCTTTTCCTTTAATCAATCAACAACAAACACATATATGTATATCGGTCAACTAAATTCATGTATGGCTTTTTTGAGTGTTTAAAGTTGATCAAAATTAATGGCTACAACTCATTGTTAGGTTGGCCCAAATGTATTTGAATGTTGACATGAATATGGCTAGGAAGAATGAAAATAATTATTATAATAATAATGTGTATTAATAAAAGAAATGGTGCATTGATGGCGGGCATCTTCATTAGCTAAGATTAAATTATTTGAGAATTGAAAATTTTAGTAAACCAATGAGTTAGCTAATAACTTAGGTATTAGTTAGAAATACTTAAATACCTAAGTGAGGAAAATAAAGGAAGCTAATTCTATTTATCTAATATGCGTATGTTGTGAAATAAAGACAACTAGGCCTAAAGATAAATTAATTAATTTACTTGTATAAATAAATGACTTTCAATAAGTTAATGGAATAATTACACTTGAATCATTTAAAAAAATTAGAGTGCTTGAATTTAATTGAAATAAAAAGCCAAAGTTGATTTTAAGACAAAAATGAGTATAAACACTAGTTTGATGTGCCTAAGTGAGTTAATAAAAGAATTTGCTATTATACCCAAGTAAAAGTGGGTTTTTTATGTGACCAAAGACTAATCTAGTGTTAAAATAATAATAATAATAATACCAATAATAATAATAAATGATAAGATTCCTAAAATAAATGCATAAAGATCAATTGATGAATTGAGGGGTTATATATATATATTTATTTTTCATACGTACATACATATATATGTATGTATGTATGTATGTATGTATGTATGTATGTATGTATGTGTGTGTATGTATGTATGTATGTATGTATGTATGTATGAGACAATAGGTATATTTGTATAACATTGCCTACACATATATATAATATAATAATAATAATTTAAAGTAAATCATACAATAGATTGAATTATACATAATAAAGGATTAGTAAGAGAAATGGACTCTAATACGATATAAACTAATCAAGATGATTACCAGGGGCTAAGCATACTACCTTAGTGTCGGGATTGATTTGGGGAGCGTGTTGGAGCCGCAATAGTTCGTGTATTAGCTTGATCCGAGGTATGTAAGACCAACTATGAAATGTTTTGTAATTTAATGAGGTTCATCATTCGCGATGGTCTAGGGACAACAAGCCCTACCGAAACCTAGGATCCGAGTCTTCTTAGCGTTCCCACGACTCTATGACCCGACCCTGTGGCACCTGGACTCGGTGGTTTTGGACTACTTGAGCACATCTCTATTGCTTGTTTTGGCATTTATTTATTGTTGTAGTTTCATTACTCGATCTTATTATCAATCATTCCTTATAGCTTTCTTTCTATTCGCATGAATTTTGCATTTCTTTAGTTATTTTGAAATACAATTTACATCTTACTAGATTTTACTTACTGGACTCCTCATCCTTATGTTTTACTGAATGCATATCTGCAGTCGAGCAAAGGTAAGGCGCCTGTACTAGGCGATCTACTTTAAGGACATTGGAGCAGCCCTCGCTTATACTCTTTTATAGGTTTTTGACTATTTGTATTATCAATATATGTTGTGTATTACACTTAGCATACTTTTTGGGGTTTGAGAGACATAAATGACTTATATTTCACTTTTGCATCCACTTTACACTTATCACTTGGTATATAGGTTTAATATATATGGGGTTGCACATAAAGCTTGTCCGACTCCTTTACTTTATTGTTAAGTTATTTTAATTATGAATTGCTTCCGCTAACTTGTAAAATTTGCAAAATATCAATGAATCAACTTAAAATCTCAAATTAAGTAATAATGATAGATTGGAAGGGTCACTAAGCTTGCATTGACCATGAAGACATATACTTAAATATCCACGTAGGCTTAGGCCGAGCTGGCCTAGTTTGTATGGAACTGGGGTCGTCACAGTCAGTATCAGAGCATCATGTTAGATAAGAGTTGGGTGTCAACTCCTAATTAACCCAAACCAACATTAGACACATTAATAATAAAGTTAAGTAACAGTTAGAACTTATAGCGAAACTCAATGATCCTAACTTAGAGTCTTAGTTGGGAAGTGAGAAAAGTTGGGGAATTTCAAGATTTGAATTATATGTGATATTTAATGTACTGTATTATATTGCTACTGGTAATTATAAATTAATTGAAAATTTTCCATTTTTGCATATCGCGATAGCTGATCAGCCCGAGGCCAACAGTATCGGTGATAGCTTAGATGTACTAGGGAATGTGCCTATTGTAAAAATCACTCCAACGTCTCCCATCACACCTAAAATGCCAATTAGTGTGGAGATTGTACGCGTACAGACTGAGACTATACTATTTCCACTTCCTCCTCATGCAAAAATATGTCACTTACTCCCACAAAGATAATTAATAGGGTGACAGCCGAGGCGAGATAGTTACAGGAGTTTTAAAGATATAGATTGACTGATTTCTATAGTGGCACAAATTGCAAGGCAGCATGGAATTTCATGAAAATCCTCGAGAAGATTCACAACATCTTGACTACCTTAAGTATGTGAGAGTGATGATATATTTTGCGTCATTGTTGGAAGAAGCTGATGCCTAGTGTAGTAATATGGTAGATACCGAGGGAGTGTCCAAAGATCGGGCAAAGTTCATTTTCATCTATAATTCAACTACATAATCGATTATTAAAGGTAGAGTGGCCACAAGCATAAACGTGAAGACTTTTGCTAGTGCCATCAGTATGGTTGGGAAAGTTGAGACTAGCATTGAGGAAGTACAAGTTCTATGTGAGTTTCTCGACATTTTTCTTGATGATTTACCTGGATTACCCCTAACAAGAGAGATCAACTTCATTATAGACTTGGTCTCGATTACTAAACCTTTATTGAATCCACTATAGCGCGTGGCTTCTAATGAGCTACAGGAGTGGAAGACACAATTAGATGAGTTATCGTATTTAGGATTCATTCGCTCGAGCATGTCACCTTGGGGCGCACCAGTATTGTTTGTCGAGAAAAATGATGGTAGTCTAAAACTTTGTATTGATTATAAGTAGCTCAACTAGGTTATAGTGCATAACATGTATCCTCTCCCACGCATTGATGACTCATTCGACCTGCTTAAAGGAGCACAGTGGTTCTTGAAAGTTAAGGTTGAGCTACAATCGGTTATGGATTAGGGTAGAGAATAGGGAGAAGACTGCCTTTAGCACCTGATATCGGTACTCCAAGTTCATCGTCAGGCTTTTTGGGCTGATGAATGCCCTAATGATGTTCATGGATCCCATGCATAAAGTATTAAGTGAATATTTGGATAGATTTACGATTGTATTCATTAAAGATATTCTCATTTACTCCCGCACTTGTAAGGATCACGAGGGAAACTTTACGACGATTTTGCAGACTTTAACGGAGCATAAGTTGTACGCCAAATTCAATAAGTTGAAGTTTTTGCTTACTGAGGTTAGGTTCTGAAGGCATATCGTAAGAGCTAGTAGAGTGTTAGTGGAGCCCATTAAGGTTAGTGTAGTGACTGATTTGCTTACACCAACAATAATGATAGACTTATACTTTTAGGGACTAGCAAGATATTATCAATGTTTTGTGCATGATTTCTCAAGGATTATTGCGTTGATGAGACTATAAACAATGAAGGAAATTAGTTTCAAGTGGAATGATAGTTGTGAGCAGGCATTCACGAGTTTAAAGGAACAATTGACTACAAAGCCTGTATTAATGCTACCAAAGATATGGAAGGGCTTTGATGCAAACACCAATGCTTCTAACGTCAGTTTGGGTTGTGTTTTTATGTAGGATGGTAGATGGATAGCATATGCATCCCAACAGCTCAAGATTCATGAGAAGAACTACTAGGCACATGACTTAGAGCTAGCAGCTGTAGTATTTTCACTGAAAATCTGATGTCATCACTTGTATGGTTAGAGGTTCACTCTCTATAAAGGTCACAAGAGTATGAAATACCTCATCACTTGAAATGAACTATACATGATAATGAGGAGATGGTTGGAGTTCATAAAGAATTATGATTTTTCATTGGAATACCACCCAAGGAACGCCAATGTAGGGGCAAATGCTATGACATAAAGTTATTTGTTACTTGAGGCGGCTGACACACTTTTTTTAGAAGAGATTTCGATAGCTATTAAGCCAATGATTTGTAGTTACATGAGGACTCAAATAGTGTCAATTGATCGTGTACTTTATTGGCAGAAGGCTAACCCAATCAGAGGTTCAATGAGATGACTCAATGTTTAGATCACCGAGAATGGGGTCATTTGATAGACTCATGCTTGTGATTCAAAGAACGCTTGGGGATTCCATTAGTGGTTGAGATTTGAGATGACATACTTTGAGAAACTCACCACTTACATTTTATGGATCATTCAAGTCGGACTGTAATATATGCAGACATGCGACGTCTCTTTTGGTGGCCCGGGTTGAAAATCAATATTTCTAATTACATTAGAGCATGCGAGATATGCCAGCGAGTTAAGGCTGAGCATCAAGGCTTGATGGACTACTATAGCCACTTCCTATTCCTTGGTGGAAGTGGGAACATATAGTAATGGACTTCATCAATAGATTACCTTGGTTTCAACGCAGACACAACAATATATGGATGATGATGAACATGTTGACTAAGTCCATGCACTTCCTATTGATCTCTACTACACCTCAAGTGGATAGGCCGGGCAGTTTGGATGAGTGAGAGATAGTTCGAATACATGACCTCTCGATGTCAATCATGTTAGACAAGGAGCCATAATTTATGTAATAGATTTGGCAGTGCATGTAGGCATAGTTTAGCAAGCTGTTAGATATGAGCATAACCTACCAACCATAGGTTGATGGATAGTTAGAGTGACTGATCTAGCTGCTTGAGGACATGTTGAGATATATACACTAGAGTATGGTGGTTCATGGGAGGATTAAATTTATCTTTGTAAGTTTACTTACAATAATAATTATCAAGCTAGTGCTGGAATGACACCATTTGAGGCATTATACGGTAGGCCATGCAAATCTCCATCATGTTAGATAAAGAACGAGGATGTGGCAACTATTAAGCCAGAGATTGTAGTGGATCACACATGACAAATCAGACTACGTCTGAAGGGTATACAGGAGAGACAAAAGAAATACTACGACAAGTACCACAATAAGTTAGAGTATGAAGAGGCATCTTATGTATATTTGAATAGGGTCACAAGAGATTAAGAATCAAAGGAAAGCTCATGCTTAAGTTCATCGGTCCATACAAGATTAAGATGATGGTTGGCAAGGTTGCATATAAGTTGGAGTTATCGTCATAGTAAGTCATGATTCATCTAGTGTTTCATACCTTAATGCTTAGATCAGATAGGTCGAGAGGAGGTAGGCAACCGATGGTGGTGGATATGAGCCATATACACATTGGAGAGGACATCACCAATAAGGAGAAGCCGATTTAGAACTGGACCATATGGTGAAGGTAATGGGAAATAGGAAAATCCCCTTAGTGCTTGTTAAATGGTAGCATCATGGGGATGAGGAACTGACTGGGAGTTGGAGTCCTATATGTGTGAGCACTCCTTTAACCTATTTTGATTCAAGTAAGTTCTACTTATAATTATTTTAATTTCGAGGACGAAATTCTTTTTAGTCCAGAAGACTGTAACAACCCGAATATTCTAACTCGTGCCAAGTGTCACTGTAGGACTCTGATAGGAACTTTATCTAATGTGGCATACTTAGTCAACCCTCGAAAGTCGACACTGAGGTATATTATTTACGTATGATGAGTGTAGTAATTATTTTATGGTAAAAATATCGAATTTTAGTTAATTACTAGTCTGATTGCATCGAAATACGAGTAAAATTCGATGTTTGGTATGCATGTATATTATGGGTACCCGAGTATGAATAGGCGATAAGATAGGATAAAAATAGTTGTAGGGTTATAATGCTATTTGATTAAAAGAATAACCTAAGTTGAAGTTATTATTTAAATTACCACATTATAATACCATTACAATGCACATCCAAGTAATTTATTATTGTAGTGTAGAAATGAAATAAAACATATGGTGTACCTCGCGAGATGTACTATGGAAGATTGAAATTAATGTAAATATTAAGTAACCACTACTAAATTCAATGGTCTGTGATATGCTTCGTAAATGTGTAGAAAAATAAGGTCACTTAACCTATGTAAAAGTCTTGGTTGCATGGAAAATAAATGGATGAACTAAGGGCAAAATTGTCCTTTTACACTTTGTAGGACACTTGAAATATATAGAAATGAGATGGAGAGCTTCGATTTAGACTTAATTAAGTAGGGTTAGCATAACAAATCTATCACTAATGAATTTCAAATAAATGTATAAATGGGTAGAATTCATTAGGGACTTAATTAAAATTCATTTCTACTTTAGAGAGGAAATTGGAAAGGATCCCACAATTAATGGAGTAGGAGAATGCTTGAAGACAACAAGTACTTAACAATTCATATGGTCTCAAGGCATGCTATATACCTCTCCTTAATACGTTCTCTAATTTGAGTTCTTATCCATGCTTTTGATTCATATTGATTTGTTTCTTCTTTTTCTTAAGATGATCTTATTCACGCAAGCTAGTTCTTCTTCACACTCTAATTTCCCTAATCTTGCTTGCATTACCTTGAATCAATCAACAACACACATAGGTATACTGATCCACTAAATTCATGCATGGCTTCCCTTAATGTTCAAGGTTGACCTAAATTAATGGCTAAAACTTATTTTTGGGTTAGCCTAAATATATTGGAACCTTGAAATGAATATGGCTATGAAGAATGAAAATAATAATTATAATAATAATGTCCATTAATAAAAGAAATAGTGCATAGATGGAGGGTATATTTGATAGCTAAGATTAAATTATTTGAGAATTGAAGATTTGAATACACCATTGAGTGAGCTAATAACTTAGGTATTAATTAGAAATGCTTAAGTAACTAAGTCAAATAAATAAAGTAAGCTAATTCTATTTAATGACTTTTAATAAGTTAATGGAATAATTACACTTGAATCATTTAAATAAATCAAAGTGCTAGAATTTAAATGAAATAAAAAGCCTAAGTTGATTTTAAGAAAAAAATGAGTATATACGCTAGTTTGGCGGGCCTAAGTAAGCTAATCAAAGGATTTGCAATTATAGCTAAGTAAAAGTGGATTTTTATATAGCCAAAGATTAATCTAATGTTAAAATATTATTATTATTGTTATTATTATTATTATTATTAAGATTCTTAAAATAAGAGTGCAGATATCCATTGATGGATTAAGTTTATAGTTATATATCATACATAAATATATAATATATATATATATATATGTATGTATGTATGTATGTATGTATGTATGTATGTATGTATGTATAAGACATTAGGTGTATTTGTATAACCTTGCCTACACCTAAATATAAAGTAATAATAATAATGTAAAGCAAATCATTCTATTGAATGAATTATATTTAATAGAGGATTAGTAAGACAAATAGACTCTAACACGATATAAACTTATCAAAATGATTCCCAAGGACTTAGCATACTAGATTGAGTGTCGAGATTGGTTTGCAGACCTCGATAGTGCATGTATTAGCTTGATCCGAGGTATGTAAAATTAGTTAGGAAATTTATAGTAATTCAATGAGCTACATATTTTATTACTATTGCACTATCTTACCTTTCTTGGAATTCCCACCTCACTATGAGTGTCTGAGGGGCAAGTGAGTTATGAAGGTGTCTTTGATGGAGAGGTTACCTGTTAGCTAGCAGAGCCATGACCGCGATTCACTGGATTGTTTGTTCGGGATGAGAAGTGTTTTATCTGGGGCACCGTTGATATCTCTAACTCATGAAAGTCTAGGTATAGTAGGCATTGCCGCTTCCAAATACCTGAGTTGGCGTAAGTTTTATCTCATAGAAGAATGTTGAGAAAAATAATTTTCAATTAAACAAAACTTTGAAGTTTCACCTTAAGATTTGGACACTATGTGGCAACCTAAAATCCCAAGACAATATGGGCCTCGCCATGCTGCCAGACAAGTCACCAGGTTATGCCACGTCATCTGCCTACCTGTCCATGACGGCCCGCGACAAGTGCTCAACCTTTTCATTTAGCTTAACTATTTCAATTATCATGCATTTTATGAAAACATGTCCTAAATTTCATTTAGTTAACCTATCCATTCATCTCACTTAACTTATATGGTAAGTTATTTAGTTGTTCCTTGGTATTTTCAAGTAATTGTGCGAGTTATCAATAATAGCGGAAGTCTTTCATTCTCGTTAAAGCAAATGATAAATATCAGAAATTTATTTCATTAACAAACCATAAGCAGTGGAAAACCAATCAAAAGGATACCATGTATATATAAGGCAAAAAAATGTACAATATGGTCAATATACATGTATCAGTGTATTAAGTCTCCCAAAATATACCCAAAAGTAGTAACATAATGTATACAAACACCAACGAGATGGGCTAGTGGAGGCTCTCGATGAATCAGATGAAGTCGCCCAATATGGCCTTCCCCAAGCTCGTCGTAGGATCAGTTGTCAGCCATCCATGCAAAATAGATGACGAGTCCAATGAGTAAATCCCCAGAAGAAACACAAGTTGCATTTAATAAGAATGTAAATAAAGCGTCTATAAATCATGCTAGTCAATAAGAAATACACTGAAAAAGGATAATAAGCATGAAGATAAGTCACTTGGAAAGCAATAAATGTTGGACGCGATCATGATATATATCTGCCGAACTCTGGGACCAATAACACTAGACCAAGGAGACTTTGGTAACAAGGTAACTCCCCACTACAGCTCCAAGGATAATGAGGAACTTTGTTGGTTGGGAGTTTACAATTCCCGATCAACTGCCCCAAAGAAGATGAATCTATGTTAGAGTTAACTACTCATGACACCATATCTTAAATCATTAACTTGCGGAGAAATTCTCACGCATAGCCTAAGGTATGACCGAAACCGTAACAAGAATCGGATCGCTAATCACGAATGAGCTGGTGAGGGGACATACTGGTCCGTCGACCATATACAGACATACGCGGGAGTAGATTAGTCAAGCAACCCAAACGTGCATAATACAAAGTATAATGAAATAAAGCGGTAAATAAATGCTACGTGTTTTTGAAGTGGGGTTTACTTACCGAAGCATTAGTTAAAATATCTCTATAATGTCTCACTCACGGCTCGAGATGTGCGCTCAATACCCGATTATAGTCTCCTTAGTCCCTAGTGTCCAATTATACAACTTTTGTTATTTTAGAGTCATATTAAGTGAATTTATAATGCGTGACAAAAATTTTGAGATTTCGTACTCAAAAAGTTTAATTTCGACATACTTTTCGAGTTATACCGGGGTGTCGATGCCGCAAAAAGCACTAAAAACTACTTTTCTATATTTTCCCATTTTATTATATTTTTAATTTGAGGTGGGTTGGTCCTGAACCGGGCCCGGCTCGGTTGGACCTGTTCGGCCAAACCAACCAGGCCACACAGGTTCGAGCCAAGCACGGCCCGACCCAGGCCTGGCAAGCAGGTCCAACCTGCTAGGGAAGCCAATCCCAATTGACTACCCCCTTCTTTTTCAAATCGTCTCTACAGAGACGATTTTTTCTTTTTTTTGTTTTCTTTCTCATTTTTCTCTCCTTCAATAACAATTCAACCACAATAATTTCAATAAATTCATCAAATCATCACCACCAACAACATGCAATCCATCAAATTCATCAAGAACACTAAAATACCCAGATATTAGTTCAAAAGCCAAGATTTTCCAAGCTTCTTATATCATATTAAGTCTATTAACCTTGGAAATCACAAAGAGATTTCACAAAATTTCGTTTGGCAAAACCCCTCATTTTTTGTTGTATGTCAATACACCATTAGAATAAAAGTAATGAAAATAGCAAAGAGTTTGAGTTACCTAAGCTTGAAACCTTGAATGTTTGACAAATTTGGCTCTTAATCCCCCTTGTTGAGCTCCCTATACTTTGAACTCCTAGTAAACAAATAGGGGTTTATACTCTTGAAGGTCAAAAATTTTCCAGCTTGCATGTTGGGCAAATGCACTAAGTCTTGTATTCATACTAGTTGGCATATAATCTTAGCCCTTGGTCAAGTCACACACACTTGTCTCGACGTCAATCTATTGTCATAGTTATGTCCATCAAAGCCTTTATGTCTACTTGGTGCCACTTTTAAGTTACACTATTTTAGATTTCGCTTTCTTAATGACTTGACCAATACTTCCCCACCATAGGCACATTAATCAAATTAACTAGCTTAGTCTTATGGTTGATTAATAATTTTCACACCGTAATTAGACTGAGCATTATTTACTTGGGTACCCGACACTATTTCGCAACTCGAGGCGCACCGACTCCATACTCGACCTATTATGATTTATTCATCTTAGTTCAAGACAATTAATACTTAGTTTAGGATTTTATTGGATATTTTAAATTTATGTGTTTATGCTATTACATAACAGTACGCACATCGTACGCATCTCGAGATGCTATTCGCCACACTCGTAACTAAAGTAAAACGAAATAATTAACGGTACACATGGTGTAATATTATAATTCATAGTAAAACAACCATAATAAACAACCTTCACACAAAAATAACATTATAAATTGTACCTCGGTTGGCATGTCCTAGATTAATCTGCGACGTCCACGTAGGTCTGAGCTGGGTCCTAGTTTGAAATCAGATATTTAAATAATCTTCAAATTAGACGGGCCGTCATAATCTTCCCAACAAAAAGGGATTTTGTTCTGAAATCTAAGCTTTATGTCAAAGACTAACCATGGAAAAGTTGGGGGTATTTCTCATGCATAGTAGACTCTCTTTACCAAGTGAGGTCCTCCTATCTATGATACTGCCAAAAAGTACTATTTTTTTAGTGCTTCTTCAGACGGTCCTTCATCTTATTGCTTAGCTCTCCATTGTTTCTTCCCCATCGGATTATTCTTTAACGCATTGATCTATTGTTGCTCAAAACCTTTGAGTTCATTTTGCCTCACTTCGTTCCTTTCTCATGGATCAATTCATACTTCCTCCTAACTAAAGTGTTGACACTTTCTTGCTTTTGCATTACTTGTTCTTAAATATGTCCATTCATTGTCGTAGTGCTCATCATGTGGATATCACTGACATTCCCTTTGTGATTAGTAATTGTGTTACTCGCAAATTATCCTTCCATCCTCAAATTAGAAGCAATGGCTAGCTGACCAACCTTTCTCTCCAAGTTATTAATGGATTGTGATCTCTCATCATCTATCCTCTTCATAGGTTACTTCACATTTTCCATCTCTTTATAATGGTTCTCATGGTGTTCTCTATTGCTCATATTAATGGTGCAAAAGAATTCCTCTATTGCCTTCAATGAAGTCATCTATTTGTTTTGTCCTAGCTTCCCTTATTGGATTTGTTGATCGAAATCCGGAGGTAACTTTTGTGCAATATAAAGATTTCCTCATGAGAATTTAATGTTGTTGTATCATTGGGTAAATCATTAAGGAGCCAATTGTTTCGGCCTGAAGTTGTTTCCATATCTTTGGCTGTTCATGAAATTTATTTCATCAACCTCCATTCCTTACTACATGTCCATTGGATTAACCATTATTTCTTGGTGATTAACGGGTTAATGTATACCTTGCACTTGTGAGTTTCGTTTTCCTATAGTACGATTTGTCATTTCATTGCTCATATTTTATAGATGTGGCATGTGTTGGGTTTCAGAGATCATGCGCAGCTGAAGCTTTCGTAACCTTTTTGAACATTCATGAACCTAGATCTTATTGATTCTATTAAACTAATCTATCAAGAGAGAAAAACCAAACCAAAACCAGAATAACTACATTTCTATTTTGTTTGGTATTGATCGATTTATTCATGGCGATGCCAGAGAGGAACGTTCTATATCAAAAATCCACACACGAACTGACGATCACGAGTCGGAGTGCCAGCCCCTAAAATCCTAGGGAGAAAACTCTTATAAAAATTCTCACAAAAATTGTCTTGGAAAACTTCTCTCGGGAAATCTCTACCACAATTGTGACCTCAATGGCTTATTTAAAGTACACTAGGTCAAGTTGTAAAAGAAGTCCATATCCTAGTTACACTCCAAATAGAGTCTTAGATAAAGTCCATAACGAAAAAGGATAAAGTCTTGAATAATCTACAATTACTAATCCCATAATAGTTGTAGTTTATCTAAAACTCAAATAAGAATTAAATTCATACTTTAATTCCAATTAGAGTCCTCTACAAAATATGATTTAATAATATATAAAATTTCTAGTCATACTAGAAATGTAAGAGAGTTTTGAGTCATATTCAAACCAGGACGATTAATGAGAATCTTTAAGATGAATTTTATCAAATAAAATGCATCAACGTAGATAATATTAAATCACGTAAATTCAATCTTTATATGTGACCCAATAGTGGCGGTGTACTAAAATCATTTTGGTATACAAGTCATAAGTGATCTCTAGCAAGGTATTACGACTACCCAAGTAGCATGAAGATCAATAAATAGATATAACCTAATAGACAGTGTATTTCACATCCCTTTGTCATGCGATATCTTTTTGATTGAACATAAGACATGAAATGTCTCCCTTATAGTTCAATCTACTAGTCTCGATCTCCGAGTAGACTAAAATTGTCAAGTAACATTGATCCAATCAATTCACTAGACATGACCATTTATCAATCTAACATAACTATGGGCTCAATAGATATATCTCTCTAAAAGAAAGGGACAAATTCCATCTTGATCAGACAACATCAACACATTAGTCGAACAATAACCAATCAGAATCCTTATAATCATCCGGTTAAAGAGAAAGCTTGATTGTGTTAAATCATTGTGCTTCTAATTTTTTAGTCTTCGGTGATCTCAAGTCAAATGAGTAAATGTTATAACTCTCATGAGAATCATTTAAGACATTGACCATATAGTGTTCTCATAGTGGGTCGGTCCAGCATCTATTCTCGACACGTTCCTATGATCTTGATCCGTATCCGTATACGCATAATCATCACATGATTATCAATCAAGACTCATACTAATCTTAATTTATTATTGCTCCAACATTAATAACTGACTAGGGACATTTTAATAACATAATAATTATCCATGGATACAATTATAAAAGAAACATGCATCTACTTATAATAGTTAAACAACATTCATAGAATTGACCTAAGGCACCAACATCTGCCACTTGCACTAGGTCCAATCCTACATGTATCCAATACTACTTGATTTTAATGTGTTCTTAATGGAAGAAGTTTGATTATGTATCTGCTACATCGTTTGTTATTGATGTTCTGCAAATCCTTATGTTCTTTCACTTATTAAACAAAAACGATCGAGTAATTGTTTCGATCTACAGTGTTATTTGGTTTCCATAATCTAAGTTTATCTTTTAGCTTTAAAATAAAAGCCAAAGTTGTTTCCAACATTTGGAATCACACTTCATTCAATCATGAACCTTATGATCTAAGATTTTCTTTAGTTCCATCAAAAGCAGCAAAAAACTCATTTTATTCTATAGAACTTTGTTAGACTTGGTTTAGAACATTTTCAACTCATTCCTACGAAGTTAACAAATATCCATATTACGATCATTAATATTTTATATTAGTTTAAAAGTTTGCATCTAGTAACCATTTACAACATTGATATCTTTCAAACCACTACAAATCTAATAACATATCTCAAGTGCTTCTGAAGTACTTATTATCAATAAATATCTTACGACCTACACTAGAATCTATGAGATATATGTATGTTTTGCTAAAAGCATATGACATATCGAGTTGAATGGGAAGTATAACATATGTGATGATTCTCATAGCTAATGCACAAGAAATCATATTCACATTTTCCCGCTTATCATTTGTCTTAGGACTTTGAGTCTTGTATAGACTTATGTTATAAGACGTAAGTAGGAATTCTTTTAAGAATCTTATAAATTGAAATATTTTTCAATTATTTGTCTGTATGAGCATTATAATTTCAAGCAATTAGCTTCTTAGATCTATCTCTATAGATCTATATCAGAATGATGTAGGCCTAATTGTCTAAGAATCTCATTGAGAGACTTTACTCGACCAACACTTGACATTCTACAAGGTTAGGACGTTGTTTCCAATGAATAATACATCATCAACATACATATTCAGAAAGTTAATTGCGCTCCCACTAAACTTTGTGTATACACAAGATATTTCTTCGATTCAATGAATTTAATTCATTAATTATTTCATCAAAACAAAGAATCCAACTATGATAAGTTTACTATAATCCACAATTGGATCCTTTAAGCATGCACACCTTTCTTAAATTCTCAAGATAATAAAAAAACCCTGAAGTTGTGTGTGACGGCCCCAAATTCCAAGGCAAATCGGGTACCGCCACATCGCCAGACACGTCACCAAGCATGTCACATCACCGCACACTTATTTTGACTGTCCGCGATTGCACGTAACTTATTCGTCTTTAACTTAGTAATTATGGATATTTTATGAATTATTAAGTTATTCATGATTTAGTAATTTAATATAAATCATACATTGATGCGGAAGTCTTAAGGCGTGCATATACCGTAAAAGTGAAAAGTTTACATTTTTATGAACAACCCTACAGTGTGGAAACCCGACATTAGATACCATGTATATCAAAAGTGACAAAAGTACAAAAAGTGAGCATATACATGTATCGGGTATACAAGTCCTCCCAAAATATTATAAAGTAGTTAATAGATACATACGACTACCTACGCAAAAAGTGGCGGCCTCTTCCTACTTAGACGTAGTCACCTAAGACTCCCTTGCCTCGGCTCGTCGTAGGATCTGCGATTTGTCACCGAAAAATAATGGCAAATCCCAGGTGAGTAAATCCCAGAGAACGTTAGCTAATATTCACGAATTCCAATGAAACGGCTACAATTCATGCAATTTAAATAAAGGACAAGAATAAAGAAATTCGCATGAAAATAAGTCGTTGAGAAGTCAAATTTGGACACGAGTGTAGCGTGACAGAAAACCCTGGTCGACATCCGGGAATCTTCGTAGGTAAACCGAGAAGAACCATTGATGACAACCTCGCCAAACATCTCACGGTCGAATGAGAGGAACCATTGAACGGTAGACCCCGTCCAAAACATCTCTCGAGAGGAACCATTGACGTAGACTTATGACTTCGTCAAAACATCTCTCAACCTACGGGTTTCGCGAGAATAGTCACCGCGTAGCCCTATCATGGCCAATTACTCGAACAACGCGGGGTAGCTAGCCCCGAGGTGTGAGTCCGTGCCATGCCGACCCCGTCGACAAACACACATACACACGTGGGAGTGGATGAACAATAATTGAACAACAATAAATAGCGCAATGGAATAATTGAGATGCGAAATAAAGTAAATGCCATAAAAGAATTTTAACTAATTTTCTCGTGGGATTACTTACCTTAAACGAATGGCAAAACGCCTTCAAATGCCCCGCACTCGCCTCGAGATACGTACCCAATACCCGACTATGGTCTCCTAAATTTCTGGTGCCAATTAAAACATTTTTAATTTTTTCCCGATTTTTCTGGGGTTTTCCCATAATTTTCCACCTATTTTTCTTATTTTTATGTAATTTATTTAATTTAAAACTGTTTTTAAAATAAAAATTAATATTATATTATTTTAATATAGGGGTGGGCCCTTGGACCGGGTTTGACCCCGTCCAATCGGGTCGGCCCGACCAGGTACGGGCCCACTCGGGTCGGGTCCGGTTGGGCCCGAACCGACCCAACCGGTCCAGGGGGTGCACGCACGCTGTGTGCGTGCACCCCTTCGTGTGCGTGCACCCCTCCCCCACCCCATCTTCTTCTTCCTCCAGAGACTAACGTCTTTGCTTCTCTTTTTTTTGTTAATACAACAACAACAACAATTCCAACAACAACAACAACAACAACAACAACACAACCCCATCTCTATACTCCTCAAAATTCAACGACAACAACATTAACCACTCACTTGATTAATGGGGGGTCCGTTGCTCGCTCCGCCGCTGCCCCGCCGAGCTCGCTGCCGCTACCCTGCCGAGCTCGCAGCCGCTGGCCCGTCTCACTCCTCGCCGGAGCTTCCACTTCTGGTCGTCACTCTCCATCTCTCCTCTCTCTCTCTCTTTTACCAACGCCCTCTCTCTCTCTCTCTTTTCTCTCCCTTCCATTTTCCTTTTTCCCGATTTTAAATGAAATTTTTTTTTATTTTTTATTTGGTGAGAAATGACAAAAAGGAAATGATGAGGGATGGTTGATGTGATATTTGATGTGATGTGTGATGTGATGTGACAACTCAATCCCCTACTACCCGTACACCCGCATTACGCGGACACCGCGACGTCGCACACTCTCGTCACTACGCGCGCACAACGCGACCAATAAAATATTAAACGATGCGATGCTAATTATTTAATATTAGTAACTTAAATAAACACTCACACACAAAAATAACAAGTTTTAACCTCGTTAGGCGTGCCCTGAGCTTTTCTGCGATGTCCACGTGGGTCTGAGCTTAAGGTCTTAATCTGTAATTTGTAAGTTAATTGGGATTAATTAGAGTGGGCCGTTACAATCTTCCCAACTAAAGGAATTTCGTCCCGAAATTCAAATTTAATGAAATCTTTACCTTGAAACAAGTGGGGGTATCACTCTCGCAAGGTAGACTCTCTCTCCCAAGTGAGGCCCTCGTTCTTATGATACTGCCATCGAACGAGTACGAGTGGTATTTCTTTCCTTCTAAGGGTCTGTACCTTGCGATCCACTATCTCAATGGGGTGTTCCTCGTACCTCACGTCTGGTCGAACCTCAATTTTTGTCATATCAATCATTGGTCTCGGTCCCGATCTAGCCAACCGTAACATCGAAATATGAAAAACATTATGAACTCCTGCCAATCGACTTGGCAATTTCAACTGGTAAACGACTTTCCCAACTCGTTTCTCAATTTGAAACGGCCCAATAAATCTTGGTGCTAATTTCCCCTTGATCCCAAATCTCTGATGACCTTTCAACGGAGAAACTTTCAAGTAGACCCAATCGTCTACCTCGTAGCTCAGCCCATCGCGGTACCTATCCGCATACTTCTTCTGTCTGTGTTGGGCAGCCAATAACCGTTGACGAATCAGTCTCACCTTCTCTGTATGGTCCACAACAATCTCAGGCCCCACAACGGCTGTATCCTCTGGACTCTGCCCAACAAGCCGGTGATCTAAACGGTTTACCGTACAAGGCTTCAAATGGCTGCATCCCAATACTGGCCTGATAGCTATTGTTGTAAGCAAATTCACAGAGTGGCAAGTACTCCTCCCAAGACCTACCAAACTACAACACACATGCTCTGAGCATATCCTTGAGTATTTGTATTAATCTCTCTGATTGCCCGTCTGTCTGAGGATGGAATGCAGTGCTAAATAGTAATTTAGTACCAAATTGTTCCTGCATAGCTTGCCACAATGATGATGTAAGACGACGTCTCTGTCTGAAACAATTGAAATTGGTAGTCCATGTAGTCGTACAATCTCTTTTTCGAATAATATGCTCAACTGTGTGAAATTATATTTCATAGAAATTGGTAGGATATGAGCTGATTTCGTCAACCTGTCCACAATTACCCATATCTCATCGTATTTCCGCGAAGTCTGCGGTAATCCACAAACGAAATCCATCGTAATGTGTTCACATTTCCACTGAGGGATGGGCAGTGGCTGCAATAACTCTCCAGGCCTCCTGTGCTCAACCTTAACCTGCTGGCACACCTCACAACCCCTTACGTAGGCGCCAACGTCCGCCTTCATCCCTGGTCACCAAAATAATCTTCGCATATCGTGATACATTTTGGTCCTGCCAAGATGCACTGTATACCGGGACCTGTGAGCCTCATGAAGTATCCCATCGCGTATCTCTGCCACTGCTGGAATCCATAACTTCCCTCGGTGCCTCAAACACTGATCCACAGACTCGCTCCAATCCGGGTGATCGGGATTACGTGCCATCTCACTGAATCTCGAGTACATCTCGTCAGTCCTCTGACACTCCAACAATCGCGGAATAGAATTAGACGGTACACCAATCTGTCCACGTATCTGTGCATCCGCTATAGCAGGAACCTCTGTCAAACTCAGTTTTGCCGCAGCCTGAAGTAAACCATAATCGTGCATCATATGGCAGACGACTGTCTCAGAATCTGGTCCTCTCCTGCTCAATGCATTTGCTACGACATTTGCCTTCCCAGGCTGATATTCGATGGAGAAGTCGTAGTCCTTCAGCAATTCTAGCCAACGTCGCTGTCTCATGTTCAGATCTTTCTGAGTGAATAAGTATGTCAAACTACTTTGATCTGTATATAATGTGAATCTCTCACCGTAAAGGTAATGTCTCCATACCTTCAGTGCAAATACGACTGCTGCAAGCTCCAAGTCATGCACTGGATAATTCCTCTCATGGGTCTCAGAATCGTCGGGGATAGATAGGCGATTATGTTGTCTCCCTGCTTCGGTACACAACCTAGCCCTGTGCCGCAAGCATCAGTATGAACTGTCAATCCCTTACCCGGCTCTTACAACACTAGTACTGGTGCAATAGTCAATCTCATATTCAACAGTGTAAATGCATCCTTGCACTCCTTTGACCAATTGAAAGGTACATCCTTCTTTGTCAATTTAGTCATTGGTGCGGCGATCTTCGAGAAGTCCTTCGCAAATTGCCGATAGTATCCTGGTAACCTTAGGAAGCTCCTGATATCTGTCACTGTCTCAGGTTTCGGCCAATCTATGATAGCATGAATTTTTTTCGGGTCCACCGATATACCTTTGTCACTGATCACATGTCCCAGGAATTTGACTTATGACAGCCAAAACTCGCACTTACTGAATTTAGCATAAAGCTTGTGCTATCTCAGCGTCATCAATATCTGTCTGAGATGTTGTCCATGATCTTCGCGAGTCTTGCTGTAGATCAATATGTCATCAATGAAGACAATGATGAATTTATCCAAGTATGGCTTCAATACTCTGTGCATCAAGTCCGTGAACATGGCCGGTGCGTTCGTTAGTCCGAACGGCATCACCGTGAACTCAAGTAACCCATATCTGGTGCTGAATGCGGTCTTAGGTATGCCGTCATTCCGAATCCTGAGCTGATGATAACCCGATCTCAAATCGATCTTAGTTATTCTATTTTGTAATCCAATTACAAATAGATTTGCCTTTTAGTTTTATTTTGCAACCTTGTTGCAACTTGGAATGGATAACTAGATTAACATGGAGAACCATGGATCGATTTACCCCTTCAACAAATCCATATTTAATTTTGATATATACATATTTCTTATCACCAAATTAACATGTATCAAAACTATGTATGTATTTTTTTTAATTTCAATATCATGCCTTTCATATCCCATACAACCACCAACATATCAAATTACACATATCTATGTACATAAATATCCAATGCAATGTCATATGTGGTTCTTTAACCAGTTCCTCAGATAAAATCCAAAGCATTAACAAATAATATAAAAGTTAGCATTATGTGTATAACCATAAATTAAAAGCTCTTTAAAGTTATATAACATATATATAGAAATAGTCATCCATTAAGTATAATGGAATCAAACCTATGACTCAAATACCACTGTTGGGTTCGGGGATCATGCGCCACAGAAGTTTTCGAAACCTTTTTGAATATCCCCGAACCAATACCCTATTGATTCTATTAAACTGATGTATCAATAGAGAAAAACCATACCTTAACAAGAACAACTCCATGTCTGCCTTCTTTGGTATCGATCAACATTTCCAGAAAGGAACGTCGTCTATCAGAAATTCACATATGAACGAATGATCACAATTCGCAGTGGTAGGGCCAAAAATCCAAGGGTAAAAACTTTCATAAAAAATTTCTATTAAAATATCTCTAGGGAAATTACTACCACAACCGTGACCCTAATGTCTTATTTATAGTACACTAGGTCTAGTTTTAAAAGAATTTTATCTCCTAGTCACTTTGCAAATAGAGTCTTAGAAAAAGTCCAACTCCAAAAAGGATAGAGTCATATATAATCTATAGTTACTAAGCCAACAAAAGTTGTAATTTATCAAAAACCCGAATAAGAATTAAAGTCATATTTTAATTCCAATTAGATTCCTACACAAAATAGGATTTAATAAGAGATAGAATTTCTAGTCACACTAGAAATGTAGGAGAGTTTCGAATCCTAGTCAAATAAGGACGATTGATGAGAATCTTTAAGATGAATTTTATCAAATAAAACTCATCAACATAGATAATATTAAATTACACAAATTCATTCTTTTTGTGCAGCCGAATAGGTTCATACAACATTGGTAATATTTCAAAACTATTTTTGTATACAAGCCATTAGCGGTCTCTAGCAATGCATTATGACTACCCAAGTAGCATGAAGGTTAATAAATCAATACAACCTAATAAACAATGTATATCATATCCCTTTGTCACGTGATAACTTTTTGATTAAATGTTAGACATGGAATATCACCCTTATAATTCAATCTACTAGTCTCGTTCTCCAAGTACACTGAGATTTTCAAGTAACATTGATCCAATTAACACATTAGACATGGCCAATTATCGGTCTAATATATCAAAAGGCCTAATAGATATCTCTCTAAAAGAGAGGGAGAAATTTAATCTTGATCACACAACATGTACACATTACTCGAACAATGACTAATTGTAATATTTATAATCATCCGATTAATGACAATGTTTGATTGTGTTAAATCATTATGCTCCTAATGTTCGAGTCACTGGTGATCTCAAGTAAAATGGACTAAATGATATAACTCACATGAGAATCACTTATGAAATTGATCATGTAGTGTTCTCATAGTGGGTAGGTCCAACATCTGTTCCCAACACAAAGCTATGATCTTGATCCATATTCGTATATGCATAATCACCACTTGACTATCAATAAAGACTTATACTAATCTTAATTCATTACTGTTGCCACCATAGTAACTAACTAGGGGCCTTTAGAATAATACAATAATTACCAGTGGATACTATTATAAAAGAAACGTGCATCTACTTGTAATAGTTAAACAATGTTCACACAATTGGCCTAGTGCACATACCCCAACACCATAATCGCAAATTGAAAATCAATCTCATACATGCTTGCTAGTTTCCTTTATGTGGAACGAGTGCATGCTTTAGATTTTTGAGATATAAGATTTAGGAGATCTAATGCTCCATCCTCATCTTTGGTTAGTAGAGAATCACCTGCTGCGGCATCCTTCAATCTTTAGGTACTGTGATTAATACCATAGTAAAAAATCTGTTGTCTTGCCCATTTCACGTATCCATGTCCTTGACATCTCCTCAGCATTTCTTTGAATCTTTCCATGGCCAAGAGACTCGACATCTTCTTGCTTGAATTGATTGATTTTCTAGTTTCCTGTTACTAATTTTCACTAGAGGAAAGAATATTGCTAGAAATCTTTCGTTGATTCCTTCCCATAAAGTATTACTCCTTGCGTCAGTCCTTGGAACGAGGATTTGCCTTTCAACTCAATGAGAATGGAAAAAGTCTCATCCAGGTCACCTCATATGTAACTACGATAATGTGCATAGTGTTGCACTTCTCCATGAAATTCTCTACATGTGTAACTAAATCTTCATTCATTAGCCCGTTGAATTTGTTATTCTGCACCATTTTGATTAGATATTATCTCGGTTAGAACAAAGTGATTTTGGTTTGAAGGCGCATCACTCTGTTTTAAGTCGCTTGGACTTTTGGCTTGAAGTAGTCAAAATGACATCTTTATCCTTAAAGTTTGTCTTGCACTACATGATCACCTTTAGGTTGGTTATTCATTTGGTGGATTGCAACCTGTGTTGTTAGTTCGATTCTTAGGATTATGGGTCATGGGTCTAGCCTGAACATCGAGAGACTAGTAAGGTTTGGGTCAACCTCCAACTTTACTACACACATTTGCCATTTTTTATGAACAATTTAAACCAGAAGAAGATGATGATTACCAAAGCTGGGATCCCCTTGAATGGTATTATACTTTCTCAAGTTTTTAGTTGAAATTCTTGATCTATTAAACCTCCACGGTTACTAATTTTTGTTGAGAAGAACAATGTTTGCATGCATTTCTATTCCCACTTATCTAGCAATACATATATATCTATATATGTATACTTTGATCTATTGTTCTTTACATATCTCGAGGTCTATCTAATGGCCTCTAATTGAGTTATCTAAACACAAGTTGTGACTTATAGGTAACTCATCTTTCCTAGATCCAAGTTTCTAGGATCATTTTAAGAAAAATATAAGGTTCATCTATTCTAATTTCAAACTATAGGAAATCAATTTTAATTAAATCAATTCTTCCACTTAGGCATATAATACCCATAATGGATGGTTGATGGTTTTAGACCCTTAGTAAGTTATCATTTAGACTTATATATAATGTTTGTTTAGGAGTACATTTAGTATAAATATACCTAAAAGAACTATAATTGATAGTGTTTATGCATTTTCAAGTATACAAGGCAGAAAGGAAGGAGACGATCAAATTAGAGGAGAAACAGAGCAAAAACACACTTAAGAAGGTTTGGCTTCGTGGCTATATAGGTTGGCCTTACAAGACATCAAAGCATACCGTGGGAGAGCAAGGAAGTGAAGAAAAAGTGATTAAGATGCTCGGTGTAGTGGTTGCACCGTAGAGATCAAAGGACATGTGAAGGAGCAAAAGGGACAGCGTCGAAGGCAATTGAAAAGAGAAAATGCAGATATATTGATTGACTTAGAGAGAAAATAGAAAGTAGAGTTCTATTTCGTGTTAAATTATTAAGTAGGGTTTCTAATTGTTTGAAAACGTGATTGTGTAGTATAAATAGATAGGAAAACTTGGTAAACATTTAAAGTATAGGAGATTAGACACCATTAACGTGGTTTAGAATAAGTTTACTTTATTATTGAGTATTAAAACAATTTATAGAAAGATGACATTGAAGACTCACATGTGGTGATTCAGCTATTATATTTCTTGAGTTAATTAAAGTTATTTCATTATATTTGTAATTGCAATAAACACCACTATGTGCTTGTTTGTTTAAATGATGTATGAGTAGTCTATTAATCTTAGGGATTAATAGGTCCTATAGTATGAATGTTATGCTATATACATGATTAGAATGTAATGAATAAAAAGTGAAATGGTTAGAATTTGTATTGATTATGCGCCTAATGCTATGAACTTATTCATCACGTGTTTGTTGATATTTGGTTTTAGCAGTTATTATAGCTATTGAAGCTTTTAAGCCGAATATGGACTATACAATAGTAAAATGCACTATATCTTGCGATAGTTGTTGATAGGGAGGCACGAATAGTAAACTTAATTGGTTATGAATCTAAGATTTGGAACATTGAAGCAATGTGGAGCTGACTTTATTCACAGTGATAGGTGGATTTCTAGTATGTACATTACAATCCTTTTCGTCATGATAGTGGGTTAAAATGGATTTGATGGAAATATGTCTATTCTAATTAGGTATTACACATACATAACAAAGATGATAAGTGAGTTTAAAAGCATAGTATTTCATTACCAAGGTGAAGTTATGAACTAAGATAGTCTTAATATATAGTTTAAGTAATTTGCATAAATTTGTTAATACAGATTAGTTTAGTTTGGTTATAAAATAAATCAAAAGGATTTCCTTAGCAATAGAGTATTTTTAGCTAAGTATGAAGTGCGTAGATATACCTTTCCCTGAGGACGATAGCCATAGTCAATATAAGTTGGTTACACTATTACTACAAGCGAGCTATTATATATAGTTGCGACATGCACACTAAGTTTTTGGCACTATTGCAAGGGATAGGTAGCAACTTAGAAACACTTAGTTAGTTTGAAAAGTTGTTAAGTTTTAATTTAAGGATTTTAATTTTGAGTTTATACAAAATCCACAAAGAAAAAAATAAATTTTTAAGTGTCAAGTTTGCCTTTTAGCATTTGATTTTTATGTTTTTTTAGGGATATTAGTGCAAGCATAGCATATGAGAAAAGGATTTATTTCCTTATGACCCAATGATTGATAGCCAACAAAAGAAAGAAAAAGAAAGGAATCAAAATGGTTGAGGATAAAGTACAAAACCAATAAAAGGATCGAGGGAATTACCAACTCGAATTTGATGTGGTAGTGCAGGAAAAAGCACAAGGACAAAGATCCCTTCACGACTACTTCAAGGCAAAACTTTAAGAGAATTAGAACATAGTGATGAGGCTTCTAGCCAACACGATCGAGTTTAAACTTAGACTGTCTTTAATAAACGTGGTGCAAAATAGCTTGTTCAACGGGCTAGCCAATGAAGATCCAATTGCACATGTAGAGAATTTCAAGCAGAAATACGACACCGAGCATATTATCGAAGTTACAAAATAGGAAATTAGGATGAGAATTTTTATATTCTCATTGGGAGGAAAGCCAAATCTGGTTCTAATGATCAAATTCAAGTAATATGACCTCTTGGGCAGAAATCAATGAAAGATTTCTTAGCAAGTTCTTTCCCCTTGTGAAAGTCAATGAAAGGAAACTGAAAATCAATCGATGCCAAACTGTATCAGAGTTAACACTTATCTAAAAAGTGATAATCCTTAGGCTGTGAAGTAAGCTCTGATACCAAGCTGTACCATCCCAAATTAAGCCCTAATAACCCTAATTAAGCCCTGATAACCCACATAGACTTAATAAGAGCCAACATCCTCTTCATCAGAACATGATAAACTCAACCGGTATATTAATATCGAATAAACAATATAAAGTATACAAAGCCGATAATTAAAAGTTTTTGATATTTAAACAATATACGATAATACAAAGTTTATCAAAACCAAAAACCTTTATAATAAACCTCCCAACCCCGTTTATATACATCAAAATATTGTAAATAGTGTATATAAGTACAAGAAGGTTCATTACATCATAAAAAAGACAACAAGACTCTTAAATCTTCTCCTTGCCTTTCGCTAAAGCGCTAGGTTGCGAAATTGAAATATTAAATTTGGGTGAGCTCTCCAACTTGCTTAGTAATTAAAGATTCACAAAGCCCTCAACATTCCATTTAATAATCAAGAACATCATGTAATAACAATATGGACCAATGTTAACTAGAAATAATGGAACGTATAGTAAACAACTGATGCAAATCAAATTGTTAATGACTATTACACTGTGATCCCTATTTAATTTATATAATTAGGGTTGATTACCCATTAATGCCATTAATGCGATTACTAGACCAAGACATTGACCGATGTGCTGCCTAGCCAATCCATTGATGCCCAATGATTCTATCAAAAACCCTATAGTGAGTATGTAATCCATGCAACCCATCAAATTGAGCATTATTTATATATATGCTAGGTAGGTAACCCATTTCCTATAAACCTATTGTAAAAACCAAGAGTTACGTTTATGAATCACATTAAGAACTATTTTGTGTTTATTAAAACCTCACAATGCACAAAACCCCCTAATCCAGTCCATAAACAAATAAATTACATATACTAAGATAGCAAAGCAACATTGAAAAATAAGCAAATCTGTACGTACTTGGGTCTAGGTTTCCATTCCAAATTCCTAACTTTTCAGGCACTAAAGCTTTCTTGGGGATCCAATTCCTATCACAAGCCATATATGATCAATGTAGGTCCAATAGCTTATATTTAGAACCCCTAGTCTAGTCCCTGAGTTTTCAAAGAATCCTACTCATAACTCAGTTTTATTATTTTTTGTGGTGGGAGAGCACTCCCTTAGTGGGTGGAGTGCACTCTAGTACCTGAGTTTATCCTCGCTTATGAAGGAAGTGTGCTCAAGCAGCATCCTTTGTTCCACCCATAAACTGATACAATAGCAGTGAACACTCCTAAAATTCATTAGGGAGGACCTATTGTAAGCTAATTAACCATTTCCAATCAACACAGAATATAATTCACTGAGATTTCATCACCTACTGTCGAATTGAACTTCAACAAACACAAAAAGTAAACTTAACAAAGTGATGATCTCTTACTTTTGAATCGTTTAAGCTCTTCAATCTTTATTGATTCAGTTATTTAAATTACCTCCTTTGATCAGTAACTAAACCTTTAACCCTCCTCATCTCTATTGATTGATCAAATGAGAAGAGAAACATGATGTTTTAGTTTAAATGTATGTATTTTCATCAAGATACGTTTAGTTTAAATGTATGGATTTTCATCGAGATACGCATCTTGCTATCTCGAGACCGATCAAGTTGTTAAAGTGTTTAAATGACACTCCCTAAAGTGGCATGAAATTTAACACCATCAAATATTTATGCTCCACTCGAGCGATCCGAAGATCCATATAATTCAAACCAAGATTTAGTTTCTAATATATATATATATATATATTAATATCCAATCTGTAAATATATATAAGATGCTCTCGGGTATTTTCTCGCCAATAAATTCATCGGACATGCCTATGAGTATTCTCGGGTGTGCACATTCATTCCATGACCCCTCGTCACTCTTGTTGTATCGACAATTTATTGTTTATTAAGTTTTTTCTAATTGTAGGCTTGTATATAAATACTCTATTATACTATAACCTATAAAATTCCTTAAACAATCCAAACAAATGCAAAACTTCTTGCAAACAAACGCACATTCTAAACGAGTTACATTAGAATTAACATGAGCGTAACTTAGGTTAATTAGAATTTTAATTAGTACTAATCACCAGCTTAAGATAATAGGTCGTTACACCATAACCAAAGTTCAAGTTCATGTCGAGACTTCAACCAATCTAAAGGAGAGATCCTAGAGAAATATGCACACCAATAAGCATCGATGGGCACCAGTTTAGGAATGTCTTATGTGATACTGAGCCTCAATTAATGTCAGGCCAATAATGGACATGTTGCATGCTGATTTGAAGATCAATTTTCTCGATACGACAAATTTGCAAGTAGTTGATGGCAATTTGATACCAACTATAGGAAACATTTTGCATGTGCATGTCAAAGTGGATAGATTCACATTCATTGCGAATTTTGAGGTTATGATCAAAACATGGATGATGATGATGTGTTTATGATACTCGGAAGGCCATTCTTGAATAATACAAATTCAAATTTGTACGCAAGGAAGAAAAAAATCACAATAAGTATCGATGAGGACGATGAGCAAAAAAGATTTTTGTTGTTGATGGAGAAAAAATACATCCAAATGGAAATGACATAATTGTCTCTGACACACAATTGGAGTATCTCGATTTAGACTCAGACTAAATGAAAGAAAAAGCGTCAGGCTAATGAAGTTAAACCAAGTGCCACTTGGAGGTAGCCCAAGTGTTTTTAAATCCAAAGTTTTAAATTTTACTTTGTAAGTCAGTTAGTCCAGGAAGTACATGTCACACGTAATGGTTTTCTAATATATGAACGTTTTAGTTGCAAGTAAGTCTATTTGTCAGATGATGATTCATCTGAATGTAAATGTCCCACCAAATCAATTAAAAATCGTAAAAGGGCGAATGAGTTCAAACGGTAAATGTGACATGTATGGACAAAAGACTAGTATGTTTTTATGAAATTTTTATATTTATATGGATTTCAAATAATTCATTACTTGAGAGGCTAAGAAATATACAAGGATATTCAACATAGGGAGTTTATTTGTGAAATAGGTATAGATTTGCTAGCTAAAATTGACAAATGTTGAAAAATCTCAACAAGTGACAAAATTGGTAGCATTTCACTCAAGATTAAATTAGAAAAGAAATTATAGGAGTAAGTAATATGGTTTCGAATTATATGCCAGAGCGAAGTTCAATAAGAAGAATGAGCCAATGGAAGTAAGAGGGGTGTTTGTCCCCTTTAATATGCGTAAAATAAAGAGAATCTATAGATTGGTGCATTTAAGTATGGTTGAGATGAAACAAGTTTTTCAGTTGATCTATATGAGAAACCATTTAACCTATACCCTTTTAGAGCTAAAGAGAGCATTAGTTGTCAAAGGACAAAAAGGCTGGGTAATGAAAGTTGAGAATATGCTAAGGTACATCAAAAAGAAGAGTGTTAGGAAAGTCTACCGAATGTGGAAACATTTCCATGTTGCTTTTATATACCCCACCACTCAACGGGGATAGATCAATAAGCCAGAGGCGTCTTATTTATTTGTGATTACGAAGAACGGGGAGATCGATGTCGGCAAGATCATCTACAAAAACCAAAAGGAGCCCATTATGTCAAAAAGAGACAACAAATCGTTGTGTCCTATCTTAATTACTCAATTGTGCTTGAAGGATGGAGTAAGGTTACTTAGAGATGAAATATTTGATATTGAGGCCCAAGTAACCAAGGATGAGGCTTTATGCCCACACATAAATCACCACCTATCAAGACTCCGAGGATGAGAGGGAAAGAGCCGAAAGAGTTAAACTTGAGAATGAGTTGTTCGCTAAATAGCAGGAGGAAAATGGTGCAACAACAATTGTAGCAGAGTTAGCTCAAAAGTTGGAAGATGAAGGATATGGAGAGAAGGAGCAATAAAAAGGGATTCGCCGAGGGCTATGAGTTAGTAGACCTACTAGTTAGAGAGCAGGACTTGGATGGTCCCATGGTTTTTCTAACACCTCCTTGACCAATGCCACTAGTACCACCACTATAAGATTTAACTCCACAATAGTATAGGCTATCGATCATTGAGATGAGGCGATAATACCCAGAGGACAGGGCTCAATATCGTGAAGCCTTTTCAAAAATATGACCAAGACAAAAGTAATGGGAATCAAAACTTTATGTTGTTTGTCGATCATTAGAGGGACGTAGCTAGATAAGAAAGTAGCAGATGGATGAGACCTATTAATAGATCTTTTGGTTTTCTAGCAGTACAACTTATGTGTTTCACCTCGATGTGGTGTATAGCAGGGAGGTGGAGCATCCATTGAAACCATTGTATGCTGGAGTTGATGAGGCAGATGATGATGATGACGTACAGTCTTGATGTCAGGGTCTTTGATTTTTCTTTAGATCGGAGGAGATAAGAAATACATTAGTACCATTTCTTTTAAAATTTTGGATATTTTGTTTCTTATTTAGTTGTTTAAATTAAATGTTTATATTAGTTTATGCTTATATATCATGTGTTAATATATATTTGAGTGTTTTATTGTTTTCATTATTTTAGGCTTATTTTTAACCATTAAGGACAAAGTTTGATTTATGTTTAAGAGCATCAAGACTATACTACAATATTGGAAGTGGTAATAAATGTTAAAATAAGGATAAACACTTCAGATATGATCGTTTAGTTTTATTTTTGAAGTAGTTAAGGAGGAAAGCGTGGGAGTGTATTATTTGTTTCATTTACTTGCTATTTTATTGTTTAGTTGGTATAGATTAGTATATATATTGTAATATGTAATGAATAAGTAGGTCATTTGCATATTCATGCCTTTAATTGAGGATATTAAATTACATGTGTCTTGTTGATATGAAACTCATGATATTGTTTTTTAAATTTTGAGGAAAACATGAAATGTAGCAACAACTGTATGATTTCATGATTAGAAACTGAGAGTTAGGGAATATAATGAACTTGAAACAACAATAACAAATTTCTAGAAGACTTCTTGATGAAAAAGTTAGATCTCTAAGAAATTTTATAATAAGTGTGAATGTTACTTGATAAGCAAAAGAAAATAAAGACTTAGTGCATAGAGGGGATGCAATAGGAATTTTGAATGAAAAGTTGGAGTTGACCTGCTTGATAAAGGGAAAGCGAGAAGTGCCATCAAGAGTCTTAGAAGAAAAAAATTATAGTATATCACAAGCTCTACAGGAAATGGAGCAGAGAACTTAATTGTTGAAAAAAGTGTGGAAAAATTGAGTCCATAAGAAAAGGTGTAGGGACTGTGAGAATTAAGAAAATAAAAATAAGAAAAAGAAAAGAAAAAGAAGATAAAATAAATAAAGGAAGATAGAAGTCAAATTAAACTCTTCAAATAAAATATTTAGCTGGAGTTCTAGAAACTTTATTAAGTTAAGTATTCTCTTCAACTATGTTAAGTCCTATGGACTATTGAACTACTAAAGTTTACAAAACTATTTTGATCTATGCTTATTTACTGGTTTTATTGAGAAATCACGAGATATTACAATTGCTACTTGAGTGTTGAGGTGAAATAAATTATGAGTAGTGATGGTTTTAGTTGTGATCTACTTTAGTGTGTCGAAAGTGAGTTATAGGTGTTGTGAAAGCTACATATCTTGAAAAATATAAGTTCTTGAAAAGAAAAACTATTAAGTGGATTATTAACTCGAAACTTAATGAATTAAATGATACGCCATAAACAATGTAAAATTAATGTGAACTAGGTAATAGGAGTATATTTAGTATAAATATCCCTAAATGAGCTATAATTGATGGTGTTTTTGTTTTTCAGATATAGAGGGATAGAGGAAGGAAACTAGCAAATTAGAGGACAAACAAAGCAAAAACAAACTTTAGGAAGTTTGGTGTCATGGCTACATAGGTAGGCACTATAAGACATCAATGCACGATGTGAGAGAGCAAGGAAGTGGAGAAAAAATGATTATGAAGCTCAACACAATGGTGGCATCATGGAGGTTTAGGGACTCCGCCATGCAACGAAAGGGATAGAACCGAGGCAACTAAATAGAGGAAATGCACACAGATTGATTGACGTAGTGGCTGCGTCGTGGGAATTAACACACGACTCTGGTTTTTAAGTGACAATGCTAAATAGAGAAAAAAATAAAAAGAAGAGTTATATTTGGTGTTAAATTTTTAAGTAGTGTTTCTAATTGTTCCGAAACATGATTAGGTAATATAAAAAGATAGAAAAACATGGTAAACATTTAACATACAAAGGGTTAGCCACTATTAACATAGTTTAGCATAGGCTTACTTTATTCCTAAGCATTAAGAAAATTTGTGGAGGGAAGACAATGGAGATTCACGTGTGGAGATTCTGGTATTGTGTTGATTGATTTCATTGAAATAATTTCATTATATCTATTTCGTAATGAATACCACTATGTGCATGTTTGTTTAAGTGCTGTGTGATTATTCTATTAATATTAGGGATTCATGGATCCTATGGTATGAACGATATGATATAAACATGAATGGAGTGTAATGAATAAATAGTGTAATGGTTAGAATTTCAATTGAATCTGACCGTGATGTTATGAACATCTTGATCAGATGATTTTTTATATTGTTTTTAGAAGTTATCAAGCCAATTGAAGCTTTTAAGCAGGATATAGATAGTACAATCATAAAATACACAACATCAAGCAATAGTTGTTGATTAAGGAGGTACTGATAGTAAACTTAATTGGTTATGAATCAAAAGATTATGAATATTAAAGAAATGTGGAGTTTACTTTATTCATACTGATAGGTGAAATTCTAGTTTGCACATTAGAATCTTTTCCATCACATTAGTAGGTTAAAGTGAATTTGAAGGAAACCTATCTATTATAATTAAGCATCGCAAACACATAATGATTATGATAAAGCGAGTTCAAAAGCTTGGTATTTCATTACATTGGTGTGAAGTTGTAAAATAAAATAGTTTTTATATAAAAGTATAAGTAATTTTGATTGATTTGTTAGTATAGATTAATTTAGTCTAGTTATAAAACCAATTAAAAAGATTTCCCTAATAATAGCATAGTTTTAGATAAGTACGTAGTGAGTGCGTAAACCTTTCCCTGATGACGATATCTGTAGTCAACCTAAGTTGGTTACACTATTACTTCAAGTGAGCAGTTATACTTGTGACATGCATTTCAACTGATTTATTAATAATTTAGTGGTCCCACCAACCCTCGACTACCCTGCCTCTGGTGCCTCGAGTCTTGGCACGCATCTCGAGATGCACCATAACTTGTGTATCCGATTAATTTTAATTTGCGTGTGGTTTTATATTCATTCAATGTAAAATTCACCTTGATTATAGTCATGCAATTCTATTTTAGCACTGTTTAGCCTTATTGTTCCCTTGCTTCGCCTACGCAATACCCCCGTTGATACGTTTTTCAAGGAGAACTCCCATCACACAATCTGACAAAATATAAACAGAACATAGAAACATACAATGTGAAATGATAAAATAAGCAAGTTAAAGATTGCGATTAAGTCAACCATCACGCAAATAACTAATAATGCCTACTCAGACGTGTCCTAGTCTATTCCACATCGTCCATATGGATTTGAGTAAAAAATACTTTCGACTAACAACTCATATCCTGAATGAACTCGCCATCATACCCTTATGTTCTATTGAGATCTAAACTAGGTATCCCATATCGACCGACTTTGGAAATCTCACTCCCTCATTAGTCGTGTTGAAATCTACAATAAGAATAGTCTCCTAATATAGTCTTCACTATCCTCTTGAGCATGCAATTAAACGTATAGCCAATCGTTGTCATCACTATCTTCATTAGCATGATATATATACATATGATGTAGCACAATAATTATGTTCTCATTAAACTATACAAAAATATCTGACATTATTCATACATACAACATAGCATAAACATTCAATTTTCATTTAACCATACAAAAACCCATGCTTTGATACAAACTTTGATGCCCCCACACCTAGAGGCCGCTGGGTGTGTTGCTTTACTGCTCCCGTAGCCCTGCTGATGTCGATGCCATGTCAGCATTCTCGATGTACCTACAAATTTGTTATGTCTCTTTAAGTAGTTAACCATTATTCAGTATTTCAATAACTTATTTCTTAAAAACTTAACTTCTTTTAGTTTAGGATTACAACTTGGGAAGTATGGCATGCGTTTTGCAGATGTTTTATAATTAATAATAAACAATTTACAGCAAAAGAATTATACATATGGAAGCATGGATAATATATAAATGGCTCATATCACTTATAACAAACATCTTACTGTGGAAAACCTCAAATAAAGTACCATGTATATAACGTGAATATATATAAAACTAGGGTATATATATGTACTAGTGTTTCTCAAGTCCCCAAAGTAAGGCAAAATATCGAAATAAACACCTATAAGTATGTCTTCGACATATGGTAAGACCAAGTTAAATGCCCAAGATCCCCTTGCCTTTACTTGTAGAAGGATGCATACTCAGTCATCCAACAAAAATGATGGCAAGCCCAGTGAGTAAAATCATTGGGAAGTCTACACAATATTCGGCAATAAATCTAATACAAGTCTACAAGACATGCAAGTATTACATTTGCAACAAAATAATATACTTACATGAAAGTAAATCATTAGCAAAAATCGAAGCAATAGGTAAATAATCAAGCAGAGATCTAATTCACAAAGAATACAAAATGCAAAGAAATAGAGTAAATTCATAAGCAACTTAATCAACATAAAACCTCAATCTAATCACAATTTACTAACTAACTAAACCTCATTCATGTCATAGTGGTTTGTCTAAACCCATGACCCCGTCTCATGATTCGTAGTAACATCATGGGTTACAATCCAATAAGTGCCCGGATGTCACGCCTTCCTGCCTAACAACCTCTATCATATGCAATAATGACAAACCCCAGCGAACCACTCAAATAGTAATGTAGTCCATCCCCAAATGTACCACAACATGCCCTAGCTATTTAACATAAATGAATAGCAATAATCATGATATCATTGAAGTGAAAATAGTTCAGCAATGGGAAAACAGATGTTAAAAGAAAACTAAATTCTATAAAGCATTCTTGTGGCTTTTACACACCTTGAATACATGCTCGTAATTCCTTAAGACTGCCAAATCTAACCCTGACTCGCTCCTGATTCCAGAACATTGGTCCATGACTCTAGTGTCCTATTAGTTCAAATATAGTAGGTTTAAGGTCAATTTAGTTTCTATTAACACCTAAAACCATTATTCTTTACAAAACCCAAAAATTATGAAATACTCTTTTATCGATTAAATTCCTTCGAAATAAGTTAAAAGCTTGGAAATCAAAGAATCTGTGTGTTGAAAGTAAGTTTTAGCTCTTTACGATATTAATCATATTTTTAATTATTTCTTGGTGTCTAGATAGTATGTTATATGGCCTTTATAGTGTGCTATGAAGGCCGAAACCCAAAGTTTTCTTACTTCAGAAATTTTGGTTTTTTCCCTTTGTGGCAGTCTTCAACACCGACCCTACCCTTTCCTTATAAGGGAAAGTAGTAGGAATTCATTCACAACAACAATTTAGACTAACTTTTCAAGATCAAGCTACCATTAATGGAAAATTTCAAGAACACAAATTTTTTAGAAAACAATTTTTAACACATGAATCGAGATGTCTTTGAATAAAAACATAGAATTTTCATTGGAAAAATGTGAGTTTAACCCTCAATTTCTTTTCAACCATTCAACTACCAATTTGACTTTGCTTAGTTACCATTTCTTGATGAACAACTTAAACAAGAAGAAGAAGAAGATGATGATTACCCAACTTGAGAACCCCTTGAATGGTACTCCACTTTCTAAATTTTTTTGTTGAAATTCCAACCTATTAAGCCTCTATGGTTCTTCATTTTTGTTGAGAATAACAATGTATGCATGAATTTTTCATTCCCATTAATCTACCTATATATACGCTTTGATCTAGTGTGTGTTATGTATCTCGAGGACTATTTAATGGCCTCCAATTTAGCAGTCCAAACATGAATTGTGACTCATAGGTGATTCATATTTCTTAGATTCAAATGTCTAGGATCATCTCAAGATCCATGTAAAATTAATTTATTATCATTTCAAACTATGGGAAATCATTTTTAATTAAATCAACTCCTCAACTTGGGCATATAATAATCATAATGTATAGATGGTCGATGTACTTTGACCCATTATTGATATTTTAGTAGGCCCACCATCCATCGACTGCTAGGTATTTGGTGTCTTGTTTTTTGGCATGCATCATAAGGCGTGCCATAACTTCTATATTCGATTAATTTAACTTTGCCTTTGGTTCCATATTTATTTAATTGCACATTGACCTCGATTATAGTCATGCTATTCTATTTTGGCACTGTTTGGTCTTAGTGTTCCCATATTTCGCTTAGCCAACACCCGCGTCGATACGTTTTTTGAAGGCAAACTACCGTCACACAATTTCAATCGATGTACAAGGTAAATATAAACATGCGATGTAATATGATATGATAAACAAGTTAAACATCACAATTAAGTTAACTGTGATAAAAAATAACTAATTATGTCAACTCTAATGTGTCCTATTTCTGACCATAATGTCCACGCGAATCTAAGCTGGTGTCCCACTCTAAAATTTTCCAATAACCACAATTAATAAATATTAGGTCATTACATTAAGGATAAAAAATAATAAGCAAACTAGAGGATGTTATATACACAGTCGATAAATATAGGCTCATTGCAAATCAATTCTCAACAAGGATGTAAAAATTTGACCAATATGCTTTAAAAGTTATTTAATTTTAATTTGTTGCAAAACAAACAAAAAAAGGTACTTAATATAGTCAAGTTGCGGTGATCCCAGTCCCCATAAACTAGACCTCACTTGACCTAGACCTACGCCTGTCAATCTCGCAAGGTCAACACATGGAAAGTAAGCCTCCATTTCCATTATTATGAATTATTCAATTATTTAAAGTCAAATTATTATGATTTGCATAACATGTAAAACTAAGAATATCTAAATAATTCAAAAATATAGAGTCAAACATTTCAATGGTGTGGAACCCCGCAATATATTGATATCATGCATATATATGGTGATACTAAGAAGGAAATCATAATTATACATGTCACATTGTCGCTCAAATCCCAAATAAATCTCTAATTGTTGTTAAAACAACATATATATAAATAACTGCAATACAAAAGCTTAAGATCCTACAATTAAGTAAGAGGAGAAACCGCTCTAAGAGTTCTCACAGGAAGTCACTAATCATCAAATCTTTACCCTTACTCATTTGTAATTCTGCAATTTTCTTTGAAGTAGACAATTTGAATTAGTAAAGCTAGTAGAGTTTCAATAACGATTCATGAATTTGAATAAATATGTCTAAATACTATTGGGGATTTGAATTGACGGAAAAGTAAAATAAATTGTATGATAAATGTACTAGAAAATAATGCAGCAGTTTCAATAAGCTATAGGTAGTAGAGACCAGTTTGCATTGAGGCAGGAACGAAGATTCACTCCAAGATCGACTGAGTTGAAAAAATAGGAGAGACATACGATATGATGTAGATGTGGTCGGGTAGGACACTTTATGAGTTGATGTCCACAATCATGGAGTAGATCTTTTTCCACCATAGGCCAGATAGGTAGTATATTGTCCCAGATTCAGTAGACATTAAGTGACAGTAGCCAAGATGCACCGAGGCATGGATGGGCTCTAACTACATTTAGAGAGCAGAAACGATTATCGACATGCTATAGATGTTGTTGGGTTGGACACATAGCTTGTCATTGTCTACAATCTGCATATTTTCTTCAGCCAAATATAAGGAGTGGGGTTAGAGGTAGTACCATTAGTTCATAAAGACAGAGATTGACATACAGTCAGGCGATCTTTATGGCACCAAGAAGACAACCAGTATGTTACGAATGTGGACAAGCTGGAGAACTTCTTAGAAGATTTCCAAAGCTTTACGACTATGAACAACTTGCCATGCGGCCACATGACAGACATGCAACTCATTTGGATAAAGAACTAAACTTAGAGATGACAAGTGCTACTAGTGAGTAAAAGCATTTATTGTTGCGTTATTCATGGATTAGTTGACTTAGGTTTAACAGTAGCTGCACTAATGATTTGGGATTGAAAATCAACCACTAGAGTGACATAATAACTTAAATAAGCCCAAATCATGTGAGATAATAAGATAATCAAAGTAGTGTTGCCTGATAAGCACACTAAAACCTTTCATCAAAAAACCAGACATAGTGAAGTTTCTCTTGACTACTATGACTATAGTGTTGTATATTGTGATAGTGTACATAATGTAACTGAACATAAACTCTCCCACCGTAATGTTTGAACGTTGGATAAATAGTCAATGGAACCACCGGTGTTAGAAGGGAAACACAAAATTTAGGCCTAGTATCATTTGAAGTTTTAGCTAAGGTAATTATTATGAGAATAAAATGAACATAAATCTTCTCATATGTTTACAAGATGAAGAAATAAGAGTTGACTGAAAAGTGACTCCATTTTATAATATTGACTGAGTTACAAGATTAAACTTGTGATCAAGTTTAATTTTGAGGAAAAAAATTGTATTAGATGGAACGACCATAATTTACTAATAGTAAATTAGTCTCTAATCATTATTAGCGACCTAATATGTGGCCCGAGAATGGATACACGGTTCGAATATTCAGTGTGAGATCTGAGTAAGATAGTATTTTTGAGTGATGGATGTTGAGTGTAATGTATATGTGTAGATTACTAAGTCAATCTTACTTGTATATAAATGTCGAGACGTAAGCCCACGCGCCTTGAGATGTGTGCTGCGTGGGACTAGGGTAGAGAGTGATGTGGTGACATGTAATTAAAGTTATTGTGGATTAGTTTGCTAATTTGATGTGAGTATAAGTTTATATATATTAAATGAAACCAAAGTTAGTTGTATAAAATAATAGCCATTTTATATTATGTAAGATATGTGTTGAAACATCAAGAGACAAATTAAGTATAATATTTTATTATCAATGATGAGATGGTGGAGAGATAATGGATTTGAAACAAGATAAGTGCCATTTGATAAGCCTCGAGATGCTTGTGCAAATTAAGATCAATGGCTATTAACAAACCTTATCAATATATGTATAGAATGGATATGAACATGCATTTTATTTCATTTTAAAACATAGAGAAGAAGTAAGTTAAAGAAGAATATTAGAGGAGAAATTAGCAAGTTTATAAAAAAGATTTGTGGTTTTAGGAGGATTCGATCAAGTTGGTGATGTACAAAAACTAGGTAAGCTAATCTACACAGTCGTGAAAAATTAGAGGTGTAGTTCAATTCTAGTTTTATGTGATTTCATATGGTAAATTAAATGATTTTCAAAACTTTTTTACATGTTTGGATTCGTTGCGAAATACCATTAAATTTGCTATAAAGAAGTTTGGAATTCATAGTTAAATTGACAAAGTTATGATCAATTAAAGTATTAGGTATGTTCATGAGTTTTATTAAAAATGCATGCATATTTTTATGGTTTAATAAATATATATGAAATGTATGTTGAGGTTGTTGCTATGGTGGATGTGTTGGGTCCTTGGTGGAGGATAATAGGGATCTAAGGAAATGGAGATAGACAAATGGAAGAGGAAATCCACAAATTTGAAGTGCAGAATTTTTGGGATTTCCTGCATTTAGCACGCTAGAAAAGCTACCTACCCTACTACTTGCATGTAACGCGCTAAGAAGTGTGAATAGCACGCTATTGAAGTCACTAATATGCTACATAAAATACCCGGCGCGCTGGATGCTCTCGACAGCATACTGACTATAATTTTTTAACTTAAACTCAAACATCTTAAACATCTTTAACACTCGAACTGAGGGTCTAAACAAATTATAAAACATGACATATGATGCAAGGAGCCTAAGAAAGAATCTCAGAGGTTTGGGTACGATTTTTGAGGTGTTGAGAGATCGGATTAATATAGGTGCTTGGCGTGGTTTGTAAGTAAACCGATTTAGATATTTATTTATATTTCTTTTCCATTATGTTTTTTGTTTACAGTCATTTGGACTGATTAGCCTATTGTACTCTTGATGCCATTATTTTGTTATCTTCTTTCATCATACAAGTTTGTTATCATTGCATTGGTTTATGTTTAAGTGGTATTGATTTACTCTAAATCAGGTGTTGTGTCATTTTTGGTTGTTAAGTGTGTAAATCAAGTAGAAAAGTATGCTATTTGGTGAATGATTTTTGCTGTTGTAAATCACATTTCTTTGTGCTCGTTTGAACTATTATGTCATGAATTCCTTTATTGTATCATTTCTTAAGTTGTGAAAGTAGTTTTTGTATTTAGGACCATTATAGAGATGGGCCGCAGCATATGGGGTCACTAGATTTCTGCAAATGTCGGGATCTCACCACTAGCTTATGCGACACATGAGGTATGGGACCAAAGATTGTCGATAAGTATTTTTATATATCTAAAATGGAATTGTAATGATGTGAATTTTTCCTTTTGTGGTTTATACAAAGTGAAAAATTCAAAACATGTTGAAAAACCCCAAAAGGATCGAAATTAACTTCCATTAAATTAAATCTACAAAATTAAAACATAACTTAATCCGTGATTTCCTTCACCAAGACGTTAAAGCACTCATCATCTATAAAAAATCTATACACGAATGGTAACCATAATTTAGAGTGCTACCCCTAAAAGAAATCGAAAACATATTTTTCTATCTTCAAAAATCCAGAGAACTCAAAAATAGTAAAAATGAAAAATCTTATTTTGTTTTACTATTTAAACCTCTATTTATATGTACAGATAAGCTCTCACTTAAAATCCTATTTATAATAAGACTATTGTATTCAAGGCTTTTATATCATGAATATTATCATATTAAATTCATTACTCTGAACCAATTGAAATTGCGCAAAGCCATTATTTGTGTGCGACTCAATAGGTTCATGAGACGTTGGCAGTAAACCAAACCATTTTGATATAAATGTCATAAGCGATCTCTAAAAAGGCATTATGACTACCAAGTAGCATGAATATAAAAATGATACAACTTAATGAATAACATTTATCATATCCTTTTGTCGTGCGATATCTTTTGGTTAAACAGAAGACATGAAAAGTCACCCTTAATGTTCAATCATACTAGTCTCCATCTTTAGGTAAATTTAATACACCAAAGTGAGTTGAGTATATCAATACACATGATCATAACATGGCCATCAATCAAGATTCACACTAGTCTTAATTCACTATAGTTCTTGGTATAAGGACCGACTAATAACATTCAAGATATTTTTGCAAATACCCATTGATCTTACTATAAGGTAAACATGAAATCACTTATAATAAAACAACAAATGAAGACCTATATTTTATTAAGTAAAATTATAAGTTAAACAATGTTTATAGATTGACCTAGGGCACACTCCCAACATCTCCCATTTACACTAGGGCCAATCATTCATTTATATAATGCATAATAACCTAACATGAACATCATGTCTCACTTGTGGAAGAGCCTTCGTTAAAGGATCTATAATATTGTCTTTTGTAGGAATCTTGCAAATCTTCATGTCTCCCTTCTCAATAATTTCTCGACAGAGATGAAAACTTCTTGGTATATGTCTGGATCAATGATGTGATCTTGGTTCCTTGGTCGGTTGTATCACCCAGTTATTGTCACTGTACAAGCAAATGGGGTTAGCCATTCTAAGTACCACACAAAGTTCAGCGATGAATTTTTTGATCCAAATTGCCTTCTTTATTACCTCGAATATTACAACATACTCAGCTTCTTTTATAGAACCTTCCACAGTTTCTTGCTTCCAATTTTTTTACCTCACTATGGTTTCGTTCAAAGTAAACACATATCCAGACTGCGATCGAAAGTCATCTATATCAGTTTGAGAACATGCATCTATGTAACCATTTACAACAAGCTCGCCTTCCAAATTTGCATAGACAAAGAACAAATTTTAGTCCTTCTCAACTATTTAAGAATGTTCTTTACTGCTATCCAGTGACTCTCATCGAGATCAGACCGATATCTGCTTGTTGCGGTTAAAGCATATGATACATTAGGTTGGGTGCATAACATGGCATACATGATAGATCTAGTAACTGATGCATATGGAATCGTATTCATGCGCTCTCGATCATTATTAATCTTCAGACATTGAGTCTTTCTTGAAACTCATACCATGAGACATTAGGAATGACCTTCTTTAGATTCTTGCATACTGAACCTATTCAATAGCTTTTTAATATGAGCACTCTAACAGAGACCGATCAGTTTTTTAGATCTATGCCCATATAACTTAATCTCAAGGATGTAGGCTGCATCTCCTATGTCCTTGATCGAGAAACACTTCCCTAGTCAAGATTTAACACTCTTCAAGTTTAGGATTTCATTTTCAATGAGTAATATATGCTCAACATACAGTACTAAGAAAAGAACCAAGCTCCTACTGACATTCTTGTATACACAAGGCTCATTTTCATTTTTAATGAAACCGAATTCCTTAATTACTTTATCAAAACAAATATTCTAACTCTAAGAAGCTTACTTTAACCTATTCAGGATGAACAAACCATTTTGAAGCTTGCACACCTTCCTAAAATTCTCAGGATGAGCGAACCATTCAAGATGTATTATATACACATCCTCAAGTAACTTTCCATTTATGAAAGTTGTTTTGAAATCCATTTACCATATCTCATAGTCTTAATATGCGGCTATGTCAATTATAATTCTAATGGATTTAAGCATGGCTATAGGAGAAAAAGTCTCATCATAATCAATACCTTAAGTCTGTCTGAAAACTTTTACTACTAGTCGTGCTTTATAAGTATGCACATTGGCATCCATTTCAGTTTTCTTCTTGAAAAACCATTTACATTGAATGGTCTTACCAACTTCAAGTAAATCAACCAGGTTCCATCTCGAATTCATGGCACTAAGCCATTTGTCTGCATCTGGGCTCAACATGACCTCCTCATAAGTAGTAGGCTCATTTAGATCCATAAGAAACGCTTCTCTACTATTAGTAATTAGAAATCCAAATCTCTTAGGCTAATGTCTTACCCTATGAGACCTACGTGATCCTTGTGCTACATGTAGAGGTTCAACTACTTCAAGAGTTTGTTGATCTCCCATTGGCGATTGAGTGTTTATTTATAGTTCTTGAACTTGTTCAAGACTTACTTTATTCCCATTGTTGTCTCTTGAAGTAAACTTCTTTTCCATAAAGACACCATTCAGAGCAACAAATAATTTGTTCTCACTAGATTATAAAAGTAGTATCCTCTAGTTTTTTAGGATAACCAAAAAATACACACTTAGTTTATTTGGCTGATAATTCTTCACTGATTTGTCATCATCCAAAAACCTCATACCCCCAATTCTTTGGGAAAGACAAACTTGGTCTTTTCCTAAACCACATTTGTTTGGTGTTTTAGCCACTGCTCTAGAAGGAACAAGGTTTAGTGTAAACATGGTAGTTTCTAAGGTACAACCCTAAAAAGAAATAGGAAGATCCGCATGACTCATCATAGATCGAACCATATCCAATAAAGTCTTATTTTTCCTCTCAAAACCTCCATTCCAATTGGAAAGTTATTGAACGAGTTAACTATGAGACAATTCCACAATTTTTAAGATGATCATTAAATTGATGGCTGAAATATTCACCACCTCAATCTGATCGAAGTGCTTTAATAGTTTTACTAATTTTTTTTTGCATTTCATTATGAAATTTTCAAAACATCTCAAAAGATTTGCCTTTGTATTTCATAAGATAGATGAAACCAAATCTGCAAAAATCATGAGTGAAGGTAATGATTTACTAATAACTACCTCTAGCCATTATGTTTGTAGGAACGCATACATCAGTATGTATTAGACTGAATAAATAACTTGCCCTTTCACTGTGTCAAGTAAAGGTTTTTTTTTCATCTTACAATAAATAAGAAAAACATGTTTCATATGATTCAAAATCAGATGAATCTAAAAGTCCATCTTTATGGTGTATAGAAATGTGTTTCTCATTTATGTGCACAATACGACAATGCAAAAGGTAGGTTTGATTTGAATCATTTGACTTGAATATCTTTGTGTTTACGTTAAGAATAGGAGTATGAACCTATCTATGTTTAGAATTTAAAAACCATCACACAAATAAGTATTCGCATAGAAAACATCTTTATGAGAAATGAAGTATTTGTTATTTGCAATAATAAAATTAAAACCATCTTAATCCAAACATGAAACTAAAATGGTGTTTCTGCTCTACGAAGGAACATAATAACAATTATTTAAAACTAAACATAAGTCCACTCGATAAAATTAACTCATAGCATCTTACAGCCAACACAACAACTTTTGATTCATTTCAAACTCTTAGAATTACTTCTCGTTTCTTTAGCTTTAAACTTTTTGTGACACTCTACACATTATTATAGAAGTGGGATCTACATCTACTATCCAATACCTATGAATCACTAGTAGAAGATTTAACTTCAATAACGTGAATACTTAAAGTGGTAATCGCGGTACTCTTCTTTTTCTATAGACCAACATGATAGAGATTGCAATTTATAAACCAATGCCCTGGTGCATTGCAGATATGACAATTTCTTTCTTTTTTCTTTTCACTATTGGACTGTGAATTTAAAGCAACCTTAGGCTTGACTTGTTCCACAGGCTTTACGAAAGTCACAACAGCCTTGGCGACTTTAGCCTTGCCTTTTCCCTTTTTCTTCAATGCCTTTCCTTTCTGTACCATAAACAAATTAGTAATAAGTCTCTTCATATTTTGGTCAGTAGTTTTAAGCATTAAATGCAACTCTGAGATACACTTTTCCATGTTATTCATGTTATTGTTCTTCATAAATTGTAAATAACTATCAAGTAATGAATTCATGATCAAATTTATAGCCAACTTTTGGCGTATGGGAAATCCAGTCCTTTCAAGATGGTTAATATAGCTCTTCATGTTTAGAACATGAAGATCAGTTGACGCACCCACAGCTATTTTCCAAGAATGAAGGTTCTTGACTGTCTCAAACCCTTCTTGCCTAGCCTGCTATAGGAACATTTCCTTTAGCATCGTTTTCATGTCGTAAGCATACATATGTTCCATGTCCTTCTAAAGTTCAAGAACCATGGCTGCCAATATAACGCATGCAACATTAATTGATCCTTTAACATGCTTCATATGTTCTTCCTTCACGACTCTTAAAGCATTGGCCGATAGTTCCTCAAAAATATGATCATCCAAGACATACACCTTGCATTCATGTTTAAGAAGGATTATCAAGTTTTTGAACCAATTAAGAAATTTTCTCCCAGACAACTTATCCTTCTCAAGTATTGATTATTGTGATAAAAGATTAGTGTGATTTGAAGAGGCCATAAATCTAGAACCAAGATTATTATAAAGTTCATTTTTGTATAGAAGATAAGACTACCACTAAATTAACAATTCCTCCTAATTTTTATGTTAATTTAAGGGACTAAAATCCATGTTTCACCTAATTCCATGACAGCTAAGGCACGACACTTTGAATTAGGTTATTTAGGTAGGTGCCAATTAACAAGTACATCATATGTAACTTATAGTTGTTTCTTATGAGATTATGACATCTTATGTATCACCATTTTCTATTTCATCCAGTGCTAAAAGCTAAAAAACTATTTTTATGGCTTTATCAAGTCTAACCATTTCAAACAATAAAGTAATTGTTACTCGACTTGCCTTACCATGATAACACAATATACTTTTAGGAGGCAGACCCATATTGAAGTGATGGAAGCATTAACAAGTGTTTGATAATAGATGGCCCTTGACTTAAAATATGGAAGAGGGATTATTTTTTTATTTTTTTAGATATCGTAATTTAAACTAGGTAAATATCAAGTAAGGAAACTTTACTAATATTGACTAATAAACAAATTTACTTGCTTTGTGAACAATTAGCAGCGGTCCCACTAGCTGTTTAGTGGGCGGTGGTTCCAAAAATAAAAAATTTCCAAAAGTTTCTCATTATTTTATTCATTCCAATTGGCCAAAAATGTCCCTTATTTTAATCCCGAATAATATTACTTCAAATATTTTTAATAAAATTTATTACAGAACCTTTATGCACATCATATATATACATTAATCGAGATCATTTTTCACACATATATCATACATACATACGAGAAAATATACAAACATTTAATATAACAAAGCCTAAGGCTCTGATACCACTATTGACTTTTGGGGTTCATATGTAGCGAAAAATTCAAAATATTTTGAAAAACCCTAATGGGATTGAAAATAAGTTCCATTAAACCAGATCCATAAAAGTAAACCATAACTTAATCCGTGATTTCCTTCTCTAATTGTTCGATCTCCAAGAAGTTTGAGTACCCTGACCTCTATCAAAAATCCTTTCACAAATGATGAACACAATTTGAAGTGCTGGCCCCAAAAAAATAGAAAATGTTTTTTTTCTCCCAAAATTTAGAGAACTCAAAAGTATCTAAAACAAAAATCTTATTTTGTTTTAAGGTTTCCACCTCTATTTATATGTGTAGATAAGCCCTCACTTGAAACCCTATTTGAAATACGTTTTTTTAATTTAGGCAGTTTAAGAAAATTACACATATGCCTTATTAATAAGTTAACATATAACAAATTATAATGGCTTTTATTTTTTGAGTTTTATCATATACTCCTAATCAATTGAAATAGCGCCAAGCCATTTTTTCTATGCTACCCAATAAGTTCATACGACATTGGTAGTGAACCAAAACCATTTTGGTACACAATTCATAAGCGGTCTTTAATGGCATTATGACTACCTAAGTTGAATGAATATATGAATCTATACAACCTATAGAATAATATATATATCATATCCTTTTGTTGTGCGATATCCTTTGATTGAACATAAGACATGGAAAGTCACCCTTAATGTTCAATCATAATAGTCTTGATTTTTACGTAAAGGGAAAACATCCAAGTGACATTATTCATATCAATTCACATGGACTAGACCATTATCAATTTATCATATCGAGAGATCCACTTATATCTCTCTTTATACGACAATGAAATTTTTTATCTTGCTTACATAACTTTATATATTATTTGCATGGTAACCAATCACAATCAGTATAATCATCTGGTTAAAGACAACACTTAATTGTGTCAAATTATCATGCTCCTAATATTAAAGTTTATGGTAATCTTAAGTTGAAGGACTAAATGACATACCTATCATGAGTAACACCTATAACTTAATCATTTTAGTGCTCTCATTGCACATCGGTCCGGCACATTATTCCCTAACAAATTTATGATATCAATTTATATCCTTATAATCCTAATCATCACATGACCACCAATAATGATTGGCATTAGTCTTAATTCATTATAGTTCCCAAAATAATGATAGAATAGGGACATTTAGGATATTTTAACAAAAATATATGGATCTTACTATAAGGTAAACATGTAATCACATGTAATAAGACATCAAATGAAGACCTATATTTTATTAACATAAATTATTACATAAGAAATGCTTATTGATTGACCCAGAGCATATTTCCCACCATCTTCCACTTGAACTAGGGCTAATCATTCATGTATCTAAAACCTAATGACCAAAAATGACCATCATGTTTCATTTTTGGAAGAGCGTTCGTCAAAGGATCTGCAACATTGTCTTCTCTAGGAACTCTAAAAATATTTACGTCTCCCCTCTCAATTATTTCTCAAATGAGACAAAACATATAAGTATTTGTTTGAATCGGTGGTGTGATCTTGGTTTATTGCTCTGTATTATTGCCCCATTTTTGTCACAATACAAGCAAATGGGTTAGGTAAACTAGGAACCACACCAAGTTTAGAGGTGAACTTTTTTTATCTAAACTTCTTCTTTAGTTGCATCGGACGTTGTAATATACTCAGGTTCAATTGTAGAATTTGCCAAAGTTTCTTACTTCAAACTATTCCAACTCATTGCTCCTCCATTCAAAAGTAAACACATATCCAGACTACGATCTAAAGTCTTTTATATCAGTTTTAAAAGTTGCAAACCAGGAAAGGAGAAGGTTGAAGATTAGTTTTAAGCGGATGAAGGATAATTCGTGCTACTTTTATAGGTGATAATTTGGTGTATCTATTAGTTATGCCTTTTTGTATAACTTAGGGTTTTTATATGGGTTGAAAGATAAGACTTCCCTACCATTTCATGTATTACTTTGGTTGGTTTATATGATATTTTGTTTAACTGGTTTTCACAATAGGTATTGTTTTCATAAATGATTCCTCTAATTTGATTAAGTTTTCCACTGATAATTAAGGTAATGTTACTAAACTTAGTAAATCATAATTAAATCTAAATGAATAAATTCTATGTTAAACGTGTGTAAAGAGGTGAGTAAGATGTATAGGTTGACTAATACGTTACTAAGTCCTATGTAGCATTGGTTAGGACTTAATGACATGATTATACGTAGCAATCCCCGATATGTATAACTGACCCGTCACAAGACCATTTGTGTTGTTTAAATCTAGATAGGATGGAGAGACGAGGTTATATATCATTTAAGAAGAAAAAGAGAGCAAATAAAAAAGGGTAAACCTATTTCATTTTCAACGTGCACACACAACTCAAGAAAGAGGGAGAGGTGGCCATGGATGGATCACGGCCAGTGGGGACGATAAGGTTTAGGTAAGCCTTCATCATGTCAACATTGTGGTCAGCACGTCTTGAGTAGGCGGATAGACGGTCGGTAGCACCGAAGGACTAGCAAGCACGGACACGGCTTTGTTGAGGAGGAACCCGTGGATAATGAGTTTGGTGGAGCAACTGGCATGGATGACAAGCGAGATACAGAGGACTCGACACCAGCGAGGAGCAGCAGCTCTGGTGAGAATGAACACCAATCCGATGACTCACGGATGGGAACGTAGTGTGAAATAGTGCTTGACAAAGCTTGATAGCGATGGGGTTGCTCGCGAAAAAAATGGTTTCTTCCCCTAAAATTTTAGGAAAGATGTAAAATTATTCAAATTTTTTTCTTCAAGGAGAATTGGATTAGGGAACTCCATTGTAGTCATGGTGAGATCCCAACCCTCTCAACTTTTATTTGAGCAATACTTGGTTGATAAAAGTTAGTAAATGATGGGGGTTTTGCTCCTTGTTTTTGTATCTAATTTTTAAAAAGGATTCTTATTGGAAAATTAATATTTATAAGAATCTTATCGATGAATTAATCTTGTTGTTATGGTTTGTTGCGACTCATGAAAAAGGCTTTTCATACTATCAATAAATTGAACATTATTTTAAAGGTTTCCTACCTTGGAAATGGTTTTGGAAAATAATGCACTCTTTTTCTTGATGAAATTGTCATAGAGACTTTTACTTGCTCTTTTCAAGGAAATTCATGAAAAGTGTGAAATTTGAGTCTTGTGAATTTCTTTCTCAAGCTTCGTCTCTATGATATGATTTAATTGAGTTTCGTAGGCATTATCTCGAAGTCTTGAAAAAGATTGTTACTTGTACGCATTGGTTTGATAAAACCATTTTAAATTGCTTACTAAGTAAATGGTCTATTTAATATGACTATTGGTCTCATTGATTTATATTTTAGTCTCATCATCGATTATGGTTATGATTTTTCAATTTTGGATATAATTGTGACTAATTTGAGGCATGAGAGAAAGTTCGATTGATTACTTTCAAAATGAACTTATTTCGATTAAGTCATGGATTTTTGACTAAATGCTATGATTTGAGAATTCGTAGTCAAACTTGACTTTGTATGTGGGGATTAACTCTTTTTGGTTATGATTAGTCGATCACTTTCTATTTAAGTAGGAAAACTAAGTTTTACTTGATTTTCCTTGTTTTGCTTCAACGCATGCTACTTGGGTAGTCATAGTGCCTCGCTAGAGACAGCTTATGACTTGTGCATCAAAATGATTTTGGTTCACTACAAACTTCACATGAACCTATTGGTTGCGAATAAAGAATGGCTTTGAGAAATTTTAATTGGTCTAGAGTTATGAGTTTTATATGGTAAAATTTATGAACATAGAAGTATGTTCGATTTTTTATATGAGAACTTGTTAATAGGGGCATATGTTTAATTTGCTTAAACTACCTACATAAAATAGTTTTACTATGAATAGGTTTTTTAAAAGAGCATACCTGCACATATAAATAGAGGTTGAAACCCAAAAAATGAATAACAATTTCATTTTTCCTATTCTCGAGTTCTCTAGATTTTGGGAGAGAAAGAAAAATGTTTTCAATCTCTTTTGGGGCTAGCACTCTAAATTGTAATCGGAGTTCGTATGTGGATTTTTGATAAAGAACACGCACTTGAAATTCTTAGAAATCGAACAATCAAAGAAGGAAATCATGGATTAAATTATGATTTACATTTGTAGATGTAGTTTTATGGAACTTATTTTTTATCCTGTTGGGGTTTTTCAAAAGATTTTTCAGAAATCTCCATTATGTATGAACTGCAAAATCAAACACTACTCATGTGATAAATCTTGAGAGTGGTTGCCCAACGTTGTACAGTGAAGCTAAATAAGTGTTTAGAGAAAGGTTGCCTTATCTATCGAGAATAGAGTGACTAGGGCGTTGGTGACCATAACAACTATAGCATATCTAAGGAAATCAATTTTAATACCCATCCTTAAAAATCAATGATAAAATACATGGAAACAGTATTGGGATAGAATATGGATTCCTAGATGTAGGTATGTCTTTATTTTTTGATTAACAAATTACTTACTTTTTAGTTTAACAGGCTTTTGAATAAAACTTTTTCAAAAACCATCCACATTTACTTTTATATTTGTTGAACTGGGTTTGACTTAATCCTTTGGATTTGACCCTGTTCATACCTCTCTACATTATAGTAGAATTTAGTATACTATTACTGGTTATATTTTACACATACACAATGTGATCAAATCTTGGCGGTGTTGCTTAGGACTTAGTTCCAAACTTAGTTTAACTTTATTTTTCTTTTTCTTTTTGTTTTTTTTTTTTTATTTTTCTACTTTATGTAAAATAGGATAACTTGGTATAAATTGGCTAGTTCATTGTTACTTTTCGATTCAGGAACCGATAGAATATTTGGAGGTTGGCTAAGGAAGCTCTAAACAAATATTTGAGTTTATCAGGACGATAGCCACGCTGGTGGTGATCACCAGATTGGCATGGGGCGCATTGATGAATATCTAAAATTTTATTGCTCAGCTTTTCCAATTCATAAAATTTCCAACTAACTGCGAAGCTTTAACGCATAGATCCAACTTTATTCATATGTTGCCCTTCTTTCATTGAAGAGAGGGTGAACATGCAATGGCATTCTTAAAGGAGTTTCAGATAACTAGCCAGTCTATAAAACCTCATAAAATAAAAGAGATGTTGTAAAACTTAAAAGATAAGGTCAAACGATGGCTCTTTTACCTCCACCTAACTACATTAACTCATGGCATGACATGATAGATGAGTATCTCGTGGAATAGTTCCTTGAGCATAAGGTAGCCCAACTCTTCTCTGAGATATGAAGCACTAAGATGAAGAACGACAAGTCTTTTGGTGATTATTAGGTCCTCTATAAGCACTAAATTGGTTATTGCCCACAGCATGCCCAATCTAATAGGACCATTGTTCGGTTCTTCTATGAAACCTCCTCGAGCGAAAGAGAATGTGATATCGCTAAAAGGATAAGGCCAAACAATGGTTCTTTTACCTCCGCTCTGGCTACATTGAATCATGGCATGACATGATGGATTAGTTCCTCACTAAATATTTCCCTAAGGATATAGTAGCCCTACTCATCTCGAAGATATGTAGCATTAAGATGAAGACTGGTGAGTGTTTTGGTGATTATTGGGACCACTATAAGCACCAAATTATTGATTGCCCAAAACATGGCCAATTCGATAAGGCCATTTTTCAGTTCTTCTATCTCGGCATTCCCTCTGAAGCAGTGTATGATTGATAGTGCTCGAGGTGGAGACATTCATGACAAAAACCTAGGTCAAATGAAGTAACTCTATGAGGACATTGCGCAAAAGACCAAATTATATAGGGATATTGGTGTTGACGCGGGTTGAAGTCGATTTGTTGGAGATAGTACAAATATGGTTATTAACCCCATAGGTGCGCAAGTAAATGCTATTGTTTGTGATAGCGCCGCCTTAGAGAATTAAGTTTGCAAAACCATCGCCCAAAGAAAAACCAAATTAAATGTCCAACCTAAACCCTAGAAAAGTCCCAATGACATCTTGCTTAAATATGTCGATTCAGGGGTAGTTGGTATCCCTTGCAAAATAGGAGGAATTCATTTGTAAACGTAATGCATAATTTATGAGCATCAATTTATGGGATGTCCTCAAATCTTCTTAATTTAATATGTATTGATGAGTTAATTGAGACAAACATTCAAGTTCATGCCATAGATGGCGAGTAAACCTCTTTAAAAGGAGTAATCCAATACTTAATGGTACATGTAGGGTATTTGAAATTCCCATCAAACTTTCAAGTAATCGACATGAAAGAGTCACACAACTCGAAGCCATTATTGGTTCCTTTTGGTGGGCTTTTTATGCGAACGTACAGCGCCAACATTGACTTGACCAATGGTTCAGTGTAAGTTTAACATAAAAGAAGAGTAGTCAATTTTAAATACCACATACCTTGAATTCTTTGATTGAAACTTTATTTGTTTGTTCCACTATTGTTCTGAACAAGATGTTTATGGACACATATGCATAGATCAAGGATGCTCTAATATGGATAAAGCTAGATATAGTCCCAAGAGGGAACCTCTACAAACAGGTGCGTATATCAGTACCAAGGTTCCACAGAATCTACATCTCATCGAACGAGGGGACAAATACGTATGGATGGATGATAGCATAGAGAAAAGAACCATACCCCTGAGACATTGCACTACTAGTTAAAATCTAGTAAAAACCTTAAGATGATTATGCCTCCATGGAAGATTAGATACAAAAGGTTCCCTAGGGTGGAATGTGACACAAAAGCTTTAGTCAATGTAATGTCATCCAAAATCTTCAACTTATACGGATTATGTATCACAGTGGACATTGAGACCATTATGATGGATCCCAAAAGGACGGTGGAGAAACCCATAGGGATGGCCAAGTGGTCATTAGGGACTGAATATTATAACTCATGCCACGTAGATAAGTCAGTATTTATAGAATTTTAATAGTTTCTTTTAATATATTTCATAAGTGAAGTCTCTAATATATGTATTTAATTATATTTATTGGTTGTTTTCAGGTGAAACAAAGTACGCAATGATCAGATGCCAAATTATTTTCCTCGACTTACGCATGGCACAAGTTATTAGTGGGTGACCGACAGACCAAATAACGTAGATGAGTGACATAGTTAAGTCATATGAAAGAAGTTATTGTTGTATTGCCTCAAGATGCATGCCATACGTTTGGTGAAAGCCGTGCCTTCCTTCACTCCAACGCCAAGTGGCAAAGGCCAATTCGCCCAACACATCACTTCAGCTTCCTCCACCAATCGGAGCACACCACGTCACTATCAACACATCACAACAAACAATTCCCCTCATCTCATAGCAATTAGATCATCCACGAGATACGCAGCTCGTTGCCTCCTAAAAACTAGCATAAGTCGTGCAAATTCTTCCACCCGCCTCTATGCGTGCCACGCGTCAACTACTCACCCATTTACCATGTTTTTCAGCAGCATAACACGTCATTACTTGCTCATTCTGCCAATGACAACTCGCCACATCAGCTGATGACATGAGGCAAACATATCAGCATGTGACACATGTCAGGAAGACCAAATTTGAATGCTAGCTGCCCCAGGATGCTCCTCAGCGCATGAGTTACGAAACCAAACCATAAAATTAGTTTCTCTCATTTCCCGTGATCAATTTTTAGTGGTTTTATATATTAGGAACCTAAGGTATTATTTGATATGACCGACTTTTATAATTGAATATCAATTTTCATATTTTTTGAGACACTGTAGTTCGCCTAATTAAATCTTGCCTTCGTCGGACGGAAACAAGTCGAGATCATTTATTCATCGCATATAACTTGTGAGATCTATGATTTTTATTTAATTTGATTTAATTTCTTCAACTTCATTGTTGTTGATTTTAATGAACATAGTTTAGATCTAAGGTGTGTATCTTGCCAGTGCATGCTTTTGAGTAGACAATCTATAGTTATTTTGAACGATTGTATCCTTGTGAATATATTTTTAGACCAATAAAGTGATGAATACTCACCCATTTGTCGTAAAACCCTTTCGTTTCTTTATTGTGCAATAATTTAATCTAGGTTAAATCGAAAGTGCATTCAGTTATTTAGGATTAGTGTTCCCACAGATCAAAATTACTACAGTTAGTTTGTTAAATCGATAGGTGAATGTCTAGTGTTATGTCTGAATTAGAGAATTTGTTAGTGGCGGATGTCCTAGTTATTGAGATTAGGTGAATAATCAATTTCTGGCGGATGTCGATTTTCTATAGCTAATCTAGGAGAACTTAAATTATTAACTTTTTGGGATGGATTGAATACCTTGATATGCCTTTGAATGTTAATCGTGATTTGTAGAACCGTAGACATAGGCGTTACTTAAATATTCAATAATTGTTTTCAAAATTAGTTTCATTTCTTTATTTATTTAATTTATTTTAGTTTAGTTTGTAAAATTATTTTATTTAAAAACCCTTATTTCTTTTTGTTGTTGTTGACCTTAGAAAGACTACTAATCTTTGTGAGATCGACCTTTTGCCACTATTCTACAAAATAGTTGGTTTATGAACTTTATTTTCTTATTTTTTATTATTTTTATTTATTTATTTTAATAAATTGCAAACCCCCTGGGTTTTGTTAGGTTTGGCTTTGGATTACATTTTTTTATCATAATTTGAACATCTTTTTGCAATTAACATGTTTATAGGATTTTAGGTATTTTAAGACTTGGTAGGGACATATTCAACTTAAGTCACCGCATTAGTGGCGGGTCTTTGAGTTGATCCAAAACCCTAGACTTCATTCCATCATCTTGTTGATTTCACCCTTAGTTTAAAGACTTCGAGCTCGCAAGATTTCATATGAATCTTTTTAGTTAACTCATATTTTTACTAGTTCATGCTCTTGTTATGATTGTTTTTCATAGTTTCTTTAGACACCCAGACATGAAAGATTTTCTGCATTCTCTAGTTTTTGGAGACTTTTTTTATGCATGCATTTTGCATCATCCTCTTATTTATTTATCTATCTTGTTTTTCACCACTATCTTTTCTTATTTCATGGACTCCTTGACTTGTTTTGAACCTTAAGGCAAGGTTCGGAATAGGTTTAGGGGTACTTTAGACTTTGTGCATTGAGTTGGCTTGATTCGTTTAATTTTTTTTATGTGGTTATATGCAGTTGTCGGATGGTAATGGTGGTCTTTTATATCATTTATTCCATTTCTTTCATTTCTTGTCCATTCATACTTCTCTTTAACATCATTAGTAGTTGATACACCTTCATGCATGTATTTAGTATAGTTTTCAATTTTTTATTGTTTAGAGTCACCCAAAACTTTGTTCATGCCTTTGGTTTTGGATGAGTACATTATAGTTGCCTTTTTGACTTGAAACTTAAGGAAAAGTAGGAGAAACACTCAATCGAGTCTGTTGCCAAGCATTTTTATGATTTCATTATTAGGGACTTAGTTGATGGTTAAGCTTTGTGCGAGATATCGAAAATACGAAGACGGTCAAAATTGTTTATGTGGTAATATTTTTACCCATATTGGAGAATTTGCTTCATTATAGTGCACTAGGTCAAGTTTTAAAAGAATTCCATCTCCTAGTCACTCTCCAAATAGAGTCTTAGAAAAAGTCCAACTCCAAAAAGGATAGAGTAATATATAATCTATAGTTACTAATCCAACAAGACTTGTAATTTATCAAAAACTCGAATAAGAATTAAAGACATATTTTAAGTCCAATTCGATTCCTATACAAAATAGGATTTAATAAGAGATAAAATTTCTAGTCACACTGGAAATGTAGGAGAGTTTCAAATCCTAGTCAAATAAGCTCGATTAATGAGAATCTTTAAGATGAATTTTATCAAATAAAACTCATCAACAACAACAACGACAATATAGCCTCAATCCCAAATTAATTAGGGTCGGCTACATGGATCAAACTTTTCCATTGTGCTCGATTAACTGCAATTGATGGTGAGCTTTGCAAACCATTCAAATCCCTCTTAATTAATGCATCCCATGTTAACTTTGGTCTGTCCCTACCTCGTCGAATTTCTACAGTTTCTATTGGTCAAGTTTTCTAGTTGGGGCATTTGTAGGCCGTCTTTGCAGGTGACCAAACCATCACAACTTCCCTTCCCTAATCTTTGTATCAATTGGTGCTACTCCTACTTGTATTTGAGTTTTTATATTTTTTATTCTATCTTTACGAGTTTTACCACACATCCACCTAAGCATCCTTATTTCTGCTATGTTTAATTTATGTAATTGTTGTTGCTTTACCACCCAACATTCATTTCCATAGAGCATAGCTGGCCTAATTGTGGTCCTATAAAATTTTCTTTTTAACATAGTAGGAACATGTCGATCACAAATCACCCTTGTTGCACTCCGCCATTTCTTCCATCCAGCTTGATTCTACGTGTGACATCATTTTCAATGTTACCATCATTTAGTATTATTGATCCTTGGTATCTAAAGTGGTTTACCTTAGGAACTTCTACTTCCCTTAATTTTACCACACCGTCATCTCGATGTCTAGTGTTTCCAAACTCACAGCCCATGTATTCAGTTTTCGTCGTACTCAACTTAAAGCCTTTAGATTTTAATATATTCCTCCAGAGTTCTAATTTCCCATTCACTCCATTTTTAGTTTCATCCACTAAGACAATATCATATGCAAATAGCATACACCATGGTATATCCTCTTGAATATGTCTAGTTAGTTCATCCATAACTAAAGTAAATACATATGGGCTTAAAGTCGATCCTTGATGTATCCCTATCTTAATGGGAATTTTTTTTGTAGCTCCTCCAAATGTCTTTATACTCGTTACTACTCCATCATACATATCATTAATAGTCTCTATGTATCTAGCATGTACTATTTTTCTTTTAGAACCCACCAAAGAACATCTCTAGGGACCCTATCATATGCTTTTTTATAATCTACGAATACCATATGAAGATCTTTTTTGTTTTCTCTATATTTTTCTAACAATCGTCTTACAAGGAAAATCGCCTCCATAGTTGACCTCCTAGGCATGAAACCAAATTGGTTCTTTGATATTATTGTTTCTCTCCTTAGCCTATTGTCAATTATCCTCTCCCAAAGTTTCATAGTGTGACTCATAAGTTTAATTCCCCGGTAGTTTGAGCAACTTTGAATGTCTCCTTTGTTTTTGAAGATTGGCACAAACATGCTTTTTCTCCAATCCATTGGCATCCGTTTTGATTTTAAGATTTTATTGAAAAATTTTGTTAACCAAGTCAATCCAATTTCTCCTAAGCATTTCCAAACCCCTATGGGTATTTCATTTGGGCCACATGCTTTCCCTATTTTCATTCTTTTCAATGCCTCTTTAACTTCTACAATTCTAATATTGCTTATATAGTTTACATTTCGTTCTTGGTGTGGGTCTTCATCCATATATATGTTTTTCGCCATCTCTATTACCTAACCTTGTATATAGATCATTCATGAAATTTGTTTTAGCTTGACTAACTACTTTTTTAGCTTGTTTTCTAGCTTCTATACATTGATCGCACACATCTTCATCTTGACACTTAGGTATTTTCCTATACATATCTCTTTTAGTCTTAATTGCTCGTTGGACATCCTCGTTCCACCACCATGTTTCTTTCTTTGGAGGTCTTAAGCCCTTAAATATACCTAATATGTTTGATCCCACCCTCCTTATGCAACTACTCATTTCTAGCCACATTGTATTAGCATCTAAGTCAAGATTCCAAACATCTTCCTTTAGTAGTTTTTCTTTAAACTCTACTTGTTTACTATGTTTTAGGTTCCACCACTTAATTCTAGGGTCGCTAACTCTTTTATTCATATTATGTCATTATGTTAGCTTAATATCAAGTACTACTAACTTATGTTGGGTAGTAAGTGCTTCACCAGGTATTACTTTGCAGTCTCTACATATTTTTCTTTCTATTTTTCTAGTTAAAAGAAAATCTATTTGACTCTTGTTATGACCACTACTAAAAATAATTATATGCGACTCCCTCTTCCTAAAACTAGTATTTGCTAAGACAAGATCGTATGGTGAAGCAAATTTTAAAATTGATTCTTCTTCTTCATTTCTATTACCGTAACCAAAACCTCCATGAACTCTCTCAAACCCATTGTTACTTGCCCCGACATGCCCATTTAAATCACCTCCAATAAAAACCTTTTCATCTAATGGTATATTCTGCATAAATCCATTCATATCATCCCAAAACTTGCGTTTGATGCTCTCACTTAATCCTAACTGTGGTGCATATACGCTAAGTATGCTGATTTTCTCGTCTCCAATAAGTAATTTAACTAGAATCAATCCATCCTCTTTCTTTTAACCTCTATGACCTTATCCTCATAATCATTATCAACCACAATTCCTATTCCATTGCATTTTCTATCTATACCAGTGTACCACAATTTAAACCTTGTGCTTCCTATTTCTTCACTTTTTCTCCTACCCATTTTATCTCTCGAAGACAAGCAATATTGACTCTCCTTCTAATCATGGTATCTACTACTTCTATTGACTTCCTCGTAAGTGTTCCTATGTTTCATGTTCCTAAACGAATTTTTTCTCCTCTTTGTATTTGTTTTCCTTTTCTATTTCTATTTTGTCTAAAGGATCTAGTGTTCGTATCTATGATTTGGTTTTTGTTTTTGTTTTTGTTTTGTTTTTAACTAGCTTTTTTGCCCACACCCGTCCTTTGTATGGGAACCATTGCTCATTTTTCTTCACATCCGGGTGACGATGTGAAGGGACTAGCTTCTTTACCTACACACGTCCTATGTGTGGGAACCCATTGCTCATTTTTCTTCACACCCAAGCGGCGACGTGAAACATACCCTTGCTCATTTCTCACTACACACGGGCTCCAATGCAGCGCGTCGCTAAGTAGGAATGCCCCAACATTTATATTTGTTTGATCCATTTCATAAAAAGTGACAAAAGTTTTACGTTGGCTGTCAACCTATCGCAACCCTCCTCCGTTTCCAAAAATGGAAAATGAGCTTGGGGCCTCCCTCCCTCACTTTTCGGGTATGAAAAGTGAGTGTGGGACCTCCCTTACCTATTTTTTGATATGAAAAGATAGGCGTCAGAGTCCTCCTCCTTTATCCGGACTTGGGACCGACTATGTAGCGGTCGGATATGTTCATACAATGTTGGTAGTGTTTCAAAACTATTTTTTGTATACAAGCCATTAGCGGTCTCTAGCAAGGCATCACGACTACCCAAGTAGCATGATGGTTAATAAATCAATACAACCCAATAAACAATGTATATCGTATCCCTTCATCACACGATAACTTTTTGATTAAATGTTAGACATGGAATATCACCCTTATAGCTCTTTCTCAAGTAACATTGATCCAATCAACTCACTAGACATGGCCAATTATCAGTCTAATATATCAAAAGGCCTAATAGATATCTCTCTAAAAGAGAGGGAGAAATTTCATCTTGATCACACAACATGCACACATTAATCGAACAATGACTAATTGTAATCTTGATAATTATCCGTTTAATGACAATGTTTGATTGTGTTAAATCATTATGGTCCTAATGTTTGAGTCACTAATGATCTTAAGTAAAAGGACTAAATGATATAAATCACATGAGAATCACTTATGACATTGATCATGTAGTGTTCTCATAGTAGGTAGGTCCAACATCTGTTCTAAACACAAACCCATGATCTTGATCCTTATTCGTATATGCATAATCACCACTTGACTATCAATCATGACTCATACTAGTTTTAATTCATTACTGTTGCCACCATAGTAACTAACTAGGGACCTTTAGAATAATACGATAATTACCCATAGATACTATTATAAAAAAATGTGCATCTACATATAATAGTTAAACAATGTTCACACAATTGGCCTAGTGCACATACCCCAACACCATAATCGCAAATTGAAAATCAATCTCATACATGCTTGCTAGTTTCCATTATGTGGAACGAGTACAAGCTTTAGATTTTGGAGATATAAGATTTAGGATATCTAATGCTCCATCCTCATCTTTGGTTAGTAGTGAACCACCTGCTGCGGCATCCTTCAGTTTTCTGGTACTGTGATTAATATCATAGTAAAAAATCTGTTGCCTTGCCTATTTCACGTATCCATGTCCTTGACATCTCCTCAGCTTTTCTTAGTATCTTTCCCAAGCCTGGCCAAGAGACTTGACATTTTCTTGCTTGAATTGATTGATTTATAGTTTTCTTTTACTAATCTTCAATAGAGGAAAGAACGTGGCTAGAAATCTTTCATTGATTCTCGCCTATATGGTATTACTCCTTGCGTCAGTCCTTGGAACTAGGATTTGGCTTTCCACTCAATGAGAATGGTAAAAGTCTCATCCAGGTCACCTTATTTGTAACTGCGGTAATGTGTATAGTGTTGCACTTCTCCATGAAATTCTCTACATTTGCGATTAAATCTTCATTCATTAGCCCACTGAATTTGTTATTCTGCACCATTTTGATTAGAGACCATCTTAGTTAGAACAAAGTGATTTTAGTTGGAAGGCGCATCACTCTGTTGTAAGTCGCTTGAACTTTCGGCTTGAAGTAGTCAAAATGACATCTCTGTCCTTAAAGTTTGTCCTACACTACCAGATCACCTTAAGTTGGTTATTCAATCGGTGGATTGCAACCTGTGTTGTTACTTCGATTCTTAGGATTATGGGTCGTGGGTCTAGGCTGAACATCGGGAGACTAGTAAGGTTTGGGTCAACCTCCAACTTCACTATGCACATTTGCCATTTTTTATGAACAATTTAAACAAGAAGAAGATGATTACCAAAGCTGAGATCCCCTTGAATGGTATTGTACTTTCTGAAGTTTTTAGTTGAAATTCTTGATCTATTAAGCCTCCACGGTTACTAATTTTTCTTGAGAAGAACAATGTTTGCATGCATATCTATCCCCACTTATCTACCAATATATATATATATATATGTATACTTTGATGTAGTGTTCTTTACATATCTCGAGGACTATCTAATGGCCTCTAATTGAGTTATCCAAACAAAAATTGTGACTTATAGGTAACTCATCTTTCCTAGATTCAAGTTTCTAGGATCATTTTAAGAAAAATATAAGGTTCATCTATTCTAATTTCAAACTATAGGAAATCAATTTTAATTAAATCAATTCTTCCACTTAGGCATATAATACCCATAATGTAAAGATGGTTGATGTTTTTAGACCCTTAGTAAGTTATCATTTAGAATTTTATATAATGTTTGTTTAGGCGTACATTTAGTATAAATATACATAAATGAACTATAATTGATGGTGTTCATGCATTTTCAAGTATATAAGGCAGAAAGGAAGGAAACGATCGAATTAGAGGAGAAACATAGCAAAAACACACTTAAGGAGGTTTGGCTTCATGGCTATATAGGTTGGCCTTGCAGGACATCAATGCATAGCGTGGGAGAGCAAGGAGGTGAAGAAAAACTTATCAAAATGCTCGGTGAAGTAGTTGCACTGTAGAGATCAAAGGACATGCGAAGGAGCAAAAAGGACAACGTCGAGGTAATTAAAGAGAAAAAATGCAGATAGATTGATTGACGTAGAGATAAAATAGAAAGTATTGTTCTATTTCTTGTTAAATTATTAAGTAGGGTTTCTAATTGTTTGAAAACGTGATTATGGAGTATAAATAGATAGGGAAACCTAGTAAACATTTAAAGTATAAGAGATTGGACACCATTAACATGGTTTAGCATAAGTTTACTTTATTCTTTAGTATTAAAACAATTTGTAGATAGATGACATTGAAGACTCACATGTGGTGATTCCGGTATTATGTTTATTGAGTTAATTAAAGTTATTTCATTATATCTCTAATTGCAATAAATACCACTATGTGCTTGTTTGTTTAAATGATGTATGAGTAGTCTATTAATCTTAGGGATTAATAGGTCCTATAATATGAATGTTATGCTAAAAACATGATTAGAGTGTAATGAATAAATAGTGCAATAGTTAGAATTTGTATTGATTATGCGCCTAATTGTATGAACTTCTTCATCACGTGTTTGTTGATAATAGTTTTTAGAAGTTATTATAGCTATTGAAGCTTTTATGCCGAATATTGACTATACATTATTAAAATGCACTATATCTTGCGATAGTTGTTGATAGGGAGGCACGAATAGTAAACTTAATTGGTTATGAATCTAAAGATTTGGAACATTGAAGCAATGTTGAGCTTACTTTATTCACACTGATAGGTGAATTTCTAGTATGTACATTATAATCATTTTCATCATGATAGTGTGTTAAAATGGATTTGATGAAAATTTGTCTATTCTAATTAGGTATTGCACAGACATAACAAATATGATAAGTGAGTTTAAAAGCTTAGTATTTCATTACCAAGGTGAGTTTATGAACTAAGTTAGTCTTAATATAATAGTTTAAGTAATTTGCATTAATTTGTTAGTACATATTAGTTTAGTTTGGTTATAAAATAAATCAAAAGGATTTCCTTACCAATAGAGTATTTTTAGCTATGTATGTAGTGCGTAGATATGCCTTTCCCTGACGGCGATAGCCATTGTCAACACAAGTTGGTTACACTATTACTACAAGCGAGTTGTTATATAGTTGCTATACGCACACTAAGTTTTTGGCACTATTACAGGGATAGGTAGCAACTTAGAAACACTTTGTTAGTTTGAAAAATTGTTAAGTTTTAATTTAAGTATTTAAATTTTGAGTTCATAAAAAATCCACAAAGAACAAAAAAAATTTAAGTTTCAAGTTTGCCTTTTAGCATTTGATTTTTATGCTTTGTTAGGGATACTAGTGGATGCATAGCATAGGAGAGAAGGATTTATTTCCTTATGACCTAATGTTTGATAAACAACAAAGGAAAGAAAAAGAATGGAATAAAGATGGTTGACAATAAAGTACAAAACCAAGAAAAGGGTCGAGGGAATTACCAACCCGAAGGTGATATGGTAGTGCAAGAAAGAGCACAAAAACAGAGATGCCTTCATGACAACTTCAAGGCAAAACTTTAAAAGAATTAGAACATAGTGATGAGGCTTCCAGCGAACACCATCGAGTTTAAACTGAGACTGTATTTAATAAACGTGGTGCAAAATAGCTTGTTTAACGGGCTAGCCAATGAAGATCTAATTGCATATGTAGATAATTTCAAGCAGAAATATGAAACCGTGCATATTATCGAAGTTACAAAGGAGGTAATTAGGATGAGAGTTTTCCCATTCTCATTGGGGGGAAAGCCAAATCTGGTTCTAATGATCAAATTCAAGGAATATGACTTCATGGGCAGAAATCAATGAAAGGTTTCTTGGCAAGTTCTTTCCCCTTGTGAAAGTTAATGAAAAGAAATCGAAAATCAATCGATGCCAAACTGTATCAGAGTTAACACTTATCTAAAAAGTTATAATCCTTAGGCTGTGAAGTAAGCTCTGATACCAAGCTGTACCATCCCTTATACCGATGAAAACGATACTTTGCCTAAAACCCTAATTAAGCCCTGATAACCCACCTAGACTTAATAAGAGCCAACACACTCTTCGTCAGTACATGATAAACTCAACCTGTATATTAATATCAAATAAACAATATAATGTATGGAAAGCCAAAAATTAAAATTTTCTCGATATTTAAACAATATACAATAATACAAAGTTTATCAAAACCAAAAACCTTTATTATAAACCCAACCCCATTTCTATACGTAAAAATATTATAAATAGTGTATATAAGCACAAGAAGGCTCATTACGTCATAAAGAAGACAACAAGACTCTTAAATCTTCTCATTGCCTTTCGCTGAAGCGCTAGGTTGCGAAATTGAAATATTAAATTTGGGTGAGCTCTCCAACTTGCTTAGTAATTAAAGATTCACAAAGCCCTATACATTCCATTTAATAATCAAGAACATCATGCAATAACAATATGGAACAATGTTAACGAAAAAAATGGAAAGTATAGTAAATAACTGATGCAAATCAAATTGTTAATGACTATTACACTGTGATCCCCATTTAATTTATAAACTTAGGGTTGATTAACCGTTGATGCCATTAATACGATTACTAGACCAAGACATTGACCGATGTGCTGCCTAACCAATCCATTGATGCCCAATGGTTCTATCCAAAACCCTATAGTGAGTATGTAATCCGTGAAACCCATCAAATTGAGCAGGATTCATATATATGCTAGGTAGGTAACCCATTTCCTATAATCCTATTGTCAAAACCAAGAGTTACGATTGTGAATCACATTAAGAACTATTATCTATTTATTAAAACATCACAATGCACATAGCCCCCTATTCCAATCCATAAACTACATAAATTACATATACTAAGATAGCAAAGCAACATCGAAAAATAATCAAATTCTTACTTACTTGGGTCTAGGTTTCCATTCCAAATTCCTAGCTTTTCGGGCACTAAAGCTTTCTTGGGGATCCAATACCTATCACACACTATTTATGATCAATATAGGTCTAATATCTTATATTTAGAACCCCTAGTCTAGTCTCAAAGTCCTCAAAAAATCCTACTCATAACTCAGTTTTATTATTTATTATGGTGGGAGAGCACTCCCTTAGTGGGTGGAGTGCACTTTAGTAGCTTAGTTTATCCTCGCTGATGAAGGAAGTGTGCTCCAGCAGCACCCATTGTTCCACCCACAAACTGATATAATAGTAGCGAACACTCCTAAAATTCATTAAGGAAGACCTATAGTAAGGTAATCAACCATTTCCAATCAACATAAAATATAATTCATTGAGATTTCATCACCTACTGTCGAATTGAACTTCAACAAACACAAAAAGTAAACTTACCAAACTGATGATCTCTTACTTTTAAACCGTTTAAGCTCTTCAATCTTTATTGATTCAGTAATTGAAATGACCTCCTTTGATCAGTAAATAAACCTTTAACCCTCCTCCTCTATATTGATTGATCAAATGAGAAGAGAAACATGAGGTTTTAGATTGTATGGATTTTCATCAAGATACGCATCTTGCTATCTCGAGACCGATCAAGTGGTTAAGGTGTTTAAATGACACTCCCTAAAGTGATATGAAGTTTAACACCATCAAATACTTATGCTCCACTTGAGACGATCCGACGATCCATATAATTCAAACCAAATTTTTGTTTCTAATATATATATATATATATATATATTAATATCCTATATATATAAATATATATAGGATGATCTCGAGTATTTTCTCGCCAATATATTCATCGAACATGCCTATGAGTATTCTCGGGTGTGCACATTCATTCCATGACCCCTCTTCACTCTTGCTGTATCGACAATTTATTGTTTATTAAGTATTTTCTAATTGTATGCTTGTATATAACTACTCTATTATACAACAACCTATAAAATTCCTTAAACAATCCAAACAAATGTAAAACATCATGCAAACAAATGCACATTCTAATCGAGTTACGCTAGAATTAACAATGAGCCTAACTTAGGTTAATAAAAGTTTTTATTAGTACTAATCACCAGATTAATATAATAGGTCATTACACCATAACAAAAGTTCAAGATCATATCGAGACTTCAACTAATCTAAAGGAGAGATCCTAGAGAAATATGCATACCAATAGGCATCGATTGGCACCAATTTAGGAATGTCTTATGTGATACTGAGCCTCAATTAATGTCTTGTCAATAATGGACATGTTGCATGCTGATTTGAAGAGCAATTTTTTTGATACCACAAATTTGCAAGTAGTTGATGGAAATTTGATACCAACTATAAGAAAAGTTTTGCATGTTCATGTCAAAGTGGATAGATTCACATTCATCACGGATTTTGAGGTTATGGATCAAAACATGGATGATGATGATGTGTTTATGATACTTGGAAGGCCATTCTTGAACAATACAAATTCAAATTTGTACACAAGGAAGAAAAAAATCACAATAACTATCGATGAGGACTATGTGCAAAGAAGATTGCCTTTCTTGATGGAGAAGAAGTACATCCAAATGGAAATGACATAATTATCTATGACACACAATTGGAGTATCTCAATTTAGACTCGGACTAAATGAAAGAAAGAGCGTCGGGCTAATGAAGTTAAACCAAGCACTACTTAGAGGTAGCCTAGGTGTTTTTAAATCCAAAGTGTTAAATTTTACTTAGTAACTCAGTTAGTCCAGTAAGTACATGTCACACGTAATGGTTTTCTAATATATGAACGTTTTAGTTGCAAGTAAGGCTATTTGTCAGATGATGATTCATCTGAATGTAAATGTCTTACCAAATCAATTAAAAAGCATAAAAGAGCTAAGGAGTTCAAATGGTTAATGTGACATGCATGGACAAAAGAATGGTAAGTTTTTATGAAATTTATACATTTATATGGATTTCAAATACTTCATTAGTTTAGAGGCTAAGAAAGATATGAGGATATTCAACATCGGGAGTTTATTTGTGAAAGAGGTATAGATTTGCTAGCTAAAATTGACAAATGAGTGAAAAATTTTAACAAGTGACAAAATTGGTAGCATTTCACTCAAGATTAGATTGGAAAAGAAATTATAGGAGTAAGTAAGATGGTATTCGAATTATATGCCAAAGGGAAGTTCTATAGGAAGAATGAGCCAATGGAAGTAAGATGGATTTTTGTCCCCCTTAATATGCGTAAAGTAAAAGCATTTATAGATTGGAGCATTTAAGTTTGGTTGGAGATGAACCAAGTTTTTCGGGTGATCTATATGAGAACCTATACCCTTTTAGAGCTAAAGAGTGCATTAGTTGTCAAAGGACAAAAAGGTTGGATAATGGAAGTTGAGAATATGCTAAGGTACATCAAGAAGAGGAGTGGTAGGAAAGTCTACTGAATGTGGCAACATCTCCATGTTGCTTTTATATACCCCACCACTCAACGGGGATAGATCAATAAGCCAGAGGCATCGTATTTATAAGTGATTACGTAGAACGGGGAGATCGATGTCGGCAAGACCATCTACAAAAAGCAAAAGGAGCCCATCATGTCAAAAAGAGACAACAAATCGTTGTTTCCTATCTTAATCAGTCAATTGTGCTTAAGGATGGAGTAAGGTTACTTAGAGATGAAATATTAGATATTGAGGCCCAAGTAACCAAGGATGAGGCTTTATGCTTAGACATAAATCACCAACTATCAAGACTCAGATGATGAGAGGGAAAAAATCGAAAGAGCTAAACTTGAGAATCGGTTGTTTGCTAAATAGCAGGAGGAAAACGGTGCAACGACAATTGTAGCAGAGTTAGCTCAAAAGTTGGAAGATGAAGAATATGGAGAGAAGGAGCAATAAAAAGGGATTTGCCGAGGGCTATGAGTTAGTAGACCTACTGGTTAGAGAGCAGGACTTGGATGGTCAGATGGTTTTTCCAACACCTCCTTGACCAAAGCCACTAGTACCACCACTATAGGATTTGACTCCACGGTAGCAGAGCCTATCGATCGCTGAGATGAGGTGACAATACCAAGACGACAGGGCTCAATATCGTGAAGCCTTTTTAAAAATATGACCAAGACAAACGTAATGGGAATCATAATTTTATGTTGTTTGTCGATCATTAGAGGGACGTAGCTAGATAAGAGAGTAACAAATGGATGGATGAGACCTATTAATAGATCTTTTGGCTTTCTAGGAGCATAGCTTATGTGTTTCACCTCGATGTGGTGTATAGCAGGGAGGTGGAGCATCCATTGACACCATTGTATGCTGGAGTTGATGAGGCAGATGATGATGATGACGCACAGTCCTGATGTCAGTGTCTTTGAATTTTTTTAGATCGGAGAAGATAAAAAATACATTAGTACCATTTCTTTTTAAATTTATGATATTTTGTTTCTTATTTAGTTATTTAAATTAAATGTTTATATTAGTTAATGCTTATATATCTTGTGTTGATATATATTTGTGTGTTTTATTGTTTTCATTATTTTAGGCTTATTTTTAACAATTAAGGACAAGGTTTGGTTTATGTTTAGGGGCATCAAAATTATACTACAATATTGGAAGTGGTAAGAAATGTTAAAATAAGGATAAACACTTTAGATATGATCGTTTAAGTTTTATTTTTGAAGTAGTTATGGAGGAAAGCGTGGTAGTGTATTATTTGTTTCATTTACTTACTATCTTATTGTTTAGTTAATATAGATTAGGTTATATATAGTAATATGTAATGAATAAGTAGGTCATTTGCATGTTCATGCCTTTAATTGAAGATAGTAAAATACATGTGTCTTGTTGATATGAAAGTCATGATAGTGTTTTTTAAATCGTGAAGAAAACATGAAATGTAGCAACAACTGTATGCTTTCTTGATTAGAAACTGAGAGTTAGGGAATACAATGAACTTGAAACAACAACAACAAATTACTAGAAGACTTCTTGAAGAAAAAGTTAGATCTCTAGGGAATTCTATAATAAGTGTGAATGTTACTTGATAATCTAAAGCAAATAAAGACTTAGTGCAAAGAGTTGGTGAAATAGGAATTTTGAATGAAAATTTGGAGTTAACCTGCTTGATAAAGTGAAAGAGAGAAGTGCCATCAAGAGTTTTAGAAATAAAAAATAATAGTGTATCACAAGAGCTCTTCAGGAAATGGAGCAGATAACTTAATGGTTGAAAAAAGTGTTGAAAAATTGAATCCATAATACAAAGTGTAGGGACCATGAGAATTAAGAAAATAAAAATGAGAAAAAGAAAAGAAAAAGAAGATAAAATAAAGAAAGGAATATAGAAGTTAAATTAAACTCTTCAAATAAAATAATTAGCTTGAGTTCTAGAAACTTTATTTAGTTAAGTATTCTCTCCAACTATGTTAAGTCATATAGACTATTAAACTACTAACGTTTACAAAAATGTTTTGATCTATGCTTATTTACAGGTTTTATTGAGAAATCATGAGATATAACAATTGCTACTTGAGTGTTGAGGTGAAACAAATTATGAGTAGTGATGGTTTTAATTGTGATCTACTTTGGTGAGTCGAAACTAAGTTATAGGTGTTGTTAAAGCTACATATCTTGAAAAATATAAGTTCTTGAAAAGAAAAACTATTAAGTGGATTATTAACTCGAAACTTAATGAATTAAATGATACACCATAAACAATGTAAAATGAATGCGAACTAGGTAATAGGAGTATATTTAGTATAAATATCCCTAAATGAGCTATAATTGATGATTGTTTTGCATTTTTCAGGTATATAGGCATAAGGGAAGGAAACGAGCAAATTAGAGGACAAACAAAGCAAAAACAAACTCCAGGAAGTTTGGTGTCATGGCTACATAGGTAGGCACTATGAGACATCAATGCACGATGTGAGAGAGCAAGGAAGTGGAGAAAAAATGATCATGAAGCTCAACACAATGGTGGCATCATGGAGGTCTAGGAACGGTGCCATGCAACCAAAGGGGATAGCACCGAGGCAACTAAAGAGAGGAAATGCGCACAGATTGACTGATGCAGTGGCTGCATCGTGGGAATGAACACATGGCTCTGGGATTTAAGTGACAATGCTAAAGAGAAAAAAAATAGAAAGAAGAGTTATATTTGGTGTTAAATTGTTAAGTTGTGTTTCTAATTGTTTAGATACATGATTAGGGAATATAAATAGATAGAAAAACATGGTAAACATTTAACATACAAAGGATTAGCCACTATTAACATAGTTTAGCATAAGATTACTTTAGTCCTGAGCATTAAGATAATTTATGGAGGGAAGATAATGGAGATTCACGTGTGGAGATTCTTGTATTGTGTTTGTTGATTTCATTGAAATAATTTCATTATATCTCTTTCGTAATGAATACAACTATGTGCATGTTTGTTTAAATGGTGTGTGATTATTGTATTAATCTTAGGGATTCTTGGATCCTATGGTATGAATGATAGGATATAAACATGAATAGAGTGTAATGAATAAATAGTGCAATGGTTAGAATTTCAATTTAATCCGAGCATGATGTTATGAACATCTTGATCAGATGATTGTTGATATTGTTTTTAGAAGTTATCATGCCAATTGAAGCTTTTAATTAGGATATAGATGGTATAATCATAAAATACACAATATCAAGCAATAGTTGTTGATTAAGGAGGTACTGATAGTAGACTTAATTCATTATCAATCAAAACATTAGGAATATTAAAGCGATGTGGAGCTTACTTTATTCATACTGATAGGTGGAATTCTAGTTTGCACATTAGAGTCTTTTCCATCACGATAGTAGGTTCAAGTGAATTTGAAGGAAACCTGTCTATTATAATTAAGCATCGCAAACACATAATGATTATGATAAAGTGAGTTCAAAAGCATAGTATTTCATTACATTGGTGAAGTTGTGAAATAAAATAGTTTTTATATAAAAGTATAAGTAATTTTGATTGATTTGTTAGTATATATTAATTTAGTCTAGTTATAAAACCAATTAAAAAGATTTTCCTAACAATAGCGTAATTTTAGTTAAGTACGTAGTGAGTGCATAAACCTTTCCCTGATGACGATATTTGTAGTCAACCTAAGTTGGTTACACTATTACTTCAAGCAAGTTGTTATACTTGCGACACAAATTTCAACTGATTTATTAATAATTTAGTGGTCCCACCAACCCCGACTACCCTACCTCTGGTGCCTCGAGTCTTGACACGCATCTCGAGATGCACCATAACTTGTGTATCCGATTAATTTTAATTTGCCTGTGGTTTTATATTCATTAAATGTAAAATTCACATTCAATATAGTCATGCAATTCTATTTTGGCACAATTTAGCCTTATTGTTCCCTTGCTTCGCCTACGCAATACCCTCGTCGAAACACGCTTTTCAAGGAGAACTCCCATTACACAATCTGATAAGATATAAACATAACATAGAAACATGCAATGTGAAATGATAAAATAAGCAAGTTAAAGATTGCAATTAAGTCAACCATCACACAAATAACTAACAATGCCTACCCAGACGTGTCCTAGTTTATTCCACATCGTCCATATGGATTTGAGTCAAAAATACCTTCGACTAACAACTCATAGCCTGAATGAACTCGCCATCATACCCTTATGTTCTATTGAGATCTAAACGAGGTATCCCATATCGATCGGGTTTAAAATCTCACTCCCTTAGTACTCGTGTTGAGATCTACAATAAGAATAGTCTCCTATTATAGTCTTCACTATCCTCTTTAGCATGCAATTAAACGTATAGCTAATCGGTCTCATCACTATCTTCATTAGCATGAGATATATACATATGATGCAACATAATCATTAGGTTCTCATTAAACTATATAAAATAATCTGAAATTCTTCATACATATAACATAGCATAAACATTCGATTTTCATTTAACTATACAAATAACCAGGCTTTGATACCAACTTTGACACCCCCACACCTCGAGGCCACTGGGTGTGTTGATTTACGGCTCCCATTGCCATGCTGATGTCGATGTCATGTCAGCATTCTCGATGTACCAACAAATTTATCATGTCTCTTTAAGTAGTTAACCAATTATTCAGTATTTCAATAACTTATTTCTTAAAAACTTAACTTATTTTAGTTTAGGATTACAACTTGGGAAGTGTGGCATGTGTTTTACAATTAATAATAAGCAATTTACAGCAAAAAACTTATACATGTGGAAGCATGGATAATGTATAAATGGTTTATATCATTTATAACAAACATCTTACTGTGGAAAACCTTAAATAAAGTACCATGTATATAACATGAATATATATATATATATATAAAACTAGGGTATATATATGTACTAGTGTTTCTTATGTCCCCAAAGTATGGCAAAATATTAAAATAAACACCTATATGTATGTCTTCGACATCTGGTAAGTTCAAGTTAAATGCCCAAGATCCCCTTGCCTATACTTGTAGAAGAATGTACACTCAATCATCCAACAAAAATTATAATGAGCCCAGTGAGTAAAATCACTTGGAAGTCCACACAATATTCAGCAATAAATCTAATACAAGTCTACAAGACATGCAAGTATTACATTTGGCAACAAAATAATATACTTACATGAAAGTAAATCAATAGCAAATATTGAAGCAATAAGTAAATAATCAAGCAGAGATATAATTCACAAAGAATACAAAATGCAAAGAAATAGAGTAAATTCAATCGCAACTTAATCAACATCAAACCTCAATATAATCACACTTTACTAACTAACTAAACCTCATTCATGTCATAGTGGTCTGTCTAAACCCATGATCCAGTCTCATGATTCGAAGTAACATCATGGGTTACAATCCAATAAGTGCCCGAATGTCACGTCCTCTTGCCTAACAACCTCTATCATATGCAATAGTGACAAACCCCAGCGAACCACTCAAATAATAATGTAGTCCATCCCCAAATGTACCACAACATGCCCTGGCTATTTAACAAAATTAATAACAATAATCATGATATCATTAAAGTAAAAATAGTTCGGTAATGGGAAAACAGATGTTAAAAGCAAACTAAATTCTACAAAGCATTCTTGTGGCTTTCACACACCTTGAATACACGCTCGCAATTCCTTAGACTCCCAAATCTAACCCTGACTCACTCCCGATTCCTGAATGTTGGTCCATGACTCTAGTGTCCTATTTGTTCAAATATAGTAGGTTTAAGGTCAATTTAGTTTCTATTAACACCTAAAAGCAATATTCATTACAAAACCCAAAAATTATGAAATATTCTTTTATCAATTGAATTCCTTCAAAATAAGTTAAAAACTTGGAAATCAAAGAATCATTGTGTTCAAAGTAAGTTTTAGCTCTTTACGATATTAAACTAATTTTTAATTATTTTTTGGTATCTAGATAGTGTGCTATATGGCCTTCATAGTGTGCTATGAAGGTCGAAACCCAAAGTTTTTTTACTTCAGGAATTTTAGGTTTTTGCCTTCGTGGCAGTCTTTAATACCGACCCTACCCTTTTCTTATAAGGGACAGAAGTAGGAATTCATTTACAACAACAATTTAGACCAACTATTCAAGATCAAGCTTCCATTAATGGAAAATTTCAAGAACACCAATTTTTTAGAGAACAATTTTAAACACATGAATCGAGATTGTATTTGAATAAAAACATAGAGTTTTCATTAGAAAAAAATGAGTTTAACCTTCAATTTCTTTTCAACCATTCAATTACCAATTTGACTTTTATTAGTTACCATTTCTTGAATAACAAATTAAAAAAGAAGAAGAAGATGATGATGATTACGCAACTTGAGAACCCCTTGAATGGTACTCCACTTACTAAATTTTTTTGTTGAAATTCCAACCTATTAAGCCTCTATGGTTTTCATTTTTGTTGAGAAGAACAATGTTTGCATGAATTTTTCATTCCCATTAATCTACCTATATATACGTTTTGATCTAGTGTGCGTTATGTATCTCGAGGACTATTAAATGGCCTCTAATTGAGCTGTCCAAACACAAATTGTGCCTCATAGGTGAGTCATATTTCTTAGATTCAAATGTCCAAGATCATCTTAAGATCCATCTAAAATTCATTTATTATCATTTCAAACTATGGGAAAACATTTTTAATTAAATCAATTCCTCAACTTAGGCACAGAATAATCATAATGTATAGATGGTCGATGTACTTTGACCCATTATTGATATTTTAGTAGGCCCACTATCCCTCGAGTAGTAAGCATTTGATGTCTTGTGTCTCGGCGTGCATCGTAAGGCGTGCCATAACTTCTATATGCAATTAATTTAACTTTGCCTGTGGTTCTATATTTATTTAATTGCACATTGACCTCGACTATAGTCATGCTATTCTATTTTGGCACTGTCTGGTCTTAGTGTTCCCATATTTCGCTTACCCAACTCCAACGTCGATACGCTTTTTTAGGCAAACTATCGTCACATAATTTCAATCAATGTACAAGGTAAATATAAACATGCATGTAATATGATATAATAAACAAGTTAAACATCACAATTAAGTCAACCGTGGTAGAAAAATAACTAATTATGTCTACTCTAATGTATCCTATTCCTGACCATAATGTCCACGTGAGTCTGAGTAGGCGTCCTACTCCGAAATTTTCCAATACTCACAATTAATAAATATTAGGTCATTACATTAAGGATAAAAAATAATAAGCAAACAAGAGGATGTTATATACACAGTCGATAAATATAGGCTCATTATGAATCAATTCTCAACAAGGATATAAAATTTTTACCAATATGCTTTAAAAGTTATGTAACTTTAATTTGCTGCAAAACAAACAAAAAAAAGTACTTAATACAGTCAAGTTGCGGTGACCCCAGTCCCCATAAACTAGACCTCACTTAACCTAGACCTACGCCGATGAATCTCGCAAGGTCAACACAAGCAAAGTAAGCCTCCATTTCCATTATTATGATTTATTCATTGATTTAAAGTTGAATTATTATGATTTGCATGTCATAATAGTTTAATAATGGAAGTAAAACTAAAAAAATCTAAATAATTCAAAAATATAGAGTTAGACATTTTAATGGTGTGGAACCCTGCAATATATAGATATCATGCATATATATATGGTGATCTAATAAGGAAATCATAACTATACATGTCACATTATCGCTCTAATACCTAAGAAATCTCTAATTGTTGTCGAAACAACATATATATAAATAACGACAATACAAAAGCTCAAGATCCTACAATTAAGTAAGAGGAGAAGCCGCTCTAAGAGTTCTCACAGGAAGTCACTAATCATTAACTCTTTACCCTTACTCGTTTGTCAATCTGCAATTTTCTTTTAAGTAGACAAATCGAGTTAGTAAAACTAGTAGAGTTTCATTAACAATTCATGATTTCAAATAAATATGTCTAAATACTAAGCGAGATTTCAAATGACGGAAAAGTCAAATAAATTGCATGATAAATGTACTAGAAAATAATAGCAATGACATAGAGTGTCTATGAGTCAAAGGAAGTTATATAAGTGGTCGAACCAATCGATAGTAGGAGCCACTACTTTACTTCTTAGAACCAGAACTACTCAAGTCAACAAGTTCAACTCAGTGTAGTGCAGGGACATTAACAGTGCCTTGAATACCTCTCCTACATCTACTTCCTCCAACATAGTACGTAAAGTAAGGTCAAGATTGTCCATTTAGCACCAAATTTAAGAGTACCTTCCAAACACACGCAAGCTATAAATATTTAATGATATAGAATAGAGTCTAATAAGTCATAAATTATACACATTTTATAGTACATTTTAGTGTGTTTTATGAGGTAAATTCCTTAAAACATGTTCTTAATAGCGTAGATGTGTCTAACTCTGGCTTTTTAGGTGTATATTTGAAATCAAAGTGAAAAATGATATAAAATGAAAATATGATAGTCTTATGTTGGATTTACATAAAAAAAAACGTGTTCTCTAGATAATGAGGAAGTAAACCAGGACTCATAAGGCTGATATGGCATGATGATGACGTGACATAACGTGATATGACATGACGATGACGTAGCATAATGTGGTTGGTCATGTGATTATGTGGCGGTGTGTGATTGGTGAAGTAATGTGTCCATGTAAACTTGGCAAAGAAAGTGATCAAGTGTGGCAGTGTGCAAGATAATCTAATGTGTATAAGTGAAGAATACCTTGACATCAGTGTCGATATACATACGGAACAATAGATGAAGATGTATTAACTCATGATGAATGTGTCAGATATTGGTGTACACAACTTGTGTCAATCCGTAGTGGTTTAGGAGCCTTCTGATTGTCCTCGAGATGCATGTATGGCTCGATGATGAAGTGCAAGAAATCATGATAAAAATATAGCTTTTGTAAGAAGAGGGATTTGATTCCCCGGTCATCTCATTCATAATTGTTAGTGCATACAATCTAGGCCAGTGGGAATTAAAATCGTGCTCATCTATAATCACACACAAGTGCCCAACCAACCGAGCTATTGGACCAAATTTGAAGGGACATTGATGGTTTTTATTATATATCAATAAAAAAGAATTATACCAAATAAAAAGTGATTTACTCAAGGTTTGTAACTATCAAGATATGGAGTTTCTAGCATAATCTAGCCTATTTAAACCCTTCCAAAAGCTAACACCAAAATTACCATAGGCCTCCCACTTAACTCTTTCTATATCTCCCTCATTTTTTCCTTTCCTTTTTATTTTCTTTCTAGTTTTATTGAGGTTTTTATAGTTATTAGCTAAGTTATTTTCTAGTCCAATGATTGCTATTATGGTAGTTAGTTTTTTATGAGATTTTATTTTAATTTGTTCTTACATTATTTAGTGTTCTTTGATTAATTAATTTAATAGATTATTATTTGCAGATTATAATCATGAACTCTATATTGCATGCATAGTTATAAATGTGTATTATGGTATTTTGACTCATTATCTAATTCAAAGTAGTAACTAAGTGTAAGCCCCCTTGTCCTTAAGACGACTGATTGCCCTAGATTATCTTAATCCCCTGATAATCTAGTCAGCCTAATCAATTTTTTTAAATTTAACCTCACAATTTTTTTTATTTCAACCCTTAATAACGCTTTAAAACTATGTTTATATCCTTAATGAAACTCGAATTATGATTCGTTCAATTGGAGGAAATTAAGAAATCATACAGATTATTCTTCGTATTTTGTAAAAATCTAGACAACACCCCCCTTAAAAGTGGCCTACCAAAAAACTTTTACCTAATAGATAGCAGAATTGGGAAGAAGCCCAAAAGGACTCACAAATCTTTGCAATTCATAATATATATCAAATTCAAATGTATAAACTAACATACATTATTTGATAGCATAATTAAAATTTTACTATCCAAAATAAACAAAAATCGAAATCTAACTTCTCAACTTATTTAGGGCTAAATTAGGAAACTCTCATAACCATTCAATAAGCTTCACGTATAGGTTAAAAAGCCTCCTAATCTCACCTAAACCTAAAAATATAGATTATATTCACAAAATCAATTCACATAAAGAGAAAGTAAGCTCTAAATGGATTTAAAAAAAGTTTTTCGAGCTTCTTCTTTCCCTTGTTAGTGTGAGATGAACTTGAAATTGCCAATAGAAGGTAAGAAAATTTCAGATAAGTAAATCGTACTCTATCCCGATTACCTTTATAGCCAAATGCAAGATAATAAGATATACAAAATATTTCACCGACACACGATATGTACATATCAATATATGAGCACATCCTTCTTGTTAACATTTTATTGATGAGTGTACGACAAAGCAATGAAAATATAGCAGCATGAAAAGTGATTTCTAATGTAATACGAGAATAATCTAGCAAGCTACATGAAAATAGCCCATAGGAGATGTCTCGATTTTTGACAACTCCTTCCAGATTCCACGGGAAACATATTCGGCGAAGAGTTAGCTATTGGAGTTTTAATACTTGGATGCCTGACCTACACTATCCTTGATGCATGATACCGAGCTCAACATTTATGCAATGCGAGATACAAGCAAATATCATAATTATATACGATAAATATGATAAAATGATTACTTTAGGATTTACTTATAGTCAAACATTTGAATGTTGGTAGTGAGGCCTCACACATTGTTCCTTAACTTCCAAGTATTTCCACTAGTCTTATTAAACCACAAAATTCATATTTAAGAGTCATAACTCTACTTGAATACATAAAATTCATATTTCAACCTACAACATACCTCAAATCCCTTAATAAACTCCAACAACTATTTTAAATTCTCTGAAAGAAATTTCACATCTCTTTCTTAATGTTTTTAAACATTTCAATAGGTCATAAACCATTTATTGTCATGCCCTGATATTGTCACAAGCACAGCCAAATCACCACAAATCAACAAAGTTTAAATATCTCAACGCATAATTTATCCTAGTCAACTTCTCGGGTTTGCATTTCTTCTATGATATCTTAACATGGTTATTTAAGCATAACCACCACATTTATATCAACTTGGATATACAAGGATTCAACCAAGTTAAATCTTACACCATTCCGATACCGACGATCCATTCAAAATGCATCCAAAAGTTGCGTACTCGCCAATGTCTTACTATCACAATTTAGGCAACTTATTTTGTCATTTTCAAGATTATTTTTCACAATGTAAAAGGTTTTATCTTGGTTTGAGCTTAGGTGCTATTTTTAGTTAGATATATAAGAATTCCAACAAGTACTGCTTTAGTTAATTTATATAACAAACGCTTATTCAAATTAACACCTAAAGTTATTAAGTCGTAACTGTCATAGTTGGACAATTTCAAACCATATGAACTGGCTATGTTCTACCTTATTTTTCATTTACCAAATAGATTCCATGACCCAAAACCATTGTTCATCATAAAGATAGGTTATACTATGATACAAATGAACCCATTTTAAAGTATTTTTGGCATTCATAATATATTTGAATCATTTGTTCAATATGGCTACTTGCTATTGTCTCAATTTTGATAGAAACTTGCATGCTAACTTTGCAACAACTTTTCAATACCAAAAAAAATTATTCTAAGTTTATACTTTTCCATACGTAAAATATAATAAACAAGGGTTAAAATAAGTTTAACCCCATGTAATTTGGATAGCATTTGATATCACAACCTATTGACCCAACTTGTTTTCTTGCAAATAGTTTTCTATACTTGAGCAATTCAAAAGTAAGGTATTGATCTCCGTTCACACCCTCAAAAATCTCACCAATCTATTGGAAAACCCAAATCCAAAATATAGAGGTAAAAATATGATATATCAACATCAAAAGCACCAAAGATCATCACCCATTACCAAAAATTGAAGAAATATACTAGACTCAACTTTTCCTACATCAACAATTAATAATTTTAATATTTCAATCTCAAGAACGTAAACTCCTCTTCAAATTAATCCAATTTCATTTTGAATCACTAAAAAAATCAAAAATACTGATTTCCCATCCATTCCATCAATTTAAAGGTAATCAATTGAATCCAAACCACAATAATAATAATTGTGGCAGGACACATCAAACACTGATCATCATCATCTCCAACTAATTAATTAGTTAATTTATCGAATTACTTAATAAACTTGTAATTCAAACTTAAACTCACCTCATCTTGAAATTGGTTTCACTGGCATTAATAATTCCCTACTATCTGAAAGAGAGAGCCGAGAGGAAACTTACAAAATGAGAGAGAGAACGAGTGAGAGCGAAAGAGAGACTGTGAACTGAGATGGTGAAAGCAACGAGAGGGAAGAGTTGTATGAGAGGATGGAGGAAATTGAGTTTGAGAGGTTCCTTGAGGATGAAGTGGAGTCGAATCAGTGAAAACAAAATGGGGAAGATCAAGATCCCATTTTGTTTCCCATTAAAAAAATTGTTTTGATTGGTCAAATGACCAAATTACCCCTCTATACTTATGTATTCAAAATGGTATTCTTACTAGCATTGATTGTCTTAATTATTACTCGAATTTAGATTAATTCATTTGCATTTAATTCTATTAATTATTATCCATGTTTTTATTTATTTATTTATTGTTTTCTTAATATTTTTTAATTAGTAATTAGTGACAAAAAACCCTTTTGACTAAAGAAAGTTATACAATCCCTATGGAGATGATCCCACATACCACTACTACAAATTTAAAGTATAATAAAGGTGGAGAATTTATTGTACATTCTCGACACGTGTAAATTTTTGACGTCATTGCCGGGGATTGACTTTAATATTCTTTGGTTTTTTATATTTGTCATTATTTTTTCTATTTAAATCCCAGGCTTTAAGTTTTTATAGGATTACTTCATGGCCTCCTACTCTAACTATAAAGATCAATATGAAGACTCACACTATAAAATTAAGAAAGAGGTTGGTAAATGTAATGATGAACAAAATTTTTCTAGTCAGTGTTTTAATGTGCAACAAGTTAAATCTTTAACTTTTTGTAAGAATTATTCTAATCTTATTGATGTTTGCCCAAACTATTTGGATGATGATGATTTTTGCATTTGTAAGCCGAGTCCACCTGTTCCTCAAGTTAAAGAATGTTTACTATCAGTATGAAATGAGTTGAAATTTCTAAAAGAGAATTCATAAAAGTGTGATACTAAAAAATAATGGCTTAGTGCTCGACTTTTAGAGATATAAATAGAAGGAAAGATTGATGAATTTCACGACGATGAAACCATACGAGTGAAGTTTCATATGAATAGATGGTTGATTTGGCACTAGTAGATAATGACCTAATTGATGCTAAAAAAGGAGTTGGATGAGGAAATTTTGCTAAATTACATGTCAAATCACCATGATTACATAATTAAGAGGAAAAAGCCAAAAAGAAAGTTGAAGTAGAACACCTTCAAGAAAAGCCAGCTAAACCATATGAAGAGAACAAGGAAGATAAACCACTAATGCTCATTAATCCACCACATGTTTCGCAAATACTTGTTGAATTTGAAACAGGATGGAAGAAAAGAGACATCTGGAAGTTTTATGTGGTGTTAGACAATCAAGACTATATTAATACTTATGTGTTAGAATTTCAAGATGAACTCAAAACCCTGAAAGAGGGCGTACTTTTTTCATTTCCTAAAGTTATGGTGAATCTATTTGTTCGTGACTAATCAAAAGTAGTAGTCGTTACGTGATCTTTCAGGCTCAGTCTAGGCGATGACTAAAAAATAGTCGCTTGTTGGATGGCAACCCACATTTATTTTATTTATTTCTTATTTAGTTTAATTAAGCTTTCTTTGCTTTACTTTAGTTTACTTAATTTCACCTATGTATCCATTTTAGCTAATCCCAAGCTCTTCCATTTATTAAGTATTACGGGTTAAAGAAGTCTTATGATGAATGAAGGAGAGAATATTTAATGTATGGAGTCATGTTTGACTTTTGATTAATTTTTAAGTAGCTTGATTTGAGTTATTATTCTCTTAACAAGTTGATTACTTCTAGGATTTATGTGTTTTAAGACTTGGTTGGAAATCAAGATTTTTGGGCTTGCAAATATTTGGTTGAAATCTTTTAAGTCAATTCCTTGATTTACCACTTCATACTCTTATTGTGTTATGGCTTTGAAGGTTTTAAAGTGAAAATTCAAAAAAAATTCAAAATTCTTTTTTAAAAGAAGCCAGCAATTTGTCAGCGATATTATAAATGAACTACAAATCACGGGGAAAACTAGGGACAGTTTACAAAAAATTAGAAGTAAAATAGAAGCATAGCGATTTGGCAACGATTCGGATTTTTAACACGATTTGCTGGCCACATCATTGTGGCACTGCGCCTCAATCATTCTTATTGAAGTAGCGATATTCCACTTAAAACAATAATCATTGGGCATGAATTCGAGTTTTTAAAATATAAACCACCTAAATCAGTGTACATATTTGTATTCACACTACAAACCACAATACCCTTTCGATTAGGAAATCAAATTAGTTTCTTGATTCATCTCCAAAGCATTAATAATGCTTATTTAAGTAATTCCCACCTCGATTAGGATTATTATATGGTTGAGATAGTTTGATTTTTGATATATTTTCAATTTTTTTAGTGAATTTCAAATTATTCATGGTTATTAAATTTATATGGCTTGGAAATGATTACTATTTGGGAAAATACTTGAAATTTTTACACGAAGTGTGAATTTAAACCAAATATAGATAATGAAGGCTATGATTGAACTTAGTAGTGTTAAGAAAATAAGTTTTGGGGTGTATGCTTTGTTTTATAAAGACTTGAATTTATCTCACGATTATTACATGTTATGAGATAATTAGACTTAATGATTTGTTTTATTCATGATTTCTTCATTTATGGAAAGTTTATTCATATAATAATGTATTCATTAATTATTATTTATGCTTCACGACGTAAATTTGTTTTGTTCAAAACCCTAATTAATTATTAAGCTTTAAGGTGAATGTTTCGAATAAGTTTTGGGGTGTTAGAGTGAAGTGATGTATGAAGAAGTAATGTATGGATAGCTCGAGAGGAAGAATCTATTTATTTATTCTTTCAAAGCTGATCAAAATTTTCTAATTTTTCATGATTTAGGTAATATTTTTTCCTCTTTGTTTTACTTTATTCAGATATGAATATGAATTGAATATGATTTGGATTTAAATAGAAGTGATATTTTTTATTACCCGTGAAAATAGAAAGTTCATGATAGAAAATAATTGTTTACCCTATTGTTCTTAACCTAAATTGTGTATACACTAGTGGAGTTTAGAGGGGATGGATTGTTTTGTGTTAGACATTATAATGGGTATAAGATCAAAATAATAGTGCAAGATAAAAAAGATATAATTTTAAGAATGTTGTTGTAATGGTCCAATATTTGTTAATCATGTTTATTCAGAAATTTTAGACTAGGACGCTAGCCTAGATCTACGTAGACACTGTAGATAGAGTTAGGACACATAGGACTAGACAAAATACTTATTTTTGCGTGATGATTATTATATTGCGGTATTTAAATTATATTATTATATTTCATCACATGTGTGTATGATAAATATCAGGTAAGTTGGTGTAAAGGGTGCTTGTTTTAGGATGCGTGTTGACTTGGGTATCGAGTATGAGTTACCTGGGGATACTAGACTAAGCTAACTATAGTACATAATGCATAATTGAAACATAGCCTACGTTAATTAATGAAACAAAGTAAAATATAAAACACCTCGAGATGCGTGTTGGAGTGCTGGGTAGTTGAGGATTAGTCGAGGGTTAATAATACCACAAATGTGTCAATTACGTGATGAAAAGCACTAACCATATGATTGAATGAGCCTAAGTTATTTAAATCAGATCAAATAATACAAGTCTTATAACTAGGTTTATTCGATGTGGACCTTGGATACACATCTTGATGATCCTAGTTAGTTTTAAGTAGCATATATTAAGTAAAATTGTGTCACCAAGAATGTGGACAGCTTAAATTAGAGCTTTAGATTGTCCAAGAGATGAAGGTTTAATTGATAATCAAGCACCATTTAGATTGTCTTAAAGATGAGGGTTGAATGGATGATCAAGCACCACTATAAAACCCAACACTTAGTGACTTTTCTCCACACGTATACACAAAAAGAATTCAGGATTTTGGGATAAAGAGAGCTGCTGGAATTATAAATTCTTGAAAGAATGGAAGTCATTATGGCTTACAAAACTGGGTTCTCATCCTCAACTTTAGGTAAGCCTTAAACGTTTCCTCTTTTTCTTCAAAAGCATAGATAATAGCATGTTCTATTGGGTTTCTAAACAAAAAAACTAATTTAATTGTGATTGCTTACTATTTTCCTATGAAATTGATGTGTTTTAAGTCAAGTGCATGCACTATTTTGGTTTTTGAAAACTGATTTTCAAGGTACATGAATGTTCTTGAAAATGCATGCTTGAACAATAGCGGATTGAAAAAATTAATATTGACTTTAATGCATTAATACATGAAACTTGTTAATTATGGTTATTTTCTTCTTCTCAAAACCTTTTTGCACCTATTTTATGGGGTTTATAATTGTGAAATCAAACCTAGGGAGTTTGTGTTAAGATTTTTAGGGCAAACCCTAAAATTGGACCCCTCTCGTCACTGGCAAAGTGGGTGCCGACTTGCCTTATAAAGGACGACGCCAAATACCTTTAAACCTTGTCGTTTTGGAGGCTCATCAATGTTGGCTTCGTCCCTGTGTAAGGCAAGGCACTAGAAATGATCCAACCGCGCTAGTTTCTCCTTTACAGGGTGCCACTTTCTACATACCTAAATGACTTTCATAAAATAGCCATAACCTTCTTGTTTTAGCTTTGATTTCGACATTCCCACCATCATCAAAAAGCTAAAAGAGAGATATTTATTATACAACCTTTAAACCACAAAGAACTAGCCATTTTATAAATCAAGAATAGGTAGGAAGTTAAGCGTTAAGCGTAGGAATTATTCTTTTTACAAGTTTAGGAACTTATGATTTTTCCAGGAGTTCAAAACCTTAAATTAATAACTCAACAATCCTTTTGCTTCTAAAATTTACACTAGGGATATAGTGGGATTATTCTCAAATGTTGGATATGGATTCCAGGTTGTGGCCATGACATTTTGGCAAAGATAGGAAAAAGCTTGAGATTCAAATGCAGAAAAGCCATGAAAATACTTCACAAAATTTCGTTCATTTTTCTTACGTATTTTATGGTTGTCGATTCATTTTTTCTTCATTTTTTTCATTATTTATTGCTATTTGTTTATGTTTAAGAACTGGTTTTTATCCGTGGATTATTAGATTTTTTAAACTTACCAATTAAGCTGGTTCATCGGGGATTTGCTATGAAAACCAATTGTGTTAGTTCATTTAGGTTATATTGTGTTTTGTAGGGAACTGAATGATTTACCGGTTAGGTGATTCACTAAGGCTTTAAAAGACGTGGTATAGGAGTGATTGATTAACCGATTAAGTTAACCACTGAAGATATATGTGTTTACATTTCTACTTACTTATATAACTGTTGTTCTATTTTTCAGTTATTTATCATTTGCTTCAATTTTTTTATTGCACTACATTCATGGGAGTATTATTTCTTTTGTCAAAAAGCATACTTGCATGTCTAGAAGTTTTATTTGATTTCCTACTAAATATTATGTGGATTTCTCTTAAAATTTAATCACTAGACTCATCATTTTATTTTTTGAGTGACCAAGTGTATATCCTTCTACGAGTAACGGTGAGGGAAATCTTTAGTTAATATTTTTTTTTGCTGACAATTTTGTACATACTCGTATGTGTTTATATTTTTGAAATTTTGTTATATTATGGGAATCAAAGAACTATGTAAGATATTGTACACATATATACCTATATTTGTGCATCTTATTGCCTTATATACATGAAACTTTATTTCTAAGTTTCCCACATTAGGATGTTAGGTATTGAAGGCTTTTGTTATATTCTATTAATTATTAACTTTAATGTTTCTACAAAACAAAAGCCATACTCTCCAACTTATAATTTTGAACTAAAAGATTGTAAACTTTAAAAATTAAGTTATCAAAAGTATTGAATAACTGGTTGAATTTCATAACGACATAAGACAAGTTAACACATACTTCAAAAATGATGATGTGGCATGGACGTAAGTGGGGCTGCGGTACCCGCATAGCAGCTCACTCGACTACCACGAGGTGTAGTGCCGCCACACTTATTATGCAAAGTATATTGATCAAGTATTTTATATAAATATATGTGATGGAAAGAATTTATACCACAATTAAAGAGGAAACATAAAAAATTAGCCAATAACATTACTTAGTTGGAAAGAATGCTTTCTTGACTAATGTGAAAGTGACAAAAACTAACAAGAGTTTTTAAATGAGAAAATAGAGAGACCTTGAAACTCCAACTGAAATAGAGCAAAAAATCTAGTTGCGTGAAAAGGTGTGGAAGAATTCCTATTACAAAAAAAAAAAGAATAACGCGATCCAAAGGAAATATAACACCGAACCATAGGAATATGATATAAAAAAAAAAAATAATGAATTATATATATATAAAGGAAAGAAGATGAAAAAGAAAAGAGAGATATAGACAAATAGAAGGATGTTTATTAAAAACTCTTCAAATAAATGATTTAATTCGAGTGCTTATAGCTAAGCTAAGTAAGGGTATCTTTTTTTCCAATATTCTAACGATCGAAAATGAACATGATAATTATTGTTGATTAGATGTTCCTATGGACTTTGATTGTGGTGACATTTGTTAAGTCATTAATTATGTAATTATATATTTTTATTTATATATTTTTATTGTTAAGTCTCCAAAATATTAGTCTAATTGCATTTATTTATCATTTTTAGGGATTTTGGAGTGCGCGGTTGAATCCGGGGCAAAAAACTATGTTAAATTGAGTATTCATATGCTCAGATCCATTTTACACCGAAAACCGCATTAATGCCCATCGTGAGGCAAATTTGGTGGGGCCCACACGTGAGGCAGGAAAGTGACGATGTGGCGGATAGCTAGGCATACATGTGTCCTTTGGTGCTCGCATGATTTAAAGACATAAGTTAGGAAGAATCTTTTGTTATGTTTTTAATAGGAAATATATTATATATAGTTATAGATGGATATAATTAAGTTACCAAGTTGTGGTAATGGTTACAAACACGGATTGGGCACCATGTTACACTTTGATATGGCTTTTCAATCTAGCATTTATTTTGCGCGATTGATCCTTGATTTGGGGATATGCTCAAGTTTGTATTAGGACTCCGACTGTAAGTTGTGAGGCATTATTAATCTGGATGGACTTATAGTTATTCGGTCGCATGACTCTTGATTTTTGCTTATGTTCATCTGATCTAAGGATTATTTGCCTTGATATCCTTATTAGCTATTCAAAATCTTCCCTAGATGAGTTATGTAAGTGTTCGGCTTAAGCTCATGGAACTATCTAGTTTCCACGTCTTTGACTCAGATTGGATCTCTTAGGAAAAAGTTTGAAAAAAAATTGCGGTAAGCCATACAAAGGTAACGATCTCCAAGCATTTAAATATACAAATTACTTGTTAATCATGCAAGAAAAGACAAGACGATTATACAACATGCCGAGTAACATTAAACAAACTGAAAGGGGTCATATATGCCATCAAAATAGAGCATAGATAACTAAGATGGAGGATACTATCGGGTCAGGGTGGAAACAAGTTATATTCGGAAACTTCCTTAGTTGATAATATACTTATTTTTAATTTCGAGGACAAAATTCCCTAAAATCGCGAATATTGTAACAACACAAAATCCTAAATTTACAATTTATTAGAATTTCAAACCTAAAGTGATCGTAAGTCATGCCAAGAAGTCGTGCACTGGCAACATGCTCGAAAATTAAATTAAATATTTTTATTTGTGTTTGGTGTGCTAATGTGTGTTATAAATATTATCGCGAGTTGCATGGTTTAAGTTAATTAAGTTCACACGCCGATGAGGCCTTAAACCGTTGATTTATTGAAAACTGACTAACGGCAGTCAATGCAAGGCTGTGTATCCTAAGCGTGTCGAGTTTGAGGTCATAAAGTGATAGGAAGGGTTGTGGACCATTATATATGTTCTTAAGTGTATTGTATTGACTATAGACCAGTAACGACCCAAAATTTACTAATAGTAAATTAGTCCCCAATCAGGGTTACCAACCAGATACGTGGCCTAAGAGTGGGTACACGGTCCGAATACATAATGCGATGGTTAAGTAATGTAGTATATTTTAGTGATGGATGCCTAGTGTAATGTGTATGTGTATCTCACTAAGTCACTCCTACTTGTATATAGATGTCGAGACGTGAGCAGCGATGCGCCTCGAGATGCATGCCAGCATGGGATTTAAAATAAGATATAAGCCATTAGATAAGACTCGAGATGCGTATGCTCATTAAGATCAATGGCTTTTATGTTGTGGTTTTTATGTAATTGCACAGGGTAAGCTATAGTGGTATAGAACAACTAGGTAAGTTAATGTTCACAGTCATAGAAAATTAGAGATGTAGTTTAGTTCTAGTTTTTGTCAAATTTTAGATGGTAAGTAAAAGGATTTTCAAGATTGGTTTAAATATTTAGATTCCTTGTTGAAAATCATTAAGTTTTCTATAAAGAAGTTTGGAATTTGGAGTTAAATTGACCGAATTATGATTAATCAAACTATTAGGTGTGTTCTTGACTTTTATTAAAAATGCATGCATATTATGATTGTTTAATAAATGCATATGAAGTGCATGCTGAGGGTGTTGCTATGGTGGATCTTTCGGGCCCCTATCGAGGGTATCACAGATCCAAGGTGATTGAGATGACCAAATAAATGAGGAAACCACGAAATTTGAAGAGCAAATTTTTTGAGATTTTCAACTTTTAGCATGCTAGGCATGCTAGCTAGCGCGCTAACAAGTGTGAGTAGCGCGCTAATATAGTCACTAGCGCTCTAGATTAAAAAACCCAGTACTCTAGGTGCTCTAAATAACACACTGACTATAATTTCTTAACTTAAACTCAAACCCCTTAAACACGTTTAACACCCTAATCAAGGTTCTAAAAACATTATAGAACATGTCCAATGATAACAGGAGTCTAGGAAGAGTCTCGGAGGTTCGGGTAAAAGTTTTGAGGTTTTAAAAGATCGGATGAACATAAGAGATTGCCGTGATTTTTAAGTAAACTGATTGAGATATTTATTTCCATTTCTTTTCCATTATCCTTCTTGTTTATTGTCGTTTGGACTAATGAGCCTATTTTACTCTTAATGCCATGAATTTGTTGTCTTCTCTCATTATAGGTGTTTGTTATTGTGGCATTGGTTTATGTTTACGTGGTATTCAATGACTATTAAATAGCTATTTTGTCATTCTTAGTTATTAAGTGTGTAAACCATGTAGAAAAATATGCTATTTGGTGAATGATTTATGGTGTTGCAAATCACATTTCCTTGTGTTCGTTTGAGCTATTACGTCATGACTTCCTTTATTATGTCATTTCTTTAGTTGTGAAAGTAGTTTTCGTATCTATGACCACTATAGAGATGGGCCACGACACATGGAGTCACTAGATTTTCACGAATGTCAGGATCTCACCACTAGCCTGTGTGACACATAGAGTATGGGAACCTGGATTATCGAAAAGTATTTATATATATCTAAAAGGGAATTGTAATGATGTGAATCTTGGCTTTTGTGGTTTCTACATAGCGAAAAACTCAAAACGTTTAGAAAAATCCCAAAAGGATCAAAATAAGTTCCATTAAATTAGATCTACAAAAGTAAATCATAACTTAATCCGTGATTTCCAAAAATTTAAGCGCTCATCATCTATCAAAAATTTATACAAGAATGGTGACCATAATTTGGAGTGCTAGCCCTAAGAGAGACTGAAAACATATTTTTCTTTCTCTAAAAATCTAGAGAACTCAAAAATAGCAAAAACGAAAAATCTTATTTCGTTTTAGGTTTTCAACCTTTATTTATTTGTGCGAGATAAGCTCTCACTTAAAACCCCATTTATAATACAACTATTATATTTAAGCATTTAAATAAATTACACATAATAAGTTATCATATAAAAAATTGTTAAGGCTTTTATATCATGAATTTTATCATATTAAATTCATTACATTGGACCAATTGAAATTGCACAAAGCCATTATTTATGTGCGATTTAATAGGTTCATCCGATGATGGTAGTGAACCAAAACGATTGTGGTACATAAGTCATAAGCGGTCTCTAGCAAAGCATTATGACTACCCAAGAATCCTGAATATAAAAATAGATACAAGTTAATGAATAACATATATCATATCCTTCTGTCATGCAAATCTTTTGGTTAAACATAAGGCATGGAAAGTCACCCTTAATGTTCAATCATACTAGTCTCAATCTTTTGGTAAAACTAAAACACCCAAGTGACTTGATCATAGGATTGGCCATTATAACTCTATCATGTTAAGGGATTCACCGATATCTCTCTATAAGAGAGTGACAAATTCTTTCTTGATCACACAAATTCATATAGTATTCACATGGTAACTAATAACAATTTTTATAATCGTTCCGTAAAGAAAACATTTGATTATGTTAAATTACCATGATCATAATATTGAAGTCTATGGAAATCTCAACTTGAATGACTAAATAATATACTTTCATGAGCAACACCTATGACTTAATCTATGAGGTATTCTCCTAGCTAGTCGGTCGAGTACCTTGTTCCCTAATAAGTACTCATGATCCTGATTCATATCCATATACATATGATCATTACATGACCATCGATTAAGATTCATACTAGTCTTAATTCAATAAAGTTCCTGGTATAAAGAACTACCAAGGACATTTAGGATATTTTCACAAATACCCATGGATCTAATGACTAATGACCTATCATGACCATCATGTTTCACTTGTGCAAGAGCTTTCGTCAAAGGATCTACAATATTACTTCTCTAGGAACTCTGCAAATCTTCACGTCTCCCTTCTCAATGAAATCTCGAATGAGATGAAAAGTTCTAAGTATGTATCTGGATCGATGCTGTGATCTTGGTTCCTTGGCCTGTCCTATCGTCCCGTTGATGTCGCAATACAAGCAAATGACGTTAGCTATATTAAGAACCACACCAACTTCAACGATGAACTTTTTAATCCAAATTATCTCTTTTGCTGCCTCAAATATTACAACATACTCAGCTTTTGTTGTAAAATCTTCCACAGTTTCTTATTTCCAAATTTTCTAGCTCACTGTGCCTTCATTCAAAGTAAACGCATATCCGGACTGTGATATGAAGTCATCTATATCATTTTGAAAATATGCATTTATGTAACCATTTACAATATGCTCGTCTTCCAAACTTCTATAGACCAAGAACATTTTTTAGTCATTCTCAAATACGTAAAAATGTTTTTAACTACTATCCAGTAACTCTTATCGAGATCACATAGATATCTACTTATTGCGGTCAAAGCATATGATACATCAGGTTGGGTGCATAACGTGGCATACATGATAGATCCAATAGTTGATGCATATGGAGTCGTATTCATGCGCTCTCGATCATCATTAATCATCGGACAATGAGTCTTTGCTGAGACTTATACAATGAGACATTGGGAATGGCCTTCTTTAGATTCTTGCATACTGAACCTATTCAGTATCTTATTAGTATAAGCACTCTAACTTAGACCAATCAGCCATTTAGATCTATCCTTATAGATATTAATCCCAAAGATGTAGGTTGCTTCTCCTAAGTCCATAATTGAGAAACACTTCCCTAACCATGACTTGACACTCTTCAATGTTGGGATGTCATTTCGAATGAGTAATATATCCACAACATACGATACGAGGAAAAAAACCAAGCTCCTATTGACCTTCTTGTATACACAAGGCCCATTTTTGTTTTTAATGAAACCAAATTCCTTAATTCCTTTATCAACACGAAGATTCCAACTCCGAGAAGCTTGTTTTAATCCATAAATAGCTTTTTGAATTTTGCACACCTTCCTAGAATTTTCAAGTTGAACAAACAATACAAGTTGTATCATATACAAGCCTTCAAGAAACATTTCATTTACGAAGGCTATTTTGACATCTTTTTGCCATATCTCATAGTCTTAATATGTGGCTACGGCAATTAGAATTCTAATGAATTTAAGTATGGCTATAGGAGAAAAAGTCTCATCATAATCAATACCTTAAGTCTATTGGAAACCTTTAGCTACTTACCATGCTTTATAAGTATGCATATTGCCATCAATGTCCTTTTTTTCTTGAAAAACCATTTAAATCCAATGGTCTTACCACATTCAGGAAAATCAACCTGGTTCAAAACTTGGTTATGAAACATGGATTCCATCTTGAGATTAATGGCACTAAGTCATTTGTCTGCATCAAGCTAAAAATAACCTCCTGATACGTAGTAGGCTCATTTCCATGCAGTAGCAACACCTCACTACTATTAGTAATTAGAATTTAAATCTCTCAGGCTGATGTCTTACACTTTGAGACCTACGCAGATGTTGTGATATATGTGGAGGTTCAACTTTTTCAAGTCTTCATTGATCTCCATTAGTGGATGAGTGTTTATTTGCGACTCTTGAACATCTTCAAGAAATACTTTATTCCCATTGTTGTGTCTTGAAATAAACTCCTTTTCCATAAAGAAACTATTTGTAGCAATAAACAATTTGTTCTTACTGGATTATAAAAGTAGTATCCACTAGTTTTTTAGGATAACTAACAAATACACTCTTGGTTGATTTGGCTGATAATTTTTAAGTGATTTGTTATCGTTCAAAAATCTCACAGCCTTAAATCTTAGGGAAATACAAACTTGGTCTTTTTCTAAACCATAACTTGTTTGGTGTTTTGCCAACCGCTTTAGAAGGAACATGATTTAGTGCAAACATGGTAGTTCGTAAGGCATAAGCTTAAAAGGAAATAGGAAGATCCGCATGACTTATCATAGATTGAACCATATTAAATAAAGTCAAATTTGTACTCTCAAAAACTCCAATCCACTAAGCAGTTGATAGAATAGTTAATTGTGAGACAATCCCACAGTTTCTAAGACGATCATCAAACTGGTGGCTAAAATATTCTCCGCATCATTCTGATCGAAGTGGTTAAATAGTTTTACCAAATTGTTTTAGCATTTCATAATGAAATGTTCGAAACATCTCAAAAGATTCACCTTTATTTTTCATGAAATACATGAAACCATACCTGCAAAAATCATTAGTGAAGTTAATCATGTACTAATAACTACCTCTAGCCATTGTGTTTTTAGGAACGCATACATCGGTATGTATTAAACCAAATAAATCACTTATCATTTCACTATGTCTAGTAAAGGGAGTTATTTTCATCTTGCCTAGTATTCAAGATACACATGTTTCATACAATTCAAAATAAAATGAATGTAAAAGTCTATCTTTATGGAGTTTAGAAATGTGTTTCTCATTAATGTGGCAAAGAAGACAATGCAAAAGATAGGTTTGATTCAAATCATTTGGCTTGAATCTCTTTTTGTTTATATTAAGAATAGGAGTATTTATGGACCTATTGATGCTCAAAACATAAAGACCATCACACAAATTGGTATTTGCTAGAAAACGTCTGTGACGGCCCAACTTCTAAACAGGGCATTGCCTGGCCTAATCTCAAAATCAAGCTTTAATCCTAACCAAATAAGACTTAAGTACATATTAGTCAGCCTTTCGTCCCAATATTTCCCAATCTCCATGTATTGATATATTATGCAATTGAAAGTTAATTCAAATTTCATTATCATGTTCATTCTCCAAAATTCAAAAGTGTGGAAAATCAAGAAAAATACGGCATTACATGCATGTATATATATGAAACTATTCACTCAACCCAATGTACAAACCAAAACGACATAAAAATAATAATACAATAAAAGTGGAGACGTACAAAATGAGTCAAGAAAGTCACCAAACTGCTCGGAGGAAGTCGCCGAGCATCTCCTTCCTCGGTCTGCTGCTGCTCGACGAACCTACACCCACCATCACAAACCACATGGTGAGTATAGTGATATTTAAGTACCGACTGGATAATTTTATGCCACATTTCCAAAATAAACGAATGGTATTTAAAAGCATAAAGTAGCGAAATATATTACTGAAACAATTAATGCAAATAAATACCACAGTTAAAGATGTAGAGACAGACACAGGCTAAGTCGACAATATCTACGTCCGGTTGACGGTGAGACCTATCACCTAACCTTTCCCACAACTATATGGAGCTGCGCTCAAAATATATGACACAACTAGCAGAGTTGCGCTCTATGCTTATCTAACATAAATCTCATGATTGATGACCACCCCGAGTCTCATAACTCGTTTGTCGCACAAGTGTAGTGGTAACTGCCGGAACCCAGGTAGACCCATCTACCTGTGAACCGCGTATCTCTCGTGCAATGGACACTATATAATCCGTACTTTACTTTCAAAGACAATTAATTCCAAAATTTTAGGATTCCAAAACAAGTTAGGCTACAAAGCTCAAAGAAAATCTAATATAAGTCCAATTAAATCCAAATTATTCCATTAGCATGTTTTTCATCAATATTTTAAAGAATGACATCAAGTGTAGGAATCCGAGTCAATGAAACAATTCACAAGGCACCATGTCACAATATTCACCTATCAATAAATAGAAGAACAACACGATGCGCGAGTTTAAGTAGCAATGTCTACCATTAAACCAATAAATCGATAATAGTGAATGAAATGAAATATAATATTCTCATAATTGTACTTACACTTCACACATTTTCCTAGTTTATTCGATCCCTCGACAACTCGAAATGTGTGCCCAAATGTCTGAGTTATCCCCTTAGTTCCTTAACATTCAATAATGTCTAAATTTTGGCCAAATCTAATTCGAGACAAATTTCTAAAAAAAAAATTTTTTAGGCCAATCTGCCCATTTCATGCTTTTCGAGGCAAAACCCCGATAAAATGCTCGGCCGAAATTTTGAATATTTTGTTTTTCATAGAACTTCATTAAATTTTATCTATTTTGTCGGAATATATTTTTTTGGAATTTTTCCAATTTTTCTTGATTGTTTATTCCATTTTTTTCCATTTGGCAAGAGACCGACGGTTGACTTAAGCAAGATTGACCTAAGTAAGGATGTATCTTTTGAGGAGCAACAAGTATAGATCTTATTCCCCAAAGGTAAAATAGTTGAAAGGCAAGTTAATCTCAAGAGTGCCAGTCAAGTGGCAGCTTCATAGTGATTTGGAGCTTACTTGGGAGCATGAAGACTATATGGTGATAGGTTTTTGTACCTTTTTGAATCATGTATAACTTTAACTAAAGTTTAATTTCGATGAAAAAAATTTCATTAGTTGGGAAAAATTGTCACGGTGCGAATTTCTAAACTTAGTTTAATTCTTTAATTAGGATTAGTGATTTGTGACGTGGGACACGAATTGAGATACGTGCAGTGACCGAGGCAATGTGGCTGACGTATATGTTATATTTATTGTGGTGTATACGTAGCATATTGTATATGTGTAGACTATTAAGTTGCTCCTACTTGTGTTTAGGTGTTAAGATGTGGGAGGGGACGTGCCATGAGATGCGTGCTAAAGTGGGATCAGGGTATAGAGTGATGTGGCAAGTTTATTTAGGATTAGTGTAACTTAAATGTTAATGTGGCCGAAGTTGATTTTATATTAAATGTAACCTAAGTTAACCAAGTCAAAACAATAACCATGTCATGATTCTCGAGATAGACCAATTGAGTTTCAAATTGGTGTTAGTTGGAAGAAGTTAGTGGAGAGTTAGTGGAAAATGTGTGAAGATCAAGGCCATTGGATTAATCTATGGATACCTGTGTACATAAAGCTCAATGGCTATCAATCAATCTTATCTAAATATATAATATTTGATTGATCAAAACTTGAAAGCAAACCATTTCATTTGTTAAAATATGAGAGAAGAAAACTTGCTGTGGAGAACAAGAACCTAAGGAGATCAGCAAGGATTTAGAGAATTTGGTGTAGGAGGTGTTGATAAAGATAGGTGTTCATTATACAAGGTAATTCTTCTACACTAATTAATAGGCTTAATTTGATGAATTACGATGTATGGCTGTTGTAAATGATTTTGGTGGGCATCTTGGGTCTTTAGAGGTGTTGTTAAGAGATCCGTAGTTGTTGGATGTTGGCTCTATTGAGATAAAACTCGAATTCAAAGTATAGAATTCTTAGTTTTCATGCACATAACGCGCTAGGTATGATGAACTAGCGTGCTAAATGCATATAACGCATTAGAGAAACTTGATACCGCGCTAGGTGCTATGACAACCTAAAAATCAGAATTTCCTCACTTAAACTCAAACACTATAAACAAGTTAAATACCCTAACTAAAGGTCTAAACATACTAAAAAAAGTAAAATGATATCAAGAACCTAGGGAAGAGTCTCGACCGTTTGGATATGAGTTTTAGGGTGTCGAGTTACCGGATAAGCTAGGAAATTTATGTATATTGCAAGTTATCCGATTGCGATAATTATTCACATTTCATTCTTCTTTTGTCATTCTATTCATGTCCTTTGGATTGATTTTCCTATGGTAATCTAGATATCATGACGTTTCTCTTTCTCATTTATTGAGTTTGCTATCATGGTATTAATTATTGATTAAATAGTCTCATTGTCTCTAAATCATATGTTGTCATTTTTGTTATAATATACTTGGTCAAATGACATGACATGCTATTAGGTAGATATTTGATGGAATTGTATATCGAAATTCCTTTGTGCATTAGGTATGCAAGAACTTCATTGGATTTTTATATCGTATCATTTCTTAGGTAATGAAGGTATTTCTTGAAAACAACATTTGGAAAGAACCCGATATGAGGACCAAATTTTGTCCACCATTCTGCCATGAACCATGCTGGGAGATTGACCTTTAACAAATTTTTGAACGTAATATACCATGATTGTCCGGAGGCTGGATCTTTATAAAAGATTATATTTAGCCAAGCATCGATGTAATCTTTGTAATTTACTTGAACAGGATGACGATCAGTGACTAAAGTCATAGATTGATAGATGAATGGACTTTGCTGAATTGGGTGTTGTTGTGACCATATTGCACGTCCGAAGACAAAGTTATGTAGAAATGGAAGATAGTCAAAAGGAAATGGATAATAAAATGTAAACGGATCTATTATTGCAAAGGGGTAATACAAAACTCAAAGTAGATCACAACTTAAAACTTAGGAACACTAAACAAGATTAAACTTAGAAGGATTGCTTACTCGATACCCTTACAATCTCACACCGTAGTACTTATAGATATGGAAAAGCAAAATAATAATTACAGACGCACTACCGTGGAAAAGGTAGTCCTACAAAAGACAAAGTTGACATGACCAAAGATATTAAAGTAAACAACTTGATATGACAAAAGCAACTTCCTTTATACTATAGCTTACATTAGAATGTAGCACTTTTGACGAAATGCAAATGCTGAATAGTTGATAGCTAGAGGATAAGTTTGAGATAAGATTTTTCAAAAGTAAGGATAAGATGCGGGATGTTTGGTTCGATTGACGGGATGGTTGGTAAAAACCAAGAAACATGGGCTCGATCAGAGAAACATGGCATGGGCCTGGATACTTTCAAATGTTATAGTATTCACAATAATATTGCATTGGAGAAAAGTTAAGAATTATATGGACCTATTTATGGGGCTAAGATGACAATACAAAACGTAGGTTTGATTCAAATCATTTGGCTTGAATCTCTTTTTGTTTATATTAAGAAGAGGAGTATCTATGGACTTATTTATGTTTAGAACATAAAGACCATCACACAAATTGGTATTCGCATAGAAAATGTCTTTGACGGCCCCAACTTCTAAACAGGGCACTCCCATGCCTAATCTCGTAATCAAGCCTTAATCCTAACCAAATAAGACTTAATTACATATTAATCAGTCTTTCGACCCTATATTTCCCAATCTCCACGTATTGATATATTATGCAATTGAAAGTTAATTCAAATTTCATTATCATGTTCATTCTCCAAAATTCAGAAGTGTGGAAAATCAAGAAAAATACATCATTACATGCATGTATATATATGAAACTATTCACTCAACCTAATGTACAACCCAAATGACATAAAAAATAATAATAAAACAAAAATCGAGACATACAAAATGAGTGATGAGAGTCGCCAAACTGCTCGAAGGAAGTCGCCGAGCTTCTCCTTCCCAGGTCTACTGATGCTCGACGAACCTACACCCATCATCACAAACTAGATGGTGATTATTATTTAAGTACCGACTGGAGAATTTTATGCCATATTTTCAAAATAAACGAAGGGTAGTTCAAAGCATAAAGTAGCGAAATATATTGATGCAACAATTAATGCAAATAAATACCACAGTTAAAGATGTAGAGACAAACACAGGCTAAGTCGAGATTATCTATGTCCGATCGATGGTGAGACCTATCACCTAACCTTTCCCACTATTATATGGAGCTGCACTCAACATATCTCACACAACTAGCAGAGCTACGCTCTACGCTTATCTAACATCAATCTCATACTTGCCGACTACCCCGAGTCCCATAACTCGTGTGTTGCACAAGTGTAGTGGTAAGTGCCGAAACCCCGGTAGACCCATGTCCCTATGAACCGCGCATCTCTCATATAATGGACACTATATAATCCCTACTATACTTACAAAGACAATTAATTCCAAAATTTTAAGATTCCAAAACAAGTTAGGCTACAAAGCCCAAAGGAAATCATATATTAGTCCAATTAAATCCAAATTGTTCCATTTTCATCAATATTTTACGAATGACATCAAATGTAGGAATCAGAGTTAATGAAACAATTCACAAGGCATCATGTCACAATATTCAACTATGAATAAATAGAAGCACAACACAATGTGCGAGTTTAGGTAGCAATGTCTACCATTAGACCAATAAATCAATAATAGTGAATGTAATGAAATATAAAATTCTCACAGTTGTACTTTCATTTCACACATTTTCTTACTTTATTCGATCTCTCGACAATTCGAAATGCGTGCCCAAACGACTGAGTTCTCCCTTTAGTTTTCTAACATTCAATAATGTCTAAATTTTGGCAAATTCGAGACCAATTTGTAAAAAAAAAAAAATTTTAGGCCAATCCGCCCATTTCATGCTTTTCGAGGCAAAACCCTTATAAAATACACGTCCGAATTTCCAAATATTTTATTTTTTATAGAACTTCATTAAGTTCTATTTATTTTTTCGAAATAAGTTTTTTTGGAATTTTTTCCAATTTTTCTGGATTGTTTATTCAATGTTTTCTCCAATTTTTTTTTTTTTTTTATGTGGGTCGGGTCGACCAGTTTGGTTCGACCCAACCCTGGCCAGGGCGCTGGGCCTGGCTCGCCTCATGGGCCGAGCCCAGCCCAGGCCCTTGGCTCGGCTAATTTGAGGGAAGGGGCGCAATACATGCATATGCCCCATTCTTCCATAACGAACTAGGTCCTAAGATCCAATTCCAGCTCATTAGGGAGTAAGATTTTTCTTTTTTCTTTTTTTCTTTCATGAGCTGAGGTTAGCGATCCAACCCCAGCTCTTTAGGGAGGGGAAACGACTATTTTAAGTCGTCTCCTTCCTCGGAATCCCGGGAGCTCCCGAGATCCCGAACTTCCTGCTTTCGAGCTCCTTCGCCAAACCAACCCTCAACGCAACAACAATTGAAACACCACACTCACCTTGGTCTTTTCTGGGTCTCTACTTCCCCTTATCCCCCACCGCTAGCAGCGGTTTTTTTCTCATTCTCCTCTCTTGGTTGATTGTTAGGGATAAGAAACCCATTTAGTGTGATTTATATACACAATTTTGGTTTAAATGGTAGCCTTTGATCTTGGCATGTGCATGTGTCCTGAGGCTCATCACATGGAGCATATTGTCCCATTTGTCCCCCGAGTCACTTGTAAGTGACTCAACAAAGTGACACATTGCCTCATGATGGGTTAATGCGTGTTTCGATTCACATCTAACACACCTTATTTTATTTCACTAACTATATGTCATTTAATACTTTAGCTACATGTGGCATAATTAAAGCCACTCATTACACAATAAATTAATATATTATTCAAATAAATTAAACTTACCCTAATATGCCGCTACCTTGGTCCCACGTCGACATGGGACTCGAGGTACGACCCCGCTAGTCTCAATACCTACACAGCTATCGAAAATTAAGTTAATAGTCTACACAAATATAATACACTAGGCATACATCATAACAAATATAAAATATACCTCAACCTTTGTCTCGGTAAACGGACATATAATTGCGTGGGTCCAACAGTAATGGTTGTTGAGCCTGTTTAAAGACATAAACAAGTTAGCGATTTTGGGTCATTACAACTTTGGAGCATTCATTATTTGCAATAATGAAATTAAAACCATCTAATCCAAACATGAAACTGAAATGATGTTTTTGCTCTTGGCAGGGAAATAATAATAATTATTTTAAACTAACACAAGTCTACTATGTAAAATTAACTCAAAGCATCCTACAGATAACGCAACAACCTTTGCTCCTTTTCAAACTCGTGGGATGAATTCTCATTTCTTTAGCTTTCAACTTTTGGTGAGACCCTACACATTAATACAAATGTGAGGTCTACTTCTGGTATCTAATACCCAGGAATCACTTGTACAAAATTTAACTTCGATAACATAAATAAGTGAAGCAGTAGTCACACTACTTTTCTTTTTCTTTAGACCTACAAGATAGAGCTTGCAATTTATAAACCAATGCCCAGGTGGACGACAAAAATTACTATATCCTTCTTTTTCCTTTTCATTCTTGGAGTCTGAATTAGAAGCAGCCTTAGGCTTAACTTGTTGCATAGGCTTTGTGACAGTCACAACAGCCTTGGCAACTTTAGCCTTGTCATGACTCTTTTTCTTCAAAGTCTTTCCTTTTTGAACCATTAACACATTTGTAATAGGTCTCTCGAAAATCTGCTCTGCAATTTTAAGCATTTAATGCAACTCTGAGATAGACTTCTCCACGTTATTCATGTTATAGTTCATCATAAAATTGTAAATAACTATCAGGCAATGAACTCAAGATCAAATATGTTGGCAACTCTTGGCTTATGGGAAATCCAACCCTTTTTAGATGGTCAGTATTGCCCTTCATTTTAGAACATGAGGATTAATTGACGCACCCTCAGCCATTTTGCAAGAATGAAGGTTCTTGATTGTCTCAAACCTTTCTTGCCTAGCCTGCTATTAGAACATTTCCTTCAACATCGTTGACATGTCATCAGTGTACATATGATCCATGTCCTTCTGAAGTTCAAGAATCATGTATGCTAACATAAAACACGCAACATCAATTGAATTGTTACCATGTTTCGTATGTCCATCCTTCACGGCATTTAAAGCATTGGCTGGTGATTCTTTAAAAATAGGATCATCTAAGACATACAACTTGCATTCATGCTTAAGAACGAATATCTAGTTTTTGAACCAGTTAAAAAAGTTAATGTTAGACAACTTATTCTTCTCGTGGATTGAACGCACAGACAAGGGATTAGTGTGATTTGAAGAGGCCATAGATCTAAAATCGAGATTATTCTAAAGATCATTTTTTTATAAAAGAAAAGACTACCACTAAATTAACAACTCTCCTAAAACTGTCATGTTAATTTAAGGGACTAAAATCCATGTTTCACCTAATTCTAAGACAGCCAAGGCATGACACTTTGAATTAGTTTATTTAGGTAGGTACCAATTGCCGATTATTCTTATATGTAACTTATTATTATTTTTTATGAGATTATGACATCTTATGTATTAGTATTGTTTTTTTATCTCATCTAGTGCCAAAAGCCCAAAATCATTCTTATAGATTTATCAATTCTAACCATTTCAAACTATAAAGTAACTGTTATTCAACTTGCCTCACCAAGATAACACAATACACTTTGTAGAGGCAGACCCATATTGATTTGATTGAAGCGTTGACAAGTATTTGATAGTAGATGACACTTGACATAAAATCAGGAAGAGGGATTCTTTTTTATTTGTTTAAGTGATCATAATTTAAAAGAGATAAATATCATATAATAAAATGCATGTACAATCACTAAACAAGTAAGGAAATTCTAATATTGACTAATAAACAAATTTCCTTGCATTGTGAATAGTAAGCAGCGGTCCAGCTGGCCGTTTTGTAAGTGGTGGTTCTGAAACTTAAAAATTGCCTAAAATTTTTCATTATTTTATTCAATCCAATTGGGCAAAAATGTCACTTATTTTAATTTCAAAAATTATTACTTAAAACATTTATAATAACAGTTATTACATAACCTATATGCACATTATATATATACATTAATCGAGATCATGTTTTAACACATATATATATATATATATGTAGACGTGAAAACATACAAAAATTTAATAGAACAAAACCTAAGACTTTGATACCACTGTTGACTTTTGGGGTTCATACGCAGTGAAAAGTTCAAAACATTTAGAGAAACCCCAACATGGTCCAAAAAATGTTCCATTAAACAAGAACCCTAAAAGTAAACAATAACTTAATCCATAATTTCCTTCGCTGATTATTTAATCTCCAAGACGTTCAAGCACTTGTCCTGTATCGGAAATCCCTTCATGAATGGTGAACACAATTTGGAGTATTACCCCCAAAAGAGATAGAAATTTTTTTTTCTCTCCCAAAATCTAGAGAACTCAAAAATATCAAAAATGAAAATCTTATTTCATTTTATGGTTTCAATCAGTACTTATATGTGTAGATAAGCCCTCACTTACAACCCTATTTGTAATACAACTATTGTATTTAGATAGTTTAAGAAAATTACACGTATGCCCTATTAATAAGTTATCATGTAACAAATTATAATGGATTTTATGCCATGAGGTTTATCATATAAAATTCATTATTCTGGACCAATTGAAATTGCGCAAAGCCATTTTTTATGTGCGACCCAATAGGTTCATACGACGTTGGCAGTGAACCAAAACCATTTTGGTACACAAGTCATAAATGGTCTTTAATTAGCAAACCATTATGACTCCCAAGTACCATGAATATAAGAATCTATACAACCTAATCAATAACATATATCATATCTTTTTATTGTGCGATATCCTTTGATTAAACATTAAGCATGGAAAGTCACATTTAATGTTCAATCGTACAAGTCTCGATCTTTACATAAACTGAAAACATCCAATCGACATTGTTCATATCAATTCACATGGACTAGGCCATTATTAATCTATCATATCGAGAGATCCACTGATATCTCTCTCTATACGATAATGACAAATTTTATCTTGCTTACATACCTTAAAATATTATTTACATGGTAACCAATCACCATATTTATAATCGTCCGGTTAATGACAACATTTGATTCTGTCAAATTATCATGATCCTAATATTGAAGTCTATGGTATTATCAAGTTGAAGGACTAAATGATATACCTATCATGAATAATACCATGACTTAATCCATTTAGTGTTCTCATTGCACGTCAATCCAATACCTTGTTCTTTAACAAATAGTCAAGATATTAATTCATATCCCTATACACTTGATCATCACATGACTATCATTCAAGATTGACACTAGTTTTAATTCATTATAGCTCCCTGTATAATGACCGACTAGGACATTTATAATATTTTAACAAATATCCATGGATCTTACTATAAGGTACACATGCAATCACTTGTAATAAAACATAAAATGAAAACCTCTTTTTTATTAACTTAAATTATAATATAAAAATGTTTATTGATTAACCCAGAGCATATTCCCTAACATCTCCCACTTGCACTAAGGCTAATCATTCATGTATCTAAAATCTAATGACAAAACATGACCATCATGTTCGCTTGTGGTAGAGCGTTCATCAAATATCTACAACATTGTCTTCTATATGAACTCTTGAAATCATTACATCTCCCCTCTCAATTATTTCTCGAATGTGATGAAAAGTCTAAGTATTTATTTAAATCGGTGGTGTGATCTTGGTTTATTGGGCTTTGCTATTGCCCTGTTGTTGTCACAATACATGCAAACGGGTTAGCTAAACTAGGAACCACACCAAGTTCAGAAATTAATTTAAACTTCCTCTTTAGTTGCATCGAACGCTGCAATATACTCTGCTGTCATAGAATTTGCCACAGTTTCTTGCTTCAAACTTTTCCTTCTCGTTGCTCCTTCATTCAAAAGTAAACACATATCTATAATGCGATCTAAAGACATTTATATCAGTTTGAAAAGTTTCAAACCAGGGAAGGAGAGGGTTGACGATTAGTTTTGAGTGGATGGAGGATAGTTCCGGCTACTTTTGTAGATGATCATTTTGGTGTTTCTATTAGTTGTCTTTTTGCAAAACTTTGGGTTGTATATTGGGTTGAGACACTAAACTTCCCTACAATTTCATGTATTACTCTAGTTGATTTATATGATAGTCCGTTTTCCTGGTTTTCACAATAGGTATTTTTTTTATAAATCATTCATCTAATTTTATTAAGTCTTTTGCTGATAATTAATATAATGTTAATAAACTCTATAAATCATAATAAAATCTAAATGAATAAAGTCTATATTAAACGTGTGTAATGAGGTGAATGAGATGTATAGGTTCACTAATATTTTATTAAGTTTGTTAAGGTTTAATGACGGGATTATGCCAATCAATACCCGATATGTGTAACCAGGCTGTCACCAGACCATTTGTGTTGTTTGAATCAAGGTAGGATGGAGAGATGAGTTTGCATATCACTTAAAAAGAAAAAGAGAAGGCTTAAACCCATTTCATTTTCAACGCGTGCACACAATGCGAGAGAGAAAGAGAAAGAGAGAGATAGAGATGCGACCATGGATGGATCACGGCCAGCGGGGACGGAGAGGATCAGGTGAGCCTCCAGCATGGGGACGTTGTTGTTGCACGACATGAGTTGGCAAACGGGCAGTTGGCAGCAGTGGCGGAATAGCAGGCACAAACGGGGCTTGGTGGAGGAGGATCTCGTGGACAACGAGCTTGGAGTAGCGACACGCACAGATGACCAGCGAGATACGGAGGACTCGACACCACCGAGGAGCAGTGGCTCTGGTGAGAACGAATAAAAGTCCAGCGACACGCGGAAGGCAGCGTGAAATGGTGAACGACGAAGCTTGATAGCGGCGACATTGCTCACGAAAAAAAATGGTTTCTTCCCCATAATTATTGGAAGGTTGTAAATCTATTCAAATTTTGTTCTTCGATGAGAATTGGAGTAGAAAAATCCATTGAAGGCATGGTGAGATCCCAACCCTCTCTACTTTTACTTGAGCAAGACTTGGTAGATGAAAGTTAGTAAATGCTTGTTTTGCTACTTGTTTTTGTGTCTAAGTTTTAAAAGGGAATCTTACTGGAAAATTTATATTCATGATTTTTTATCGATGAATTAATCTTGTTGATATGGCTTGTTGTGACTCATGAAAAAGAATAATTGAAAATTTATATTCAAATGTATTGGAACCTTGAAAGAAATATGGCTAGGAAAAATGAAAATAAAAATTATAATGTCCATTAATAAAAGAAATAGTGCATAGATGGAGGGCATATTCATTAGCTAAGATTAAATTATTTGAAAATTTAAAATTTGAGTACACCATTTAGTTAGCTAATAACTTAGGTATTGATTAGAAGTACTTAAGTACCTATTTCAAATAAATAAAGTATGCTAATTCTATTGATTGAAAATGCTAAGTTGTGAAATAAAGACAATTATGCATTAAGACAAATGAATTAATTTACTTGTATAAATTAATGACTTTAAACAAATTAATGGAATCATTACACTTGAATCATTTAAATAAACTATAGTGCTTGAATTTAATTGAAATAAAAAACCTATGTTGATTTAAAGACAAAAATGAGTATATACGCAAGTTTGGTGGGAATAAGTAAGCTAATCAATGGATTTGCTACTATACCTAAGGAAAAGTGGATTTTTATATAATTTAAGATTAATCTAGTGTTAAAATAATAATAATAATAATAATAATAACAATAATAATAATAATAATAATAATAATAATAATAAGATTCCTAAAATAAGTTTTTCGAGATCTATTGATAGATTAAGTGGTTATATATATTTATATATCATACATAAATATATATATATATATATATATGTATCTATGTATAATATAATGTAAAGCAAATCATACTATGGACTAAATTATACTTAGTAGAGGATTAGTAAGACAAACATACTATAACACGATATAAAACGAACAAAATGATTACTACGGACTTAGTAGCTAGCTTGAGTGTCGAGATTGGTTTGAGGACCGTGATAGTGCGTGTATTAGCTTGATCCGAGGTATGTAAAATTAGCAAAAAATGTACGGTAATTCAATGAGCTTCATATTTTATTGCTATTGCACTATCTTACCTTTGTTGGAATTTCAACTCCAATATAAGTGTCCGAGGGCCAAGTGAGTTAGGAAGGTGTCTCTGATGGAGTGGTTACTAATTAGCTACCAGAGTCATGACCTTGATTCACTGGATTATTTGCTCAGGTTAAGATGTGTTTTATTTGGGGCACCATTGATATCCTTAATTTGTGATGGTCTAGGTGTCGCAGGCGCTGCCACATCCGAGGAACTGAGTCAGCTTGAGGTTGTCGTGACTCTATGACCCAGACCCTGTGGCACATGCACTCGGTGGTCATGAACTACTTGGGCACCTTTCCATTGCTTTTCTTGACACTCATTTCTCGTTGTAATTTCATTACTCAGTTTTATTATCACGCATTCTGTATAGTTTTCTTTCTATCCATATGATTTTTAGACAGCTTTATTTATTTTCAAGTATTATTTAGATTCTACTGGCTTTTACTTACTGAACTAATCATCCTTGTGTTTGACTGAGTGTAGATTTGCAATCGAGCAAGGGTAAGGCACCGGTACTAGGAGATCTACTCTTAAGACATCAAAACGGCCTTCCCTTACTCATTTTTGTAGGTTTTCAACTGTTTGTATTAGTATATGTTCCGTATCACACTTTGCATACTTTTTGAGGTTTAAGAGACATATAAGACTTGTATACAGGCTCTATATATATACATACAGATTAACCAATAATGATAGATTGGAAGGCTAACTAAGCTTGTGTTAACCTAGCGGAGACAGACTTAGGGGTTTACATAGGCTAGATCGGGCGGACCCAGTTTGTGGAGAATTGGGACCGTCGCTACTTATGTCGGGGTTATCATTCTCAGCGACAATTAGAGCATTGATCGATGTGCAGTTACTATTAATTAGCATCCAAATAGGGAAGAAGATGGAGCTCTTTTAGGATGGAAGTGAGATCTTACATGAGAAAAAACAATTCTTCACAAGATTTTCCACACCGACAATCGAAGTCATTGATTTGGACCTTGACAAGGGAGAGGTAAATTCGTCGAGCTAATGAATTTATGCGAAAACATTACTAGAAGAAAACCATGAACAATATTTTAGTTAGTAGTCGGTTTTAGTTTTTTTTCTTCTTATTTTGCAAACATGCGTGAAGTATTGTACTAATGTGTATGTATGTATCTATGTAAATTATCCATTTATTTTCACCATTTCTTTTATATTAGGTGTGCCCAGCTTATTTTGAACCTTGAGGACATGGTTTCGGATAGGTTTTGAGGGTGTTTAGATGGGTGGACTAGAATCATTGGTTGAAGACCTGTAGGTATAAGCTTTATGTTTTTTTTCAATTTACTTATTACTTTCAGGGAATTGATGTGGCACTTCTTCCATTTCATCCCATTTTTTATCTTTCACTTCTATGATCACATAGAAACTAGTACAATAACTAATGCAAGTTTTAGGTAATTTAGCGTATTTACTATTTTATAGAGTCTTGACTTCGAACGAAACTTTGCTTTCAATTTTTGGAGCATATATATGGTCAAATAGTTTACCTTCGAACTTCAAATTAAAATTAGAGCTTTTACACCAACTTGACAACATAAATAGAAATTTGAAGTAGGGATGAGTCATAACTTGACACAAAAGCAGGTAGGTATTTGAATGAAATTTGTGAAAAATTTTGAACTCTCTAGGATTTAGCTTTAGTACTTGTTGCTAGCTTAAGTGAGCGTTTCTAATGTTTTAAACCAAATAATAGCTTGCCTTTAAATATGCCATATGGACTCTTTAAGGTACAAACATATGCAAATAAGCGAAAAGTAGTCATAAATTTTGTTTAAACGAATCTGTGTAATAAAGATATCAATTTGGATCTATTACTTTGATGAAGAGACCTAGAAAACCTATAAGTTCAAGGTTATGGTTTTTAAATGCTTCAATTCTGGAAAAAATGGGTTGGCAAGATGGTTGGTAGCAACAGCGAGGGAGAGAAAGATTGCTGAGATGGGGAGAGAAAGCGGCGGCGGCGCACTGCTCGAGGCAGCGACGGCGTGACAATAACGGTGGCAGTGCCAACAGAGGTGGCACCGGCGCCGTCGAGCGGCAGCTACGCAGCAGCGACAATGGTGGCTGCAGCACGGTGCAAGGTGTGGAGCAAAAGTGCGGTGGCGCGTTGTCGACCGATCGGAGGCGTGACTTCGACGAAATTAGACGACGTGATGGAGGTAAGGTTACATCACCTAATTTAATGTTGATTTGAATGACTTTTGTAAAATAGCACAAAATGATAAAAATTGTATAATTGGACACTAGGGACTTAGGCAATTATAGTCGGGTTTCGCGTACGTATCTCGAGGCATGTTCGAGACGTTTTAAAGGCATTTTGCAATTTTATTGAGGTAAGTAAACCCACGAGAAAATTACCTAAAATTATTTTATTACACTTGTTTTATTTCACATTTTAATTATTCTATTGTGATTTCCATTGCCATTCATTTAATGTTCATCCACTCCCACGTGTGTATGTGTATTTGTCGATTGATCGGGCATGGCACGGACTCACACCCCGAGGCTAGCTACCCGACGCGGTTCGAGTAATTGGCCATTTTAGGGCTACGCGGTGACTATTCTCCGCGAAACCCGTAGGTTGAGAGATGTTTGATGTAGTCCTAACTCTACGTCAATGGTTCTTCTCGAGAGATGTTTGGATGGGGTTCTACCGTTCAATGGTTCCTCTCATTCGACCGTGAGATGTTTGGCGAGGTGGTCGTCAATGGTTCCTCTGGTTTAGCTACGAAGATTGCCGATCTCGACCTGGCTTCTCTGTCACGCTACACTCGTGTCCAAATTTGACTCCTCAACGACTTATTTTCATGCGATTTTCTTTATTCTTGTCCTTTATTTAAATCGCATGAACTGTGGTCGTTTCATTAGAATTCAAGAATATTAGCTAACGTTCTCTGGGATTTACTCATTTGGGATTTGTCATTGTTTTTTGTGACAAATCGCAGATCTTAAGTCGAGCAAAGGCAAGGGAGTCTCAGGAGACTACGTTTGAGTTAGGAGAGCCCGTCATTTTTACGTAGGTATTGTATGTATTTATTTACTATTTTTATGAATGTTTTGGGAGGACTTGTATACCTGATACATGTATATGATCCCCTTTTGTACTTTTATCGCTTTTGATATACATGGTATCTAATGTCGGGTTTCCACACTATAGGGTTAATCATGCCATGCAAACTTTTAATTCTACCATGTTTGCATGCTTTAAAGTCTTCCGCTTAAATGTTAATTTATAATAATTTCATAAATCGTGAACAACTTAACTTATTAATTTAATGTGAACAGCCATAAAATATATAGAAATACTAAGTTAAGGCGAATAAGGTACGTATAAAGGTGTAGGTCGCAGTAGTCAAAATTAAGTGTGCGGTGACGTGGCATGCTTGATGACATGTCTGGCGACGTGGCGGTACCCGGTTTGCCTCGAAATTTGGGGCCGTCACAGTTGGTATCAGAGCTTAGGTTCAGGCGAACCTAGGGGAAAGTTTAATGGCTTAAGACATTGTGATACCAACATCACAGGTTATATCAGAGCCTAGGTTCAGGCGAACCTACGGGAAACTTTATTAGAACTAAATAAAACTTAACAACAAACATTAGATGTGGAAACCGAAGATCCTAACCTAGAACTTTAGTTGGGAAGCGAACATTTGACGGGAAGTGCCAATGCTTATACGTAATATATTTTGATATGTAATAGTATATATGCGTATATATGCTTATACGGGGCTGATACGGACGTTCGCGATTTGCAATTTCGACATGGATGGACAACCGGTTCTTCATACGAACGATGGAGGCCTACCAAGCGGCTGGACACCTGTCAACTCGGATCAGATATTGTGCGACACGGTCACACTCTAGAGTTTGCAGCTCAAGGAGATGCTTTGGTTGCTTCGAGCGCAGTCAACGATAAAACCAGCCCCTGCCACACTCGCCGCCACCACTACTGTAGAGCAGACAGTTGTCGCATCCGACTATTTCGGCGACCTTGCTCACGACCACTACTACCGAGATACTGCTAGCAGTCATTACACAATTAACTACGCCAACCGTGGCAGCGACGCTGATTCCACCCTTGAAGTTCACATTCGAGATCTTCTTATTAGCGAGATGAAGTTGATCAAGGAGTTCGTTACTGTTCAATCAGGCTACTATCACAGAGGCAGAGACCTAGAGGTGGTTGGGAACTGGATCCGTTCACTCGAGAAACATCACGGACTTTTGAGGATTCACTACGACATACGAGATAGGATTCCAGATTCGTGCTCAGGGGAGATGCTGCAGTATGGTGAACCGCCCACACAGCCGCCCCCGGAGAGCCGAGTACTTAGGCAAAGTTCAAGAAATTCTTCTATGATTTGTATATCCTGATCGAGATTCAACTGAGACCGAGAGAAGAGTTCTTGACGCTGAGGCATGGTGGAGCAAAACATGGAGATATTCACACACCTATGTACGTTGCGATGGATTTAGCTGGAATCGAGCGACTGCAGATCCATTATTTTATTCGAGGACTCTGACTAAAGATTAAGGGAGCACAGATTGTATGCCAAGTCCAGTAAGTGCGACTTTTGGTGTTTGAATATGAAGCCCTTGGGACACGTGATCAGCGACAAAGGTACTTCAGTGGACCCGAGTTAGATTCACGTTGTCATCGACTGTCCTACACTAGAGTGCGCGACAGACATCAGGAGCTGTTAGGATTGGCAGGATATCATCGACGCATTGTGTAGGACTTCTCCAAAATTGCAACGCCGAATACTAGATTGACCAAGAAGGATGTGATCTCTCATTGGTCCAATGAATGTGAAGCGGCTTTCACCGAGTCGAAGAAGAAGTTGACTTATGCACCGTTGTTGATGTTGCCCGAGCCGGCCAAAGACTTGACTATAATTACAATGCTTGTGGAACCAGACCGGTATTCATACTTATGCAGGGAGACAAGTAATGGCTCATTTATCACGTTAGTTAGGGACTTTTGTGAGGAGTTGTCCAACGCACAACCTAGAGCTCGCAGCAGCCATAAGTCTGTCAGAGGTTCCAGATACTACAGAGGCACATATTTGCTGGAAGTGTGAGGACCGACAATATCTATTACAGGCGTCTTGGAATATCAGAGAGCTGATGTGATGTATTAGAGGTTCAAGGACATGGCACAGAGTATAGGTTACCCAGATTGGCGCGAGTCCATTGATGAGTGTTCGATACATCCAGGCTAATTGTGGGTTCTGGCAGTGGCAAGGTAACATGTTGGAATTTTTAAGGAGGCTCACAACTCCAAGTACACAGTGCATCCCGGCAGGACCAAAATGTATAACGATATGCGACGGTTATTTTGATGGTCAGGGATGGAGGCAGATGTCAGCCAGTAAGTGAGGAGTTGTGAGGTGTGTCAACCAGTTAAGGCTGAGCACAGGAAGCCTCGATGACTATTGCAGCCACTGCCTATCCCATAGTGGAAATGGGAACACATCACTACGGACTTCGTTAGTGGGTTGCCGATGACTTTGCACAAGCACGATGCCATTTGGGTAGTCTTGGATCGACTGACGAAATTAGTGTATCTCATGAAATATAGTTTTCCACAGCTGAGCATGCTCTTCGGGTGAGAAATCATCAGACTGCACGGAGTGGCAGTATCTATAGTCTAAGACAGAGACAGTCGACTTACTTCGCAACTTTGATAGGCCATGCAGGAGCAGTTTGGTATCAGATTGCGGTTCGACGCGACTTTTCTTCCGCAAACTGACGGGCAGTCTGAGAGATTTATTCAAATTCTTAAGGACATGTTGTTGGGGCATGTGCCCTAGGTCAATCCATAAATGTCTTTATGAATACTTTTAGTTAATAAAATAGAGGATTTCATTTGCTGTTTATTATAATTAATTTGCATGTTTACATTATAATAAGATCCATGGGTATTTACATAAATATCCTAAATGTCCCTAGTCGATCATTATACTGGGAACTATAATGAATTAAGACTAGTGTGAGTCTTGATTGATGATCATATGATGATTATACGTATAGGGATACGAATCAAGATCACGAGTACTTGTTAGGGAACAAAATACTGGATCGACCCGCTATGAGAACATCACATGGATTAAGTCATAGTTGTTTCTCATGATAGGTATATATTCCAGGACTTGAGATTACCGAGAGACTTCAACATTAGGAACACGATGATTTGACAAAATCAAACGTTGTCTTTAACCGACGATTATAAAGGTTGTGATTGGTTACTGTGTGAGCAATGTGATGAAGTTGTGTAATCGAGATAGAATTTGTGCCTCTCATATAAAGAGAGATATCTAGTGGATCCCTCGATGTGTTAGACTGTTAAAAGGCCTAGTCTAAGTGAATTGATATCAATCAATGTCACTTGGATGTTTTCAGTCTACCTAGAGATCGAGACTAGTACGATTGAACATGTTGGATGACAATTCCATGCCTTATGTTTGATCAAAAGGATCACGTGTGACAAAAGGATGTTATATACACCATTGATTAGGTTGTATCGATTTGATATTCATACAACTTGGGTAGTCATAATGTCTTGCTAGAGGTTGCTTATGACTTGTATACCAAAATGTGTTTTGGTACACTGCCAACGTTGTATGAGCCTATTGGGTCGCACACTAAGAATGGTTTTGCGAGATTTTTAGATGGTTCAGAAAAATGAATTTTATGTGATAAAATTCATGACAGAAACGTCCTTGTGGTGTATTACACTTATACTTCTTTAAGTAAGGGTATATGTGTAATTTACTTAACCGTCTATATACAAGGGTTGTATAAATAGACGCTTTAAGTTAGAACACATACACAAAAGGTTAATAGGCCGAAACTCTATTTTCATTTTAGAAACGACTTAGGGTTTTTGGTATGCTCTAGATCGTTTTGGAGAGAAAAACAAAAGGTTTGGTATTCTCTCGAAGCTAGCACTTCGAATCTCGGCCGCCGTTCGTGTGTGGACTACTGGTAGAGGGCGTTCGTCGTTGGCAGCGCCTTAGAGATCGATAAACCTTCAGAAAGGTATATTGCGACTGAGGTATGATTAAGTTTTTCATTGTTTAAACGTTTTTAATGGAATTAGATTCGGATCCTGTTGGGGTTTTTGTCAAAATTGTTTTGTAATTTCCTCTGCGTATGAACCCCAATCCCAACAGTGGTATCAGAGCCTTCGAGTTTGATTCCATTAAATTCATTGCTTGTTTTCTTCTGATATATACATGATATATGATTGAAAGCATGTTAATAGTTGATGTATATGTGATATACATAAGTTTTATGTGAGATTTATTATCATGTTTTGTGTATATGATATATATATTCGTGATTTAATTGAAATTAGTTTCGTGTTCTGTGATCCATGATACCATTAGGTTCTATTGGGATAGTAGTTCATGATTCAATTACATGTTTGTGATTATTTGGATGAAGACCGAAATTGCAAATAATTAATTTTCAAAATTATTTATTTATAAATAATTAATTTTCGAAATTATTTATTTAAAAATAATTAATTTTCGAAATTATTTATTTATCTTGTTATATCTATTTTGTTATGAAGTTTCTATTTTATAAGGATAGATAACAAATTAGAATATGAGATAAATATCAAGAATCTTGTTATTGGTGATATACTAGGATTCAAATATCTTAAATCCAAATTAAATAATTAATTTTCGAAATTATTTATTTATCTTGTTATATCTATTTTGTTATGAAGTTTCTATTTGATAAAGATAGATAACAAATTAGAATAAGAGATAAATATCAAGAATCTTGTTATTGGTGATATACTAGGATTCAAATATCTTAAATCCAAAATAAATAATTAATTTTCGAAATTAATTATTTATCTTGTTATATCTATTTTGTTATGAAGTTTCTATTTGATAAAGATAGATAACAAATTAGAATATGAGATAAATATCAAGAATCTTGTTATTGGTGATATACTAGATTCAAATATCTTTAATCCTAATTGGATTAGGATAAGATGATTAGTTAGATGTGGGCCCAAGTCAATTAAAATGTTTTAATTGACTTAATTTCGGATAAATTAAGGGGTTAATTTATGATAATAAAATCAGTGAAAATTATGATTTTCCATAGCGAATTTTAATTTTTGGAATTGAGATTCGTCTTCTAAAAAAAATAAAAAAATAAAATAAAAAATCTCCAAATTGTTTAGTGATTGAACAAATCAATAAAATATATGATATTTCATTGTTTACATAAAATCACTAAAACTGAATAAAATTCCTTTATTAAATTTTAAGTCTCGTGCCATCCATTTTAAACACTTGTCAAGGCCTCGATCACACTAATATAGTTTCAGCCATAGTTGAGTGTATTGTGTTATCTTGGTGAGACAAGTTGGGTAAAGAGTTACCTTAATGTTTAAAATGGTCCGACTTAATAAAGCCATCAAAATAGTTTTGAGCTTTAGGCAAATGATGAGATAAAAACATGCTAAGACATAAGATGTCCCATATCTCATAGAAGGATCTAAAAATTACATAAGATGTAATTGGTAACTATCGTACCTACCTAAATAATCTAGTTCTGTGTTTCATGCCATAGTTTGTCATAGAATTAGGTGAAATATGGATTTTAGTCCCCTAAATAAACAAGATGTTTTAGGAGAGTTGTTAATTTAGTGGGAGTCTGTTCCTCCATACTAAAATAAACTTTGCATAATCTTTATTGTAGATCAATGGCCTCTTCTAACAATAATCCCCATCATCGCGATCCATCCTTGAGAAGGATAAGCTATCTCGGGACTAACTTTCTTGACTGGTTCGAAACTTGAGAATTGTTCTTAAGCATGAATGCAAGTTGTATGTCCTGGATGCTCCAATCCCGAGGACCCACCAGCCAATGCTACGAAAGCTGTGAAGGATACGCATAATAAGCATGTCAACAATTCTACTGATGTTGCATGTATTATGCTTGCAACTATGGTTCCCGAACTTTAGAAGGACATGGAACTAATGGAAGCCTACGACATGGCTATAACGCTCGAAGGAAATGTTCCAACAAAGAAGCTAGGCAAGAAAGGTTCGAGACAGTCAAAAACCTACATTCTTGCAAGATGACTGAGGGTGCGTCGGTTAGTCCTCATGTTCTGAAGATGAAGGGATATGTTGACCAGCTTGATAGACTCGCATTCCCCATAAGCCAAGAGTTGGCTACGGATTTGATCCTAAATTCATTACCAGAAAGTTACTCACAAATTTGTGATGAACTACAATATGAATAATATGGAGAAATCAATTTCAGAGTTGCATTTGATGCTCAATACTGCTGAACAAAATATCAAGAAACCCTCTAGCAATATGTTGATGGTCTAAAATGGAAAGGGAATGAAGAAGAAAAGCAATGGCAAGGCTAGAGTTGCTAAGGTACGTTTCTTTGCACTCACAAAGCCTATGAAACAAGTCAAGCCCCGGCCTGTTCCTGCTTCAAAAACACCCAAAAGAAAAGGAAGAAAATTGTCATTTCTGTAATCAAACCTATCTTTGGCATTGTCGTCTCGGGCACATAAACGAGAAACGCATAACGAAGCTCCATAAAGATGGGCTTCTTGATTCATTTGATTTAGAAACATATGAAACGTGCGTATCTTGTTTACTAGGCAAGATGACTGAAAGTCCCTTTACTGGATATAGTGAAAGGGCAAGTGATTTATTGGGTCTAATACATACTGATGTATGCGGTCCTATAAACACAATGGCTAGATAAGGTTATCGCACTTCATTACATTTATCGATGATTTCAAAGCAGATATGGTTATGTATATCTTATGAAACATAAAGCTGAATCATTTGAGATGTTTCGAACGTTTCAAAATTGGTAAAACTATCAAAACACTTCGATCAGATCGAGGTGGTGAATATTTAAGCCAAGAATTTGATGATCATCTTAGAAATTATGGGATTGTCTCCCAATTGACTCCACCAAAGAACTCCGCGATGGAATGGAGTTTCCGAAAGGAGAAATCGAACCTTATTAGATATGGTTCGATCTATGATGAGTCATGCAGATCTTCCATTATCCTTTTGGGGTTATGCATTACAAATGCACTTTCACTCTAAATCGAGTTCCTTCTAAAGCGGTGATAAAACACCATATGAGATATGGTACGGGAAGAGACCTAGTTTGTCTTTTCTTAAGATTTGGGGTTGTGAGGCTTACGTAAAGCGACAAGTCTCCGAAAAACTAGCACCTAAATCTGACAAGTGTTTATTTATGGGGTATCCTAAGGAAACAAAAGGATATTCCTTTTATAATCCCGCGGAGAACAAAGTGTTTGTTGCTCGGTATGGTGCCTTTATGGAAAAAATAGTTTATTTCGAAAGACACTAGTGGGAGAGAAATAAGTCTTGAAGAAGTTCAAGAATCACAGATAAACCCTGAACCGCTACTGGAAGTTCAACAACATTCTGAACCAGTCGAACCTCCGCAAGTGACACAAGGCCCACGTAAATCTGGTAGGGTAAGACATGAGCCAGAGAGATTCGGATTTCTCATTACCGATAGTCGTGATGTGTTGCTTATAGACCAAAATGAGCCCAACACTTATCAAGAGGCTATGTCTGGATCAGACTCAGATAAATGGCTAAGTGCCATGAACTCTGAGATGCAATCCATGTATGATAACCAAGTTTGGAACTTGGTTGATTTACCTGAAGGTGGTAAGACCATTGGATATAAATGGGTTTTCAAGAAGAAAACTGACATGGATGGCAAAGTGCATACTTTTAAAGCAAGACTTGTAGCAAAAGGTTTCAGGCAGACTCAAGGTGTTGATTATGATGAAACTTTTTCGCCAGTAGCGATGCTTAAATCCATAAGAATTTTAATTGCCATTGTTGCATATTATGACTATGAAATATGGCAAATGGATGTAAAAATAACATTTCTTAATGGAAAGTTGCTTGGGGACGTGTATATGACACAAATTGAAGGTTTTGTATATCCCGAGAATTCTAGGAAGGTATGCAAGCTTCAAAAATCCATTTATGGATTAAAGCGAGCTTCTCGGAGTTGGAATCTTCGTTTTGATGAAGCAATTAATGATTTTGGTTTTATGAAGAATGAAGGTGACCCTTGTGTATACAAGAAGGTCAGTGGGAGTGTAGTTTTTTTGGTACTGTATGTTGATGATATATTACTCATTGGAAATGACATCCCAACATTGCAGAGTGTCAAGTCTTGGTTAGGAAAGTGTTTCTCAATGAAATACTTAGGAGATGTAGCCTATATCCTAGGGATAAGGATCGATAGGGATAGATCTAAGGGGCTAATCGGTCTAAGTCAGAGTGCTTACATAGACAAGGTGCTGAATATGTTCAGTTTGCAAGACTCGAAAGAGGATTGTTGCCAATGTCTCATGGCATAAGTCTCAAAGCAAGACTCAATGTCCTAACACAAATGATGAGCGAGACCGTATGAATAAGATTCCATATGCATCGCTATTGGATCTATCATGTATGCCATGTTATGCACTCGACTTCGATGTATCATATGCTTTGAGCACTACAAGCGATATCGCCGGATCCAGCGAGAGTCACTTTGGATAGCAAGAAAGAACATCCTTAAATACTTAAGAAGCACTAAGGAAGTGTTCTTGGTCTATGGAGGTTTTGAAAATGATCTAGTTGTAAATGGTTACACGAGATGCAAGTTTTCAAACCGATATAGATGATTTTAGATCGCATGATCTGGATATGTGTTTACTTTGAATGGGGTGCAATAAGTGGAAAATTTTGAAGCAAGAGACTGTCATGCATTCTACAATAGAAGTTCTCGAGTATATTGCGACGTCCGATGCAAAGAAAGGAGGCGCTTTGGATCAAAAAGTTCATTTCTCGAACTAGGTGTGGTTCCAAGTATTGCTAACCATATTTGTTTATATTGTGATAATAACGGGGCAATAGCACAGGCCAAGGAACCTAGATCACATCACAGATCCAAACATATACTCAGACGTTTTCATCTCATCAGAGAAATTATTTAGAGGGAGACGTAAAGATTTGCAGAGTACCTACTGAAGACAACGTTATGGATCCATTGACAAAACTCTTCCACAAGCAAAACATGATGGTCATGTTAGATCATTAGGCATTAGATGCGTGTATGATTGGCCCTAGTGCAAGTGGGAGATGTTGGGGCATGTGCCCTAGGTCAATCCATAAATGTCTTTATGAATACTTTTAGTTAATAAAATAGAGGATTTCATTTGCTGTTTATTATAATTAATTTGCATGTTTACATTATAATAAGATCCATGGGTATTTACATAAATATCCTAAATGTCCCTAGTCGATCATTATACTGGGAACTATAATGAATTAAGACTAGTGTGATTCTTAATTGATGATCATATGATGATTATACGTATTGGGATACGAATCAAGATCACGAGTACTTGTTAGGGAACAAAGTACTGGACCAACCCGCTATGAGAACATCACATGGATTAAGTCATAGTTGTTTCTCATGATAGGTATATATTCCAGTCCTCTGACTTGAGATTACCAGAGACTTCAACATTAGGAACACAGTGATTTGACACAATCAAACGTTGTCTTTAATCGGACGATTATAAAGGTTGTGATTGGTTACTGTGTGAGCAATGTGATGAAGTTGTGTAATCCAGATAAAATTTGTCCCTCTCATATAAAGAGAGATATCTAGTGGATCCCTCGATGTGTTAGACTGTTAAAAGGCCTAGTCTAAGTGAATTGATATTAATCAATGTCACTTGGATGTTTTCAGTCTACCTAGAGATCGAGACTAGTACGATTGAACATGTTGGATGACAATTTCATGCCTTATGTTTGATCAAAAGGATCTCGTGTGACAAAAGGATGTTATATACACCATTGATTAGGTTGTATCGATTTGATATTCATACAACTTGGGTAGTCATAATGTCTTGCTAGAGGTCGCTTATGACTTGTATACCAAAATGTGTTTTGGTACACTGCCAACGTTGTATGAGCCTATTGGGTCGCACACTAAGAATGGTTTTGCGAGATTTTTAGATGGTTCAGAAAAATGAATTTTATGTGATAAAATTCATGACAGAAACGTCCTTGTGGTGTATTACACTTATACTTCTTTAAGTAAGGGTATATGTGTAATTTACTTAACCGTCTATATACAAGGGTTGTATAAGTAGACGCTTTAAGTTAGAACACATACACAAAAGATTAATATGCCGAAACTCTATTTTCATTTTAGAAACGACTTAGGGTTTTTGGTATGCTCTGGATCGTTTTGGAGAGAAAAATAAAAGGTTTGGTATTCTCTCGAAGCTAGCACATCAAATCTCGGCCGCCGTTCGTGTGTGGACTACTGGTAGAGGGCGTTCGTCGTTGGCAGCGCCTTAGAGATCGATCAACCTTCAGAAAGGTATATTGCGACTGAGGTATGATTAAGTTTTTCATGGTTTAAAAGTTTTTAATGGAATTAGATTCGGATCCTGTTGGGGTTTTTGTCAAAATTGTTTTGTAATTTACGCTGCGTATGAACCCTAAAACCCAACACATGCTCAGAGCCTATGTGCCACAGTTTGGAGGGTCATGCGAGGAGTTTTTGTCACTTGGTGAGTTTGCCTACAGCAATAGCCATCAGGCTATTATTTGGATGCCACAATTCGAGGCGCTATACGGGAAACCATGTAGATCGCCTGCTTGCTGGCCAGAGCCCGAGGACGTAGCTGCCGTTAGGGCTGGGATTGTTGTAGATCACAGGAAGAAAATTTGGGTGATTCATCAGAGGTTACAGACTGCTCAGGACAGACAGAAGGAGTACGCCAAAAAATACCGCGATAGGCTGAGTTATGAAGTGTATGATTTGGTCTACTTGAAAGTTTCTCATTTGAAGTGCCTCATTGGGGAGAGAGAGTCTACCGTGCGAAGGCGATACTCCAATTGTTCCAAGGTAAAGATCGAATTAAATCAGAATTTCAGGACGAAATTCCTTTTAGTTGGGAAGATTGTAACAACCCGTTTTAATCGATCCAGATTAACTAGCAAATTACAGATTAAGAATATAAGCTCAGACTCACGTGGACGTCGCGGAAAAGTCAACGACACTCCAAATGGGTGAAATATATTATTTTTGTGTGGCGAACATATAATTATTTTACTACGTCTGAGTTAGGAGAGCCCGTCCTTTTTACGTAGGTGTTGTATGTTTTTATTTACTTTTTTTATGAATGTTTTGGGGGGACTTGTATACCTGATACATGTATATGATCACCTTTTGTACTTTTGTCACTTTTGATATACATGGTATCTAATGCCGAGTTTCCACACTATAGGGTTAATCACGTCATGCAAACTTTTAATTCTACCGTGTTTGCATGCTTCAAAGACTTCCGCTTAACAGTTAATCTATAATAATTTGATAAATCGTGAACAACTTAACTTCGTTAATTTAATGTGAACAACCATAAAATATATATAAATACTAAGTTAAGGCGACTAAGGTACGTATAAATGTGAACAACCATAAAATATATATAAATACTAAAATTAGCATTTTTGGACATCAATGTAAAAAAAACTCATCACTCCTAAACCAGAATGCCAATAATAGTAATTTATGGTGAAAGGCTACCTAGCATAACAATCAATAACATATCAAGAAATCAACCCATTCGGATATAAAAACATATGCGATTTGTCATTTTTCCTATCTTCCATTTCAAAAATTCAACAAGAACTTCAACAATAGGATGGAAAAATTGGACTACAATGTGGAATTGGTAAACCAACATTTTCAATTATTGAAAAAGGTTCAAATGAATCTAATAACATTAAACTTGAATCAGCTATAGTTTTTCCTATTAAGAGCCATAAATTTTATTATGTTTTAGTTTCATTTCATGATTCAATACACACAAATATGTGACAACATTTTTGGACAGCAAAACACATATTCTTTATAATTTGAATATATCCTAATAGAGCTGATTACATCACTAATGATTAGCTATTGCTTTGCTACCTATAAGCTCATCCATTTTTTTATCAATTTACATTCAATTGTGTCTCATTTCATTCTTTGATTGTAATTAAATGTGTGATAGCAGTGAGAGGGTATTAGATGGGTTCTAACAAACCCTTCTTTCCCTACTAAACTGACCTGAATTTGCTTCCCTAGTTGCCCAAACAAAACCCACTTGATGCCTACAACACTCGCACCTTACATCTTTACCAAAAAACTGTATAGATTCAATAAGAAAATAGGAGACTCACAACTAGTTTTTTTTTTAGCAGAGATGATATCCTTTTTCAAACTATAGGTACCATCTTGAAGGCTGCATATTTATGATAGGGCAAGCAGGGATGGGGTCAGAAGATGGAGGCGACACAAGGGAGTGAAGAAAGAAAATGATGGAGGTGAGAAATGTTTTGAAGCCCTTGCAAAGGAGATATATATATATATATACATATATAAATATAACATTTTTCTCTCTTTCATCCTATAACTTACTTAAATAGCAAGTATGTACAACCTCATGCTTGGAATCTCATCATCTTGTATAACACGTATCTTGAGATTGTTCAAACATCAATGAACCTAATGTGACACTTCTTTAACTTGACACCAATCCATACACGAGACTTTTTCAAAGGTTTTATTTTAAAAATAAAATATATAACTATATAAACTTATATATACCCGACATTTACTTTCCGTTAGCATCAACTAATACACTTGCTTACCCGCTACGCCATCAAGCTCACTCAATCGTGCAGACACTCGATAGCTTAGTATAATTTACCATTTATTGAATTAGGCTATATTATCTAATTAATACTTAATAATAAGAATAAAAGCCAAACAAACACAATACGACAAGCCATAAATGACTCATATGCTAGTCGTGCTAATTGAGATAAAACAATATAACCTCGAACCTAACTTAGGTTATTTAAGATTCTAATTAGTTCTAATCGCCTAGTTATATGTATAGTTCATCTCAAGAGATGCAACTAGAATCTCGTAGTACTCTTTATCCTATTCATGCATGAAACATTAAGATGTATTGCCATTTGAGCCGTAATTATAAGTGGCCTAGGATGAAGATTGATAATGCTATGTTTTAAAGACACGTGAGATATGTTCGCAAGTTAACACTTATCATCGTAAAGTTTGAGGGTTATTGCATTCTCTGCCATTTCCTATGTGGAAATGAGAGCATATATCAATGCATTTTGGTTCCCATCTACCTCTTCATAAGCAATAGGATTATGTTAACCATTATATGGTTTTGGTTGTAGTTGGCAGGTTGACAAAATCTGCATATTTCTTGCTAGTTCCCATTTGAGATCCTCTTGACAGATTTCATGATATATATGTCTACGAGGTGTTAAAGTTTCATGGAGTTCTTGTTTCGATTACTTCAAATAGAGATCCAAGATTCACGTCCAGATTATGGGGTTAAATGCAGAGACAACTGGGAACTTTTCTCAACCTTAGCATGACATATCATCTTCAAACTAATGGGAAGATTGTGCAGTTGATTTTTATTATAAAGGACATGCTTCAAGCTTATGTCTTCGAGTTTGGTGGAAACTGAGGGAAATACATTCCTTTGTGTGAGTTTTCTAATAATAATAGATATTAGCTTACAATTAGTTTTTCTCCTTTAGGAACTATGTATGGTCAGAATTGTCATTTACCTATGTGTTTGGTAGAGGATAGAGATATAGTTTTTCTGGGGCTCAATTGTATCAGGACTACATATAGAAGTTTTTTAAAAATTGCCATCGTTTAAGTACGACACTACAAAGACATAAGAGATATGCCAATAAGCATCATAGGTTTCTTAAGTTTTTTAAATAATGGTTATGTTTTGCTGAAATCTCATCTACGAAAAAGTTGTACAAGTGTGGATTGCGAGGTAAGCTAGCCTTTAGGTATATTAGGTCATTTAAATTGAAAGAAGAGTTGGTCTTGTTTCTTACTTTTATAGTTACCCCCTCACCAAATTTGAGTTCATAATGTCTTCTTTGTGTATATGCTTCATAAAAAGGAGATTAAATTCACTCGAACGATTAATTGGAATGATATTGATCTCCAGGAAGACTTATCTTACAACGAGCAACCAATTTTGATTCTTAGTTGTAAGATTCAAATGTTGAGAACCAATATGATCCCTTCGGTTAAGGTGAAATTGCACTTTTCACATAGATGAGGAGCTAAGTTGGATTGAAAACCTTATATGAAGGAGAAGTTTCTTGTTTTCTTCAAAGTTATAGGTAGATTTTATGCTGAATTCAAGTATGATATTCGCGTTAATCTGAATCCTAAAAAGCCTGAGTTAACATCATAGTTAAGTTCGCATGACTCGATTACTATGAGTTTGCGATGTTATGACTGTATTGTGTTTGGATGTTGTGATAATGAATAGAATACATTATAAGCTATTAATACAAATTAATATAAGCCTGTAATAAGGAAATAAATAAATAATTAATAAAATTCATGTACATCGAGTGCCACTAGGCGGTATTAAAATGAATGTGTACACCTTAGCATACTCGTTGGCGCGTCCAGTGAATTCATAAGCATTACAACACATAGGTATATATATTTATATATAATTAATATATAAATCTATACAAATAATCCTATAATCTGATTAAATAAATTTGGGCCATTGGATCAACTCAAGATGAGCGTAAGTGGTGGATGTGTCAAGATGTGTATCATTATAAGACTAATGTCACTTTAGGACAATCTCCATTAGATGAGCCTCATATCATGCAATATGTATCTCGAGGAATATCTTTATATAGAAACAAAATCAATCGAACTTATATCACTATTTCATTTTATCGAGGGAAGCATGTGAGGGTTTGGTGTTTGATTTATATATTTCTTAAAGATTAAAAGATCGAAGAAAGTGATGAACACAGTGGAGTTGGTGATCAATCACATTTGATGAGTGAGTTGGTAAGTTCTTTTGTGTTGTTAAGTTCAGTTCGGGATTGATGATAGAAATCTCATTAATTTGGTGATTGGCTATTGGAGTTGGTACAAAACCTCACTGGAGGCCCTCTTTGATTTGATGAGGAGGTATGAAAGGTGTATGTAGTATATTGGTGATCGAACAAGGGTTGTTGCCATGTTTTCTATTGGGATGCTCAAGGGCAGAACATGCTCTCTGCAGTAGGGAAGTAGGCTCACTTCATGAATTTTGATGAACTCGAATGGTTGAGCATAGTCCAACAAAGCAAGGAGTGTGCTCCCACCCCAAAAAGCAGCAATAATGGTGAATAATTCATAGGAATTTTAGAGCGTTTAGAAGTTGGTGTACAAGTTTAAACATTGAGATAGGTTCTTAAACACTTAGGAGAGGTTTCAGTACAGTAAAACTTAGTGATTTTTGTACAAAACATAATGAAATTCGACAAAGGTTAATGGGACTGGTATACCTATTAATTATGGTTCAAAATTTAGTATATTTGGTTCATATAGCATAATGGACTAGGAATGGGGCAATATACTTTTATTTGACTATTTGTAATATGAAAACTTTCATAAAGGGTTGTTAAGGTGAACCAACACAAAGGGATGGGAAAAGGTTAGCTTCGAAATACTGAGCCCTATCCTCTCTGTATTATCTACAAATAACATGAAGTTTCGGTGCCCATTTAGTCGATTATGCTCATATCTAACCAGTGCTTCACAATAATGAGCCTTATCCTCTCTTTGTTATCTCCTCATCTTAGCAATCCACAACCTTTACTACTATGGAGTCAAGTCGTCTAGTGGTGGTACGAGTGCCTATGGTGGAGAAGGTGGTGAAAAAACCTTAAGACCATCTAATTCTTACTCTTCTATAAGTAGGTCTACACACTTGTAGCCCACAGCAAATCCCTATTGGTGATACTCTTCCTCTTTATCCTTCATTCTTCAACACTTAGGCTAACTCCGGTACTACTGCTACTGTTGCATGATCATCTTACTCTTTGTCGAACAACTAGGCATCTAGTATGTCGCTCTCAACTCTCTCTCTCATCCTCAAGGTCTTAAAAATAAATCAGTGATTTCAATGTGAGCATAAACACCTAATCTATGGTTGGTTGGGCCTTATTATCAAATTTCTCTTCAAGAATTAATTGCACTCCAAGATTAAAGCACATTTGGGTTTTGTAAATTTGAAAGAATATTTTTTGTCTCTCTCTAACATTATAGGTTCCCTTAAGTTTTTTTAAATGATTTCCATCACAAAAAGGTAAAATAATTTCATCACGTCAAGTGTGTTTGCTCACAATCATTATTCCGTAACAAAAGAAAACACAATTTTTCACGCCAGCGCGAAACCCCCGCAACCTCCTTCCCATTTTTTGTTTCCATTTTTTTGCGCGATTTTTTCCACCATTCTCGTCCCACTCCTCCACCTCCTTCATCCGCCCTACTACTCACACCAATCATCGTCCTCAAGCCTCCGATCCGCCATTATGGTCATCTTCGTCGTCGCGCCTCTACTTCATCGTCGTTGTCCTCGCATTCCTCGTGCATCTACTTCGTCGTCCTCTCTGATCCATCGTTGTCCTCTTCCCTGGTCGTCATCCTCGCGGCTCCTCCCTTGTCGTCCTGCATCTCGCCGACGCCTCACCCTGGCGCCTCTACATCTCGCCGACGCCTTACCCTCGCACCTCTGCTCCCTGGTCGTCCTTTGGGCGACGCCTCACCCTCGCGCCTCTACCCCTAATCTGTGAGCTGCTTGGTCTTCCTCTCGCCGACGCCTCACCCTCGCGCCTCTGCTCCCTAGTCGGCGCCTCTGCTCCCTAGTCGGCGCCTTTGCTCCCTGTTCGGCATCTCTGCTCCCTAGTCCTCCTCTCGCCAACGCCTCACCCTCGCGCCTCTGCTCCCTGGTCGACGAGCTCCCTAGTCATCCTCTAGCCGACGCCTTACCCTCGTGCCTCTGCTCCCTGGTCGGCGAGCTCCCCGGTCGTCCTTTCACAGACACCTCACCCTCGCGCCTCTGGTCCCCGTTCGTCCTCTGCTCCCTAGTTGCACTGCTTTTCTCCCTGATCATTGCTCCATGATCGTCTGCACATTCCTTCGTCGTGAGTTCTCCCTCTTTCATCTCAAAACATTTTTCTTGTTTGCTTTTTAGGTTAATTGACACTTTGATGTTTTGTTTGCTTGTTTTGTTTGATCTTACAATGATTTGTGATTTTAATTTGGGCTTGCGATTTTATTATTTTGGTGAGTTATAATTTGATCACAACGTTGCTCAAAGAATCTTGTTTTAGAAACCTATAAGATAAATCCAAATACTTCCTTAATGATTGACCCAATTAACATGTGTTCCTCAATTTCAATAATGATGATTATGAATCGTTTGTGTGAAATTTGGATTATGTGAATTGGATTTTTAGTCTAATGATTTTCATTTCAACATCTCGATGATTGACTTGAAGGACCAATACAAAGGAAAGATTAGTAAGAAATCAAGAAGTGAATTGATAAAGTAGAATTGGATGTGAATTTTGAAGTCCACAGTGATAAAACATTTCACAATGGAAGCAAGGTTGTGAAAGGTATAAAAACAGCAATTCCTTTTTATGTAAAGAGCATTCGCCAAACAAAGAGAAGGAAATTCTACAACTAAGATTAAGTCTACAAAGCTCATGACATAAGAATGAAAAAACCATCGCAAAATTCTCAATTAAAAACTCAATGGCATTCAATCAGTTAATGAAAATCTATCTATGGTCCAAGAGTATCTGAAGGATGAAACTTACACCATCAATATTCAAAAAGAACATACAAAGATGGGTTTACAAAAATAATGGTTAGGGAGAGCAAAGATGGCGGCCCATCTTTTAGTTTTTTTTTTTGTTTTTTTTTTTTTTGTAAACCCACCTTTGTTTGTTCTTTTTGTGTCCAACCAAATGTCATTTAGGAATGCATCCAACCAAATGTCATACATTTCGTCATCAAATGTGCACACATTTCTCAACATGTAATATCGCATCTAATTAGATCAATGCTTAAAGTATTACTCTAGCAATTCCCTTAGTTAAAATCTTGTATTAGTGCAATACTAAAGTTATTATATGGCATTAGATGACCATAGCGATTATTGACTAGCGTCCCCACTCTAAATAAGTTATTCTCTCCCTAAATTTATGGCTTCAAATTGAAGCTCCTTTAAGATACAATCCATATCCAACTAAAAAAAAATAAGTTCTTCAATAAGATCATGAATAGATAATGTCCATTATGTGTGACATAAAATCAAAGTGAAATGTATCTACCATAATGTCTTCTAAATATTAAGATAAATGGCAACATCAAAATTGTTAATTTTTAAAAAAGTTTTGAATTATTTTCATGCCTTTATTAATAGGTAAAACATATTTTTGTGGTCCCTGAACTTTGAAACTTTTATGATTTTGATCTCTAAATTTTTCATTAGCGTACAGTTGATCGCTAAACTTTTATTGTTATACATTTGATCTTTGAACTTTTGAGTTTTTGTGATTTTGATCCCTAAAGTTTAAATTTTCTATGTTTTTTAGGGAAATTATTATTTTTTTTTACTTTTGTTGGCCAATCTGAGTTGTTCGATTTAAGAATATAAACTACTTTGCTTTTTTTGAATAGTCACGCAACACTCTTATTACCCACATCATTGGAATTTGATACTTTAAATGATGGAAAAACTAAATGTAGATCTTTGTTTGATTTAGTAATATATATTAATAAAAATTTAGAAACCAATATCATGAAGTATACAAAGTTTAGAGGTCAAATGATGAATTTTGTAGATCTTTGAGTTAGTTTTTTAGAAATGAATAATAAGTTGGATTTCAATTTAATTCATTTTTATATGTTTGATAAGTATTTTAATATTGATGCAGAAAATTGCTAAAACAAATGCTGAAAATAGAAAACAAAAGACTATTTGCCATCGACCAGGTCGCAAGTCTTTCGCGAACGTACGTCATAAGGTAATCGAGTAAGTTCTTAACAAAATTTTAGTGTTCTCTATTTTTGAAAGATAATCATTTCTTACTTGCCAATTTTACCTTTAAGAGAGAAAATGAGGGTCTACCTACAGACCGTGCTTCAGTATGGTTGACAGCTTATTATAAAAGGGCATGAGCTAGATCGAATGAAGATACAGAAGAATTCGCGGTAAGAAAATATTTATTTCTTCAACTACCTATCAACGTCAATCAAGTAATTCATCGACATTATTGTTGATACTTGAAGTTTATTAATTATGTTCAAATTACAAATGAGACAATTAATTGATTTTTTTTATTACATGTCAGAGTTCAGATGTTGGAAGCTCACATAGGCCTCATGTTCAAACATCTTCTCATGATGGATGTTCTCCTGCTCGTTGATTTTTCAAAAGTGAACGATCAAAAAGGTAATAATTAAAGTTTTGCTAGAATATCTTAAGTTACCTCCATGTGACTAACTTAAGAGCATCCACCTTCATGATTGTTATTTTGAACATTTACTCATCTCCTAAACTTGACAATTTATTCTATCATTGAGTTGAATGACATTTGCTAGCTAAACTACTATTTCAAGAATTGTTAATGCTTTTAGTATATGTTGACCCTCTAACTTTTGATGATTTTTTTAGCTTTTTACTATTTTATGTTTTATACAAATGAAACTCATAATTTGCACCAATAATTTGCACCAATTATTTGATGCATGTTGAAGTTTGCACAATGTTTAAAATTTTTTGTGAATCTTTAATTTAAGAGCATGTTCTGCTAAAATTTTGGCAATGCATTATGGTTCACTAAAGAAGAATGTATTTGACTTGTAGAATTATTTGATGCAAGTGGAATTTTTAAGAATCTTAAATTTAAAAGGAGGTTTTGCTGGAATTTCTGTAATACATTATGATTCATGAAGGTGATTATATTTGACTTTTAGAATTATTTGATGCATGCGGAAGTTTGCAAAATATTTAAAAAATTTTGCTAATCTTTAATTTAAGTGAAGGTTCTGTTGAAATTTTATTACTACGCTATGATTTATTAAAGATTTTTTTATTTATATCAATGCTAAAGTGCAATTACTTATATTTATAACTTTGAAATTTTAGATGCGCAATTGGATGAGACTTCAAAGGGTAAAGATGATGAACTGGAAGAAAGCTTCACGTGAAGAAGAAATTGAAGAAGCATAGAGTGAAAACATTGAAGAAAACATGGATTTATTTTATTTTACTATGTTAGACTTAAGCCATGAAGAGACATGTCAAAGCTTAATTTTATTTTGCTATGTTAGACTTCTAAATTAAGTATTATCATTTTTATGGTACTTTGGATTCAAAATAAAAAAAAATCAAACTTTGAATAAATTGATAATGTTGGCCTTGTAATGCAAGTAAAGTAAATTCTTAATATTTTAATAGATGCAATATTTTTATATTGACAGATGCAAGATAGTTACAACAACTATTATATAAAAACTTTTTTTTTTGTGGCGGAGCAATGTACATATAAAATATTATTATTTTTTGTCACCGGTAGAAACTCGTGACTACATGTATTTGTGACGGACAAAGTTTTGTGACGTAAAACATTTTTCTTTGTTGTTTAATGAAATGTTTGTGACGCAAATACAGTCATAACAAAAATGTGTTTTTTATGACGTGCAATAATCTTGTAATAAATATGTCAGAGATCTGTCATTAAAGGTATTTGTCACGCTAAGTTCCATGACAAAAACGTTTTTGCAACGTAGTATACACAACTTTAGTTTTTCCGTGACAATACCATGACAAAAACTATAGGTGAAGGAAAAACAACTTGTCCCTATGGAATTGAAGCCGTGACAAAAGCTATAATTTCTTGTAGTGTCTATTTGTTTCGCCCTTACCTCCCTTGTTGGACTTGTTAATCAAATATTGGAGGTAACTTTAGTGCATTATAAAGAGTTCCTGATGAGAAGTTAGGGTTGTTGTATCTCTGGAACCAACTGTGGTGGCCCTCACCGCCCCTGGGTGACGTGTCTCCATGTACTCCTTGCCTACTAGCCCAACTACAAGTGTACGACACCTGCCCGTCCTTACTTTGTCTCTAAATATTTCTACTTGTGTATGTACAATGTGTAAAAAAACATATTCAGCGGATGACGTATTTAAGTGCAAAAATTTTCATGAATCAATTAAACAAATCCTAGCGTGGAAAACCCTTAAAAGTACGAGGTAAACAATTGAACCATATAAAACTAAGCATGTACAAGGACATGTCACTCCCCAGTTCCCAAAAGAATCAAAATAATCACACTTACAAATACTTCTCAAAGGTAAGCAGTCAGAGGTAGTCGCCTAAGGTCTTGCCTTTACTTGTGCTCGGATCTGCACTCAATCATCACAGAAGAAAATGGATGACGATTCCAGTCAGTAAAATCCTAAGTAACTCCTCCGCGTATTCATATAAATAAGTGGAAGTCAATAAATACTATTAAATAAACGTGCAGAATGTAAACAGACAACCGTAAGTAGGGCATCGCATGCATAGACAACAATAAATTGCAAATGTGTGTGACAATTCCAATCAGACTAAACCATATAATGGGATTCCCTTCCAGGATCCCACTAGTGGGCGCACCTAAGTAGCCAATACCTGATCCCTCTCGGTGGCCGACGTAGACCTACGATGCACCGACACATGTAGCAGTTCAATAGCTCGGGTCGTTATCCACCGACAACTCCTGATACACATGCTATGGTCTAGAATGCATAAAGACACAACAAAAAATCCTGTGGGAATAACTCAACTAACCGTCCAAAAGATGACAAGATATGAATGTAATAAAAATCTGACGGAATACTGGAAATGAATGGAAATACAAAGCAAAAAAAATACTCGAGAGTTTTTCCATTGGATTTTACAAACATCACAACGCACTCCAATACCTCGTAATCAATCCCCGGGACCAAGTCAACTGAGTCCTTAGTCGCCAATTGATCATCTTGTCAACCTATTTCCTTTATTAATAACTTAAGTTAGCATCACAATTTACCACAAATTTCTAAAATTTTAGGCTAAATTGCTCATTTCGCGCTTTTCGAGGCAAACCCTCGCAAAAACTCGCATTCGACATTCCTGCATATGTTCTCTTCATATAAATTTATCAATTTCTATTTATTTTATCGAAATATAATTTTTCCAATTTTTCCAAAATTTTCTTTCATTTTTCTTCCATTTTTCTCTTTTTTTTTATTTTGTTTGGATCGGGTCAACCCAACTTCCTTTCATCCTAAAGTTGTTTCCATATCTCTGGTTGTTCATGAAGTTGATCTTATTAGGCTCCATTCCTTGCTGCATGTCCATTGGATTAACTACCATTTCTTGTAGATTAACAGGTTAATGTACATCGTGCACTTGTGAGTTTTATTTTCCCATTAGAAGATTCACTATTTGAATGATCAAGTTTTATAGACGCGCCATGATAACAAATTGCAAATCAATCTCATACATTGCTACTGGTTCCCCGTTTGTAGAATAAATATTGGCTTCGGATTTTTGAGATATAAGAGTTAGGAGATCGAATGCTCCATCTGTTTGGGTATGTGCCCTAGGCCAATTATGTAAACGTTGTTTAACTATTATAAGTAGATGCATGTTTCTTTTATAATAGTATCCATGGATAATTATTGTACTATTCTAAATGTCCCCAGTCAATAATTATTATGGGAATAATAATAAATTAAGACTAGTATGCGTATTGATTGATGATCATGCGATGATTATGTGTATATAGATACAGATCAAGATAATGGGTATCTGTTGGGAATAGATGTTCGACTAACCCGTTATGAGAACACTGCATGGTAAATGTTATAAGTGATTCTCATGAGAGTTACATCATTTAGTCCTTTTACTTGAGATCACCAGAGACTCCAACATTAGGAGCACAATGATTTGAAACAATAAACTGTTATCTTTAACTTGATAATTATAAAGATTGTGATTGGTCATTATTCAACTAATGTGTGGATGTTTTGTGATCAAGATAGAATTTGTCCCTCTCTTTTAGAGAGGGATATCTATTGGGCCCATCGATATGTTAGACTGATAAATGGCCATGTTTAGTGAATTGATTGGATCAATGTCACTTTACAATTTCAGTCTACTAAGAGACTGAGACAAGTAGATTGAAATATAAAGGTGACATTCCATGTCTTATGTTCATTCAAAAGATATCGTATCACAAAGGGATATGATATACACTGTCTATTAGGTTGTATCGATTTATTGATCTTCATGCTACTTGGGTAGTCATATGCCTTGCTAGAGACCGCTTATGACTTGTGTACCAAAATGGTTTTGGCTCACCGCAAACGTTGTATGAACCTATTGGGTCTTTCACAAAGAATGAATTTGCACGATTTGATATTGTCCGGGTTAATGAGTTTTATTTGATAAAATTTATTTTGAAGATTCTAATTAAATTTCCTAGTTTCACTTGGATTCAAGATTCTCATACATTTGTAGTATGACTAAAGATTTTGTCTCTTAGTAAATCTTTTTTGAATAGGACTCTAATTAGAATTATTAATATGACTTTAATTCTCATTCGAGTTTTATATAAATTACAACTCTTATTGGATTAGTAATTGTAGATTCTCTATGACTCTATCATTTTTAGAGTTGGACTTTATCTAGGACTCTTTTTCGAGTGTGACTAGGAGATGGAGTTCTTTTATGACTCGACCTAGTGTACTATAAATAAGACATTAGGGTCACAATTGTGATATGATTTTTTGAGAGAGAGAATTCCCGAGATTGATTTTTCCTAGAGAACTTTTTGTAAGAATCTTTATCCTAGGGTTTTTGGGGCTAGCATTCCGGATCGTGATCGTTCGTTCGTGTGTGAATTTCTAATAGAGGACGTTCGTCTCTCGCAATTTCTTAAAGGAATCGATCAATACTAAATAGGCAGGCATGGAGTTATTCTTGCTAAGGTATAATTTTTTAATTAGCACATCAGTTTAATGGAGTCAATTGGATCTTGATTCGGGGATGTTCGAAAAGGTCTAAAAACTTTTGCTTCGCATGATCCTCGGAACCCAACACCATCCTCATCATTGATCGGTAGAGAACAACCTGCTGCGACATCCTCTAGTGTTTTGGTACTGTCATTAATCTCATAGTGAAAAATTTGTAGTCTTGCCCATTTCGCTTATCTATGTCCTTGTCATCTCTTTAGTATTTCTTTAAATCTTTCCCAAGCCTCGCCAAGAGAATCATCATCTTCCTGCTTGAATTAATTGATTTCCAATTTCCTATTAATGACCTTCACTGGAGGAAAGAACTTGTCTAAAAATGTTTCATTAATTCCTGCCCATAAGATCATACTCCCTACGTCAATCCTTGGTACTAGGATTTAGCTTTTCCACCCGACGAGAATGGGAAAAATGTCATGCTGGTTACCTAATTTGTAGCTATGGTAATGAACATTGTTTCTTACTCTCCACGAAATTCTCCACATGTGCAACTAAATATTTATTTGCTAGCCCATTAAATAGGCTACTTTGCACCATGTTGATTAGAGACTATCTTAGTTCTAACTTGAGGTTTTGGTTGGAAGCTACATCACTCCATTGTAAGTCTCTTGAGTTTTTTGCTTAAATTTATCATAATGACATTCTATCCTCACAGTTTGTCTTGCACTACCAGATCACCTTCAGGTTAGTTATTCCCTCGGCCCGGTTATTGATTTTGCTTTTGATCCTTTGCCATCTTATTTCCATTTTTTTATTTCCCTTGTTGGATTTGTCATTCTCATGATTGTAAGGAACTAAGTCCTTCTCTCCTTAATTACGCATGCACTAATTTTTCCTAAAAAGAAAACATAAAATATTAAGAGGATATTGTCAAATTGTAAAGCCAAACCTTTTTTTTTTGTTTTTATAAACTTGAAAGTAAATTACTTGAAATATAACTTAACAATTTTGTTAACTAATTCAGTTAATGTGCCTACCTATCATCAACAATGAAACTAATAAGTTGACCGTGGCCGCAAATATAATGGTTCAATTTTAGCAATAATGTTATCAATTTCCATGGATTATAGATATCATCCTCAGGGAATGGTGTATTGCACTCAGTATATTTAGTCAAATTTACTATATTGCTATGGAAATCCTTTTTTAAATGGTTTATAACTAAAATATTCAATTCTATCAAAACACTCTAAATAACTTTGTACTTTAGATTCTGAAGATCTTAGTTCATAACTTCAACTAGATAATGAATAACTATGCTTTTCAATTCACTTCCTTCATCTTCATTATGTGTATGCATTTCTTAATAAGAATAGGTTGATTCTCTTCAAATCCACTTCAAACCATTGTTGTGACGAAAAAGATTTTAATGTGTAAACTAGGACTCCACTTATCCATGTGAATAACGTAATTGCACATTGCTTTAAGTTCCAAATCATTAGATTCATAACCAATTAAGTTGATTATGCATGCCTCCCTAATCAATAACTATCTATAAATGTTATGTATTTTACAATTGTACAATCCATATCCAGCTTAAAAACATTAATTTCCCTGAAAACTTCTAAAACCTAATATCAAAAAACATGTGATCAAGATGTTCATAGCATTATGCAAAGAATCAATACTAATTCTAACCATTGCATTTTTTAACTTTACAACTCACTCATAACTACTTTAGCATAGCATTCATACCATATGATTTGTTGATCCCCAATATTAATGAATTACTGACATGTCATTAAAATAATCATGCACATAATGGTATTCATTAAAATCAGAGATTAAATGAATAACTTCAATTAAATCAAAGAAACTAATACGGAACAACCACACGTAAGTCTTCAATGTCTTCTCTTCTACAAATCTTGTTAATACTCAACAACAAAGTAAAACAATGCTAAAATATGATAATTAGTTTCTCTTAATAATAATTGGTGACTTTACCATGTTATAATACCTATTTATGATCCCAAGACACAATATAAAACATTTTTAAACCTTATTAATTAGACAATTCAACCCAAAATTAAAATTTAAACTTTCAATTTTCTTTGTATTAGCATTATTTATAAGTGATCTGGTACTATGTGCGTAAAGCCACGATGCCATGATAGTTTCAAACAATTTATGTCCAATTTTCCTCATTTAGTAGATTCTGCGCCCAGTGTAGACTACCACGATGTCATCCCTTACGACCCATGGCAATGCCACTACGCTGGCTCTGTTGTCACATTTTTTCTCTTCTTGTTTCTCCACACCTTGTCTACACTTTGTAGCCTTCTCCCATAGTGTCAAGCCTATGTTAGCCATGACATTAACCTTATTTTTATGCTTTTATCGTCATTTCATCACGAAATCACTCCATTATCTCCTTTGTACTTCATATACTTGATAATATATAAATACCATCAATTAGAGCTTATTTCGAGATGGTTATACTAAATATATTACTAAATTAGTGCTATATATAATTCTATATAACCACTTATCAATAATACATAACCCAACTTTCCGATCATCTCAATCTAAAACTCAACCGCGATATCATTTCTTATATTTCCTTAATTGAGCTAAATCATAGCTCAAATACAACCTTTGTCCGACACCTCGTCATCAGGGCATCTGACCGGTGTAGTTTTTTTTAGTCTTTTGAAAACCTAACAACCTCTAAACGTTCTAAATATTTCCTTACTTTGCATCAATACTTTAAAACCCTAGAGATGTGTTAATTTTCAAGTCACATTCAAAGTCTCTGTTTCCTTGACTAAATCAAATTAGATAATCTTTAAATTTAAATTTTCATTTATTAAAAAGAAATTCGAAGAGTCTCCCCCATAAATAGGGCCCCAGACAATCCAAAACACATGATAAACATTAGTAGAAGAAAGCCAGAAAGAACTCATATCTCTTTTTGCATCCATGATAGTTCTTATATAAAATTTATAATTCTTCAAACATTCATTTATTCTATATTTATTTAATAAAAATTTATATTACAAACTCAGGTTTTTATATTCATCATACAATTACCATTACTATTATATATTTCTTTGAGAATTCTTAAAATAGAAACCAGACTAAATAACAACCTATATCCTAACATACAATAATAATCAAATCATTATATAAAGAGAAAGAAAAAATGTAAAGAAATCTCCATAATAGTCGAGCCTATTATGTCCTTTATTCAAACTCATTAATTGAACTTGACTTTAGCTAAGAATAATAATAATTACATAATTTAAGATTAAGTAAGTCCCACTCTATCTAGTGCACTTGTAATAACTAAATACATCATAATACAAAATTTTAAAAATAATAATATGCCAAAAAACTGTAAATATACAAGGATGCGGTCCACCTTATTTTTGTTCCTTAACTATATTTAGATGTCGACTTCCAAAATTAATGCATGAACAATAATTAGAATTATGAGTTTGATAGGAACTCCCTCGAGAAGCCATTCCCTCAACAATTAATAGAGTATGATCCTTGCCAACACATTCCCATAAATCCTCCTAAACAAGTGTCTATAACCATCATTTACTCTAGTTGTAGGGCACCACGATTTTTACCTTACCAGACATATATCAAGTGAACACAATAATACCCTAAAGAGACTTCTTCCTCTTGAGTCCATGAATGCATGATTAATAAATTATGAAACAATAAAATAATGAATGCATCTTTGAGGAAAACTACTCATACAATGTAAAGCTAACTAAAGGATTTACATACAAACAACCAAATTCAAGCTAAATATTCAAGTTCATAGAGCGTCAGATCACCTTGAAAATGGCTCCAACAGGTTCCGTACATACTCTATTATTATAGGGGGTAAAGCTTCGAATGAAGACAAATAATGAAAACCCAAAAAAACAATAGGCAAATTATGGTCGATTACTATTTACAAAAATAATTATTTAGAACATCAAGTATCTTTCCACTAGCTAACTTAGGGTAACTTTTTTACCATTAAAACCTTAATATTTTCACATTAACCAAAAAGGAACTTGTAGAGCTCACTTCATACTTTCTACATACTCAAAGAACACTCAAGTTAGATCACAAAAGAAAAAGTTATAGATTTTCTTGTATAGCCTATTAGTTAAGCAAACAAATTAATTTTAAAACAATAAAACTTCCTAAACGAATATTCTCGCAATTGAATCCTTAGAAAATTGACATCTAAAATGTGGAAATCACTCGATAATAAATTCGAAATATTTTCAAAGCCCGTGGGGTTAATATGAACAAAAACACATAATAAATTTTTTCACTATCCTAATGGAAAAAAATTTCAACTATTACAACATCTTCAAAAAAGTCATCAACTAAATCACATCACTTTGATTCACCAAAGCTCTAACCCACATTGGTGGATTTATCCCAAATTGGTGCAAATAAATATAAAATATCAATTCACCACCATTTCCACTAATTCATAATAGAACATTGCGAGAGAAAAATGCTAGATTTTGATTCTTCAAACTGATTTTAGGGAAATTTCAATTGAGAGTTTACCAAATTTCAATTTGAACACACATTTTCACTGGTGAAACTATGCTCAAATTGATTGTCTCATGATGGTTAATAGATTTTTAGAGAGAAACAGGACGAGAATTGAATAAAATGAGATCGGAAAGTGAAATAATGAGTTGACAGGGTTTTGTCACAAAACATTTTCAATTCAAACAAATGTTAATTTTTTTCAATTTTTTATTTTTATATATAACCCGTCAGCTACTTGTCAGCGGCTTAATTTCTATTTACTTAATAGTAACATAAATCTTTATTTTGACGTCTTTTGACTTCATGTGCTCATTTTGGTTCCGAATTTTCACATAATTTAGCCAACCTCAAACAATCCAACTCCATAAAAAATCTATAACATCTATAACATAGGTTTTCTTAGGAAAATACCCAAAATCTTAATTTTTTTCATGATATACCAAACATTTCTGAACTAATTCTCTTGCCATACTTGACAAAACTTGCACCAATTTAGACAAAATCTCATCCTCGACCACTGCTAATTGACATGCAATTTGAGGTAAGCTCTCGCACCAACTTCATTCTCATTATTTCAATTCCACTTATCTTTACTTGCATGCAAATTGAGGTAACAGCCTTATGTCATATTTAACTCTTGATCACTAGTTTTTCAGCAACTAATCATTTGTATTTCCACTTGTACCCTTCAAACGTGCACTTGCAACCTTGATTATCACAAAAATTGGGGACACACCTAATACACTACGACTTTACAATGAAATACCATATAATATACACAATAAGCATTCATCAACAAAAAATAACATTGATTTTGTGATTTTTCTTTTTCACAAATTCCATTTCATATCCACAATGCGTGTTGTGATTGAAACCCACTAAGAGCATAATTAGCTCCTAATATAGGTTTATTGAAATCAAGGATGTCACAATAGCATAGAAAAGTATTTATCAATTAAAAAATGATAGGAAAGCTTTTGATAACGGAAATCGTTATTAAAGGGATTTCATATAATTTTTTCAAAATATGATTATTATTTCCTACAGCATATAACTTTTTTTACATGTAGTAATAATAATAATAATAATAATAATAATAATAATAATACTAATAATAATAATAATAATAATGATAAATTATTAGAAAAATTTAAACTTTTGAAAATAAATACAATAACAATATCTTGTGATTAGCAAGAAACCATTTGCATCGCCACTACAATCTACCAATTGCCAACAACAACTATAGTCCTTACAACTTGATCATACATTCAATATTCCACATTCAATTATAGATTGAGGGATTTTCAAAAGCCTAGAAATAGCTTCCACACACTATTATCATCATGAGGAACTTGTAAGCTTGAATATAAAATGGCGATTGATAATAAGCAATATAAAAATGAAAGATGAAAGTGAGTGTGATGCCTGAGCAGCAAGAAGCCGCTGGGTGTGCTGTTTCGCGGATGCCTAGCCTTGGTGATGTTGATGCACATAAGCATTATCGAAGAACCTGCAAATTTGTCTTATCTTATTATTTAGCTAACCGGTTATTCAATATTTCAATAAGTTATTTCTCTATAATTGAACGTCTTTTAGTTCAGGATTACAAGTTAAGAAGTATGGCAAGTCTTTTACAAATGTTTACAATTAATAGGAAACAATTTACAGTTAAAGACTTACATAGATGGAAACAAGGATAATATAAAAATGGTTAATGTCATTTATATCAAACATCTTATCGTGGAAATCCGAAAATAAAGTAGGGTATATACATGTGCTAGTGTCTCTCGAGCCCTCAAAATAGCCCAAAGTAAGGCAAAATATAAAAATAAAGACCTACAAGTATGTCCTTGACAGTTGGCAAGTCGATGATAGGCGCTCAAGATCCACTTGCCTCTTCTCACATAAGGTACTTCACTCAGTCATCCAACAAAAATGATAACAAGCCCATTGAGTAAAATGTTAGAAAAGTCTACAAAATATTTAGCAAAAATCTAATACAAGACTAAAAGACGTGCAAGTATTACATTTGGAAAAAGGGAAATATTTGCATGAATGTAGATCATTAGCAAAAATCAGAGCAACAAGTAAATAACAAAGCAGATATATAAGTCATAAAAAATATGGAATGCAACTGAAATGAGTAAATTAAAAAGTAGGTAAATTAGTAAAAAACCTAGATAAGACCACTCTCTAATAACTGAGTAAACCTTACTCATCCCCCAATATTCGACCTATATCGATGACCCACCGTCCTATGAATCGAAGTAACAACACAGGTTGCAATCCACTATGTGTTCGCATGTCACGTTCTCTTCTCTAACAACCTCTATCCTACGAAATAACAAAAAACCTCAGTGAACCACTTAAACAATAAATCAGCCTAACCCCTTATATACCATAATATGCCTTGGTCATTCAACATAAACAAACATCGGTAAATCATGATAACATCGAAGAAAAAAAACTTTGGCAAGTTAAAAATAAATGTTAAAAACTAAACGATTTATGTGAAGCATTCTCGTGGGTTTTATGCACCTTAAATACGCACTCACACTTTCCAAGACTCCCGAATCTGACCCCGAATTGCTGTCGGTACCCATGCTATGGTCCCTGAGTATGGTGTCTTATTAGTCAAAATATAGTACGCCTAACACCAATTTAGTGTCTACTTACTCCTAGAACCAATATTTATAACAAAACACAAAAATTATTAAATACTATTTTTATTGATTTAATTCCTTCAAAATAAGTCAAAAAGCCCGTAAATCAAAACATCGGCGTGTCAAAAGGTGGTTTTAGCTAGCTAAGTTATTAAAACTTATGTTTATATAATTTTTGGTGATTAGATATGCACTATAAGGGCTTAAAGTACGCTATGAAGATCAAAACCCAAAATTCTCACAACACGTGAATTCTCACTACAAAAAAACAGCAAATCAGAAACGGAATTTTCCGTTTCTGATTTGCAAAAATTCCGTCTCTGATTGCAATCAGAAACGGAACAGAGACGGAATGCGTTCCGTCTCTGAAAAAGTCGTCGCTGATACGATCAGAAACGGAAAATGGATTTCGTTTCTTATTAGAGACGGAATAGAGACGGAAAATATCCGTTTCTGATTAGAGACGGATTTAGAGACGGAAATTAGAAACGGAATAGAGACGGAACAGAAATGGAATTTATTTCGAAATGGTACATTTGTAAGTGTTTTCCGTCTCTGATTCCGTTGCTAATTAGCAACGGAATCAGAGACGGAATTAATAAATTTATGATTTCCGCCAATGATTCCATTTCTAATCAGCAACGGAATCAGAGACGGAATGCAAATAGTCCGTCTCTGATTCCGTCTCTAATTAGAAACGAAATCAGAGACGGATTATTCCGTTTCTGATTCCGTCACTGTATCCGTGTCTAATTAGCGACGGAATCAGAGACGAAATTCTTATTTCTGTCTCTGATCCGTTTGTGATTGATACAAATATTTCTGGAAAATTAGAGACGGAATAGCGACGGAATATTTGAATTCCGTTGCTAATCCGTCTCTAATTTTCTGTTTTGTTTAATTATGACACAGAAACATAATCCAATTGGTTCTCCAACCTAAAAATTCAAATTACAACCCGATATGACCTACTCCATCGCCTTGCACCCCTCCAACAACTCCTTGGGGGTGCTAACATCCCACAAAAAAGCCAAATTGCACATCCATACATCGACAATATATATCAACAAAAATTCAAAAGAGAAAGAAAAAATGTGAAACTCAAAATTAGCCAAAAAATTTATATATCCACTTTAAAATTGTCATGTATTACAAAAGCTCCAAAATTTGGAAGTATACACAAAAACCACCAATCCTATCGTTCAACAACCAAAAAAAGAACACTCACAAAAGCTCCAAAATTTGGAAGTATACACAAAAAGGACTTCATATAATAACTATAACGTAGCTTTGAAGCATTTCTGATTCTCCATCTGAGGGCAACAACCAGTGAGTATGCACCTGAAAGAAGTAGGCAAAGGAGAGATTATTGAACTAAGGATGTACATTGGAAGCGAATGAGAAAAATGGTGGATTTGAAGAAACATAGAAATTAATAATAATCATACATAAAAAGTCGGGTTCGAACCTATTTTTTAATTTCTTTATGATTGAGTTTGCTTTGGTCTTTTCTCAATTCAACACACATGTAGGTAGAGAGGAGTACTAGAGCTAATAAGGAACATGAAAGAGGATAATGGTGAAGTGCAAGAATGCTAAAAGTAAAAAACTAAAAGTTAAGCACAAACTCCCATCAATGCAACATTCACATGCATCAAATTTGATCTTAAACTCAGATTTCATCCCATCTAAAAATGTTGTGTGCTCCAAAACAAACCAGCCATGTGTTCGTACTAAAAAAAAATAAATCCAGCTGACATTCAAGAAATGCAATGAAGAAAAGAAATAAACCATACAATGAGGAATAAGAAAGCTTCCAAAAAATACTTGAACATCAAGCAAATGCAGTCAAGGACTAAAGTTTTGTTGTTGTTGTGAGTTTGGGGGTCAATGTTGCTATTTTCCTACGCATAGGAGATGGCGAACAATGTATCTATAAGATGGACCTATCATGTAAGTTGAGTTGGATTATTTATCAAGCTTTGAAAGGCTTGCATTTCAACATGCATATGATAAGTAATGGTGAAGTGCAAGAATGCTAAAAGGAAAAAACTAAAAGTTAAGCACAAACCTATCATGTAAGTATGATCCTAAACTCATCCTCTCATCCCATCTAAAACTGTTGTGTGCTCCAAAGGTGACCAGCCATGTGTTCCTACTCAAAAAAAAAAAAAAAACCAGCTGGGATTCAAGAAAAGCAGTGAAGAAAAGAAAAAAACCATACAATGTTGAATAAGAAAGCTTCCAAAAAAAAACATGAACATCAAGCAAATGCAGTGGACTGAAGTTTGGTGTCAATGTTGCTATTTTCCTACGCATAGGAGATGGCGAACAATGTATCTATAAGATGGACCTATCATGTAAGTTGAGTTGGATTATTTATCAAACTTTGAAATGCTTGCATTTCAACGTGTATATGATAATGGTGAAGTGCAAGAATGCTAAGAATTAAGAAACTGAAAGTTAAGCACAAACCTATCATGTAAGTATGATCCTAAACTCATCCTCTCATCCCTTCTAAAACTGCTATGTGCTCCAAAGGTGACCAGCCATGTGTTCCTACTCAAAAAAAAAAAAACAAAGCAGCTGGGATTCAAGAAATGCAAAGAAGAAAAGAAAAAAAGAGAACAATGTATCTATAAGAAGTCATCATCTCATCCACCAACCTCTCTATTTTCCCAGCCTCTCTATTTTCCCATCAATCTTGATAGGAAGTCATCATCTCATCCACCAACACTTCGTTGTGTGCTCCAAAACAAATCACCATGTGTTCCTACTCCCCAAAATAAAAAAAAAACCAGCCGATGTCCTCTCTTGCGGTGAAGAAAAAGAAAAAAACTCACAAATAGAATAAGAAAGCGTAAAAAAAAAGCTCACCAAAGAAAGCGCGAACCGAGATAGGAATGAAGTTTTGTTGTTGTTGTGACTTTGTGGTGTTACCGTAGGAACCGCTATTTGTGATCTTGTTGTGATACTTGGAACCGCTGTAGGAACCTGCTTGTCGCTTGCTTCTTCGCTTCTTGTCATTGGTTAAAGGAAGAGGAAGTGCGGTACACGATCCTCTTCGCCATTAAGTTCTGATTGAAGCTGTTGATTGTCTATAATTTAAACACAAAAGAAAACAAGATTAGATTTCCTTCTCTTCATGGATGACAAGTTTGATTAATTAGCTTACTAAATCACTTTACCTACCATTGCAAAAGATTAACATGTCAACAAGCATTTGATATATAGAGTTCTTAAGTAGACAAACTACTCAAAAAGAATCACAAGAGATTTCAAGTTAGACTAAACATTTTGGACAAAACCTCACAATCATTCAAATTCATTAAAGCACATCCGAAAGAAACATTTCATCACCAAAGAACACCAAAAGCTCACCAGATCACTTCCACCATCCAACCATTTCACCAAAGAACACCAAAAGCAAATAAGAGTGTTAAAATTAGTGCTTTAGCCATGTGTTCCTACTCAAAAAAAAAAAAAAAAAAACCAAATTGGGTTTCTTGGTAATGTCATTAAAATTAGTGTTTTAGTCATTCTATATAATATATGAAATGACAAGAGAAGAATCACTCACTATCTGTAGGAACTATTTGTGATACTTGGAAAGACATGTAACAACTTGAACCGGTTTGTTTGACACATCTGAGGCCAACTGTCCTATTTCTTCTCTGAACCGACTCTATTATAGCCTATAATGACAACAGTAGCCACCAAATTCGAAACCGCAAACAAGAGCTTAATTTCATAAACCAAAGAATTGATAGCACGACAATCTAAAGGACCAATTGGCCAGTAATTGAATTCAAACACTCCATACCAAATGAGTTCTTGTAAACAAATACTCAACCAACTAATTGATTTCAACATGGATTCAAGTGACAAACACATACATCAAGTACAAAAAAAGAACATTCAAAACAATATCAATATATGAGAATTTGAAGCAAAAGTTCAAACAAGCAAACTTAATTAGAACTACCAAAATTAATTGTAACTTAAAAGAGCAATTTCAAGATTCAAAAGTAAGAGCAAAACAAACCAATTTTGGAAACTAAGTGACATTACCAAAGAAACCCAAATAAAACCTCCCACCAAGTACAAAAGAAAACCAAGACAATGAAATGCAAAGATGATTCTTGATGAGTTCGAATCGATTTACAAAACCCAAGAATAACCTGGATTGATCAAATCACACAAAGGGACAAAACCCATTTTCTCATTTTTATAACTACTTTCTATTCCCTATTGTTTTGGAGCCCAAGAACCTCATTAGGCAACTACATATATATTAGGAAAAAATAATGCATTGTGTGTGACTGTGACATGCATACTTTTGATTAATATTTTGAATTTTAGTACATCAATGGGATATAAAGTGATTAAAATTCCATAAAAGACCCACGTTGAATACTTACACATGTATCTCTCCTATGTGTAGAATAAAAGTCAATTGTAATTTCTATCTTTCATTGGCTTTAAAACCAAGAATAATTACCAACTTCAAGTTTGACTTTGAGTTTCAAATTATATTTTTGAACATATCCATTAGATTTTATCACTCAACATCCTCGCTTTAAAGTTAATAGACTTTAATGGAAAAAAGTCGAGAATGTTGTAAACTTTTATGATTGTTATTACGCGATTCAAGTTTCACAAAAACCTCTATATTTAAGAAATTAATTTCCATAAGGGATTGTCTTACTAGGCCTTGCCTTAAACTAAATTGAAATGACTTCCAATGGACTTTCATTATTCAACAAAGTGTTCAATACCTAATGTTGGTTTGAGTCAAAGATGAAAGGTCCATCTTAGCGTTGTCATCGGTCCCAAGAAGGCGCCGAAGTGCTTGATTGTCTTTCAAAAGATCAATGCCATCGTCTCTCTTGCTTGTCTCATGAGCTCCCAAAGAAGGCAATCTCCAAACTCTCTCGTTACAACAAGTGTATAAGTACTTCAACAACTAACAAATAGCAACATGTTGAAAACGCAAAAAACGAAATAAGGAACTTCATCATCAGTACCCTCCACTACATCAGGCTTTAACAAACCACCATGAATTGCAGGTACATTCATTGTCCATTTATCCTCTGTATATCTTAGTTGCCTTGGACGGCCAGTTCATGCATAAGTTATCATGGATTTTATTTTTTATACATTATCCTCCCCAAAATAAATTTTTTAACCTCAGTTTAAGTAAAATATACTATAAGTACAGATTGTTTGCAGAATTAATCCATGGGAGAAGAAAACATGCTGGCTGTTGTGTGCAAATCTTATGCCGTTGCAGGTTCTCTCGAGTGCTATGATGAAGAAAGTGGTAGAATTGACAGGGAGCAACATCTTCATGCCATAGCAAATGAATTTGGGAAATCGATAAAGGGTCATTTTCCGGTCATCTGTGTTGAGAACATGTAGGCTATTCTTCTTCTAGGGACATGCGATAATAGAAGAACAAGAGCCTACATGTGCTCAACACAGATGAACAAAAAACGAGCCTTTATCGACTTCCCAAATTCATTTGCTATTGCATGAAGATGTTGCTCCCTGTCAATTCTACCACTTTCTTCATCATAGCACTCGAGATAACCTGCACCGCCATAAGACTTGCACACAACACCCAACATGTTTTCTTCTCCCATGGATTATGCAAACATTCTGTACTTATAGTATATTTTACTTAAAAACAAAAAAAAAATTGGGGGAGTAAAAGGTAAAAAAATTAAAATCCACGATAAAATATGGAACATCGACCTAAAAATGCACAAAAAGAAGTGTGAATCATAAAGTAATTCGAAGAATTGCTAAAGTTGTCTACACTATAAAACGTTTAATCTAAGAATTTACACAAACAACAAGTGAAATACCTATGTATCACCAACCTGCTCATCTCTCGAGAGCCACGCTTACGTCTCACGCTCAACATTGTCCCCTTGTTGTGGTGGATCGACCGGATCTATTTGCGGCGGTTGTTGCTGGTCATGAGGTGGCGGTGGTGGTGGCGGTGGTGGTGGTTATTGCTGAGCAAGGCCTACTTCGTCCATGTTCATCCCGAGATGCTGCAGCATGAACTCCATAACCTTTCGTAATTGCTCCGCAACGACATTGAACTCTGCCCGCGGCACCACATCCGGCGTCTCCGACGTGCTAGCACCAGGAGCTCCGTATCTCCTCTTCTTTCTCCCTACGGACCCGAGTCCGTAGACACGTCCTTTGGAAGACTCACCCGCCACATTGAGGTACACCACCTCATCATCCACCGATTGCTCCGGTGTAGCCTGGGTCGCTCCCGACGTCTGCTCTGGAGCCTATCCTGCATATATGCACAACAAACAAAATACATGATATGGGTTAAAGTATACTTAATAATATTTTACATATCATTTCTATACTTACATAGAACCGCTCTGATCTAGTATCGATGAATGTCATCCTGTCGTGATTAATGGTGTGGAGATGCAAATACAAGTCATTCACAATCGGTGGTGTCTCGGATGAATCAGCCTGCGTGCAGGACCAAGCAAAGTGAACAAGTGTATAAATGTACAAAATATCCAAGATGTTACATAAAACTTACCAATCTTTCTTTGGTAGTCACAAAAGACACGGATCCACCACCGTGCTTCGAGAGTCCAGTCCCAAGGCCTTCGACCTCAGTGTTCCTATTATCCGTCGCTTGCCTAGACCTGGCCTGGAAGTCCTCGCTCTCCCAGTCCTGCAAGTATCTCCTCCATGCCTCATCTGTAACAAAAACTGGCTGCACACGATTCTTCTTCAACTTGTGCATCAACGCGGTGTACCTTGTGCCTGCAAGCCTGTCGTACGCCGCTCGCACGAGATCCTCGGGAATCGCATCATCCCATTTAAAAAATACCTACAAATTGGCGATTGCTATTGTTACCTCGCATTGAGAAAATAGTATAAATCATAAGGCATATGGTAGTCTTGTTTACCTTCCATTGGCGCCGATATTGTCTTTATGATGAGGCGGTACGACTTCCAACAATACCCTTCAGAATCATCCATCGTTTGAAAACTTTGTCATCCTCCGTGCACAAAAATGCGAAGGATGCAACTCCCTGTGTTTCATGAACATGCATATCACCTTAACTACTTCTTCAATAATTGACATCCATATTGAAAATGACATATAAAAGTCAAACACAAACTTACGTATCATTGGCAATCAGTGTGATAGGGATCCCCTGCACGCGAGGGGGCTCCATCCCTGTCCTCTGAGGTGGCCGCGGAGGGCCTATCACCTCCAACCCTGCTCTTACGTCTTCTTGTGGGGATGCTGCCGGTGATGCTGTGGCTGGGGGTGCAGGCCTCGTGGGAAAGGAGTCCTTGATGTCGGAGATGGTGTGGGGAAGTGTATATTAGGCATAGTCCTTGATGACGACGATGATGGTACAGACGACCCCGACGGTATGGAAAGGGAAGGTGACGCTGCGGCTGTATCGTGCTCGAGAGCCCGAGAAGTCGGAATCGATAATGCAGGTATCGAACCACGACCTCGACCGCCACGACCTCTATGGACCCCTCGTGTGGCCTGACCACGAAGGCCAGTTGGTATTTCGCCGCCAGATGTCGGTGTTGCACCTATTCCGCCTGGACGATGGCCTCCCAATGGCAAACCTCGACATCCCCTATGACCACCTCCGGCCATGATACCTAACAAAATAGCAATAAAACATCAGAGAAGGAGGGCATACAAAAATTAGAAATTAAGTCTAAATTATTGGACTTAATAACACAGGATCCATGCTAATAAAAGTAACTACATTATTGGTCGTTGACATATCATATACATACATTATTCGCTATCATCCGTTTCAAATTCACTCTCATGAGTAGAAAGTGAGGATTCTTCTTCTGAATCATCTCCACTATAAACTTCTTCGCTTGGACCCGCTTCAACAATGAATCGAGTCCCAGTCGGAACATCCAGATTGTTGATATCGGCGATTGCATCATCGACTACACACGTGGTGGGCATCCCATCTTGGAAAGCAATGTCTGCGAGCCCTGGTCATTATCGTCTTTGCTAGTTTCCTCGTCGGCCGAATTTTGGCCGACAAAGAACAAACGCTAGCCATTCTTGTCGATCGTTCCTCATAGAAGGGTACGAAAGGTAGTAGACTTGAGTGGCTTGCATTGCTAGTACAAATGGCCCGTAGTTGTTATTTCGTTGACTTTGATGAACCTCTACCAATTGAAGTGTTGGGTGAGCCTCACACCATGATTCGGTGTAGGGTCATACCATTCGCACTTAAACAAGACCACACGTTTGAGGACGGTATACTCAATCTCCACAACCTCTTGCAGTACTCCATAATAGTTATGGGAAACATCGGCGTAGTTTGAACCCTTCACCAAAACACCGCTGCTCTGCGTTGATCTATTAACGTCATATGTTGCGGAGTGGGACTTATACCCATTAACAAGGTAACCAGGGTAGACAGTACATGATCGACTAGGACCAACAGAAAGATCAACGAGTGTCTCGTCAACTATAGAATTCCGAGCCTATTCGTCAAAATTAGATATGCAATATGACACATTACTTATGGAAGAAACATTTGAATCTATAACGTACAAAAGTAATGACCTTACATATGTTTGAAACCAAATGGGGAAGTTGTGCTGTAGACTACTATCAACTTTCGACTCCCCATTGCTTGAGTGATTTCATCGACTAATATCCTAGAAGAAACGAACACGTAAGTCGGTTGTCTTACTAAAATATGAACAATGAATGTACTGCATTATTGAAAGAAAGTGACGGACATACTGAACGTAAGGAGCGATCTCTAGACAATTGAGCAGTATGTACAAATGAGCGGCATTATACTCCTGCTCTGTTAAGTACCACTCCTTCGACTTGCCCATGGGTCGACCAGGATAAGTGAAAATTGAGAAATTGCCGACGAAGTTCGGTGTGGGCCCGAGACCGCCATCGTCGTTACGTGGCACTTTGTCATACAACGTAAAGACGTGATCTTCGAAGTAGTAAGAACAAAAAGATGTGACCTCTTCGACCAAATAAGCATTACACATGGAGCCCTCAACCTTCGCTTTGTTTCGCACATTGTTCTTCAAATGTTTAAGGTACATATATGAATGTTATAGGAAATGTTGATATAAAACCTATTGAATGGGAAAATAATATCAAGGGCTCAAGATAGTACCTCTCAAATGGATACATCCATCGAAATTGAACGGGACCGCCGACGGGCCTCGTAGGCCAAGTGGATTGGTAGGTGTTCCATAGAGTCAAATAAGCTTGGAGGGAAAAAATTTTCCAACTTGCAAATGATTTTTGGTATTTCAGACTCTAAGACCTCCATATCTTGGATACTGACACATTTCGCAGTTAGGGACCGAAAAAAAAGGCTTAATTCGCTAATTGCAACCCAAACCGGGTTTGGGAGAAGTTCTCTGAATGCAATTGGTATCAACCGTTGCATGAATATATGACAATCATGGCTCTTCATGCCGAACATTCGCAGTTTCTTTGGATCTACACATCGACCAAGATTCGATGCGTAACCATCAGGAAAACGCAACTTTTCAACCCACTCGCACAATTTTGTCTTTTTGATGTATCAAGAGCATAGCACCCAAGGACGTAAGTATTTGTCGCCGAATCAATGTGTAGAGAAGGTCGGTGACAATATTCACGAATATCTTGCCTCGATTTTGCATTGTCCTTACTCTTGCTCGGTACACACATAATAGTGTTGAATATGTTGTCAAAAACATTTTTTTCGATGTGCATGACATTTAAGTTGTGGCGAATTAAGTTTGTCTTCCAATACGGCAAGTCCCGGAATATGCTTTTCTTCCTCCATCCCGAATTCTTAGCTATCCGCCCATTCACAGATTCAGCTCCGATTTCTGTCACCTTCATCAAGCCAAACGATTCAATTTCTGCCAAAATTTCTTCACCAGAACGCAAAGCGGGCGGATCATCATTTATGACCATTTTGCCTCTAATGAAATTTTTTTTGTTTTTCCTTAATGGTGATGACTTCTCCAAGAAACGACGATGACAGTCGAACCACGATGTCTTACCACCATTTCGCAATTAAAATGCATTTGTATCCTCCATACAATATGGACAAGCGTACTTACCGTGTGTGCTCCAACCGGACAACATGCTATATGCAAGGAAATCACTAACAGTCCATAAAAGGGCAACTCGCATGAGAAAAATTGTCTTGATGGAAACGTCGTATGTAATCACCCCATTGTTCCATAAATCTTGCAACTCTTTCACAAGCGGCTGAAGGAACACGTCGATTTTCTCGCTTTGGGCTGGTCGGTCCAGAACGATAACCGTTAACAACATAAACTCGATTTCATGCACATCGATGGTGGAAGGTTGTAAGGAGTCAAAATCACGGGCCACGAAGAGTACGATTTCCCGAAAGCCCAAATACTTGAAAACCATCGGTGCACAATCCTAAACGAACATTCCGAACCTCGGCGCGAAGTCTCTATTGACGTCATTAAAATGTCTCCAAGCAATCGAATCGAAACAGTGTTGCATAACATCTTCGGCGATGAATGATCTCCATGCCATCGCATATGTTTTGCGGTTGACTCGACGCATACAATCGTTGTAACCGAGGGCCCAAAGGGAAGTAGTACATTCTTTTGCAAGGGCGGTTTTTTGTGTTCCGACCAAACCTCGTCGATGTGCAACGTATCGTGATTTCCCACAAAATTTACATGACGTCAACTCGAGTCCACTCCCCAATAAATCATACATTGGTCCTCACAACAATCTATTTTCTCAACAGTAGACCTAGACCTCGCATTAGTCTTTTAGTGGCATAAAAATTCTCAACCATTGAGTTGTCATTTGGCAAACAATCCTTCATGAGTTTAATGATTTCATTATACCCTCGTTCGATATATGATGTTCGACTTGATCGCAAGTAATCTTGCCATTGCGGACAACGTTGTCATGGTTTCGCAACTAGGCCACAATTGTCCTTACTTGCATCAATCATGTCATATAGTTGGCGTGCTTGGGGTTTGGTGATTCTTCCACGGCATTCCAATTGAAACTTGGACCTGCCACGTTGTGTAGCATCTCGCGGTAAGGTGTCGGATCGTATCCTCCCACATCAGCATCATCAATATGGCTATCCATTTCGTGAAAATTTTGCGGCCCTTCATCTGCGTTCTCACCATGTTCATACCAACTGTGATATCCCGGGAGAAATCCATACCTACATATGTGGTACTCAACCGTTTCGACGTCCAGGTACGGTACAAGTCGACATTTCTTAAAATTGCACGGACATCTAATCTTCCTTTCACTTTGGTATGTAGGACAATGTTGTTTTGCAAATGATATGAATTCATTAACCTTCGCCGCGAATTCAATTCGAACGTAACCGTTGTCGAGCCGGTTGTACATCCAGTCTCTACTTGTATACGACATTCCTAGTTGAACGTAACCCTTGTCGAGCCGGTTGTCTATTCAAGTAATGAAATAATAATGATTAAGATGATAAGAAATCTCACTAATTGGAGAATATTGTAAATCGGAATAGCGATCAAGACCATTTAGAAGAAATTAATAGCTAAGTGAAAGAACGAGGTTCGCACATTAAACTCATGAATAGAGAATAAATTGACAAAGTTAGGTAGTCATTAATTTTCTAACTAGTCAATGCGTTACACGATGTCTCGGTTTCATTTATGATCGTATTGTAATGTAATGTCTCTTTTCATATGATGATAGATGTAATTTGGAGGGTAAAGAGAAATCTCGAGATTTGTTGTCACAAATCTCGAGATTTGATGAACGGGTATAACAAAATAAAGTTTTAGCGGGAATGGCGGCCCCATTTTTCAGAGACGAAATTTAATTCCGTCTCTAATTCCGTCTCTAATCCGTCTCAAATTCGTCTCTGAATATTTCGGTCTCAATTCCGTCGCTAACTTTTAAATGTAGAAACGAAAATTATTCCGTATCTAATTCCATTTCTGATTTAGAAACAGAACTTATTTCCGTCTCTAATTCCGTTTCTAATTTGCTATTTTTTGTAGTGATAAGAGGCATACAAATACCACATAGTATCAACGCGTCTACTACTTGTTCACTCATACCTCCTTAAGGTTATAGGTTTATTCCATTCTCTAGAAATTTTATGTGAAATAGCAACATTAACTAAAAAGTAATCCTAGTGTTTCTAATCCTAACTAGTAGTAGAAATTATATAATTATAGGTACTATTCAATCGTAACCAACAACACCTAACTAATCAATCATCCATAGCAAGTGCATGAATATGAAATTACTAACAACTATAACATCAAACGACAAACTAATTACCTCAAGACATGATTCTAATGTATTATAATGTTGATCATGACATGCTTTACCGATAAAATAAACATGGAATAACAACCAAATACGGAATTAATATAAATCTTGAATTGCTCAATTAAAAGGTTGAAATGAAATATTACATATTAATAAACCTAAAAATAGAACAAGCATAACCACAAAACACTATGCATGTAAGAGAAGAGCGAACAAAAACTTCTAAACCAAACAAAAGACACAACATTAACTTAATAGATCAAGTGAAGAACACCAACTAATGCACATGAAAGCCAATCCGGGGAAAATGTGAGCGAGATACAATGTGAAGAGAATTCGGGTGTTAAAAATTTTTTTTTTTTGTTACCTTGACGAGCAGAGAGCAGACCGGTAAGCACAGAGCGACCAGAGAGCAGAGAGCAATGAAAGAGACGAAGATTCAAGATCGAAAATCAAAAAGAATCAGAATGATGCGCACTCATTCACCGCACAATCAACCACGTAACAAATCAAATCACTCAAGAACAGTTAAAATAAAACCTCAAAAAGTAATAACAATTAAAAGAACCGAACTCTTTAAATATGTCACCCGATCAAGAGTTTGTTCCTTCACAAGCTTCATAGACAATAAGGTAGTACTATAACACCGCCCATTGCCAAGACGAATTTAAAAAAAAAAAAGGATTCCATGAGCAGAATAGCTAAGACCTTTCAAGAAAATAATTTCTTTTTTTTATCCATTTAGTAGACTAGTATAGCTGAGCCGCTAAGAAAACCTAGTATACACAATGGTCAGCCACATTATGTTCATTTCCTATGTTTGAACATCAAGGCATATATATGACTGCCTTGCCTAGAAGAAATAGCTTCAGTTCAAGTGAAAAACTATAACATATTTCATTCATGAGCATAATATTTGCAATGCTAACAAGTATTATGACTTTAATATTTCTGGATGCCGCAGATAAGGTACGTAGGAACACCGGACACCCCGAATATTTATTGATAGATGGAAATTTATGAAGTCTGCACGCTTAATTTAAATTGGAATATCTTTCAAGATAAAAAAAGCTTCTTGCCTTCAACTCCAATCTTTACTAGAAGATCGAACTATCAAATGAACCATAGCGGAAACTTAAATAATTCTCATGTCACCCTTGGTTTTCCATAATTTTTTTAAAATAGATAAACAAGGGGACTAGAATGCCAACCTGACAGACGCAAAAGTTGAGCAATTTGTTTGTAGCAGTTCAGTACTTCCTCAAAACCGTCACAAGGTGAATGATCTCTATGAAAGCTGAAGACCTCTTGATCATGAGTGTTGGCTGCATTATAAAGAACAATCAAAAACAAAGAGATTATATCAAAATGTAGTAAGACTCCAAAACTACAAATGCCAATAGAAACGGAATCAGAGACCAGAGAGAGCGAGAGTTGAGGGCCGATGACGGAGACCGGCGCGACTAGACGGAGAGACCAGAGAGATGGCGAGACTAGAGACAGCAGAGAGACCAGGTAGCACGACCAGATGGAGAGACGGAGACCAGCGCGACGAGACGGAGAGACCAGAGACAAGCGAGAGAGGCCAGCTAGCACGACCAGAGGGAGAGACGAGACGATCGAATGGGATGGACGTTTGGGGATGAGACGATCGAATGATTTTGGACGAGACGGAGAGACAGATTTAGGTATTTGGGGTTTTTTCGTGAGAATGATTTAGGGATTTCGGGTGTTTTGTTTGGGGGGGGGGGGGGTGGGGGAAAGAGGAGGGGGCGCCATGATCCAAGCACATACAAATCTCTAGGAATGATGAACGGTCATAAGAAATGAAAAATTTGGCGGGAATGGTGGCGCCATTTTTCAGAGACGGAATTTAATTCCCTCTAATTCCGTCTCTAATTCCGTCTCTGATCAGTCTCAAATCCGTTTCTGAATGTTTCCGTCTCAATTCCGTCGCTAACTTTTAAATTTAGAAACGGAACTTATTCCGTTTCTAATTCCGTTTCTGATTTAGAAACGGAACTTATTTCCGTTTCTAATTCCGTTTCTGATTTGCTATTTTTTTGTAGTGTCTTGTTTTTCGCCATGTGGCTATCTCCAATGCTATGGACCCTACCTTCTCCTCGTAAGGGAATAAAAAAACTTATGTTTATATAATTTTTGGTGTCTAGATAGTGCGCTACAGGGCTTTAAAGCGCCTTATTAAGATTAAAACCCAAAAATTTTCACAACTCGTGAATTATAGTTTTTTGCCTTCGTGGCCATCTTCAACATCGTGGACCTTACCCTTTCCTCAAAAGGGAATCAAAAAACACCCAAAAGTAGTAGCGATTCATTCAAAACAACAATTTATATTAAATTTTCAAGTTCAACCTTTATTTAGTGGAAGAATATCAAGAACACCAATTTAAGTAGAAATCCATTTTAATCATAAGAATTGAGATGTCTTTCGGTTAAAAAACATGAAGTTTTCATTAGAAAACACAGAGTTTTAGCCCCAATTTTATTTTAGCCACTCAACCCCTAACTTGACTATGCATATTTACCATTTTCTTATGAACAACTTAAACAAGAAGATGAAGATGATTACCTAACCTGAGATCCCCTTGAATGGGGCTCTACTTTCTCAATTTTTTGTTTAAATTCTTGACTTGTTAAGCCTCCACAATTTCCGATTTTTGTTGAGAAAAAAAATGTTAGCATGCATTTCCATTCTCACTTATCTAGCAATATATATGTATACTTTGATTTAGTGTGCTTTACGTATCTCAAAAACTTTCTAATGGCCTTTAATTGAGCTGTCCGAACACAAATTGTGACTTATAGGTAACTCATTTTGCCTAGATTCAATTGTGTAGGATCATCTTAAAAAAATGTAAGGTTCCTTTATTCTCATTTTAAACCATAGGAAATAAATTTCAATTAAATCAATTCGTCCACTTAAGCATATAATACACATAATGTAAAGATGGTGTATATTCTTAGACCCTTGGTAAGTTTCATTTAGACTTATATATAAGGTTTGTTTTGTAATAGATTTAGTATAAATATACCAAAATGAACTCTATTTGATGGTGTTTATGCATTTTCAAGTATACAAGGCAAAAATGAAAGAAACAAGGAAATTAGAGGAGAAATAAAGCAAAAACACACTTAAGGAGGTTTGCCATATTGGCTAGATAGGTTGGCATTATGGGACATCAATGCACAGTGCGGGAAAGCAACTGAGTGAAGAAAAAGTGATCAAGAAGCTCATTGAAGTGGTGGTGCCGTGGAGGTCAAGGGATAGTGCGAATGATTAAAAAGGACAACGCTGAGGCAACTAAAGAGAGAAAATGCACAATGATTGACCGAAGCAGAGAGAAAAAATAGAAAGTTGAGTTACAGTTCGTGTTAAATTATTAAGTACGATTTTTAATTGTTTGAAAACATGATTATGGACTATAAATTGATACGAAAACTTGGTAAAAATATAAATACAAGAGGATTGGACACCGTTAACATGGTTTAGCATAGGCTTACTTTATTATTAAGTATTAAGAAAATTTGTGGAAAAATGACATTGATGACTCACATATGGTGATTCAGGCATTATGTTTATCGAGGTACTTAAAGTTATTTCATTATATCTCTAATTGCAATAAATACAACTATGTTAATATTTATTTAAATGATGTTTAAGTGGTCTATTAATCTTAGGGTGAATGGGTCCTACAGTATTGCCATAAACATGATTAGAGTGTAATGAATCAAAAGAGCAATGGTTAGGATTTGTATCGATTCTGAGCGTAATGTAATGAATTCTTGATCACATGTTTGTTGATATTAGGTTTTATATGTTATTATATCTAATGAAACTTTTAAGCCGAATATAGACTATACAATAGTACAATACACTACATCTTGTGATAGTTGTTGATAAGGAGGCACGAATAGTAAATTTAATTGGATATGAATCTAAAGATTTGGAACATTGAAGCAATGCGGAGCTTACTTTATTCACACCAATTGATGGGCTAGCTTACATATTACAATCGTTCCATCATGATATTGGGTTAAAGTGGATTTGATGGAGATCTATCTATTTTAATTAGCCATTACACATACATAATGAAGATGATAAGTGATTTTAAAAGCATAGTATTTCATTGCCTAGCTAAAGTTGTAAGCTAAGATAGTCTTAATATAATAGTTTAAGTAAATTGCATTGATTTGTTAGTGTAGATTAGTTTAGTTTGGTTACAAAACAAATCAAAAGGACTTTATTAGCGATAGAGTAATTTTAGCTAAGTAAGTAGTGCATACATACATTTTTCTGTGAGGATGGCATCCGTAGTCAATGTAAGTTGGTTACACTATTACTATAAGCGAGCTATTATATATACTTGCGGCACGGACACCAAGTTTTTTGAAGTGTTGATAGGGATAGGTAGCCACTTAGAAATACTTAAATAGTATGAAAATTTGTTAAGTTTTATTCTAAGTACTTTAATTTTGAGTTTATAAAAAAAATAAAAAAATAAAAAAATAAAAACATAAAAACATAAAGTTTTAAGTTTCATGTTTGCCTTTCTGCATTTGATCTTTTGTGTTTTGTTTCTAGGATGACTAGTGCATACATTGCAAAGGAGAGCAGGATTTAGTTCCTTATCAACCAATGATTGATATAACCAATAAATGAAATAAAAATAAAGGAATCAAAATGGTTGAGGATAAAGTGAGAAACCAACAAAAGGGTTGAGGGAATAATCGACCCGAAGGTGATATGCTAGTGCAGGAAAGAGTACAAGGGCAGAGACGCCTTTGTGACTACTTTAAGATAAAAGTTTTTGAGAATTAGAGTGGAGTGATAAGGCTTCTAGCAAACACCATCGAGTTCAACTTGAGACCGTCTTTAATTAATATGGAGCAAAATAGCTTGTTCAATGGGCTAGCCAATAAAGATCCAATTGCACATGTAGAGAATTTAATGAAGAAATGTGACACTGCGCATATTATTGAAGTTACAAATGAGGTAATTAGAATGAGTCTTTTCCCATTCTCATTGAATTGAAAGAACAAATCTAGTTCCAAGGACCAACTCTATGGAGTATGACATCATAGGCATAAATTAATGAAAGATTTCCTAGCAAGTTCTTTCCCTTAGTGAAAGTCAGTGAATTGAAGCTGAAAATCAATTGATGCCAAACTGTATCAAAGTTCCACTTTTCTCAAAAGTGATAAACCTTAGGTTTTTAAGTAGGCTCCGATAATAAGCTCTGGAAATACTTATCCCGATTAAGGCGATGCTCACCCTAAAACCCTAATTAAGCCCTGGTAACCCACCTAGACGTTACTAGAGTCAACAACCTCTTCGTTAGTACCTAATAAACTCAACCTATATATTAATATCGAATAAAAAATATAAATTAGACACATCGGGAAATTAAAACTTTTTCGGTATTTAAATAATATATAAAGTTTAACGAAACCTAAAACCTTCATTATAAACCTCCTAACCATATTTATATACATCAAAATATAGTAAACAGTGTATATAAGTACAAGAATGCTCATTACATTTTAAAGAAGACTACAAGACACCTAAATCTTCTCATTGCCCTTTGCTGAAGCGTTAGGTTGCGAACTTGAAATATTAAATTTGGGTGAGCGCTCCAACTTCCTCAGTCATTAAGGATTGGAAAAGCCCTCAAGATTCCATTTACTAATCGAGAACATTATGCAATAAAAATATGCACCAATGTTAACTAAAAAGAATATGAAAAACATAATAAATAATTGAAGCAAATCAAACTGTCAATGACTATTACACTATGATCCTCATTTAATTTATAAAACTAGGTCTATTACCCATCGACGCACAGAATGCGATTTCTAGACCAACAAATTAGGTGATGTGATGTCTAACGAATCCATTAATGCCAAATGGTTCTGTCCAAAACCTTTTAATGAGTATGTAATCCATTCATCCTATTGAATTGAGTAGGATTTGTGAATGAGTATGTAATCCATGCAACCTATTGAATTGAGCAGGATTTGTATATAGGCCTGGAAGGTAACCCATCTCCAATAAACCTATTCTCAAAACTAAAATTTACTATTGTGAATCACATTAAACATCATTTTATACTTATTAAAACCATCACAATGTACATAGTACCCCATTTCAGTCCATAAACTACATGAATTATATTTACTAAGATAGCCAAGCAACATTGAAAAAAAAAATCAAATATGTACTTACCTCGGATTAGGTTTCCATTCTAAATTCCTAACTCTTTGGGCATTAAAGCATTCTCAGGGATCCTATACCTATCATAGACCATTTATGATCAATATAGGTCCAATATCCTATATTTAGAAACCCTAGTCCATTCCCTAAGAACTCGAGAAATCATACTCATAACTCAGTTTTATTGTTATTTTTTTGTGGTGGGAGCGCTTTCCTTTTATTTGGTGTAGTGCACTCCAAAATTTGAGTTTGTCCTCACTGATGAAAGAAGTGTGCACTCCAGCAACAACCACTGTTCTAGCTACAAACTTATACAATCCCAGCAAAGACTCCCAAAAGTCATAGGGAGGGCCTCAAGTGAGGAAATAAACCATTTTCAATCGACACAAAACATAATTCACAAAGATTTCATGACCTACTATCAAATTGAACATCAACAAACACCAAAAATAAACTTACCAATGTGATGATCTCTAACTTTTAAATCATTTAAGATCTCGAATCTTTTATCGATTCAACTCTCTAAATGATCTCCTTTGATTAGTAACTAAATCCTCAACCCTCCTTCTCTATATTGATTAATCAAATGAGAAGATAAACAAGAGGTTTTAATTTAATATATGGAATTTCCTCAACACACACATCTTGCTATCTCGAGACTGATTAAGTGGTTAATGTGTTGAAATGACACTCCCCAAAGTGATACGAATTTTAACACCATCAAACACTTATGCTCTACTTGAGACGATCCGACGATCCATATAATACAAACCACTTTTTAGTTTCTAATATATATTTATATCCAATATAAATTAATTCATATATCTCGTGTATTTTCTCACTAATAAATTTAACATACATGCCTACGAGTATTCTCGGGTGTGCATATTCATTCCACGACCCCCGTCGCACATGGTGTATTGGAAATTTATTGTTTATTAAGTATTTTGTAACTATAGGCTTGTATATAAATACTCTATTATACTATAAACCACAAAATCCCTCCAAAAAAATTCAAAACATAATGCAAACAAAAGCACATGCTAATCAAGTTATGCCGAAATTTACCACGAGCCTAACTTGGGATAATTAGAATTTAGATTAGTACTAATCACCAGCTTAAGGTAACAGATCATTACGCCAAAACTGAATTTCAAGTTCATATCGAGACTTCAACCAATCTAAAGGAGAGATCCTAAAGAAATATGCATACCAATAAGCATCGATAGGCACCAGTTTAGGTATGTCTTATGTGATACAGGAGCCTCAATGATGTCATACCAATAATGGACATGTTGCACGCCGATTTGAAAATCAATCATCTTGATATGACAAATTTGCAAGTAGTTGATGGCAAGTTGATACCAACTATAGGAAGAGTTTTGCATGGGCAAGTCAAAGTTCATAGATTCACATTAATCATGGATTTTAATTTTATAGATCAAAACATGGATGATGATAGGTTTATAATACTTGAGAGACCATTCTTTAACACTGCCAATTCAAACTTGTACACAAGGAAGAAAAATATTACAATCGGTATCGACGAGGATGATATGCAAAGAAGATAGTCTTTATTGATGGAGAAGAAGTACATCCAAAAGGGAATGATATAATTATCTCTGATTCACAATTGGAGTGCCTCGATTTAGAATCAGACTATACGAGATAAAAGGCGTCAGCTAATGAAGTTAAACTAAGCGTTACTAGCAGGCAGCCTAGGTTTTTTTAATTCCAAAGTCTTAAATTTTAGTTAGTCAGTCAGTTAGTCTAGTAAGTACAAGTCACTCGTAATGTTTTTCAAACTTCTGAAAGTTTTAGCTACATGTGCAAGTAAGGCCATTTGTCGGGTGATAATTCTTCCGAAAGTAAATGTCTCATCAAACTAATTAAAAAGCATAAAAGAGTGAAAGAGTTCAAGTGGTAAATGTGAGTTGCATAGGAAAATCATTGGTAAGTTATACAATTTCTATATATACATGGATTTCAAATACTTCATTAATTCAGAGTCCAAGGAAAGATATGAGGATATTCAACATAGTGAGTTTGTTTGTGAGAGAGGCATAGCTTTACCAGCTAAAAATGGCAAACGAGTGAATAATTTCATTGGGCGACAAAATTGGTAGCATTTCACTCAATATTATATAAGAAATGAAATTAGAGGAGTGATTAAGATGGTATAGGATGTTATGCTAATAAGAAGTTCAATAGGAAAAATTAGCCAATGAAGGTAAGAGAGTTGTTTGTCCCCTTTAATATGCGCAAAATAAATAGCATATATGGATTGGAGCATTTAAGTATGGGTGGATCCGAACAAGGTGTTTTCGATTGGAACATGATAAGCTAATGTGCATAAGCGAAGAATACCATGACATCAGTCACGAGACACATACTGAAAACTAATTAAGATCTATTGACTCATGATGAATGTGTCACGTATTGGTGTACACAACTTGTGTCAATCTGTAGTTTTTTAGGAGCCTTCAGATTGTCCTCGAGATGCATACGTAGCTTGATGGTGAAGAGCAAGAAATCACGATAACACAGAGATTTTGTAGGAAGATGGATTTGATTCCCTGGTCATCTCATTCATAATCATTGGTGCTTACCATCTTGGCTAGTGGGAATCAAACTCGTGCTCATCTATATTCACACACGCGCCCAACCAGCCAAGCTATTAGACAAAATTTGATGGGATATTTATGGTTTTTATTATAAATCAATAAAAAAGAATTAAGCCAAATAAAAAGTGATTGACATAAAGTTTGTAACATGAAGATCTAGAGCATCTAGCATAATTTAGCCTATGTAAACAACTCCAAAAGCCAAAAAAAATAAATTACCATAGGCCTCCCACTTTACTCTTTCTATCTCTCCCTATTTCTTTCCTTTCCTTTTTATTTTATTTTATAGTTATTACCTAAGTTATTTTCCAGACGAATGATTGCTACTATGGTTGTTAGTATTTTATGAGATTTTATTTTAATTGTTCTTACATTATTTAGTGTTCTTTGATTCATTGATTTAATAGATTATTATTTGCGGATTATAATCGTGAATTTTGTATTGCATGCATAGATGCAAATGTGTATTATGGTAGTTTTTTTCATTATCTAATTCAAATTAGTAACTAGGTGTAAGCCTCCTCGTCCTTATCATGATTGATTGCCCTAGATTATCTTAATCCCTTGATAATCTAGCCAGACTAATCAATTTTTAAAAATTTGGAATTACAAATATTTTTTATTTCAATCCTTAATAACGCTTGAAAACTATATTTATGTCCTTAATGAAACTCGATTCAGGATTTGTTCAATTTGAGGAAATTAAGAAATCATTTAGATTATTCTTTGTATTTTGTAAAAATCTCGGCAGCAACCCCCTTAAAAGTGGCCTGCTGAAAAATTTCACCTAATAGAAAGCAAAATTTAGAAGAGGCCCAAAAGGACTCACAAATCCTTGCAATTCACAATATAAAATAAATTCAAATGTATAAACTAACTTAATTTCTCAGATAGCTTAATTAAAACTTTACAATCCCAAATAGACCAAAATCAAAATCTAACCTTTCATTTTATTTAAAGCTAACTTACGAGACTCTCGTAACCATTCAATAAAACTTAACGTCTAGGTTAAAAAGCCTCCTAATCTCACCCAAAAATATAGATCATATTTACAAAATCAATTCACAAACAAAGAAGTAAGCTTAAAAGAGATTTACAAAAATTTTATCGAGCTTCTCCTTTCCCTTATTAGTGTGAGATAAACCTCAAATTGTCAATAGAAGGTAAAACAATTTCAGATAAGTAAATCCTACACTATCTAGATTACCTTCATAGATAAATGCAAGATAATAAGAGATAAAAATACATTTCAACGAGAGACAACATGTATATAACAATATGTGAGCACATATTTCCTGTCAACATTTCATTTATGAGTGTACGACAAACCAATGAAAATATAGTAGTATGAAAAGTGATTTTTAATATAATGCATGAGGATAAGTTGACAAGCTATGTGAACACAACCTATAGGAGATATCTTGATTTTTGACAACTCCTTCTAGATCTCACGGGAAACATACTTGGCGAAGAGTTAGCTATTGGAGTTTTAAAACGAGAATGCCTGACCCTCACTATCCTTGATGCATGATATCGTGCTCAACAATTATTCAATGCAAGACACAAGGAAGTATTCATAATTATATACGATAAATATGTTAAAATGATCACTATAGGATTTACTTATAGTTAAACCAACTCAATGTTAGTAGTGTGGGCTTACACAATGTTCCCTGGCTTCCAAGTATTTCCACTAGTCCAATTAAACCACAAAATTCATATTTAAGGCTCATAACTCTAGTTCAATATCTAAAATTCATATTTCAACTTACAACATGACTTAAATCCCCTAATAAACTTTAACAACTATTTTAACGTCTTTGAAAGAAACTTCACACCTCCTTTTGATGTTTTTAAACATTTCAATTGGTCATAAACCATTTATAGTCATGCCTCCATGTTGTCACAAGCACTACCAAATCACCACAAATCAATAATGCTTAACTATGTCCAAGCATAATTTATCCTAGTCAACTGCCTTGGTTTGCGTTTCTTTTATGATATTTTAACAAGGTTATTTAAGCACAACCTCAACATTTATATCAACTTGGATATAGAAGGGTTCAACCAAGTCAAGTCCCACACCATTTTCATACCTAAAATATATTCAAAATGCATCAGAAAATTGCTTGCTCGCCAATGTCTTACTATCACAATTTAACATCAATTTTTCACTATCAAAATGAATGATTCTAAATCTAATCCTTTCAATTATGTAAAATATAATAAACAATGGTCAAAATAAGCTTAACCACATGTAATTTGGAAAACATTTGCTATCTCGACTTATCGACCCAAGTTGTTTGCTTGCAAACAGTTTTCTATACTTCGCCAATGTTTTGAACACTTGAGCAATTCAAAACTGAGGTCCTGATCTCTGTTCACACCCTTCAAAACCTCACCAAACTAAAACCAAAATACAAATTTTAAAGGTAAAAATATGATATATCAACATCAAAACCACTAAATATCATCATCAATTACCAAAATTGAAGAAATATTCTATACTCCACTTTTCTAACTCAACAGTTCAAAAAATTTTATATTTCAATCTCAAAAACCTCAAATACTCTTCAAATTAATACAATTTAACTCGGAATCACTAAAAAACATCAAAACTACTGATTTCCCATCAATTCCATCAATTTAAAGGTAATCAATTGAATCCAAACGACAACAATAAATCGTGCTAATACACACATCAAACATTGATCAAACTAAATAAACCTTTAATTCAAACTCAAACTCGCCTCATCTTGAAATTGGTTTCAATATCATTCATTGTTCCCTACTAATTGAGAGAGAGAACCGAGCAAAAATTCAAGAAAATAAGAGATAGAACAAGAGAAAAAGACAAAGAGATTGTTAACAGAGATGGAAAAAGCAACGAGAGGGAAGAGTTGTACGAGAGCAGGGAGGAAAGTGAGTTTGAGAGGTTCTTTGAGGATGAGGTGGAGTCGAAGCAATGCAAACCAAATGGGGAAGGTCAGAATCCCATTTTGTTTCCTATTAAAAATGTTTTGATTTGCTCAAATGACCAAATTAGCCCTATATACTTATGTATTCAAAGGGGTTATTCTTACTAGCATTGATTGTCTTAATTATTATCGAATTTGGATTAATTCATTGGCATTTAATTCTTTTAATTATTATCATTATGTTTATTTATTTATTTATTATTTTCTAAATATTTTTAATTAGTAATTAGCGACAACAAAAAACCTTTTTAACCGAAGAAAGTTACATAATCCCTGTGCAGACTATCCCACATAGCACTACTACAAATTTAAATTATAATAAAGGTGAGAAATTTATTATTCATGCTCAACACGTGTCAATTTTTGGCGTCGTTGCTGGGGATTGACTTTAACATTTTTTGGTTTTTTTATGTTTATCATTATGTTTTCTATCTAGATCTTAATCTTTAAGTTTTTACATGATTACTTCATGGCCTCGTACTCAAACTATCAAGATCAATATGAACACTCACACTATAAAAATGTGAAAGAGGTTGATAAATCTAAAAAATGAACAAAATTTTTTTAGTCGGTGTTTTAATGTACGATAGGTTAAACCTTTAAGTTTTAATGGAAATTATTATCATTTACTGATGTTAACCCAAACTATTTAGATGATGATGATTTTCGCATTTCTATGCCAAGTCTACCAGTTCCTCAGCATCAAGAACGTTTACTAACACAGTAAATTGAGTTGAAATTGCTTAAGGAGAAGTCACAAAAGTGTGATACTCAAAAGTGTGATACAAATAGAAGGAGAGATTGTTAAATTTATCGATGATTAAACCTCAAGTGAAGGTTCATATGAAGAGATGGCTGAGTTAGCACTAGTAGATGATGACCAAACCGAGCCAAAAAATGAACTAGACGAGGAACATTAGCTAAATTACATGTTAAATCACCATGATTACACTACTAAAGAGGTAGAAGCCAAAAAAAAGTTGAAGTAGAACACATTCAAGGAAGTCCAGCTGAACCATATGAAGAGAGCAAGGAAGATCAACCTCTAATGTTCATTAATCTACCACATGTTTCACGTATACTTGTTGAATTTATAACGGGGATGGAATAAAAGAGACACTTGAAAATTTTATGTGGTGTTGACAACTATGTTTTTTATAGTCAAGACTATATGGATACTTATGTATTAGAATTCCAAGAAGAACTCAAAACCCTGAAGGAGTGCATGTATTTTTCATTGCCTAATGTTACGGTGAATCCATTTGTTCATGACCACTCCAAAGTAGTAGGTGTTACGTGATCTTTTAGGCTCGATCTTGTCAATGACTAAAAAAAAGGTACCTGTTGGGAGGCAACCCACTTTTATTTTATTTATTTCATACATTTATTTCTTGTTTAGTTCAGTTAAGCTTTGTTTAATTTAATTTAGTTTACTTTATTTCAGTTATGTAGCCATTTTAGGTAATCCAAACTCCATTTATTAATTATTGCATGTTAGAGAAGTCTTAAGATGAATGAAGGATAGAATATTTAGTTTTAATGTCATATTTGACTTTCAATTAAGTTTTAAGTAGCTTGATTTGAGTTATTATTCTTTTAACAAATTGATTACTTGTTGGATTTATTTGTTTTAAGACTTGGTTGGAAATCAAGAATTTCAAGCTTGCAAATATTTGGTTGAAGTCTTTAAGTTAATTCCTTGATTTACCACTTCATCCTCTAATTGTGTTATGGCGTCAAAGTTTTTAAAGTGAAAGTTCAAAAAATATCAAAAAATTTCAATTTTGTTTTTAAAATGTCAGCACGTTGTCAGTGATATTAAAAATGATCTATAAAACATAGGGAAAATAAGGGACAATTTATACAAAATTTGAAGTGAAATTGAAGCATAGTGATTTGGCAGTGATTCAACTTTTTAACACGATTCTCGGGTCACATCGGTGTGGCACCGAGCCTCATTCCTTCCTATTTTGAAGTAGCTATATTCCACTAAAAACAAGAATCACTAGGCATGAATTTATGTTTTTAAAATATAAACCCTAAATTGGTGTATCCATTTCTATTTAAACTACGAACCATTGCACCCCATCAATTATAAAATCAAATTATTGTCTAGACTCATCTCCAAAGCATTAATAAAACTTATCTAAGTAATTCCCACCTCGATTAGGATTAATATATGGTTTAGATAGTTTGATTTTTGATATATTTTCAATTTTTTAAGTTAATGTCAAATTATTCGTTGTTTTCAAGTTTATATCCCTTAGAAATGATAACTACATGTTTTACATGGTATTAAATTGAATGGGTGGTGACTAAAGTTGATAACTTGATTTTTGGATTATTTATCAAAATACTTCAAATTTTTACCCGAAGTGTGAATTTGAACCGAGTATAGATAATGAAAGCTATGATTGAATTTAGTACACTTAAGAAAATAAATTTTGGTGTGTGTGCTTTGTTTTATAAAGACTTGAATTAATCTCATGATTATTACACATTATGAGATAATGAGACTAAATGATTTGTTTTTGTCGTGATTTCTTCAATTAGGAGAGTTTATTCATATAATAATGGGTTCAATAATTATTATTTAAGCTTCACGATGTAAATTTGTTTTGTTCAAAACCTCACATAATTATTAAACCTTGAGGAGAAGACTTGGAATAAGTTTTGGGGTGTTAAGGTGAAGTGACGGATAAAGAAGTTAAGTATGGAAGACTCGAGAGGTAGAATCTATTTATGTATTTGTTCAAAGCTGATTAAAAATTTATAATTTTTGAAGATTTAGGTAGTATTTTTCCTATTTGTTTGAATTTATTTAGATAGGAATATGAATTGAATAAAATTTGGATTTAAATAGAAGTGATATTTTTATTACCTTTGAAAATAGAAAGTTTATGATGGAAAAAATTGCTTAACCTAGATTGTGCATACACTAGTGGAATTTGGAGATGATGGATCGCTCTCTGTTGACATTATAATGGGTAGAAGATCGAAATGATAGTGTAAGATAATAAAAGATAGATTTCTAAGAATCTTTTTGTAATGGCCTGATGTATATTAATCACGTTTATTTGGAGATTTTTTTACTAGGACGCTAGACTAGATCCATGTAGCAACCGTAGATAGAGTTAGGACACATCGAAATAGAGAAAATGTTTATTTTTGCGTAATGGTTGTTATATTGTGGTAATTAAATTATATTATTATATTTCATCACATGTGTGTACGATAATTTTTGGCCAGTTAGTGTAAAGGTTACTTGCATGAGGATGCGTGCTGACCAGGGTATCGGGTATGAGTTACTCAGGGATATTAGACTAGGCTAACTATAGTACATAATCGATAACTGAACCACGGTCTACGTTAGTTAATGAAATAAAATAAAATATGATGCACCTTGAGATGCGTGCTGGGCTGCTAGGTAATCGAGGGTTAGTAGGACTACAAGTGTGTCAATTTTGTGACTAAAAACACTAACCATATGATTAAATGGGCCTAAGTCAGTTAAAATAGATCAAATAATATAAGTCATATAATTAGGTTTATTAAATATAGACCTTGGATATGCATCTAGATGATCCTAGTTAAGTTTAAGTGGCATATATTAAGTTAAATTGTGTGTCATCGAGAATGTGGACATTTTAAATTAGAGCCTTAGATTGTCCAAGAGATGAAGGTTGAATTGATAATCAAGCACCATTTAGATTGTCACAGAGATGAGGGTTGAATGGATGATCAAGCACCTCTATATCATTTAACACTTAGTAAATTTTCTCTACATGTATACCTAAAAAAAATTTTAGGATTTTGGGAGAAAGAGAGCTGCTGGAATTATAAATTCTGAAAGGAAGGAATTCATTAGGGCTTACGAAATTGGGTTCTCATCCTGAACTTTAGGTAAGCCTTAAAACTTTCCACATTTCAGTCAAAAGCATAGCTAGAATGCATATTCTATTGGGATTTTCTACAAAACAATGAGTTTAATTATGATTGCTCACTATTTTCATATGAGACGGATGTGTTTTAACTCCAGTGCATGCACCATTTGGGTTTTTGAAAATTGATTTTAAGGGTACATCAATGTTCTTAACAATGTATGCTTGAACCTTGGCGGATTTGCAAAAATTGATATTGACTTTAATGTATTAATACATGAAACTTGTTAATTGTGGTTATTTTGTTGTTGTTTAACCCATTTTGACCCTATTGTCATGGTATTTAGAATTGTGAAATTGAACTTAAAGAGTTTGTGTTAAATTTCAAAGAAAAACCCCAAAATTGGACCTCTCTCGTACCTAGCAAAGTGGGTGGCAGTTGCCTTATAAGGGACAGTGAAAAATTACCTTAAAGAATGTAATTTTGGAGGGTTAGCAAGGTTTGCTTTGTCCTTGTATAAGGCACGACACTAGAAATTAACAAACCGTGCCAGTTTGTCCTTCACACGGTGCCACTTTCTGCAAACCCGAGTGACTTTCGTAAAATGGCTATAACCTTCTTGTTTTAGCTCAGATTTCAACGTTCCAACCATCGTTAGGAAGGAATAAAGAGAGATATTTCTTATACGACCTTTAAACCATAAAGAATTAGTCATTTTATAAATCAATAATAGGTAGGAAGTTAAGTGTTAAGCGTGAGAATGATTCTTTTTACAAGTTTTGGGAGTTAGATTTCTCCAAGAGTTTACAAACTTAACTTAATAACTCAGCACACCTTTTGCTACTAAAATTTACACTAGTAATATAGTAGGGTTATTATCATTTGTCAGGTACATATTCCAAGATGTTACCATCCCATTATTGCGAAGATATGAGAAAAAACGAGATTCAGGTGGTTAAAACCCACGAAAATACTTCGCAAAATTTAGTTCATTTTGCTTACGTATTTTATGGCTAGCGATTCATATTTTCTTCGCTTTTGTCATGATTTATTGCTATTCGTTCATGTTTAATGGCTTGACGTTATCCTTGCATTGTAAGATTGTTTGATTTACTAGTTTAGTTGGTTCATCGGGATTTTGCTATGAAAAAATGGTTGTCTTAGTTTATCGAGGTTATATTGTTCTTTATATGGGACTTAATGATTTACCTGTTGGGTGATTCACTAGGGCTTTAAAAGAAGTTGTATAGAAGTGATTGATTAAATGGTTAAGTGGTCCACCGGGGATTTATGTGTTTACATTTTTGTTATCTTATATAACTATTGTTCTATTTTTTGACCATTTACAATCTGCTTTATTTTTTTGTATTTCACTACATTCATGGGAGTATGCATTTCTGTTATTAGAAAGCGTACTAGCATGTCTTCTAGTTTTATTTGATTTATTACTGAATATTGTGTGGACTTCTCTTGGGATTTTCGTCATTGAACTCGTTCTATTATTTGTTGAGTGATCGAGTGTAGAACTTTCTACGAGTAGTAGTGAGGGGATTCGTGGGTGACTATCTCTTTTAGTTGACAATTTTGGACATACTCGTATGTGTTTATATTTTGATATTTTGCTATATTATGGCTATCAAATAACTGTTAGAGATATTATATATGTATATAGCTATTTTTCTGTATCTTATTCCTTTATATACATGGAACTTTATTTCAAAGTTTCCTATATTAGGATGTTAGGTATTGAAGGCTTCCGATGTATTATATTAATTATTAACTTTAAAGTTTATGTAAAACGTAAGCCATACTCTCCAACTTATAATTCTGAACAACCCTTTATTAAACAACAGGTTAAATTTCTTAAGGAAATAAAACAAGTTAGCACACACTTAAAAAACGTTGACATGGCATCGACGTAAGTGAGGTTGCAGGACCTACGTAGCATTTTACTTGGTTGCCATGGGGTGTAGTGCCGCCACACTAATTATGAAAAGTATATTGATCTAATATTTAATATAATTATAAGTGATAAAAAGAATTTATGCCACAATTGAAGGGAAAGGATATGACATTAATAAATAAATATTACTCAGTTTGAAAGAATGCTTCCTTGGCTATAGTGAAAGTGACAAGAGTTAACAAGAGTTTTTAAATAAAAAATAGAGAGACCTACAAACTCCAAAGGAAATGGAGCAGAGAATCTAGTTGTATGAAAAGGTGAGGAAGAGTTCCTATTATAGAAAAAAAGAATAATGTGATCCCAAGGAAATAGAGCAAGGAACCAAAGGAATATAATATAAGAAAGAAAAAAATGAATTATATTTATAGAAGAAAGAAGATGAAAAGGAATAGAGAGATATAGACAAATAGAAGGATGTTTATTAAAAAACTATTCAAATAAAAGATTTAGTTCGAGTGCTTATAGCTATATGGAGTGAAGTATCTCTTTTTCCAATATTCTAACGATCAAAAATTAACTTGATAATTATTGGTAATTTTAAGTTCCTACAAACTTTGATTGTGGTGGCATTTTAAATATTTTTTATAAATGAAATTGATTTAGTGATTTTCATATCTTCAGATTATGTATTAGTTATCATAAGCTTGAAGCTTGTCAGTGAAAATTAAGAAAACCTATATAGTGGCTTGGCCTTGGTAATTAATTTAACTTTGAATTTGAGGTGTATTGCATAACTTGATGGTTAAGTTGTCAAATAAAGTGTTGTTCTTTAAACCTTTCTATTTTAATATATTTTAAATTTATGAGGGTAATATATTTCTATTAATGATCACTTTTACTTAAGAATAAGATTAAATATTTATGAAATCAAAACAAGGAATGAAAATAGAATATGATTATAAATATTCCATTGCTAGGGATACCATACCTTAAATTTGAGGGGATTTGATAAGTCGTAAATTATGCACATTTTACTCTACCCTTTAGTGTGCTTTATAAGGTAAAGTTTCAAAAATATGTAGTGATGTGTCCATGCAAAGTTGGATAAGAAAGTGACCAAGTGTGACAGTGTGCAAGTAGCTAATGTGCATACGTGAAGAATACCATGAGATGAGCCTCGAGATACACACTGAACAAATGATGAAGATCTAGTTACTCATGATGACTGTGTCACATATTAGTGTACATAATTTCTATAAATCCATGGTTGTTTATGAACCATCTGATCGTTCTTGAGATGGTTGTGTGCGAGTTGATGAAAAGTAAAAAATCATGATAAAAACATAGAAATTGTAAGAAGAGGGATTTGATACCTTTATCATCTCATTCATAATTGTTGTTGGTTAGCATATAAGCTACTTGGTTTCACTAGATAAGGTTGCATGCTTTTGAATAAATTCGAGCAAATGCAATGGAGAAAAAATGGAAAATATAATTATGTTGTGGTTTGGTAATGAAAATTGAGCCCACCCACACTAAAAAATATGAGCCCAACGAACAGAGCCACTTTACTGAATTTGAAGGGATATACAAAGTTTTGTTTATAAATCAATAAAACCGAATTAAACCAAATAAAAAGTAAATTACACAAAGTTTGTAACTATGAAAATGTGGAGTATCTAGCCTAATCTAGTCAATCTAAAGAACTAGAAATGCTAAGAGAATAATTAGAAAAATAGTATAAATAGAATTATAGGCCTCCTAATTAAATCTCTCACTCCACCTTTTCTTTTTATTTGCTTTTTAGTTTTAATAGAGTTTTTCACAGTTATAAGCTGTTATTTTTACCAAGGGATAGCTACTATGGTTGTAAGTCTTTTATGAGAACTTTATTTTAATAGTTCTTACATTTTTCAATATTAGTAGATTCACTAATTTAATATATTATTATTTGCGGATTATAATCTTGAACTTTGTATTGCATACATAGTTGCAAACGTGTATCGTGGTATTTTGATTCATTATCTAGTTTAAAGAAGTAACTACGATTGTTTCAAAGGTCTATTACCGTTTATATATCCTAGGTAAATTTAAGATTCAAGTTTAATATTGAAGTGGCTTTTTTAAGGTGTTAGATTTGATAGTTCTAAGTTTTCACAAAGTATAATGCGGTTTTAGTTTTTGATGTTAATAACTTTGTGTATTCAAAGGGGTTTGCTCGATAAAATTAGAACATAGCATTTTTAGTACTATAAGAAGAACTAATGGCTTGCTAAGGGCTAGCTACATCTTCAATTATTTGAACTTATATTTCATGATTGATGATTAATTGATTGTAACTGAGTTATTAATTACCTTTGGTCTAGATTATTTTTATTTGATTGATTGTCTTAATTATTATTCGTGTTTGGATTATTTCATTTGTATTTAATTCTTTTAACTACTATTCATGTGTTTATTTATTTACTTCTTTTAAATATTTTATTTAATTAGTAATTAGTGACTAAAGAAAGTCACAAAATTCCTATGAAGATGATTCGACTTACCATTACAACAAATTTAAAGTACAATACTCTTGGGACGTTTAATATACACACTTGACACGTGGCAGAGTCCAAGGAAATGGAACAACAACAAAAAACTTAATAATAAGTAAAGAGTTGCAATTAATCCTCTAGCGAGTTTACTATCTTTAGTTTAAGCAAAAATCACTTCTTGCCCATCCCAACACTCATTCCAATCAATCCTTCACACCAACACTTCCTAGCTAGGTACTTGGTGTCCATTTTGGTTGGTTACACCCGTGTTAGAGTCATTGATTTACATTTACAATCATAGTTTCTAATATAGTTCAATTTTTTGTCTAATGGTTCATTTTTATTTGTTCAAGTCCTCATTTGGCACTTAGACCGACCGAAAATGTCTGCACATGCTTAACATTGTTCAACATACTTTATCTATTATTTTAGTTGTTATTGAAATAATTAAGATCATTAAAATTCAATTAAAGTTTGTATACAACATGGTTTGCAAAATAATCCCTCAGGGACATCCAAATAATTTCAAAAGGTGTTCTTTTTGTTTAACTTTAAATGTGGTTAAAACACTTCTAAAATTTTCTAATACTCTTGTATCATATTCACTGAAGTCACTTTACTTAAATACAAAGAATTGCATGAGTTGCAAACTTAACTTAAGGTTTTGTTCAGTTAAGTCGATTGAACAAGGAAAATGACGAAATCATAAGTATGTGCATCAATTATAGTCAGCTTAATCGATTGACTATCAACAATAATTATCCATCCCCAAGGTTGATGACTTATTTGATCAGTTAAAGGGTGCCAAAAATATCTCGAAGACTGATTTAATATATGGATATCATCAGTTGGGGATCATGGAAGAGGATATATCGATCACATCTTTTAGTACTCGTTATGGGCACGTCCAGTTCACAATGATGCCATTTGGGACCACTAATACTCCTGTCATGTTCATGGACTTGATGTTTAAGGTCATCAAACCCTATTTTGATGAATTCAATTTCATGCTTATTAATGATATTTTGATCGATTTGAAGAGTTTGGAGCAACATTTGGTAAATTTGCAGACTTTAAAGGATAATTGGTTGTACGACAAGTTCACTAAGTACGAATTCAGGGCTTAAAAGTACAAATTTCTTGGACATACGATAAAAAATCATCAGAGTACCTATTCTACCACAATGCCATTGGTACGTAGCTTTATATGGTTAGCGAGTTATCACAGGCAATTTGTTGAAGGTTTCTCCTATATCGCTTTGCTACTTACTCGGTTAAGACATAAAGATGTTCACCTTCATCGGTCAAAAGTGTGCAATAGTGCCTTTAAGGAGTTAAAACATAGTTTCACTAAAACTTTTATTTTTACATTACGTGAATTAGGGAGAGAATTAGTGATTTATACATATCTTGCTCATTCATGGTTGAATTGTGTACTGATACGAGTGGTCAGGGTTGTAGCTTAGGCTTCAAGGCGACTCAAGATTCATGAAAGAAACTTTCGTATTTTTTATGTAAACCTAGCAGCATTAGTGTTTGCCTTGATGATTTTGAGACATTACTTGTATGGCAAGAAATTTATAATACTTTTAGATCATAAAAGTTTGAAACACTTGTTTAGTCATAGTTAATTCAACATAAGCAAGCGTAGCTGGCTTCAATTTCTCAGGACTTTAATTTATCTTTAGAGTACCAGCAAGATAAGGCAAATGTTGTTGCATATGCCTTGAATAGGAGAAGAACATGTAGAGAGAATGTAGTTGTCCCGCCCCTCGTCATTAAGACGACTAACTGACCTAGATTACCTTAATCCCCTAATGATTTAGTTAGCTTAATCAATTGTTTGAAATTTTACTTGCTAATAAATTTCATTTCATTCCTAAATAATGCTCCAAATTGTGATTTATATCCTCTACAAATTTGGTTCTTAACTTGTATTATATATAATGGCAATACCCTGTAGGATTTTCTCAAAGCCAAAATAACTTTATTGAAAAAAGTCCCCATCCATGTAAAAATTTGTTTTGATAAAAAATCATTCAAAAAATAAAAGTAGTGGTGTTTAGGTAGATTCAACTTAATTAAAAAGTAGGGATTTAAAATTAGTACTTGTGGAGAGAGAGAGTGGGGATTTGAAAGTGATAAACATGGAGAAAGATAGAAAGATAACTATGTAGTAGTTATCTTTTAATTTTTGGATGGATATGGGTAGTTATCTTAATTAAATCTTTTAGTTTAATTAACCAAGTTGTTAGAAAAATCAACGTGCGTAGCACCTGCCTCCCTATTAGTTTTGTTAGAGCAAATTAAGAAATCATATCCGTATTATGTAAGAATTCGGCAGCACCACCCCTAACAATGGTCTATTGGAAAAGTAACCTAATAGAAAGCAAAATGGAGCTATTCAGAGAGGGACTCACAACTCCTCGCAGCTCAAAATGTATATCGAATTCAAGCTTTGGAGTCTTCAATACCTTTATTACAACTTTAAAGTCCCAAATAAGTCAAAATAGGAATATAAACCTTGTAACTTACTTTAAACTAATATAAAGAATGTCCTGCTATAACCCAAACTCAAATATATAAATTATATAAAAAAAAATTAAGCCACACACACACATAGAATAAAATATTAAAGGGAATCGCCAAAATATCTTCGAGCTCATACTTTACTCTATTAGTGCGAGACGAACCTGTCATCAATACAACAAATAATGATGTTAGATAAGTAAGTTTTACACTATCAACACTATTGGTTTTGGCAATAGGATAATATGGAATAATCATAAAGCAAAGAAATTGAAGAAATAAATATACAACTATGTAATCCACTATATTGTTGTTTCCTTACTAAAATTAGAAGTAGACTTCCAAAAATAGTATGGAGACAATATTAAAAGCTTATGAAATGCAAAGATAACTTGTCGGCATTTAACTCCGGAACTAGTCTCACTAGTTGGTTTTGAGGTAGGATTGAAATATAATTTCAAGCAAACCAGGCTTCGAAACATGCTTATCTCCCTCACCATCTCCCATACACGCATGACCAAAATGAATGTAGTTCATGCAAACAGATGAGATATCTCAATGTAAGAGTCACTATAAAGTTTAATAACAATTAAACCAAATCAAGGTTTGTTGCTAATCCTTACACAATATTCCCTAGCTTTTACGTACTTTGACAAGTCCTATTAAACAAAAAAATTCATTATTGTAGAGTTACAACTCAATTTTAATAATTAACTTCAATTTTAAAGTCATAACAAAGTGAAACCACTTCCAAACTCAACTATATACTTCATATTAGATTCTAAGCACTTTCAACCTCAGAACAGAGCCTAACCCACGATGAACTCCGACAACTTCCATTTCATATTCCTAAATACTTTTTATAAACCCTTTTTCTTCTTATTAAACTTTTAATAATTCTTATATAATTTATTATACTATAGATAAAGTTTTAAACACCTATTTGGCTTCACAATAACAAATGTCTTGGTTATGCATTTTTAATTTGAGACTTAAAACCCAATTTGCAATTCATAAGCTTTGACTACTTCAAATCTTGATTAAAAACTTTCAACGAGTCTTAATTTGACTCAATTGGATTACCTATAATATCGTTCACCTCCCTGATACTCATACTATGTGTAACTCGAGGAGAATCCAATGTATAATTTTATTTGATTTAAACTTGAGGATACATTTATATATAATTATATATATAAATATATATATAATATATATACACAAAAATTTATTTTGCCCCCGCAAATTCACCACGCGACCCAACGACGACCCTCCGGTGTGCATACTATTGTACATCCCCATCCCAAACGTGCCACCCTCAATCCTGCGTGTCACTAAGCGCTTACCAAATTGTTAATTGTTACCAAATTGGTGGTAGGTGATGACGATATTGGTGAGAATGTATAGAATAAAGGTTTCGATGATAAAAGCTAAAAGAATCAATGGTTGCAAACAAAGACTGGTTGTAAAAACTTAAAGAAGTTCTTATAAGGAAATATGAAGCTCAAAGTTTTGAATTAACTCTCGAATAAGGAGTTACTCAGACGAAGCTCATATATATAATCATACAGATAAGAAAATTGTGGTCATCAATAAAGATGTTAAAGGAATGGATCAAAATTAACAATACCACACATAATGTACATACAAAAGTAAAAGATAAAGGATGTACTATCATGGAAAGATAGTCCAACCAACCATTGATGCTTTAATGAAAGGAAATGAAAGAAAAAGACACATCATCTAGAAAAGATGAATCTAGACTGGCTATTAACAAAGAGTAGAGTCCTACTAGCCCTGTGCATGAAGGATCTTCCACACTATACGACATATCTACTTTAAGAAAGTAGATTCACAACAGACTACTTTACAAAAATAAAGAAAGTAGAGACCATGTATTGATGGATGGACAGCTGTATGATTTGAATTGGCTAAAGGATGCTTAATAGTATAATGATGCAATAGAGAAAATATTGAGCCGGAGGAGTAATGCTGATATAAGCTACATTATTGGGGATCTTGTGAGTTAAATTATTGTGCTGAATGAATGCGAGCTGAATGAAATTATTGGTGGTCTTGTGGTTGATTGATTGATTGAAAACAAAATTTATCATAGGCATAAAGGGCAGGCTGATAGGCCTGGAGGCATGGGCTTGAATATGATTTATGGCATGCACCTGAAGGCAGGCATGAGCCTGAAGGCACGGGCATAAATATGATTTATAGCATGGGCTAAAGATAGGCACGTGCCTGGAGGCATGGGCCTGAATTATTCATTTAGTCATTGGCTTGATTTAGAGTTCAAAGAAATCAGAAGTTGAAGAACTGACACCTTCTTCAAAGTTATTTCTTGATGTCGTGGATTTAAGTTCTTCAACTTTTTTCACAAGTTCTTCCATGTGTTGAAGAAGCCGAAAGATTTTGCTAGGTCTGGAGATAATTGATTAGAGGAAGATGGTTGAATTAGTTTTTTAAGTGTTTCATCTTTTTGAAGGTTGGCTTCTTTCTAAGTTTTAGGAGTGGATGGTGGTTTGAAAACTAAATCTATTGATGTTATAGGATTGGTTCACGTTGGATTGGTGTAAAAGAACATTCTTTGATTAAGTCGATAATAAATTTATCCCACCACTTAACATGAATTTCTTATATTAAATAATGGGATGTTCTGTTATTGGGCTATTTAATTTTATGGGTATTATAGTTCCACTTGAAGATCCACGAGGTGGTATATTTCTGGATAAATTGAAAAAATGAAAGGTTTTTTTTTAATATAAGTTCTAGACTTTAGATTGTAGAATTTGTTTAATTGGGCCAAGATTCTGGCCACCATTCATGACGGAACCAAGCTGGTAAGGTAATTCGTAATGATTTTTTGAATGTTATATACTATAATTGACCTTCTGCAGGATCTTTGTAGAAAAGGATAATTTTCCATGCTTTATATATAGTCGTTAAAGCTGACATACCGAGGGGGATGAGTGGGTAAAATTGTCATTGATTTATGGTGAATGGTGATTGTTTGACCAGACTTTGTTGAGCTCATTCTTCCATGGAAAATACCTTTTGAATCTTCATTATTTAATAAGTTATTTTGTCTATTCCCAGTTTCTTCAAATTTTCAAAGATTATAGATTGAGTTTGATAAAGCAAAGCTTCATAGAACTTCATCGAGACTTAAGGTCGTTTTTGAATAAAATGGTAAGTATGGGGCATAAGCATTATGACTTGATTTTAAAGGGGTTGTTCTTTAAGAGAATGTTCTAAATGAATGACTATATTATGATTACTTTGTTGATAAATGGAACAGTCATCAAGTTTATTGAATTGATTGATGAGAAGAGAAAACTTATTGGAAAAAAGGATTTTTGATAAGTAAGGAGGGTTTTGGCTTCATCTGCTGTAATTTGTATAAAATGAATTTTAGGGGTTGAGAGAAATTCTCGAGATGAGAAATCTAGAAGAGAATTATTTTCTCCCTTAATATATTTTATATCAAAAATAAAAATACTTGAAAGAGCTTGCCATCTAGCAAATATTTGTTTAGAAACTAGAATTTTGATATCTTTTAAAAGTATTTCCATTGTAGATTTGCAATCAACCCTTATCAAAAACTTTTGATTTAAAATATTAGATTGAAACTTTTGAATATATAAAACTATTGCTAATATTTCATTTTTGAACGTTGCATAATTTTCTGGTGTCATTCCATAATTTTGAAGTATAATAGACTAATTGTTCATTTTCTTGAAGGGGTTTCTGTAATAAACCGAAGAATATTTATTGAAGTTGGAAAAAGGCTTTATTTTTTGTCGAGATAATACTAAACCATTGATTACTATAATTTGTTTAAATGTATTTAGATGTTTCTAATGCTGATCCAACGATTTAGAAAAAATAAGTATGTCATCAAAATATACTAGAATATATTCATGATAAGGATGAAGATTTTAATTCATAATCTTTTGAAATTCAGATGAAGAATTTTAATCCAAATGGCATAACATTTCATCGATATTGGTCTAAATGAGTATTAAATACAGTTTTATATATGTCTTCGTTCTTAATCAGAATTTCCCAAAAACCATATTTAAAATCAAATTTAGAAAAAATAACTAAATTAGTTATTCGTTTAATCAAATGATTTTTATTTGGTAATGGATATTGAATTGCTTTTTGTACTTTCTTTAATAGCTTATAATTTATTAATCTAGGTAATCCTCATTCTAATTCTGCAGCATTTTCAACATAAAAAGCCATACAGCTCAAATGAGATTTCGATGGAGTTTTCTACTTCTTTTGCAAAAGATCTTTTATTTCTTGATCGCATAGAGTTAATAGTCATTCATTAATTTGAGACATATTTTTTTTGTAGGAATATGATTTTCATGAAAATCATCAATACAAGGTACTATAATTGATCCCAAAATATAATTATTTTTTGTTTATAAATGGAATATAGATGAATTATCTGAATATCGAATAATCAAAGTTATTCAACATATGTTAGTTCATGCCAAAGTATATAAGATGCAAAATCATCCATAAAACAATATAAATGGTACAATAGAAATTGGTTTTACTAGTTTTTTACATGGCTGGTGGAATTATGCAATATCTACCGAATAACGACAATAAATTAGAAATTCAATTCAATGTGATGATACCAACAATCCAATTTGAAATTGGCAAAGACAAGAACAACCAAATGGTGTTTTATGTCTCAGCATAAATATAATCTGGCATTTTTTTGGAACGTTATCCACTATGGATGAGAAAACTAGAGATCAATTACAAAGTCAAAGATCTAGAACATTAAATGATTTTAGATGGTATAAAGATACTTTCTTATCTAAAGTATATACATTAACCATAACAGATGCCTTATTGTGGAAAAAATGATTTATAGCAGGTTTACCACCATCTTTTGTAGAAAAAGTTAAAATACTATTACGTTAAAAAGGTGACGAAACAATAAATTATAAAAATTGCACTTATGGCGATTTGATCCAAACAATTCAAATGACTAGATTTAGAATATGTAATGATGTAAAACTTGAGAAGCAATTAAATAAAGAAAATAAATAGAAAAATAAAGATTTAGGTAATTTTGTTATCAATTTGGACATGAAAAGAAAATTAATGGCATCCAAGAAGAAACTAGTTCTTCGAAACCTGTCATTATTTATATAATATACAAAATACTTACACTTCTACCTCTGACATATACAATGAAATAAATGTATTAACTAAACATGAAGAATTGATTTTAGAAATAGTAGAACAAAAAACATATCCTACTTTAAAATATATATATTTTACAGAAATTTTGAATAAAGCTAACAATGGGGGAACAACGTCTCAATAGCCAAAATCTAAAGTAGTATTTCAAAAACAAATGGAATTGAGTAGTATATCTCATACTATGCAAGATGTTTTAGAGACAATCAACAAAAAAAGAATGTTATGAACATAATCCACTATTAACTCTTTACAACGAGAAATAAATCAATTACAAATCGAAATAAAGATTCTTAAAGATAGATTGACAAAATAAGAAGATAATGTTAGTTTTGAGAATTTTTCGGTCTATGAAAATAATGTGTTTATAGAAACACTTATGCATTACACTCATTAACGATGGTTTACCCTAATTAATTTAAAAAAAAAACATTTCAAATTTATAGTTCATGCCTTAATTGACTCTGGGGCAGACTTAAATTGCATTAGAGAAGGTTTAATCACACTCTATTAATGTGAAAAAACTAATAGTTGAATATCTACAGCAGAAGGAAATAAATCAAACCTAAACTTAAAATTTCTAATGCACAATGTTTGTATACCCACTTCATTCATTATTGTAAAAGATCTTCATCATGATATGCTATTAGGAACTATATTTTTACAAAAAATTCAGCCATTTTCCATCACTACGAAATGAATAAAAACTTTGCTATAAAATAAAGAAAATGACTTTCCTTTAATCCAACTACCCAAGCCTGGATATTTAAATCAAAGAATAAACCAAATAGAATACAAACAAACAATATAGGATTTTTAAAATCAAAAATTAAAAATCTAAAAGAAGACCAAATAATAAATACCCCATATTTTCAACAAAAAAATAATTACTTTTCAGACCCATTTAGTTACCAAATGTTGCTCTGATATCCCATTTACATTTTGGGATTGAAAAAAGCATAAAGTACATTACCTTATATTGATGATTTTCATGAAAATCACATTCCTCTAAAAGCAAATCCATCTCAAATGAGTGAAAGACTATAAACTCTATGTGATCAAGAAATAAAAGATCTTTTGCAAAAGAAGTTGATAACTCTATCAAGATCTCCTTGGTGCTATACAACTTTTTATGTTGAAAATACTGCAAAATTGGAACACGGATCACCGAGATTTGTTATAAATTATAAGACATTAAATAAAGTATTAAAACCAATTCGATATCCATTACCAAATAAAAATGATTTGATAAAACGAATAAGTAATTCAATTCTTTTTTCTAGATCTGATATTAAATATGATATTTGGGAAATACAGAATACAGATATAAAACTGCATTTAATACTCTTTTTGGCCAATACAAGTGGAATGTTACGCCATTTGGATTTAAAAATGCTCCATTTGAATTTCAAAAGATGATGAATGAAAATTTTCATCCTTATCATGAATATATTCTAGTATATATTGATGACATACTTATTTTTTCTAAATCGCTTGATCAACATTGGAAATATCTAAATATATTTCAGTAAATTATATTAACCAATGGCTTAGTATTATCTCAACGAAAAATAATGCTCTTACAACTTTCAATAAATTTTTAGGTTCTAAGATTTCAAATCAAACCATAACACCTATAGTTATTAGATTTTCAGACAAATTCTCACATCAACCAACTGAAAAAATAAATACAAAGATTTTTAGGATGCCTTAACTATTAGACAAATTTTTATAAAATGGCGCTAAAGATAGAAAAGCCTTAAAAGATCTTCTAAAAAAAGATAAGAAATTTCATTGAACGCTATCATATTAAAACCATTCAACTCATCAAGTCTAAAGTTAAGTCACTCCTATGTCTTCATCTAGCAAATCTCGTTTATCCAAAAAATTATTTCTACTAACCCATCATCATGAGTTATGATGGTATATATTTGATCATTTGTATTATCCGGGGGGTCTTCTTCTTTATTTTTATCTTCAATGAACCATGTTTTAAATATATTTATATTTTTCCAATTTAATTATTTTCTAGTAATAACTTATTTTGTATATTTGTTAAAAATAATGTAGAAGTCCCTTTTTGAAAATTAGTGTATGCAACAGCGGGAATTATTGTGTGGATTAATTTGTAATAAATTCTATACATAACGGTGATGTTTGAACGTACTCCTTTTATTTTGAATCGTTGAGTGTAGAGACCTAATGTTGATGCTTCACGGGAAAATTGATTATGGAAACTTAATGTGATGTTGCAAGAACAATTGAACAAAATTGGAACTTCGGTCAAGCTTCCTTCAATTATTCCTAAAAGAAAATCATTGAGTTCTATATGTCTTTTTTATCTTACTGAGGCTAAAACGGATGTGTTAAATCCTAATGGGGTTAATTGTTTGATTGCTAGTTGCATTAATCCTATATGTAAATATTTATATTTTCCTTTTATAGTCTAATTCTTTCTGGAGAAATTAAGAGTATTTCTCGTCCATCTTCTTTTATTAACTTGGTATCTTCTTCAAGTTGTACTATAAAATCTAGATTTTTTGAAAAAGAACCTTGAGTGTAAATTTGTTTTGGATCGATGATAGGTATATCCCAATTTGAACTCTTCAATATCATTATAAGAAATTTCACTAATATTTCTTAAATCTATTTTTGACTGTATTTTTTCAGTCTTCAATTTATTGTCATATAGGATTTTACAATTGAATGATGATTCAAACATTACCGTTGGATTTTCTAAATGAAAGAGCACCTTTCATTTTCTTAATTAATTCGCTCATGTTTTGTTTTTAGGGTTTAAGTGGCAACTTGGTCAACGGTTAATTGCTAGACTTAGTCTCAACTTTCTGCTAGACTTACAAAACGACTAGGAAAGTTTACATTTAATTTGCTAAAAGTGAACAAAAGATGAATTAATTTAAAAATGAAAAAAAATTCAAATCAAAATCATAAACTTAATGTCTTACATCAAAATCCTTTTGAAATCCTATTGACAAATATATATATATATATATATATATAAATATTTACAATTGGGAGTGATGAGGAACCGAGTGATTATTTGATGAAAACTGAGGAACTTGGTTGTTATACAAAATTGGTGGTGGGCAATGATGATATTGATGAGACAATATAGAAAATAATTTACAAAATATTGGAGTTAAAGGATGTTTAAGAGAATGTTCTTTTAAATAGGTGTAATCCATTTCAAAGGTTTCTACTTTTTCTATGTGAACCATATTCATTTCAAAATCATTAAAATCATTTACATATATATATATATATATATTACATTTGTTAAACTGATGCCTCTGATTTTGACTTACTGTTAGGAAATTATGAGTCGGCATCAAGTTGGGAGAAATTAAGGAACTAAGTGATTATTTGATGAAGACGGAATAACTTGGCTTTTATACCAATTGTATTTTAATAGTATAATAATCATTTTATGTTTACGTTATTCAAACTGAGGCCTCTAATTTGGGTTATGGTGATATTTTATTACAAAACCCCTATAGAAAATGAAGAATTAGTTTGTACTTCAAAATTATAGAATGACACCCAGAAAAACTATGCAACGATCAAAAATGAAATATTAGCAATAGTTTTATGTGTTCAAAAGTTTCAGTCCGATATTTTAAATCAAAATTTTTTAGTGAGGGTCGATTGTAAATCTTCAAAAGAAATACTTTTAAAAGATATAAAAAATCTAGTTTGTAAATAAATATTTTCTAGATGGCAAGGTCTTTTAAATATTTTTTATTTCGATATTGAATTTATTAAGGGAGAAAATAATTCTCTTCCAGATTTCTTATCTCGATAATTTCTGTTAACCCCTAAAATTCATTATATACAAATTATAGCAGATGAAGGTAAAACCCTCCTTACTTAGCTGAGTGTCGGATTCATTTTGTTTAACTAAAGTATCTCTTTGCATGTTCTTCTTTTAGCATAGTTGTTATTATTTTGTTTTCAGATACTTGTTGCATATTTGGGAATGTGACCAAATGTCTCTCGGTGTTACTTTCTATTTTCCTGTACTCACCCTCCTTTGTATGACGATGGAGATCAATAGAGTAAGAGGCCAAGCAAAGAGAAGATCCACAACTACCTTTAAGCCAATGTAGCGTTGCTACATGAGATTTCGTAGTGTTATAATTCAAACCATTCTTATCATTTCCAATATATATTTCATGTATTTTCTAACCAATAACTTCATCGGACATCCCTACTAATGTTCTCGAGTGTGCACATTCATTCCACAACGTCATCGTCGCATTTGGTGTACCAGTTATTTATTGTTTAATTACTTATTTACCGTTTATAAACTTGTATATAAATTCCTTTTTATATTACGACCTATAAAATTCATAAAAATTCGAATAAACAAACCATCATGTAAACACATGCACATGCTAATCGTAGTACGTCAGACTTAACCACAAGCCTAACTTTGGTTAATTAGGATTTTGATTAACATTAATTACGAGCTTAAGGTAACAAGTCATTACACAAAAAGCTCATCTTTGTTTTTATGAAACCAAATTCCTTGATTGCTCCCAACTCTTAGAAGCTTGTTTTAATCCAAACATGGATCTTTGGAGCTTACACACCTTCTTAGAGTTCTCAAGATAAACGAACCTTTCAGGTTACGTCATATACACTTCCTCAAGTAAATTTCAATTAAAGAAAGTTGTTTTGACATCCATTTGACGTATTTCATAGTCATAATAGACAGCTATAACAATTACAATTATAATGGATTTAAGCATGGCTACAGGAGGAAAGTATCTTGTAATCAACACCTTGAGTGTGCCTGAACCTTTTGCTACTAGCTGTGCTCTATAAGTATGCACATTTCCTTCCTTGTTAGTTTTCTTTTTGAAAAACAATTTACATCTAATAGTCTAACCACCTTCAAGTTAATCAACCAGGTTCCAAACTTGGTTATCATACATGGATTGCATCTCATAATTCATGACAGTAATCGATTTATCTATCTCAAAGCTAGACATGGACTCTTGATAACTAGTACACTCATTTTGATCCATAAGCAACACCTTACTATTGTTAGTAATAAGAAATCTAAATTTCTTAAGCTGATGTCTTACCCTATCTAACCTACATGGGCCTTTTGATACCTGTAAAGGTTTAACTAATTTAATACTTCGTTGATCTCCCACTAGCGATAGAGTGCTTATCTGTGGTACTTGAACTTCTTCAATACTTACTTTATTCACATTGTCTTCTTAGGAAATAAACTTATTTTCCATAAAGACAACATTCCGAGCAACAAACACTTTGATCTAAATGGGATTATAAACATAGTATCCTCTAGTTTCTTTAGGATAACCAATTGATACAAACTTGGTATATTTGGCTGATAAATTTACTAAGATTTGTCATCAAATGAAAACCTTACAGTCCCCAATATTAAGGAAAGACAAACTTGGTCTTTTCTCAAACCATATCTCAAATGATGTTTTATCCACTTCTTTAGAAGGAACACGATTCACCGTAAAAGTAGCAGTTTTACGACACTACCCCAAAAAGAAATAGGTAGATACGCATGAACCATCATAGATTAAACCATATCTAATAAAGTTTGATTTTCTCCGTTCATAAACACCATCCCATTGTGGAGTTGCTGGAGGAGTTAAATGTGAGATAAACCTACAATTTCTAAGATGATCATCAAAATTTTGGCTAAAATATTCACCAACTAGATCTGATCGAAGTGCTTTAATAGTTTTACTAAGCTGAAATGACACTTAATTCTGAAATTTTTGAAATATCTCAAAAGATTTACCTTTATGTTTCATGAAATACAAGTGATCATATATGCTGAAGTCATCAGTGAAAGTAATGAAGTATTGATAACCACATCTAGCCATTGTGTTTGTTGGACCGCATACATCAATATATATTAAGCCCAATAAATCGCTTGCCCTTTCATTATGTCCTTTAAAAGGACTCTTTGTCATTTTTCCTAGTAAACAAGATACACATGTTTTGTATGATTTAAAATCAAATAATTTTCAAAGTCCATCTTTATAGCGTTTAGAAATGTGTTTTCCATTTATATGGCCTAGACAACAAAGCTAAAGGTAGATTTGATTCAAAACATTTGAATTGAATTTCTTTGTATTTACGTTAAAAGTAGTAGTATCTATAGACCATTTTTGTCTAGAATATAAAGACCATAACAAAAAGCAGCATTCGCATATAAAACATCTTTACGAGAAATCGAGCATTTATTATTCGCAATAACGAAATTAAAACCATCCAACTCAAAACATGAAACTGAAATGAGGTTTTTGTTTAAGGCAGGGACATAATAACAATTATTTAAAATGAAAATAACTCCACCAACTAAAATTAACTAATAGTATCCCATAGCCAATGCAACAACATTTGCTCCATTTTCAACACGTAGGATGACTTCTTTCGTTTGCTTGCTATTTTCAATGAGACCATGCATATTAATAAAAATGTGAGATCCACATCCAGTATCTAATACTAAGGAATCACTAGTAGACAGGTGAACTTCAATAACTTAGATAACTGAAGAAGTAGTCGTACTACTCATCTTCTTCTTTAGAACTTCAAGATAAAGCTTGCAATTTTTGAACCAATGCCCAAGTGCATGATTGAAATGAAAATTTGCTTCTTTTTCCCTTTCCTTTTGGGACTAAGAAGTAGAAGCAACCTTATGGTTGACTTGTTCCATAGGTTTTGTGACAGTCACAAAAACTTTGGCAACATTGTTTTTCCTTTGGCAATCTTCTTCATAGCATTTCCTTTCTAAACCATCAACACATGAGCAATGGGATTTTTGACATTATACTTATTAGTGTTAAGCAAAAATGCAACTCTGAGATGGACTTCTCCATATTGTTCATGTTATAGTTCATTAAAAAATTTGAATAATAATCAAGCAATGAATTCAAAATCAAATCGATAGCCAACCCTTGGCATATAGGAAATCCAAGTCTGTCAAGATGGTCAATATAGCTTTTTATTTTCAAAACATGAGGACTAACTAACGCACCCTCAGCCATTTCAAAAGAATGAAGGTTCTTGACTATTTCAAACCTTCTTGCCTAACCATCTATTAGAACATTTCCTTCAACATCGTAGCCATGTCGTAAGCTTCCATGTGTTCCATGTCATTATGAAGTTCAGAAAACGTGGTTACCAATATAATGCATGCAACATCGGTTGAGTCATCGACATACTTAGTATGTGTATTCATGTTTAAGAACTATTTGGATTGATTGGTGATTACTCAGGAATAGTCTCATCCAGGACACAAAATTTGCATTCGTGCTTTAGAACAATTATCAAGTTTCTAAACCAGTCAAGGAAGTTTGTCCCAGACAACTTATCCGTCTCAAGGATGGGCATGCAATTTGCATATGTGTTTTTAATTAACTCTGGCCCACCATTAACTTAATATCTTATCTGAATCGAATTAGAATTTAAGATACTTTGAATCCTAATCCAATATGAACTTAATATATATCTCACCTAACATATAGGATTTGTAATTCTTATCCACTTACAATTCTTATCTCCTATCTAATAGGAATATATCAACAGATAACCATAATGAGATATATGATAAAAATCAATTTCGATTTTTCATTATACAAAACAAGCAATTTAATCAAGAAATGAAATATTAATCATGCATTCAACACCAAAATAATATTAAATTAATCATATTAACCTAATCATAATTTCTTTCACGAAGACATACATAATTATTGAACAAAATCAAACTATATATTTAACACCATAATCACAGTATCCTAAACATGCCTTTTACCATGTAAACATACAAAATTCTCATAGTTCAATATTAAAACATGTGTTAATCAAAACATTCTAAACATGAATTCTATCATTTAATCAAATGATACGAATGTATCAAATACATAAATTAACAACATGCTTTAAAACCAATTCTTTATTGCAATTATCATAGAACATATATGTACATCATATATACATTAATCAAGATCATGTTTTGACACATATATCATATATATATATATATATATATATATATCAAAGAAAACATGTAAACATTTAAAATAAATGAGCCTAATGCTCTGATACCACTGTTGGGTTTCTAGGTTCATATGCTGTGAAAAATGCAAAATTATTTTTGAAAAAAAACCTAATTGGATAGAAAATAAGTTGCATTAAACTAAATCTGTAAAATTTAACCATGCCTCAATCCACGATTTCTTTTTTTGATTGTTCGATTTTGAAAAGATTCAAGTGCGCATCCTCCATTGGAAATCCACACACGAACATCGACCACAATTCTGAGTGCTAGCCCTAAGAGAGATAAGAAAGTTTTTCTTTCTCTCGAAATCCAAAGAACTCAAAAATGGCAAAATCAAAAACCTAATTTTGTTTTAGAGTTTCAAACTCTAGTTATATGTGTAGATAAAGTTGCTTGAAAAACCTATTCATAATACAACTATTCTATTGAGGCAATTCAAGCAAATTACAAATACGTCCCTTTTAATAAGTTATCATATAACAAATCGTAAGGGCTTTTATGTCATAATTTTTTTCATAAAAAATTCATTACCCTAGACCAATTGAAATTCTACAAAGCCATTGTTTATCTGTCACCTAATAGGTTCATGCGACTTTGGCAGTAAACAAAAACCATTATGGACACAAGTCTTAAGCGGTCTCCATTAAGGCATTTTGACTACCTAAGTTGCATGAATATCAAGATGGATACAACCTAATAAATAACATATATCATATCCTTTTGTAGTGCAATATCTTTTAATTAAATATAAGGCATGGAAAGTCACTTTTAATGGTCAATCAAACTAGTCTCGATCTTGAGGTGAACTAAAAGCATCCAAGAGACATTGATCATATCAATTCACTTAGACTTCGCCATTTAACAGTCCTACATGTAGAGGGGTCCATTGATATCTCTCTATACGAAAGGGACCAATTTTTTCTTGATTACATACCTTCACATATTATTCATATGGTAACTAATCATAATCTTTATAATCGTCCGGTTACAAACAACATTTGATTGTGTCAAATTACTATCATTCTAATAGTGAATTTTATTGTAATCTCAAGTCGAAGGATTAAATGAAATAGTTTTCACGAGTAAAACTTATGACTTAATCCATGTGATGCTCTCATAAAGGGTCGGTCAAGAACCTTGATTGCTAAAAAGTACTTATGATTTCAATCCATTTCCTTATACGCATGATCATCATATGACCATAAATCAAGATTGACACTATTCTTAATTCATTATAATTCCTAGTATAATGACCAACTAGGGACATTTAGGATATTTCAATGAATACCCATAGATCTTATTATATGGTAAACATGCAATCACTTGTAATAAAATAGCAAAGGAAAACTTTTATTTTATTATATAAAATTTTAAAATGAATAATGTTTGTAGATTGATCTATGGCATATTCCCTAAGAACACGTAGCAGACATGTGGTTTGACTGTTATGAAGTCAAAAGACAGCCTAGTTTAATTATGATTGATAAGTTAAGTTAGTAAGACTTAAGTAGTGAGTACCTTTTTAATTTCGTCTAAATCTACAGGATGATAAGTGAAGATTAAAATTGGGAATCCTATGAATAGTATTGACCCTTAAAATAATTAGTATGTGTAGCATGTATGGTACACCATTTGAAAATGTTTGATAGTACATAAAATAAAGGTTATCCTTATAATTGAATTAAATAAATAAGATTTGACCTCTAGATTTGGGCACTCGAGAAAGAAAAAGTTTCATGAAATAGAAACCCGAATGTTTCGTAATAAGGAAAATGATTCTCTAAAAAAAATTTAAATAAAGTTGTCTTGAATTATTGGAGCTTGAGTAAAGTACTTGTAACCAAGAGAAATCAATAACTAAGTCTAATTTCATAAATATTTACAGAATGGTGTAATGAAGAATGAAATGTACCGTGGTAAGGTACATGATTGGTATCCATTAAGGATGAAATGTAGTGAGACTACCAATAAATACAAAAGGCATGGGATTTCTTGAGATTTATAGTGTATGTGGTATATAAAATATAAGCACACACTTTGAATTTGTAAGTTGAAAAAAAAAAGAATTTCTTTGATAAGGAAGAAACTTTCCAAAGAGATTTCAAAGGAAGTCGTCTAGAATTATTGTATGTTGAGAGAAAGAAATAATAATGATGAGAAATTAATGAGTTAGTTCACTTTCATGAATATCCGATCGGAAGGTGCAATGAAATACTAAAATGGAATGAGAGTTAGTCAAACATGCAATATGGAGTATATAAACTTGTGTCGTTCTACCTTAGTGAAATTTCAAATTTCAAGTTTTGGGATTGTGAAAGTAAATATTACGAGAATGGGTAATGAAAATAATAAAAATTATAAAGGCATATGGAAATTAGATGAAAACTAAGTCTAATTCCTTAGGAATCGCTGAGAGATCCAAGAGTCATATTAAATGACCAAAAGTCATATTAAATCTTTAGGACAATGAGAATAAGAGTATTCTATGAAGCTATTTGATGAACGTGTACCTAAATCCCACTGGTATGTCATTTTGAATTTAAACGAAAAACCGAATACAAGTTATCTTAAGAATAATAAATTGTCAAATGATTGACAGAGGTTAAGAGGAACAAGGAACTTGAAATAGCAAGAAATGAGGTCCTCAAAGAGAAAGGATTCACTAATGGTGATAAAGGTATGTTAAGAATGGTTGCGTAAGTTTACTTACTTTTTCCAACTTTGTCGAATGATTCGCAATACAAACATAGTGGTTTACATATATAGCCAGCTCTGTGGGGACTGATGGTGTGCCCTTTTTCATTATTTTGGATCGCAATTCATTTATTGTTGTCAAGAGGTGGTAGGGTTATTTACTACCAGGTTGTGGTAGGGGTTATACACATGATTTTGTCACCACGCTGTGCCTCGATATGGCTTTTAAGTCTAATATTTATGCGGTGCGATTGATCCTAATTTTGGACTGTATGCTCACGTTTGTATTACAACTTTGATGGTAAGTGTGGAACAACATCAATTTTGACGCATGATTGCATACATTATTAGCTATTAAGCTAAAGTGGAATGACTCGATTGAAATTCTCAAGGAGAGGCATAGAATTTTGGTTAATGGGACCAAAGTTATGGTATCCAAATGTTGGGATAAGTAAGTTTTTTTATGAATCACATAAATGAGTTAAATAGACTTGACAACAGAAAGAACTACGTCAAGCGACATACAAGTTGTATGAGACATCTCGAGAATGGGCTACGATTAGGTGCCCTACTAGTATAATTTTGGAGCATACCTTCTTGCTTAGTTTCAAGGACGAAACTTCCAAAAAGTGGGAATATTGTAACGCCCCAAATTTTTAAAATTATAATTTAACCCAGTGATGGGGGTATTTGGGTTAATATATATGGTATTGGTGTAAATGTGTCAATAATGTATGTACTTTATACTACTTAATGATTTATGGCAATAACACACAAACAAGTGGCATTCTTGTAAAAATATAAAAAAAGACTTATTTGGGATCAAGGAATTGTCTATGAAGGTAATGGCAAGTGCACACAAAAAAAGGGTAGGATGAGATGAAGGGCTTTGATTTGGTCATAAAACCCTAAATCTCAAGAGAGCCGTATATATACTATTTATGAGAGTTATAGCCCTTTTGTTCCCAACCTAACAAACAAGAGAGGAAGCTAAGGTTAGTGGTAGAAATGAAAGATATGAAGCTTGAAGCTATGAAAAGAGTGCATTAATTTATGCAAGCTTAAGAATAACTCAAGCTAGGTAAAGGCCCTTACCCAACTTGTTTAACTTTGACAAAATGGTTTGGAAATATGAATGGTTGATGGCTTAGAGATGTTGTGGCTTTCCTTGGATTATATTTTCATTTTAAGATCACACAACTCCCCCATGTCATCGATGTTTGGAAGAAAATCTTGTTGTTTGAGTTGTGTTTGATGGTTTTGTAGCAATATCTATTTTGTAAAGTTTTACAACAAAAATTTGGATTCTTGAGTTGTTTTTGTACAATCTCTTTTTAAATATTTACTGATGGTTAATTATTGATGGAACACTTGATCTTGGGCCATTTTCTTATGTATTTGAAGTCTCAAATGGGTTGAGATTTGGTTGGAAGATGTGAAGAAGGAAACAAAAAAAGTTAGGGTCCCCTTAACGTTGAAGCAGTCCCATATGTGTTGATGTCGCGTAAGTAAACCCCATGGGGCCACCATAATGTCAGTCACACTGAGAATACTGAATGCAATGGTGGTGATGCGGCCACGGTTCTACGTAGTATAACACACTCATCGTCGTTTGTGCATCAGGTCTACTGTTTTTCAATGGTTTGATAGTGTTCGTAAAAGTTGCAAAATTTCTTCATTTTTACTCCATTTTCAACGTTATTTTTACCGTCGGAAAGCCTAAAGTGAGTCTTAGAACATTAGATTGACCAAACTTGGTTTTCAAGTTATTCGCTAATTATAAATTAGGTTTTAAGGTAGAGAAACCAAAAGTAATCTAGCATATAAAATTCAACCTTCCAAGATTTAATTAGGGTTTTTTTGACGTCTAGTTTTTCAAATATAATCGAATAATAATGAGATTGATGGGCTTAATAGGATAAGAATAAATCATTTTACTGAAAATAAAGTCTAATGAGTGTTGTTAAATCTAAAATATGTAGACTTTCGTGGACACATCAAACTTCTTAGGGATTCAAAAGATCAGATAGGAAAGTAGCGATAGAGGTAAATGGGGTTTGCTATATTATAAATCATGTTATGCTAGTGTATGTGCTAGGATTTTACTTCAATAATTGTTTATTAATTTCTTCGAATCTACCTTGATATCTTTTCAGCGAGATTTTTATTAATATGTTCTCTTCTATTACTTTATCTCTAAAATGCCTGTGGAACTAATATAATGTAGAATGATTTAATTGATACCTCTGAGAGGAGGGTCGGTGGCCACCGATTATGTACTTCCATTATTTTATGATATCTTGAGGCATATAGCAGTTCAGATGTCATGAGGCAATTTCATGACATTTTAGGAAACGTAGAAGTTTTGATATCATAAGTGAATTCCGTGATTTTTTTATGCGCATAGCAGTTCAGATATCTTAAATTTGGTCTTAGACTTCTTAGTTCAACTTTTTTCTGATCCGTAGTGTTGGAGAAAGGATAAGCTAAGGTCTATTACTCAAATAGGATAAGAGGTGATTAGACTTGTGAATCTCGTGTCTTCTAACCCGCAACATTGTGGGAAGGATAAGCAAATGCTATTACTATATTGGATATATCATTTTCCACTCCTCTTCACTCTACGAAATTCACTATAACCGTTTACCCTAGTTTGAAATATCAAGTTGTGCTTTTTGCTTCTTCTATGTTGCTATATATTATTATGTTTAGCTATGTCATTCTTTCATGGTCGAAAAATGATAACTGGTCTCACGACTAGATATGTGGAATTCTAGTTCAGAATTTAATAGGTATTACTTGAATGATTAATGATAGAGCATGCTTCTACTTTACTGAGCCCATTGATATATTACTTACCACACTATTTGCCCCCAGGTACATAAGGTGTTGGTCTTAACAATGGAATAATGAAGGTTGTATTATATGGGATCTCCCTCATATGAGTTGGTTTTAGTACTACTTATTTATTTGGTTTTAAGATGTTTTATGTAATAAACAAGGGACTTCCTATAGGTAGATGTTTAAACCTACATAACTTTTTTTGGTTTATGTGTTGAGTTGTTAAGAAGACTTCTACTATTAAGTATGCAATTATTGCTTTTAAAGGATTTTATTTCCGCACCTTCTAGCTTTAGCTGTCTTTAGTAGAATGTTCCATGACCAAACTTGTTAGGTAATCTCAAGGTGTTCGATGATGGTTTCGATTGGGCGGTCTACAAAACTAGAGTTTCGGTCATCTTAGTGAAATCCTCAAGTTAAAAACTCTTGAACTCCTCTAAATCTATCTTCTAAGTATCTACTATAAATCCCATTGCTCAATCCCTTGTATGGCTCCACACTCTGAAAACGCCCAATTTTATGTTTAATAAAGCAAGATTGAGGTAGGAATCCTTTAAATACACTAAAATTTAGCTTATAAACATTGAATCTAGAAAAAAATCTGGTCTTTGAATCGAGTGGTTGTATTGGTTGGTGTGTGTGAAATGAGTTATACATTGTGAATTAAGGTTTTTTTTCAAATACTTTGATTCGAGCCAACCAAATCAAGGTTTTAATTGGATTCGCTGCCAACTCGCTATCTATATCGTTGGAAATAAGGTAGTGTTACCAATTTAATCGGCGATTTTTAGTTATAATGTCGATTTGCTACTGAATCGCTATACTTGAAATTCACTAAAACTTATGCTCACTATTATTATTTTGGCTAGCGATTTATAGTATTAACTCACATAGCTTATGATTCGCAAAATGGTAAATACTATTTATCTAATTCAATTCATAATTATCATATATATCATTTATAATAATTGGTATAAAGGTAGAATTTACAAGATATTTTAAAATATGAGTAGGATATGTAACTATCTAAAAATTTATTTTATTAAATAATGTAAATTGCGAAAAGGAAATAAGAACTCAATCATCCCTCCTTATTTGAAGCTACTTCGAAGCATTAATTTTGAAAATATTTTGAAAGCTCGAGTCAAAATATTAATTAATGCTAAGCATATACTAACATTAAAGCTCAAATAAATATTGAATATGGTATGCCCCTTATATAACGCTTTTGTTTAATGTCGTTGCCTCGACTGAACCACTCCAGTACTAAAATGGATTTAAAAACTTGAATTTAGGATTTTCCACATCAGTGCCATTTTAGAAAGTAATTTCTTTACCATTAACTCTTAAAGTGATTTGCTTTACTTATAATATCAATGATAGCTTGAAAAATGGCAAAGAAAGTGCAATGACCACTATCCACATTAAGTAATCGTTTGGCTTGCTAATTAAGCTCCGTTACACCAGCCAGACTTAACTAAAGTGAGCAATCTTACCTTCCAACCTATCAATCAAAACCTATATATCTTTATAAACGAATGATAATTAAAACAAACACATCAGAATTTATAACTTTTTCGATAAAATACAAGATATACAAAAATTGGCATAAACCTTGTTCATAAAATCATATCCATAATCCATTTATTATAAAACTGTAATTTAATAGAATATATAAAAAATAGGAATATCAATTCATTGTAGAGAAGACTATAATCTCCTAATTTATTCTTAAGTCAAAACGCACGTCGATAACTTTAAATGTTAATGGGGGGATAGCGCTTCAACTTGCTATTTAAGTGATGCCTATAAACGTATCAATTATCAGCTACTATCAATGAATTAATGAATAAAAATATGAATCTAAAACATATCTATTCAAGCAATAAAAATAATATAACAATACATAACAAAGTGCATGTTTAAAAGGTCAACCGAAACTATACTCGGCTCTTATAAATTTAAATTTTAATACAAAGCTATACTCTTATTCACTCGAGAATAAAACCACAAAATGCGCATGTTGGCCGACAAGGGATTGTGTTGGTTTATTCAAACTTGAATGAGCTACTAAACCTATGTGGACAATGAAAATTAAGATAAAACTTTGGCTAACTGAGGATAAAATGGAGGAATCCATTTCCAAGTAAACCTTTCCATTCATTAGAATAAAAGGCGAAATTCATTTCCAGGCATAACTTTTCAATCCTCAGTCACGATCTGCCTTTTCGACCAGCTCAGGGATTTTCCAATTGTAAAATAGTTAGTTCGTTGCTCCAATCCCAGGGCATTATACTATTTGAATTAAATATACTAATTTACGAAGCATAATTGATAAAAATATGAGTCCCCCTTATTTATGTCGTGCTTTCCTAACCTTTCCATACTATTCGAGTCTTTGGAAGAACTACCGGGTAAATTTACATTCAAATATATTCATTCAAGTTAATTTAGTTGTTCTACAAGTTATACGACAACCCTAAAAGCTTTGATTTAAATCCCACTCAAATTTGGAACCCCAATAACTATTTTCCAATTTCTAACTGTTCATACAATTCCATAATTTAAATTGATTTGGCCCAAAATATATTTTTTCACATTTGTTTATTATTTTCTATAATTTTCTCTATATTCTGACTTTTCTTTTATTTATTTTTTATTTTTATGGGGAATGTATGACCGCTGAATTGGACAGGTCCAATTTAATTGAACTATACCAGATTCGATCCAGTTTGGGGATCAAACCCCTTTTCTTCCACATTTTGTCCCCTATTCATTTTGGATCAATCCATTTTTGTCTCGATTCGGATTGGGCTTGACCCAACCCCAAGCCACTTTTAGGCAGGGAAGACGACTCCCTTGCCATCATCTTCCGCGGACGAAATGCACAGCAGTTCTTCCGAGCCTCTATCCTAACTTTTTACACAAAAAAACTTTAGATTAATGACAACTACATCAATGCAACCAACAATAAAAACTCATCGTTGTTATCTCAATCGCCTTTCCTTCATTTGGTTTCGATCTCCTCATCTCATTAAGATTAGAATTATCTCTCACTGTCGAAACCAAAGTTGAAATTAACATTATGAGGCAATTTTGCATTGTTTGGTATAAATATAAGATTTTCTTGAGATTCGTATCACTCAAATCTCAAGGAAAATATGATGGTTCCATTGGTATTTTGATCTTTTCGAGATAAGTGTTGCATATTTTGAGGTCAATCTTTCTATTGACAAACCCATCACCTCCTAACCGACTTACCTATAATTAATACAGACATTCCTCGAGATTTTTATGCGTGAATCTCAAGATTGATCCAAAAAACATGATCTTTAAATGATATTCCTTAAATGACATCCAACTCAACACTTGCATACACTTTCAACATTGATTATCCATGAGATATGGACACATGCATCACGAGGCGTTGATACCCCACGACCTATGTGCATCACCCTTGACCTATACACAGTATTAGCCATTCCATAATTTTTTAAATTATTTAATTATAGTCAATCAAATTATTTTCATAATTAGTAATACAATATATTCAAACAACAAACGACATGTAAATCCACGCACATGTTAGTTGAGAAAAGACGGGCTTAACCACTAGCCTAACTCAAGTTAATTAACTTTCAAATTAATATTAATCACCAGGTTCGGACATGAGTCATTATAAAAAGGTTATCTTAAAATTAAAGGACAACCATCATTGATAAAATGTTGCATAACCAAAAAGACCTTGGGGTAAAATATACTTATCATTTTTAATTGGTACATTCATAATCATCCCTATTTGTTTAATTGAATTACCATTTTATAAAGGAACTAATAAAGAAGCAAGTTCATCCAACTTTAACTGAGCTTGAAGAAAGAAATGTATTGGCATGAGATTTTCATTAGAAACAATATCACACTGTGCTTTAAAATACGAAGTCCATTTTATTTTTATATTCAATTATATATCTTCAGGATCATTCGTTTTTATTGTATCTAAACTCAATTTTTTTCTTCATACTCTTCTTAATTTTAATATCTTTCGGCTTATTAATACTCTTTTCATTCTCTCGTTGCTTAACTCTCCATTTATTGCTTATCTTATTTGAAACATAATTTCCAATTTCCATTATTACTGCATTAATTGCTTAAACTTTAGCACTTAGCTTATCATAATGATTCAATTCTTAAGAATCATTATCATTAGTTTCTGTATTAAGTAATTTATTAGAATCATCAAAATTTTCTTCATCGTTGAACTTGAACGTGACAATCTCGTCTTCAAATTTCATAAAGATCATCCCTTCAAAGTATAATTAAGTAACATCACATTTATTGATGCTCCGAGATCACATATAACAAATTTAATAAAAGATGTTCCAATAATGATAGGTATTTCAAACATTCTTGGATCAGAACAATTCTCAGGTTTTTTCTGTTTTATTAAAGCTGGCACATTTTTCCCCAACTTTTCTTTACATTATTCTAAAAATTTATATTTTGATTTAGAATATTCTTTCAAAACGTCGCTATAATTCGATATTTGCATAGTAAATTCCATCAAAGGTTTCTTAATTTTTATATTCCTAAATGTTTCAAAAATTTCTTCATTAATTCCTTCCTTCCTACCATCTACTAATCGTTATGGAGATGGAGAAATAGAATACATTCTTCATTTAATTTAGCAAAAATCTTATTATCTTTTTCTTTATTAACTATTTCAGAAGCTTGTAAAGACTTTTCATAAGTTTCAAATCCAGCTAAATACCATAGGTGCAACCTTTCAGGAAAAAGGTATATATTTCAATTGCTCATCCATCAATTCTCCGGTAGGAATGACATTGGCCATCATCTCTTATTCTTCTTTTTCTAGTGTTTTCTGTATTTTTTTCTTTATACCCCTCTTTGGTATCTTTTCTGGTTTATGTCTTTTTTCGTTATCACAAAATAAGGCATTAACCAATGCTCGATTAGTCCGAGTAGTAGTTTGCGTAGATACTTTATTTTGATTACTTAGTCTATTCATTTGTCGACAAGAAGAAATTAATCTTTGAAATCTATTCCAAAATTCTTTAAAATTCTCATCATCTTTCATCTTTGAAAAAGTTACTTATCTCTTATAGGAACTAATATTTTTTGTAGCAATGTGTTGATCTAGGAAAGCTTCTATCATCTAAGAACTCGTAGTTATTGAATCTTGAGGAAGATAAAACAACCAATCTTATGCTTGGTCTTTCAATGCGGAAGGAAAAGGCTTAAGTTTGACTTGTTCTAACGTACCATCTTTAGATTTTATCCATTTGACTTTGTTTTAGTATTCCCTTGTAAACTTCTTGGGTTTTTATTATCTTTCCCATAAAGTTAGGTAAGGCTCTAATGAATCCAAATCTTATTTCACATTCATGAAATCCTTTAGAATAAGTTTTTACGATTATTAATAATATTATTATCATTACTATTATTATTTTTATTGGGTTTCGTTGTGGTAGCTTGGTGTTCCGTACGTTGTTATTTTCATAAATTACGATTAAAAGTCCTATCTGCCTCAGGATTGAGCGGATGTAGAATTCTTTGGAATTAGAACGACAAAGTGTGTAGATCATATTACGTCTAAAACTCCTAAGAAATTATGTAAGAATCCTCAACAACTACGCCAAAAATTTACACCTATCGAGCATGTACAATAATTTTCTCATATATTCTTTTTATTTGTAGTAGTGATAAGTGGGATCATCTCCACATGGATCTGGCAAACTTCCTTAGACAAGGCTTTTCCAAGGGTTTAATTATTTTACATTATCTTAACTAAAAGGGAATTATAATTATTTAATCAAACTATGGCAATCAATTAAACTAATTAAACTATTTAAATGAACCAAATTTAAATTCATTAATACTAAATATTCTAAATTAAATTCAAATCAATATGAAAAACATCTAAAAAAATATTTAAAACAATGAAACATATACCATTTTTGATCTGAATATATTAATTAAAGTATAGTCATAATCATACTATATATTATGAATTATTCATGAATCATTAAACATAAATTACAAGCAATATTGATAGCTTTTATCAATCCATCAGCTTTTCTTATATCAATGGGGATGTCATATTATAATCTTATAAACATTAGTTCTTAGAAGGCTCAATGATAACCAATAGAAACAAAACAACATTACATTCTATAAAAGCTTATTACTACTAAGTTAATATTATCTGAATTAGTCATATCAATATCAAATATAGAACACAATTCACGTAGGACATCTAAATGGTAAAAATCTTTTAAATTAATCGTAGTCACTACTTTATAATAAATTTAGAACCTAAATATCACAATACACATTTTAGACTACGCAAGCAATACAAAGTTTCTTTGTTGGAAAACTTAAAAACAAATCTATTGTAACCTTACATTGACGTATATGATTAAGTTTAAAGCATTAAACACAAATTCTTCCTCATTATGGTTGAATTACAAAACATCTTATTTCAGGTTTGGACATTATTTTGATTTGTAAATTACTCACAAACATTCAAAATAAACAATAAAATAAAATAAATAAAAAAAGTTAAAATAAAATACCTCTTATTGAATACTTGAATCTCCAAAGATTCTTCACAAGCAAGAACAATTAAATTAAACTAAATCAATTGAAAATAATCTAAAACTAATTAATGCCTCACAATAGAGCACTAAACAAAACTTAATTTTGAAGCATTAAGTTCTTATATATAGTATTTTAAGTAGTACATATCCCAACCAAACTAAAATTTCTCATTTTAATTAATATTCACGTGGCTGACTTTTTTGCATCCTTATCGAATCATCCTTCTCAACTAAATTACTGGGAAAATTAGAGGAATAATGACTCCGTGGTTAATTGATGTGTTTAATGAGTCCTAGTTTGTTTCCTCAATTATTGAAGAATCGTTGAACTCTTATGGTGCTGATTTATGTCGTGAATCCTAGTTTGTTTCCTTATTCGATATGGAATTGCTAGATATTTTCTTTGATTGACTGAATTATTTATTTTTCTTTTCTTTTTCTTCCATATCTTCATTTTACCTTAATATAACATAAAATCACAAAAACAAGAGAAAATCATTTGTAATGTAGCCTTTTTATATATAAAATTATAGTAAAATATACTATTAAACACTATCTAATTGTTTACTAATCAACTATACCTTCTCGTAAAGAAACCTCAAATACTTAAGCTATGAGCTTCCTGAAGTATCTCTATACGGAATTGAACCACTAATGGAATCCGTGGTCATCCCCAGTATATCTCAAGCACATGCTTGTCGACTAACTTCACTCTAGATTATCTGGACTCTATGCCCACTTGTTGGATCTCTAGAATTGCTCCTATGTGTGCTAAACCTATAGAACCTACTAAATAAAGACAATCTACGAACTCAACTTTCCATAAATGTGTGCATTAGAAGTAACCAGGATTTCAGATAAAATCTTCGTACATGCCCTATTGAGGAATGCAAATTCGTGCATCGTCTGATAAATAATAACCATTGCATCTAATTTCTTGTGTCTTACTATGTTTACCACTACATTCACCTTTCCCGATTGATACTAAAAAGAGAATTCGTAAACCTTGAGGAACCTCAACCATTTTCTTTGTCTCATATTCAAGTCCTTCTACGTAAAGAGATACTTTAAAATCTTTTGGTTGGTGAAGAAAGGAAATTTCTCACCATATAGGTAGTGTCGCCATATCTTAAGAGCAAAAACAACTACAGTCAACTCTATGTCGTGTACCAAGTAGTTATTCTCGTGAATCTTCTACTTTTGAGACGCCTAACCAATCACACTATCTCCTTACTTAAGAACACCCTAATTAGATGTATATTGCATTGATATTCGCAATCATAACTTTCCCAAACATTGCAATACCAAACTAGAGCTATTATTACTTTCTCTTTCAATATACAAAATGCCCGCTCAAAGTTGTCATCCACTTCAAATCTAATGTCCTTTAGATTCAATCTCGTCACCAGTTTCGTGATCATAGAGAAAACACACAACGATCATTGGCAATACCATGCTATACACAGAACATTGTGGATATTGGTCACTGATTACAGTGTAGGCAACTAAATAATTTTTTTGACTTTACATCGAACCACTGATATTTGTTAATGATTGCATATATTTGTTACAGATTGCGATGTAAGCCATTCAATTTGGTAAGCTAATAATTAGATAGTGTTTTATAGTATTTTTTAGGGTTATTTTAAATTGAGAATGGTATATTACAATGGATTTTCTCTTATTTTTTGGATTTTAGGTGATAAGTCAATATTTATTTATTTTTAGTATATTTAATGTTGAAAGTCTTTGAAATGTATATTTAATTATATTTATTGGTATTTTCAGGTGAAACAAAATGCGCAGTTAAATCCGAGGCGAAAAAATACTCAAAATTAAGTATTTACATGCAGTGATCCGATGCCCAAAGATTTACCTCGAGTTATGTGCAGCGTGGTGGGTAGAATAAGAGGTTGCAGACCAAGTAATGCCTGCTGACTTGGCGGCGTTCCATTGGCCATTCATTCAAAAGCACCTCATCACAACATTCTCCTCCAATAGGAAGCCGCAATATCAGCAATTGCAGCATTTCACAACCCAACATGTTATCAACTTGCAACAGTAGCCGCTCAACTATCGTTTGGATGCACGTCACCAGCACCTCCTATATTTTGCTTAAACGCGTGCGAGTTTCTTCACCGCCTCCCTTGCTGCCATGTGTCGCTCGCACTCCTCACAACAACATCATCAAAAGTGGTTTTACTAATCAGGAGCTGCCACGGTAGGGCATCGCGCTACGACACATGTCCAAACTCAATATTTGAACGTCAAGCAATCCTAGGATGCTCCTCGATGCACGTGTCACAAGAACAACCCCCAAAATCAGTTTCTCTCACTCTCGAGGACTAATTTTTAGTAGTTTATATATTAAGAAACTTAGGTATTATATTGAAACACTGAATATTATATTTTTAGCATCGACTTCTCTCGATGATTGCCTAGGTCGATAGGGAAACAAGTCAAGATTATGGATTAATGACATATTATGTGAGATCTTTTATTTTAATTTTTAATTTAATTTTATTCTCTTATTTCAATGTTATTTTTTAAGGAAAATGGTTTAGATCTAGGCAATATATGTGGCTAGTGCATGCTTTTAGGTGGACAACCTATGGTTTTTTGATCGATAGTATCCATGTAAACGTACTTTTAGACTAATAAAGTGGCAAATACTCAATTGTTTGTAGTGAAACCATTTTAGTTCTTAAGTGTGCAACAATTGAATCTTGGATAAACCATATGCGGATGCGATCTGATTATTTAGGATTAGTGTTGCCACAGATCCTTATTACTGCGGTTAGTGTGTTAAACACAATTAGTGGATGTCTAGCGTTATGCATTAATTAGGAAAGTAGTTAGTGGCGGATGTCTTGGCTATCCAGATTAGGGAAATGAGGAATTTCTTGCAGATATTGATTTTCTATAGCTAATCTAGGAGAATTTAAATTAATAACTTTTTGGGAAAGATTGAAGACCATGATTGCCATTGAATCTTAATCCTGATTTGTTGAACTGTGTGCCTATGTGCTACTTAGGTTTTCATTAATAGTTTTCAATCTTATTTTAGTTTTTTTATTTATTTAGTTTAGTTAGATTAGTTATTTAAAACCGCAAATTTTTCCTTTTCGTTGTTTTTAACTTTAGAAAGACCACCAATCTCTGCGAGGTCGACCCTTTCCACTATTCTACAAAATAGTTGGTTTACATAAACTTTATTTTAATGAAGCATTCGACATGCATCATCAAGATGTATTAAGGTTATATGAAAAAATAGAAAAATATGGAAGAAAAGTAAATAATTCAAATAATTAAGGAAAACACTCACTAATTCAAGAAATACATTTGGATTCACTAAATAAATTAACAATATAGATTTCCTTCAATTAAAAAAAAAAAAAACTATGATTTGTTACCTAAATTGGTCAACCAAAGAGTCATTACTCCACTAATTTTCCTTGCGATTTTAGCTGAGAATAAGGATTTGGTGAGGATTGCTGATATCGGCCACTAGAAATTTGGAATAAAATAAGGAATTTAAATTCGATTTGGATATCTACTACTTAGGATACTATATATATGACCCTAAGGCATCAAACTATATTGGGCTTAAGTGCCTTAATTAGTTTTAGACCATTTTCGAGTGAGTTTACCTTAGTGTTATTATTCTTGCTTTTGAAGACTCTTTTAAGATTCAAGTATTTAATAAAAGGTACTTTTCGTTAATGTCTTTTATTTATTTTATTGCAATGTTTATCTTGAATTTGTGTGAGAAGTTTATCAATCTAAACATAGTCTGAACATGAACTTGAACATTTTTTGCAATGTAGTCATAAAGAAGAACTTTTGTCTAATGCTTTAACCTTATTTGAATACGTCCATTCACAATTTCAATAGATTTGTTTATATGTATTACAATAGAGATATTCTGTATTGCATGCATAGTCTAGAATGTATATTTTGATATTTGGGATCTAAATCTAATATAAAGTAGTAAGTAGGATTAATTTAAAATTTCATTTACCATTTAGAAGTATTTGGTTAATTGTGTTCTTTGTTTGATATTGATATGGCGAATTTCGATTGTGTTCTTTTAGTAGTAAGAAGTTTTCATAGAGTTCAATGTTGTCTTATTTTTATTACTTATCTTTGAACTTTCAAATAAAATATATGTGATAAGATTGTAATATGAATTTTCCATTGAAATGACGAGAATTGATAGCCTTAATAAAGGCTATCAATCTTGCTTATGATTTTTGTTTAATGATTCAAAAATATTTCAAAAACTTATGATAGAATGATTAGGACATTATTTTAATTAATATGTTTGGATTCAAAACGGATTACGTTTCTATTAAAGTTTTGGAAACTAGAGGAACTAATGATATTAATGAATTAGTGATGAACTAATAGGCACACATCAAAACTAAATAGTTAATTGAAACAACTGTAACACTTGAATGTCTTCTTCAGCGTAGGTTCAACCTAAACAATCAATTAATCAAATTGATGATGTATAGAACCATTATAATGATCTTTCATTCTCGCAAAACTCAAGTAATGGAAGATTATCAAGACAATGACGATCTCAAGTATTTATAGACTCGATCTATCTACTCTATCTTGGAATTCAGTAAAATACAACTCGGTAAACCTTGTCGGTCACTAATTGTAAATCCTATTGGAATCATTCGATATTCAACTTCTAAGTCTTCTATTCCTTAAAGAATCTCCACTCGTTGTCCCCATAAAGTTATTCAGTCCTTTATGCACCTTTCTCTCGGATATTATAATTGAAATCCATCTTGAATTTATCTGCTCACAGTTATAAACTTCTTCGCTATTATAATACAATACTAACTTTTACCCTTTTCTTAGGACCCAACTTGTATTCAATTCCTATTTTAACTTAAGATTTGTCTTTGTCTTCAACCATGAATTTGATACTGTAATTCCTCATTAGAATTTGCATTGTTGTCTTTCTCTGACTTGTATCTATTCTTGAAACTTCTTGCTTAGTCAGATTTCCATTCTTGATTGCAAAGTGTACCTAACTTAACTTCTGTTTTGACAATATACTGCTAATAAGGATAAACCCACATGAAAATAGTAAGCTAAGGTCTAACTATCTCCCATTTTGGTATAGATTGATAAAAAATAGTAACTTAGTAAGATAATTGTGAGGCCCCAGGTTGTTACAAACTAGGCCTCATTCAGCCTAGACCTGAGTGGACCCTCTTGTTGGGTTTCAGGGATCATGAGCAGCAGAAGTTTTCAAAACCTTTTTGAATATCACAAACCAAGATCCTATCGATTCCATTAAATTGATGTGCCAATAAAAATCTTATTTTAACAAGAATAACTCCACGTCTGCTTTTGTTTCGTGTTGATTGATTCCTTTAAGACGTAGCCAGAAAAAAATGTCATCTATCAGGAATCCACACACGAATGGACGATCACAATCCGAAATGATAGCCCCAATAATCATAGGGCAAATATTCTCGCAAAAATTATCTGAAAAAATCTCTCTCGGGAAATCTCAAGCACAACTGTGACCCTAATGTCTTATTTAGTATACTAGGTCAGTTGTAAAAAAACTGAATCTCCTAGTCACACTCCCAATAAAGTCTTAGATACAGGTCAACTCCACAAAGGATAGAGTCATAGATAATATACAATTACTAAGCTAACAAAAGTTGAAATTTATGTAAAACTCAAATAAGAATTAAAGTCATTCATTAATTCCAATTAGAGTCCTATATAAAATTGGATTTACTAAGAGATAAAATTTCTAGTCACACTAGAAATGTAGGAGAGTTTGGAATCCTACTCAAACTATGACGATTTAGGAGAATTTTTAAAATGAATTTTATCAAATAAAATTCATCAACCTAGATAATATGAAATTGCGCAAATTCATTTTTTGTGTGACTTAATAGGTTCATACAACATTGGTAGTATACCAAAATCATTTTAGTATACAAGTTATAAGAGATCTCTAGCAAGGCATTATGACTACCTAAGTAGCATGAAGATTAATGAATCAATACAACTTAATAGATAGTATAAATCATATCCCTTTGTCGCGCAATATCCTTTTTGATTGAACATGTGAAATGGAATGTCATCCTTATTGTTCATTCTACTAGTCTCGATCTCCTAGTAGACTAAAATTGTCAAGCGACATTGATTTAGTTAATTCACTAGACATTTCTTTTATCAGTCTAACATATCAAAGGGCCCAATAGATATCACTCTTTTAAATAGAGGGATAAAATCCAACTTGATCACACAACATCCACACATTAGTCGAACAATGACCGATCACAATCTTTATAGTCATCTGAGTAAAAAAAATTTTTGATTGTGTTAAATTATTGTGCAACTAATGTTTGTGTAAATGGTGATCTCAGGTTAACAGAATAAATTATATAACTCTCATAGTTGGTCACTCCAGCATCTGTTCCCAAATAATTATCCATGGATACTATTATAAAAGAAACCTGCATCTACTTATAATAGTTAAACAACATTTACGAAATTGGCCCAGGGCACATACCTTTACATCTCCCACTTGCACTAGGTCCAATCCTTGACATATCCAATACTGTGTAAACTTAATGCATTTTAGTGGAAGAAGTTTGTTTATGTAGCTTACACATTGTTTGTTATTGATGTTCGGCAAATCATTACATTTTCTCTTTTATAAGAAAAAAATGCTCGAGTGATTGTTTAGATCTATAGTGTGATTTAGGTTCTATTACATAGATTTGTCAATTGGTTTTTCAATAAAAGCCAACATTATTTTCAATACTTGGAACCACACCTTATTTAATCATGAACTTTATGATCTAGATATTTTCTTTGGCTGCTTCAAATGCTACTAAGAAAAAACTCAGTTTATTTTATAGAACTTGTTAAAGTGAGTTTATAACGTTTCCAACTCATTCATACAAAGTTAATACATATCCATATTGTGAATATTAATCTTTTATATTAGCTCGAAATTTTGCATCTTGTAACCATTTACAAGATTCATATCTTTCAAACCTCTGCAAATCCAATAACATCTCTTAAGTACTTCTGAAGTACTAAAGAATGTTATCAATAATTGTTATGTTGACCTTCACTAGAATCTATGAGATATATGTATGTTTTTCCCAAAGCAAATCACATATCAAGTTGATTGCAAAGTATAACATATATGATGATTCTCATAGCTTATGCGTATGAAATTTTATTCACATTCTCCTTCCCCACTCATCATTTGTCTTAAGACTTTGACTATTGTAGAGACTAATGTTATAAGAAAAAAGTGTGAGTTCTTCTAGGAATATCGTACACTAAAACCTCTTCAGTTATTCGTCTATATAAAAACTCTTATGTAAAGCAATTAGCCACTTAGATCTATCTCTATACATCTATATCATAAGGATATAGGTCTAATTTTCTAAGATTCTCATAGAGAAACTTTCTTTAACCAAGACTTGACATTCTGCAGGGTTAGGACGTTGACGCGCGCCAAACGCGTCAATAAAATTAAAAATTTACCTAAACCAACTATTTTGTAAAATAGTGGCAAAGGGTCGATCCCACAGGGATTGGTAATCTTTCTAAGGTAAAAAATAGCGAAAAGGAAAATCGGGGTTTGATAGAAAATGAATTAATTATCTAATCATAAAATAATGAAAGCAAAGGAAATAAAATTGAAAATCAAATAATTAATAAAAATACCTAGGTCAAGACATATACAAGTTCGGTTCGGTAAAAGATTGGATTTGGTTGTCGATTTATGTAAAATATGCAAATCAAAATATCTTAGTGTAGCTATAGACCCGGTGACGCACGCGGTTCCTCGCACTTCCTAATCTCGATAGCCAAGGTACGACGGTGACTACTTCCCTAATCAAAAACATAACCACAATTCAAATGAATTGGGTTTAATGGGTTGACCGCATTGAGCTTCCTGAAGGCACTACACCAAGACAACCGGATCACTGGTGTGTCCGATTTAGCCCAAATTTCTAAGGTATTCAACCGGTCCCAAAAGAGACTAATCAATTGGTAGGGTCAATTGCCACTAGTGTGGTCTTATTGCACAAGTACGGATGCTTATGACTCACTGAAAAATAAATCAAAGTTTAAATAAGTGTTTAACTTTGATTGTTCAAACAATACCAAAGAAAATAAAATAATAATGAAAAGACTGAAATTAAAATATATAAATCTCACAAATACATTGATATGCGCATACGAACCTTCCTCGCAGTCTTGCCTAGGCTAAAGGTTTTAGCCTCGCATCAAGAACACAAAAGAATAGAAGAAAAATAAAATAAAAAATAAAGAATGGGCGAGAGAGAGAGAGTTCGGCCGCCAGGAGCGAAGAATAAAAACAGAGAGAGAACTAAAACCCAAGAGAGAGGTGTCCTTGTGTGTGCGGATTGGGCGAGTTTGCTGGCTAGTGGTGACGTGGCGCGCGCTAATTGGATGGACGACTACGGTGCGTGCTAGTGTGAGATGGGACAGCCACGTGTCGCTATCTGATTGGCCGGGTGACTGCGGTGACACGTCTGGACCAATGGGAGCATGCCACGTGGTATGATGTGGCGAAGGGAGAAGTCGTGCGACGCGCGCGAAAATCTGGGAGTTTGTACGAGCATGAATCCCGAGGCGAATCGAAGAGCATGTGAAGCTTGGAGAAAACGTGGTGTGACGTGGCCTTGTGGCATGCTGACGCATCGTTTGCTAATTGGTTGAGGCGATGTGGCGATGCCACGTGGCACTACGATTTGGCGATTCGCCTAAATGACGCGGTTGTTGTCCTGTTGTTGTCCACGTGGCGTCCCGTGATTGGTGGAAAGATGTTTTCTCGCTGACGTGTCATCACCTTATTGGCTGAAATGTACCGTCGATGATTCGACACACGGCGCAATGCATATTTTGAGGCTAACTGTCCGATATCCGATTATTACAAGTAAATACTCTATTTTGAGTATATTTCGGCCACGATTTCAACCGCGCACTCCATTTCACCTAAAAATGACAAAAAAATATTATTTAATGTAATATTTAAATATTTTCAATAAATAATATACTAAAATGGACTACTAATTTCCTATAAAAATACTGACTTATCAAATACCCCCAAACTTAAGACTTTGCGCGTCCCGAGCAAAGGTGTAAATGAAAACACAAACTCAACTAGACTTATTATAATAATACCAACTCAATTGATCCTATACCCGACCCAAATTCATGGAGTTCCCTTGATTTACATAGTTGCCAAGTTAACAAATCACTCAAGAAATTTCGGAGTTATGATATGTCAAGAACCGCAACCCGAACACAATAAAGATCACATTTTTAAGACAAAGATATGGTCAAGACAAACACCATCAACTTTAAACTTTATGCAAGTTTACAATTTTACTTAATCAGTTATAAGCACTCGAGCTAAATCTTTTTTTTTAGGAGTTTTCATACATTTTCGCCTTTACTGTATACTCTCTATTTTATTTTATTTTTCGCCATTTTTTTTTTTATTTATTTATTTTTTTTTACGGTCCTTGCTCCATTTCCTATGGACCGATTTTCTCACTTTTTCCCACCACAAATTTCCCTGCTCCATTTCCTGTGGAAACTTGTGGGACTCTCTATATTAAGAAAACTCCTGTTAGCCCTTCTCACTTTCACTATAATTAAGCAAATTCTCCAATGTGTGGTGAGTCTTATTACTTGCACAATTTCAACCGTCTACAAGGCTTAACCATCATACTAAGTCCCTAATCATGAAATCATAAAAATGTTGAGCTACGAACTCGACTGTGTATTTCTCCTACTTTCTCCTAAGTTCCAAGTCAAAAAGGCAACTATAATTACTCATCCACAACCAAGGGCATGAAACAAAGTTTCGGGTGACTCTAGACAATATAATAATGAAAACTATGTTAAACACATGCATGAAAATGTATCTACTACTAATGAAGTGAGATAGATGAGTATGGAAGAAAAAGAAATGGAAGAAATGAATGAATAAAGGATATAAAACAAAATCGATACCGTCTTAACGATCTTACCTGCGGTCTTTCGCATAAAGTCCATCCAGCTCAGTCCACAATTCCTATAGCACCCCCAAACTTGTTCCGAACCTTTTCCTCAAGGTTCAAAATATGTCAAGGAATCCATGCAACAAAAAGACAAAGAATAGTGGTGAAGAATAAGAAGATCACACAAGTGTACACATAACAAAAAGTCCACAAAAGTAACTAAAACTAAATTAAAATGGAAATAAATGCAATAAAAATAAAAATAAAGCTGGGCTGCCTCCCAATGAGTGCCTTTCTTTTAAGTCTTTGGCTAGACTTATCGTGATTCTTCACGTGATGCCCTCTCCTTTAGAAATGTCAACAACGAATGGCGCATCAACATATTTGGGTAATGCAGCATGCACGCCCTCTTTCAGAATTGGGAGCTCATTCGAGACTTCTAACACAAATGAATCTGTCACATCATGGTCCTCCAACACAAAGGCGTTAGCAGTGTAGAAAATCTGCGAACGCTCCTTTACTTCCACCCCCGTATAGGGTTTATCAAATCAGCATGGGAGGGTGGGTGGTTTCACCAACACCAGAGGTTGGTCTTCCTTGCTCTCTATTTGTGGCTCCTCTGACCGTTTTCAAATGACTCCGATTTCTAACGCGACGTCATCATCATCATCATTCAGTGCAATGGACATGTCTGGCTCAATAGGAAGGACTTCAAGTCCTTGCGTTGTTTCGCGCCAATAGTTCTCCACCGGTGTATCAACATTCTCCTCAACATTACTCAATGTATCAACATCCACATTCTCCTCTAAGTAAGAAATTAGTTGTGTATCACACAACTCTTTCTCGTCAAGCATATTCTGGAGAGTGGCATTCACTTGAATTAATTGATTTTTCAAATTTTGCAAGCTTGGAAACTCACGTGAAAATTGTTGAAACTCTTCGTTAAACCACTGTTGATCATCAAGTAATTTTTTCATCATATCTTCTAAAGAGGTGCTTTGTTGAGGACTCTGTGGACTTGGCATGAGCCCAAAAAAATTGGGTTGCGAAGATGCATAACTAAGATAGTTATAACTCTTATGATAATACGGACAATCGTATATGGAATGAGAATAATCTTCACAAATTTCGCAAAACTCGACTTGTTGCACAAAAGAATGCGTGTTAGAAAATTGGTGTCCATTATGTAACATACCTACCTCATTTACATTATAGTAGTGTGAGTCTTCAAATCGATCACAAATGTAGGGGTTGGAGGCCATCGTGGGGTTGCCAGCGTACATGTTGAGAACAAGGGGCTAGATACAAAATAAATAAAAAAAAACCAAAGAAAGATAAAAAAAAATAAAAAAATAAAAACCAAAGAGAGAAAAAAAACCAATCCCCGGCAAATGCGCAAAAATTGACGCTCGCCGAACGCGTCAATAAAATTAAAAATTTACCTAAGCCAACTATTTTGTAGAATAGTGGGAAAGGGTCGATCCCACAGGGATTGGTAATCTTTCTAAGGTAAAAAATAGTGAAAAAAAAATCGGGGTTTGATAGAAAATGAATTAATTATCTAATCATAAAATAATGAAAGCAAAGGAAATAAAATTGAAAATCAAATAATTAATAAAAATACCTAGGTCAAGATATACAAGTTCGGTTCGGTAAAAGATTGGATTTGGTCGTCGATTTATGTAAAATATGCAAATCAAAATATCTTAGTGTAGCTACAGACTCGGTGACGCACGCGGTTCCTCGCACTTCCTAATCTCGATAGCCAAGGTACGACGATGACTACTTCCCTAATCAAAAACATAACCACAATTCAACTGAATTGGGTTTAATGGGTTGACCGCATTGAGCTTCCAGAAGGCACTACACCAAGACAACCGGATCACTAGTGTGTCCGATTTAGCCCAAATTTCTAAGGTATTCAACCGGTCCCAAAAGAGACTAATCAATTGGTAGGGTCAATTGCCACTAGTGTGGTCTTATCGCACAAGTACGGATGCTTACGACTCACTGAAAAATAAATCAAAGTTTAAACAAGTGTTTAACTTTGATTGTTCAAACAATACCAAAGAAAATAAAATAATAATGAAAAGATTGAAATTAAAATATATAAATCTCACAAATCCATTGATATGCGCAGTCGAACCTTCCTCGCAGTCTTGCCTAGGCTAGAGGTTTTAGCCTCGCATTAAGAACACAAAATAATAGAAGAAAAATAAAAAATAAAGAACGGGCGAGAGAGAGAGTTCGGCCGCCTGGAGCGAAGAATAAAAACAGAGAGAGGCGTCCTTGTGTGTGCGGATTGGGGAGTTTGCTGCGAGTGGTGACGTGGCACGCGCTGATTGGATGGACGACGGCGGTGCATGTTAGTGTGAGATGGGGACAGCCACATGTCGCTATCTGATTAACCGGGTGACTGCTGTGACGCGTCTGGACCAATGGGAGCATGCCACGTGGTATGATGTGGCGAACGGAGAAGTCGCGCGTGCGAAAATCTGGGAGTTTGTACGAACACGAATCCCGAGTCGAATCGAAGAGCATCTGAAGCTTGGAGAAAACGTGGTGTGACGTGGCCCTTTGGCATGCTGACGCGGCATTTGCTAATTGGTTAAGGCGATGTGGCGATGCCACATGGCACAGCGATTTGGCCGATTCGCCCAAATGACGCGGTTGTTGTCCTGTTGCTGTCCACGTGGCGTCCCGTGATTAGTGGAAAGATGTTTTCTCGCTGACATGTCATCACCTTATTGGCTGAAATGTACTGTCGATTACTCGACACACAGCGCAACGTGTTTTTCGAGGCAAACTATCTGATATCCGATTATTACAAGTAAATACTCTATTTTGAGTATTTTTCTACCACAATTTCAATCGCGAACTCCGTTTCACCTAAAAATGACAAAAACATATTATTTAATATAATATTTAAATATTTTCAATAAATAATATACTAAAATGGACTACTAATTTCCTATAAAATACTGACTTATCAAACGTCATTTCCAATGAATAGTATTTCATTAACATAGAGACTCAGAATGATAATTGCACTCCCACTAACCTTCGTATATACACAAGGTTTATCTTCGATTAAATGAATGTAATTCATTAATTATTTGATCAAAACAAAGATCCTAACTCTAATAAGCTTACTATAATCCACAAGTTGATCGTTTAAGCTTGCATACCTTTCTAACATTCTCAAGATAATAAAAAACCCTTAAGTAGTGTAATACACATCTTTAAGGAGCATAAAGCAATGCTATTTTGACACCCGTTTGTCAAGTCTTATACTCAAACTATGAAGTAATGACAATTAGTATTCTAGAACTTGTGCTTACCTACCATTGAAAAATCTTATCATAATCAACACCTTGATTTTGATTGAGATTTTCTGATAAGCCATGCTTTTAAGTATGCATCTTTTATTTTCATGTCGCTTTTACTCATTCACATCCAATAGTCATACCATATTCAGGTAAATAATTCAAGTTCCAAACTTAGATAACATACATGAATTAAAATTTTAAGTTCATAACACTTAGTCTTTTCATCCAATCTAGATGAGACATTTCCCGTGATAAGTAGTTTTTCATTCTGACCCAATATCAAAATGATGTCTTTTAAAGACACTATTGGGAAAATCAAGATTTATTTTATTCCCAATAGTGTATTTAAAATAAACTCTTTATTTAAAAGACATCACTTTGAGCAACAAATAATTTGTTCTAAATTGTATAAAATAGTATCATAGTGTCCAACATCAATTAGACACAAAAGACTTAGGCATCAAACTTTATTTGACTTAACGTCTTACGTAAGTCTCGTCATCTTAAATCTTAAGAAAAAATAAACTAGGTCTTTTTATTCCATATCGTACATGGCATTTATCAAGCACTTAAGGAAAATAAGGTTTAGTACAAAGTGCAGTTGTTTCTAAAGTATAGCCTCAATAGGACATCAAAGTAAAGTTTGTGTAACATGTCATAAATGAAATTATATTCTATATAGTTCGATTTATCCTCTTAAAATTTCACTTCTTAAATGACGTTCCTAGCGGAGTTAATTGCAAGAAAATCCGATAGTTTCAAAGATGGTCATTAAAACTCTTGGCTCAAATATTATCCACCTTGATCACATAAAATAATGTTAATATTTTTCCAAATGTTCGCAACAATTCAAATTATATTTTCCCGATAGGATTTGTAATTTATTATACAATAAACTATCTCATTCTATGAATAACTAAATCCATTATTTAAGGCTTGTCTTTAGAACTAGGCAAAGTTTAGCTCACAACTAAGGTTTTTGTGTTTGGCATAAATATCTCTTCTAGCTTTTACCTTTCCTTAATCTTTCTTTATTAAGTTCCTTTATGTTACGAACCATCAAATATATGCCAAATGCCCCTTTTTAATATTTTGTCTTACAGTTTTAAACATCATATGCAACAATAACAACAACAACAACATAGCCTCAGTCCTAAATTAACTGGAGTTGGCTACATGGATCAGGATTTTTCATTGTGCTCGATTAAGTGCAATTGATGGTGAGCTTTTCAAACCAATCAAATCCCTCCTAATTAATGCATTGCATGTTAGCTTTAGTTAGCCCCTACCTGATCGAATTTCTATAGTTTCTATTGAGTCAAGGTGTCTAGTTAGGGCATTTATATGCCGTCTTTGCAGGTGACTAAACAACCGTAACCGCCCATCCCTAATCTTTGTATCAATTGGTGCTACTCCTACTCGTCTTTGAATTTCTATATTTCTTATTTTATCTTTACGGTTTTACTACACATCCACCTAAGCATCCTCATTTCTGCTATGTTCATTTTATGTAATTGTTGTTGCTTTACCGCCAAACATTCACTTCCATATAGCATAGCTGCCATAATTGTGGTCCTATAAAATTTTCTTTTTAATTTAGTTGGAACTTCGATCACAAATCACTCATATGGCACTCTACCATTTCTTCCATCTAACTTGATTGATCCTACGTATCTAAAGTGCTTTACCTTAGGAACTTCTATTTCCCCTAATTTTACCATTCCGTCATCTCGATGTCTAGTGTTTCTAAATTCACAGTGCATGTATTTGATTTTCGTCCTACTTAAGATAAAGCCTTTAGATTGTAATGTATTCCTCCAGAGTTCTAATTTCCTATTTACTCTATCTTTTGGTTCATCCACTAAGACAATATCATATGCAAATAGCATACATCATGGTATATCTTCTTGAATATGTCTAGTTATTTCATCTATAACAAAAGTAAATGGATATGGGCTTAAAGCCGATCCTTGATATAGTCCTATCGTAATGGGAAATTCTTTTGTAGCTCCTCCAAATTTCTTTATACTCGTTACTACTCCATCATACATATCTTTAATAGTGTCTATGTATCTAACATACCCTCTTTTTCTTTCTAGAACCTACCAAAGAACATCTTCAGGGTCCCTATCATATGATTTTTCTAAATCTACGAATACCATATGATGAGCTTTTTCTTTTCCCTATATTTTTCTAACAATCGTCCTACAAGGAAAATCGCCTCCATAGTTGACCTCTAAGGCATGAAACAAAATTGGTTCTCTGATATTGTTGTTTCTCTCCTTAGCCTATTGTCAATTATCCTCTCCCAAATTTTCATAGTGTGACTCATAAGTTTAATTCCCCGGTAGTTTGAGCAACTTTAAATGTCCCTATGTTTTTGGAGATTGGCACGAGCGTGCTTCTTCTCCAATCCATTGGCATCCGTTTTGATTTTAAAACTTTATTAAAAAGTTTTGTTAACCAAGTCAATCCGATTTCACCTAAGCATTTCCAAACCTCTATGGGTATTTCATCTAGGCCACATGATTTCCCTATTTTCATTCTATTTAGTGCCTCTTTAACTTCTACAATTCTAATATTGCGTGTATAGTTTATATTTTTTTCTTGGTGTAGGATTTCATGTATTATAGTATCAACATGGCCATCATTAAATAAACTATCGAAGTAACTTCTCTATCTCTCCTTAATATCATCCTCGCGCGTTAAAACATTTTGATTTTCGTCCTTAATGCATCTTACATGACTTAGATCTTGTTTCTTTTTTAATTTTAATTTGGCTAGCCTATATATATATTTTTGCCATCTCTATTACCAAACCTTGTATATAGATCTTCCATGAAATTTGTTTTAACTTGACTAACTACTTTTTTAGCTTGTTTTGTAGCTTCTCTATATTGATTGTACACATCTTCATCTTGACATTTAAGTATTTTCCTATACATCTCCTTTTTAATTTTAATTGCTCGTTGGATATCCTCGTTCCACCACCACGTTTTCTTCTTTGGTGGTCCTAATCCTTTAGATATACCTAATACGTTTGATCTCACTCTCCTTATATAACTACTAATTTCTAGCCACATTGTATTAGCATCTAAGTCTAGATTCCAAACATTTTCCTTTAGTAATTTTCACTAAAATCTACTTGTTTACTATGTTTTGGGTTCCACCACTTTATTCTAGGGTCAGAACTCTTTTATTAATAATATGTCTTCATGTTAGCTTAATATCAAGTACTACTAACTTATGTTGGTTAGTAAGTTTTTCACCTGGTATTACTTTGCGGTCTTTACATTTTTTTCTATCTATTTTTCTTGTTAAAAGAAAATCTATTTGACTCTTGTTATGACCACTACTAAAAGTAATTATATGCGATTCCCTCGTCTTAAAACTAGTATTTTTTAAGACGGGATCATATGCTGAAGCAAATTATAAGATTGATTCTCCTTCCTCATTTCTATTACCCTAACCAAAACCTCCATGAACTCTCTCAAACCCATCGTTACTTGCCCCGACATGCCCATTTAAATCTCCTCTAATAAAAACTTTTTCATCTACTGGTATATTTTGCATGAATCCATCAATATTGTCCCAAAATTTGTGTTTGATGCTCTAACTTAATCCTACTTGTGGTGTATAGGCACTAAGTAGGTTAATATTTTCATGTCCAATAATTATTTTAACTATAACCAATCTATCCCCTATTCTTTTTATCTCGACGACCTTATCCTTATAATCATAATCCACCATAATTCCTACTCCATTGCATTTTCTTTCTATACCAGTATACCACAATTTAAATCTTGTGCTTCCTATTTCTCTACTCTTTTCTCCTACCCATTTTGTCGCTTGGAGGCAAGCAATATCGACTCTCCTTCTAATCATGGTATCTACTAGTTCTATTGACTTCCCTGTAAGTGATCCTTTGTTCGATGTTCTTAAACGAATTTTTTCTCTCCTATGTATTTGTTTTCTTTTTCTATTTCCATTTTGTCTAAGGGATCTAGTATCCATATCTATGATTTTGTTTTTGCTTTTGTGTTTATTTTGAACTACCTTCTTTACCCACACCCGTCCATTGTGTGGGAACCATTGCTCATTTTTCTTCACATCTGGGCGACATGTGAAGGGACTAGCTTCTTTACCTATGCATGTCCTATGTGTGGGAACCCTTGCTCATTTTTATGTACATCCAGGCAGCGATGTGAAACACACCCCTGCTCATTTCTCACTACGTTCGGGCTCTTATGCTGCGCGTCGCTAGGTGGGAACGCCTCAACATTTATATATGTTTAATCCATTTCATGAAAAGTGACAAATTTTTACGCTTGCTGCCAACCAATGGCAACCTTCCTTAATTTTTCAAGAATGGAAAATGAGTTTGGGGCCTCCCTCTCCCATTTTTTAGGTATGAAAAGTGACTTTGGGACCTCCCTTACCCGTATTTTGGTATGAAACAATGGGCATAGGAGTCCTCCTTTATCCGGACTTGGGACCGGCTATGTAGCGCACATAATGTACAACATAGGTGGAGTTTAAATATCATATGCAATTGTAAATAACTTTCTCTATGTCATTCATATAATATAGTTTAAAACTATTTCGATGAATTATAGACAAAATCTACGACCAACTTTTGGCACATGAAGATTCAAGCCTTTTGTGATAATTAATATAATTCTTTCATGTTCAAAACATAAAGACATTAATAGATTCTTAATTATTTTACAAGAGTTTTGGAATTTTGCAATTTTATTCCTTTTCCACGTGACTTACTGTTGGAACGTTTCCTATAGTTTCATTGTCATGTCATTAGTTCTTACGGCCTGAATCTTTCCTAAAATCTGATTTTATATTTTTTAACATTACTTATAATCCTTGTACTAATAGATGGTAGTTTAAAGGAATCATTAATCTAAGGCATACATATTTGTTTTGTAGTTGATAAGATTTATCAATTTTCTTATCAAAATAAGAAATTTGTCTTAGAAATTATTTTATCCATATGAAGGATTGATCGCAGTAACTCTAGATTAGTGTTACTAGGAGTTTAACATCTACACCTATAAGATTATGAAGAATAATTTATTAGTGAGTAATTAAACTCCCACTAAATTAATAACCCTCGTAAATATTAATTTAGTGGTATAAGATCCATATTTCACTTAATTTTGAGATGGCTAAGGCACGACACTGAAAATCAACTTATGTAGGTAGGTAACCATTACCAATTGCATCATATGTAACTCTTAGGTTCTTTATGAGACCTAGACATCATATATCACAACATGTTATGTCTGATCAATGCATAAAGCCCAAAATCATTTTGATAGCATTATTAAGCCAAACCAATTTAACACATCTAGGTAACCGTTACCTAACTTGCCTCTCCAAGATAACACAATAAACCTTGCGAAGACAGATCCATATTGATGTGATCGATGCTTTGAAAAGTCTTTAAAAATAGGTGGCATTAACTTAAAATTCAAATGGAGGTATTTTTTTTATCAAGTTTTATGATCCATGTAGTGTTTTTACAATGATTAATTCTAGCATCTATTTAATTATGGAATATCATATATATACCTAATATGCATTAAATAAAGATCGTTAAAATAAAACAAGAATAAACATCTTCATATATCAACAAGGCATCATAAAACAAATCAAGGAAATTAAATATTTAAAAAATTGTCAAAGTGCCTCAAAGATTATATTTTCACTAATCTCATTAATCAAATATATATGCATATAATTTTTATCAGACTCTTATTTAATTAAAAACCCTTTTAATTAAATATTCTAATTAATATTAATAATAGTCCCACTAATTAGAATGATATTAATTCAACTAAAACACCTTCTAGTTAAATAAACTCAATCTAATTGATGAATAATAACCAAATCCAATTAATTGGTAATTAATCAATTAAAACTTCTTTCAATTAATATATATAACCCAATTAATATATATAAAGTTGTAATCCGGTTACAATTTAGAATGGATAGCCTAGATGGCTAAGGCTCTCGATGTGAATGTGTACAGCTAGATTTTAAGTCCTACGCTTAATCAAATTCATTCTATTTTGTTTTTGTACTCCTATTACAAGTTAATTTGCTTGCTTGCATGGTTGAGGCATTCCAATGGGTTGGATGACTAGGGATTGAATCCTACTATCAGCAAAAGTCCTTTTTTTATTCTATTTTGTAATCCTATTAGAAATAGATTTTCTTTTTAATTTTAATTTTCTATTCTGGTTACAACTAGGAATCGATAGTTGGAATGGCTAAGTCTCTCAAATAACATGGAGAACAAAAGATTGATTCCCACCTTCAACAAATCCCTATATAAATTTTGATATATACATATTTTTTTATTAACAAAATAACATGTATCAAAACTATGTATGTATTTTCTTTAATCTCAATATCATGGCTTTCATATGCCATACAACCACCAACATAATAAATTACACATATATATGCACACAAATATCCTGGATTGGCTAAGTCTTTAGAATAACATGGAGAACCGGGGATCGATTCCCATATTTAACAAATCCTTATTTCATTTTGATATATACATATTTTTTATCACCAAAATAACATATATCAAAACTATGTATGTATTTTTTAAATCTCAATATCATAGCTTTCATATCCCATATAACTACTAACATATAAAATTACAGATATATATGCACACAAATATCCAATGCAATGTCTTATGTGGTTCTTTAAACGGTTCCTCAGATAAAATCCAAAGCCTTAACAAATAATATAAAAGTGAGCATTATGTGTATACCACATAAATTAAAAGATTTTTCAAAATATATAACATATATATAGAAAAAGTCGTCCATTAAGTACAATGGAACAAAACCTATGGCTCTAATACCATTGTTGGGTTTCGGGGATCACGCGCAGCGGAAGTTTTCGAAACCTTTTCAAACATCCCCGAACCAAGATCTTATCAATTCCATTAAATTGATGTACCAATAAAAATAATAACTTAACGAAAATAACTTCATTTGTGCATTTTTGTGCATTGATGGATTATTTTAAGACTCTGTCACAGAGGAACGTCCTCTATCAGAAATCCACACACGAATGGACAATCACAATCCGGAGTGTTAGTCCTAAAAATCCTAGGGCAAAAACTCTAAAAAAAACTCTCTAGAAAAATCTCACTCGGGAAATCTCTAGTACAATTATGACCCTAATGTGTTATTGATAGTACATTAGGTCAAGTTTTAAAAGAACTCAATCTCCTAGTCACACTACAAATAGATTCTTATACAAAATCCAACTCCAAAAAGGATAGAGTAATAGATAATCTACATTTACTAATCCAATAAGAGTTGTAATTTATCTAAAACTCAAATAAGAATTAAAGTCATGCTGTAAATCTGATTAGAGTCCTATACAAAATTGGATTTACTAAGAGATAAAATTTCTAGTCACACTAGAAATATAAGAGATTTTCTAATCGTAGTCAAACCAGGACGATTAATGAAAATGTTAAAAATGAATTTTATCATATAAAATTCATCAACCTAGATAATATGAAATCATGCAAATTCGTTCTTTGTATGCGACCCAATAGGTTCATACAACGTTGGCAGTGTAGCAAAACCATTTTAGTATAGAAGTCATAAGCGGTCTCTGGGACGACATTATGACTACCCAAGTAGCATGAAGATCAATAAATCGATAAAACCTAATAGACAATGTATATCATATCCCTTTGTCACTCGATATCCTTTCGATTGAACATAAGGCATGGAATGTAAACCTTATTGTTCAACCAACTAGTCTCGATCTCCGAGTAGAATTAAATTTTCAAGTGATGTCGATCCAATCAATTCACTAGACATGGCCATTTATCAGTCTAACATATCGAGTGGCCCAATATATATCTCTTTAAAAAAGATGGACAAATTCCATCCTGGTCACAAAACATCCATACATTAGTCTAACAATGACCAATTGCAATCATTATAATCATCCAGTTAAAGAAAACGTTTGATTGTGTTAAATCATTATGCTCCTAATATTTGAGTTTTTAGTTATCTCAATTCAAAGGACTAAGTGATATTACTCTCATGTGAATCACTTATGACATTGACTATGTAATGTTCTCATAACGAGTCGGTCTAGCATCAGTTTCCAATAGATACTCATAATCTTGATTCATATGTGTATACACATAATCATCACATAACTATCAATCAAGACTTATGCTAGTCTTTAGTTATTATTGTTCCTACAATAATAACTGACTAGGGACATTTAGAATAATACAATAATTATTCATGGATACTATTATAAAAGAAACATGCAAATACTTATAATAGTTAAACAACATTTATAGAACTGGCCTATAGCACATAACCAAAGACCTCGATCAACCCTCGAAAGGTCAACGTATGCCTAGTTAGCCTCTTTTTTATTATGCATTAGCTAATCGCTTATTAGAGTTATCATTTATTTGAAGTGGGAAGCAATTATCATTAACGTAATTTAAAGCAACTAAGTAATTCATTTTAAATTCGGGACAAGCCTAAATGTGCAAATCCTGTAAAAGTGATCTCACGTACATCGTGTGACAAAAAAATCATATACATGTATCTAGTGTATTTCTCAAAATCCCAAAATAAACCCGGTTTTACAAAATCATGATAATAGTAAATACTTCCAATAAAGGAAAAACCTACTAAGTGAGAAGAGAATAAGCCTTTTACTAGGGTAGCTTAAAGGTAGTCACTAAGCACCGGGTCCTTCCCCTTGCTAGATGAGGTACCTACAATTGTTTCTATGAAAGAAAAATTCCAGTGAGTAAAACCAGAGGAGTCTCAACTGTATTTCATGATTCTTATAAGCCGAAAAATCATACGAGAATGTAAATAAGAATGAACAAAGTGAGTGCATCATAAATAGGCTAAAGAAATAACAATGATGAATGAGTGCCAAAGAAAGAAAATGAAGGGTGTCTAAGCAGTTGAAATCCATTAAACTGTGAGCCTGCAGACATAAACTTGACTTCATAGAATTGTGGACTAAGTTCACGAATTCAAAATGCAAAGTTGTTCACAAGGGTGTTAATGGTGGACTTGAACACCATACCCACGACTACACTTAAAGATCTAGTAAACACAAGAGTGTAAACAATAGCAAGTCGAACATCACATCCGTGAGTACCTTCCTGATACACTTAGTTCCTGAGACACTAACATAATAAGAATGGAAATTCAAAATGGGTTTAATTCAAGAATATATCACAAGGGAATGTAATGAAATCAAATTGAGCATCCTTTTTGTTTTCTTACAAAGAAATAAGTTAAATAAGTGAAATGAATTACTTTGAAGGCCCCAACTACTTTATTTACCTCAAAACGCTATAAAAGTCTCGCTACAATGGCTCCTACATGCCCCGCAACACTTTTCGACACCCACCACATGTCTCCTAGATCCCTAGTATCATTTAGAGTTTTTTATGTGTGTTAGAGCTCATTGGGTTACATTTCCAATCATTGTCTCAAATAGTTCAATTTGTAGTTGACTTGACTATTTGTAACTTAAATACTCTATTGTGCTCTTACTATTAAATACTAAGGATTTTTACTGTGTGAGAATGTAATTTGACATATTGATACTTAACAAACCCATAAAGAGTCCCACATATCATTCCAAGTCAATTTGGTGTCTAATGGTTCATTCTTATTATTTCAAGTCCTCATCTGGTACTTAGCTCTGCTTAAAGCACTAGGCTTGCTTACCATTGTTCAACACACTTTATCCATTTAGATGTCATTGAACTAATTAAGATTATTAGAACATATTTCAAGTTGTTGTACAATGCTAGTTTGCAAAATATTCCCTTAAGGACCTTTAAATAAATATTTGAAAGTTAATTTTTGTTCGACTTAAAAAATGGCTTAAAACATAATAGAAATTTCTAAAATTCTCGATGTTGATTCCATGAAATCTACTAACCTAAAACCAAGGTTTTTAATTGATAAAATCTCATTACAATGATCAAAAAACCAAATTTGAGACTCTAAGTAAAACTTTAAGTTCTTACTTGTAAATGTTGATCTCTTATTCGAAGCATGACTTGAAAATTGAATTAGACACTCCAAAAAATCACGAAACTTGATGGACACCTTTTCTATTAATCAATAACACATTTTAAAATTTTTGGTTCAATTTTGACTTTATTTGAATTCCAAAACACCTGAAGTAAAAATAAGCTCATTTAGTAAGTAAATTTCGCCTATTTCAAAACTCATTTGGAAAATTGTTCAAAACACCTTGGAATAACTTGAGACTTTTGGGGAGCCATAATTTATTTCAAGTAATTCTATAGTTATTTGTCATTTGGGACTAGAGGAGACCCTCGAAGATGTCTCGACACCCAAACAATAAAAAAAGAATATCCTTACGGATAAATTTCATTTTTCAATCCATTTTTTATCAAGAAAATGATCTAATATTTGTAAAATAATTATTCTAGGTGTTAGCTCTCTGTCTCACCTTTCCATAAATATAAAGAGAGTAACAAATGAACTTAAAATAAGAAATTTATGATTATTTTACCAAGATTAGGCGTACAGCGCAGCACTTGCGGGATTTTGCATAGACATGGAAAAAATGTAGTTTGTCCCCCACTTTTTCTCTTTTTTTTTCCATAGAACCTTAGAAAACTCTTTTTAGCACTTCAAAACATAGAAATCTAGGCCAAATACGTTGATCAACGTCAAAGTGTACCAACAAATATTTATTTTACATTTGATCAAAGACATTCAAAAAATCCTAAAACTTCAAGAACTTAAACGTCATTATCATGAACCCAATTATACTTGATCTCATCCAACATTCAAGTCCACTATAAATGATGATTTAGGAGTGCAAAAATAAGAGTTTTTAAGATCCTTTTTACAATAATTCATCCTCATATGCTTATGTGCACAAAAACCCCAAATTTTGACCTAAAATTTGCATAAACAAGAAATAACTCAAATTGGAACTTAACGACAATGTTTGAATCACCAAGCTAGCTTGAGTTTTAGAATTGAACATCTTTGTGAAAGTAGAACATATTTGAAATTCCATAATCTCAAAGTAGTCACAAAGAAATCCCAATTTGTCAAATTTAGAACAATGAAAAAAAAGTAAATGTGCATACCCAAGTTGCTCTCTTGTTCTTGCTTCTTATTCTTTATAGAGATTTAGTCTTAAAACCCCTATTAAGCCTTCAATGACAACACTTCATGTACGAACCTTTCTTATCTTCTAAGTTTAATGTTCATTTTTTTCTTGCATGTTGTAGAGACGAAACCCCTTTTATAGCTCAAGTCTTTTATTTTCCACCACTTGATCACTTCGGATGTTGAATATCTAGACAAACCCAAGGTTATTTATTTCTTCTCACCATTTCCCTTGATGCCCACTAATTTATCATATGATTCTCCATAGTTAGTAAAATATTTAGGCTGAAGTTTCAATAATACTTGACATAAGTTATTTTTATTAGTTTAGAAGATTTAATCTAGCTTAGACTCATGATATATTTCAGGCCTTATAAGTCATAAGTTAACAAAAATTATTAATTTTTAGTTAATCCTATAAATAAATCCCAAGTATAGTCGAGATTTAATCTAGCTTAGACTCATGATATATTTCAAAGAGCCTCGCTCACAAAACTAAAGAAGAAAATAAATAACTTGTGTATTTTAAATAGATAAATAATATAATAAATTAAATTAATAAAATATTTTGAGTCGTTACAGCCTTCCCAACTAATAAGAATTTCTCCCTTGAAGATAATTTAAAGTTGAGTGAATTCCTTATAAGAAACTTAAACAATAATAGGCAAGTGCTCCTAACTTTCCTATCCAACTAAGGACTTATTAAAGTGACTATAGAAATTTCGATATTTGACATAAACTGCAATCTAACGGATAGTCGCTTTGATTAGCTCGGCATCTCAGTCCATTAAGCAGTAAGTCTCAACTGCCACTTGACTTTTAAATCCGTCAAACTATGGGTTTTGGCCACAGTTTGACTTACATATTAAGCTATAGACTTATTCAATTTACTTCAAAACATCATGAGAGCAAGTCCATCAACTGTAGCTGGTCACGACCATATCTACTAGCTAAAACTACTCAATCATGAATTGTGAACTTGACCTAGTTGCCTTAGACAACTCAATGTATTAATGGGGCATTAAGGATCATAATCAGACACCACAAACAATTACTCGAAACATTTTGAACCATTATTATATGCACGATGCAAAAATAAATAAATTTCATACCTTCCGTACGGTTGCGCGTGGCCTCCAGACCTCGATTTACAACGACATGGGATCTTTCTCTGATATGCAATGGTGCTCTACCAACCTATAGACACTTGTCTCTAAAGTGCTTTGACTGTTGCACTCAACAACCATAACAACAACATAGCCTCAGTCTCAAATTAACTTGATTTGCTACATGGGTCAAACTTTTCCATTGTGCTCGATTAAGTGCAATTAGTAGTGAGCTTTACAAACCATTCAAATCACTTCTAATTAATGCATCCCATCTTAACTTTGGTCTACCCCTACCTCGTCGAATATCTACAGTTTCTATTGAGTCAAGTTTTATAGGTGGAGCATTTGTAGGCCGTCTTTGCAGGTGACCAAACCATCGCAACCGCCCTTCCCTAATCTTTGTATCAAGTGTGCTACTCCTACTTGTCTTTGAATTTCTATATTTCCTAATTTATCTATACGAGTTTTACCACACATCCACTTAAGCATCCTCATTTATCCTACGTTCATTTTATGTAATTGTTGTTGCTTTACCGCCCAACATTTACTTCCATAGAGCATAGCTGGCCTAATTGCGGTCCTATAAAATTTTCCTTTTAACTTAGGAGGAACATTTCGATTACAAGTCACCCATGTTGCACTCCGCCATTTTTTCTATCCAGCTTGAATTCTATGTGTGACATCATTATCAATGTTCCCATAATTTCGTATGATTGATCCAAGTTATCTAAAGTGGTTTACCTAAGGAACTTCTATTTCCCCTAATTTTACCACTCTGTCATCTCGATGTCTAGTGTTTTTAAACTCACAATGCATTAATTCGGTTTTCGTCCTACTCAACTTAAAGCCTTTAGATTCTAATGTATTCCTCTAGAGTTCTAATTTCCTATTCACTCCATCTTTAGTTTCATCCACTAAGACAATATCATCTGCAAATAATATACACCATGGTGTATCCTCTTGAATATGTCTAGTTAGTTCATACATAACTAAAGTAAATAGATGTGGGCTTAAAGCCGATCCTTGATGTAGTCCTATCGTAATGGGAAATTCTTTTGTAGATCCTCCAAATGTCTTTATACTCGTTACTACTCCTTCATACATATCCTTAATAGTATCTATGAATCTAGCATGCAATCTTTTTCTTTCTAGAACCCACCAAAGAACATCTCTAGGGACCCTATCATATGGTTTTTCTAAATCTGCGAATACCATATGAATATCTTTTTTCTTTTCTCTATATTTTTCTAACAATTGTCTTACAAGGAAAATTGCCTCCATAGTTGGCCTCCCAGGCATGAAACCGAATTGGTTCTCTGATGTTGTTGTTTCTTTCTTTAGCCTATTGTCAATTATCCTCTTCCATAGTTTCATAGTGTGACTCATAAGTTTAATTCCCCGGTCGTTTTATCAACTTTAAATGTCTCCTTTATTTTTAAAGATTGGCACAAACGTGCTTCTTCTCTAATCCATTGGCATTCGTTTTGATTTTAAAATTTTATTTAAAAGTTTTGTTAACCAAGTCAATCCAATTTCTCCTAATCATTTCCACACCTCTTTGGGTATTTCATCTGGGACACATGTTTTTCCTATTTTCATTCTTTTCAATGTCTCTTTAAATTCTACAATTCTAATATTGCATGTATAGTTTACATCTTTTTCTTGGTGTGGGTTTTCATCTATTATAGTATCAACTTGACCATCATTAAATAAACTATCAAAGTAACTTCTCCATCTCTCATTAATATCCTCTTCGCGCGTTAAAACATTTTTATTTTCGTCCTCAATACATCTTACATGACTTAGGCCTTATTTTTTTTATCTCTTAATTTGGCTAGCCTATATATATATATATATTTTTCACCATCTCTATTACTTAATCTTGTATATAGATCTTCCATGAAATTTGTTTTAGCTTGACTAACTACTTTTTTAGCTTTTTTTCTAGCTTCTCTATAATGATTGTACACATGTTCATCTTGACATTTAAGTATTTTCCTATACATATCTCTTTTAGTCTTAATTGCTCGTTGGACATCCTCGTTCCACAACCATGTTTCCTTCTTTGGAGGTCCCAAGCCCTTAGATATACCTAATCCGTTTGATCCCACTCTCCTTATGCAACTACTCATTTCTAGCCACATTGTATTAGCATCTAAGTCTAGATTCCAAACATTTTCCTTTAGTAGTTTTTCTCCAAACTCTACTTGTTTACTATGTTTCAGGTTCAACCCTTTTATTCTAGGGTCGCTAACTCTTTTATTCATATTATGTAGTCGTGTTAGCTTAATATCAAGTACTACTAACTTATGTTGGGTAGTAAGTGCTTTACCAGGTATTACTTTGTAGTTTCTACATATTTTTCTGTCTATTTTTCTGGTTAAAAAAATCTATTTGACTCTTGTTATGACCATTACTAAAAGTAATTGTATGCAAATCCCTCATCCTAAAACTAGTATTAGCAAATACCAGATCGTATGCTCAAGCAAATTCTAAGATTGATTCTCCTTTTTCATTTCTATTACCGTAACCAAAACCTCCATGAACTTTCTCAAAGCCATCGTTACTTGCCCCGACATGCCCATTTAAATCTCCTCCAATAAAAACCCTTCATCTAATGGTATACTTTGCATAAATCCATCCATATCATCCTAAAACTTGCATTTGATGCTCTCGCTTAATCCTACTTGTTGTGCATAGGCACTAAGTATGTTAATTTTTTCATCTCCAATAATTAATTTAACAAAAATCAATCTATCCCCCATTCTTTTAACCTCTACGACCTTATCCTTATAATCATTATCCACCATAATTTTTACTCCATTGCATTTTCTATCTATACCAGTATACCACAATTTAAACCCTGTGCTTCCTATTTCTCTACTCTTTTCTCCTACCCATTTTGTCTCTTAGAGGCAAGCAATATTGACTCTCCTTCTAATCATGGTATCTACTAGTTCTATTGACTTCCCCGTAAGTGTTCCTATGTTCCATGTTCCTAAACAATTTTTTTCCCCTTTATATTTTTTTCCTTTTCTATTTCTATTTTGTCTAAAAGATCTAGTGACCTTATCTATGTTTTTGTTTTTGTTTTCGTGTTTGTTTTGAACTAGCTTCTTTACCCACACCTGTCCTTTGTTTGGAAACCCTTGCTCGTTTTTCTTCACATCCGGGCGATGATATGAAGGGACTAGCTTATTTACTCACACACGTCCTATGTGTGGGAACCCTTGCTCATTTTTCTTCACACTCTGGCGGCGATGTGAGACACACCCTTGCTCATTCTCACTACACCCGAGCTCCGATGCAGCGCGTTGCTAGGTGGGTACGCCCCAATGCTTACATATGTTTGATCCATTTCATGAAAAATGACAAAAGTTTTACGCTGGCTGTCAATCTATCGCAACCCTCCATCATTTTCCAAGAATGGAAAATGAGCTTGAGGCCTCCCTCCCCCGCTTTTCAGGTATGAAAAGTGAGTTTGAGACCTCCTTTACCCATTTTTCGGTATGAGAAAAATGGGCGTCAGAGTCCTCCTCTTTTATCCGGACTTAGGACCGGCTATGTAGAGCACAAAGTGTACAACATAGGTGGAGTTCGCCATACCTATCGCAACATGGCATTACTGCACTCAAAGCAAGAATTTTGCCGCCTTGGCCCTTTAGGAATAGATATCTACTTATGTCCCTACTACCCATTCCTGGTACCTATGTCTCTGCCTTTAGTACCATGTTGCGGCTGAAACTGGACTGACTATGCTACCAAAGGTGGTCAAATAGCCTAATTCAGAACTGCGGAAGGTGGGGCCACCAATATGAGTGTTGGACGTGTAAATGGTGCCATTGAAACCACACTCAGGGCCCTAATATCACTCTATCCATGGTCCTTACTCCTCTTCCTCTTCTTATCATGCCCCGATGGAGTCGCTTAGACAATGTCTCACTCGGTGGAGCATAACCCTCCTCAGGGTGAGTGCGAAGGTAAGCCTCTCTTGCCAAACTACGTTCGTATGCATTATGTAATGTGGGTGGAAATGTAGTGATCATAGTTTTGAGAAACTTCTTAAAATGTACTCTTACAGATGGATCTACCGGTTCATTTACTTAGAATACCAAAAACAACTTAAAACTTTTCTCTTGCTCCCTCCCTTTCAAGTAAACAACGTCAAAAAGATTGCAGATGTGTTTTAACCGGCTATCTCAATTGGCAAATCTCGGTCTTTCCAATGCCCTACTCTTATTGCATTGGTCGCTTCTATGCAGCTAAATCTTCCTTCTAAACATTTGAGTAAGCAATGCGATCTAAAAAGTACTCGAACAGTGACGATCATCATCTCATTGCCACCGGAGAACTTGGAGCTTGCATCGGTTTGTCCTAAGTTATAGCAGAGTATCTTCAGTGACATCTATCTTTGTCATAGATGGAGTAGTTGGAGCAAAAGATGCAGGTTCGGCATTAACATTAACTATAGTTCTTGGCTCGATTGAAGTTATAGGAATGGCTTGAATGACTTCAACATCTTCTTGCTTAATGTGAGTAAAAGGATATACTGACATACATGTGTCATATTGCAAAGCTATAGTCACTGGAGCATCGATAATATGTCTCGTGGGTGTAGTAATTGAAGGTAGTCGATTACCCTCATGGTCAACAAATGTCATATCCATAGCAGATTACCATCAGTTTCGTAATTCATCATAAGGGACTCAACTATAGTTGCCCCATGAGTAACAACATCCAATTTAAAGTGTGACTCAGTTAATTTACCTTGATTTAATATAGTCTCGTGAAATCCAATAGGCAAGGAGACTTCCTCTAGTCTATTTGGAAGTAGAGCAGATGAATTGGCATCAGGTTGCAGTTCCTTATTTCCTACAGTAGTAGGAAAAAACTCTTCCTCTCTTATAATTTCCTCTCTTAAAGATTTCACTTCAATAAAACTTGTGACCACATTTCATTGAATTATAGCATTCTATCTTTTCAAGATCCTTTTGACTTCCATATAGGTGTCATGAAAAGGGGTTTAAACAGGTGCATCGATAGTTGGCTTGACGACAGTAAGAGTTGGAGTAGCTGAAGACTTCTTATGTAGACATGAGAAGTCAATGTCAATAATTCGATTGTTATAATTCATCTGATGAGTCAGTGTAAACTCATCCACTACTTTTTTCCAACTTTTCTTTTCTCCAATCAATGACAAAGTATCTTCCAAACATTGAAGTTCGAAAGTATGGCAAATACAACTTATTTTTTTTCGCTCCCAAGTGAACAACGAAGTCATAGATCTATTTTCCATATTAAGGTTATTCTCTAGAGCTAGATCATACAACAGTAGTACCCTCTCCTTTGACATCTTTGTAGAAGGAAGCCCAAAGGCATTGTCAGAGGGGTCATGTTGTAAAGACCCCTCCGGTAAGCATAAAGATCGTATCATCAAGCTTCAACATTGAACTTAACTCTGTTACCAGTAGTCTCTGATCTAGAAAGTTTGAGCAAGAAATTGATTGAGGCTGGACTTAATGGAATGTTCAAGCCACGAATAAATAACTTGTCCAGAACAGCTTCCCCAAATTGTCAAAAAGATTACTGTATAACTCCTTTACAATGGAGTCATTGTAGAAGCCACCATGAGTCACCAAGCCATAAATGCCAATTTGCACTAGCAATCTTTATAGCCTCGTGTCATGAAAATGAGAGACATTGATCAATTGATTAAACTAGTATTTCCTCTTCGCCATTTCTTTTTATTTCTCCATGCACTACATTGATTAGTAATGACCAATGGTAGTTTGAGCAAGAACAACTTTATACTATGAGATGAAAATGATCTATGTCTGATCAGAGGCCTTATTGATTGCCTCGGCTTCATCTAGAATCCTTTCCTATAAATTAAAGGAGACTTTCTCTTCAACATCAATCTTCTTTATTTCCTTGGCAGCAATTATGGCTTTCTTGGAAGAGCTACATTGTTCAACAAAATTTCTTTGGCGTACAACCCCTTATTTAACCTTTATGCTCTCTATAATGATACGAGGATTAATTGGCGTATTGATGTATATTTTATTTTAAGGAGGATGATAGTAGATTCCCTTTTTCTCTTTCATCAAAAGATCAGCTATCGTAGTAAAGTCACCGTGAGGGGTTGAAGAAAATGATTAAGACATTCTTGCAATAAGTCGAAGCAAAAAGTAACGAAAATGGCAAGAATTCACGGCTAGAGAGAATTTTCAATTAGAAAGATTGATTTTTGTGCACAAGATTATTATACAAAATCTAAAAAAGATAATACCAATTTAGAATCAACACTCCTTTAAATCCCTTAAAATGTAATTTGTTGTGTCTAACGGAACTAAAATTACTCTACCTCTCCAAGTGTAATGGCTTGCTTTTTACCGCTACCTTATTTGGAGCGACACGTGTTGTAGTGAAAGTCCAAGTGGTAGTTTCTTGGTTAAATACGAAAGCAGCTCACAATAATATGTCAAACACAAAGGTGTTTACATTTATGCACATAACTTCCAGCTGCAGTAAGAACCCATACTAGTGAGAGCAAACGTCAATCTCATATCGCAGTTGCTCTAAAGTTTATATGTAAAAACCTTTGTAAAGATATCAACTACTTCTCATTCTGTTAGAACATGTTGATTAATAATTAAAACTCTTATCACTATATCCTTAATATACCGAGGAAGAATATCAATGTGCTTTATCCTAGGGTATTGAACTAGATTCTTCGAAATATAAAAGGCACTTTTATTATCACAATAGATTGTCAACTAACATAATGCAATACAACAATCTATGATCATTTGCTGCATCCATCTTAACTGTGTACAACAATTGCCAGCAGCATTGTTTTCACCTTCAGTAGCAGATAATGAAATGCAATTATGTTTCTTGCCAGTCCTAAGCAACAAGATTAGAACCCATGTAGTAGCATGTACCTGTAGTACTCTTTCGACCATCGATATTTCCAGCCCAATCAGCATCACTATACCTGATTAAGTCATTTGCATCATTCTTAGTATGTAAAGAACCAAAGTTAATTGTTCCATGCACATAGCATAGAATCCTTTTTGGAGTAATAAATGAGACACTTTTGGACATGCTTGATATCAAGTAGAAATACCAATAGTAATAGCTATATTTGGTCTTCTTGCAGTAAAAAATAAAAGGCTCCCTATCATGCCTCTGTATAATGCACTAGTGACATCAACACCCTTGTCTCCTTATGAATCTTCTCATTTGAGCTCATAGGTGTTCGAATGGACTTTGTAGTGTCCAAACCAAAGCGCTTAATAAGAGATTTAGTATATTTTGTCAAAGATATAAATATACTATCATATAACTATGAAATATATAGATCCAAGAAGTAAGGAAGATCTCCAACCATAATTATCCTAAATTCCTTTTTCATCAAATCAACAGATTTTGAAGCGAGGTTTGCAAAGGTCTCTTTGAATGTGATACATTCTATGTAGATCTACGCTACCAGAAACTATTTATTTTACTTTTTAAGAAATAGAGCCTTATCATTAGACCCTTTAGTATAAGCCTTCTTCAGTAAATATGTAGTCAACCGTTAATATCTAGCTCATGGTGCTTTCTTCGGACCATAAAGTGCCTTTTTCGGATGATAGACATTATTAGGTTTATCATGAACCTGAAATACCTTAGGTTATGCAATACAAACTTTTTCTTGCAAATATCCATTTAGAAAAGTACTTTTGTCATTTATTTGTTGTAACTTGAAACCTCTATTACAAGTAATGGCTAGTAATAGACAAATAGATTCCAATCATGCAACCAGAGCAAACGTCTCATCAAAATCTATACCTTCAACCTATGCGTATCCTTATGTAACTAATATGGCTTTATTGCGAACAATAACGTCATCTCATCTATCTTATTGCAGAATATCCACTTAGTACCAGTGACATTAACAACAGTAGGTCATGGAACAAGCTCCCACATACGCTATTTGAGAAACTCATTAAGTTTCGCTTGCATAGCATTCACCCAATATTCATCCATAATAGCCTCCTTGAAAGTTTTTGGCTCGATCTAATATGTAAAACAAGTAAAGCATGCTAAGGTCCAGGTAGTCAACTAGAGGAATCTCTCTAGTTTGCATTGGATCATTCACTAAGCCTATAATCTACTCAATTGGATTATCTTCATCATTTTATACTATATAGCAACAAATGTAGAAATAGAACTAGGTTTGATCATCATGATCAACATCATCATCTTCATTATCAGATCGAATAGTGGTAGATAAATCAAATAATTTTGCAATAGGCTGAGTAGTAGGTGCTTAGATCATAGATCTCAATAGCTCATTTTCATCCTTCTTTTGAGAGGGCAATTTTTCTATTCTTGCTCAGTCATAATTATTACCTTGATAGATTCCATCGCATACATAGCTCGCTTATTACATATTCTATAAGCTTTACTGTGCTGAGAATACCCAATAAATAATAAAACATCAATTTTCGAATCAAATTTTCCCAGATGATCTCTATCATTCATAATGAAGTAGGTACTACCGAATACATGAAGATGTTTTAGAAAAGACTATTTGATTTTCTAGATTTCGTAAGGAGTCTTTGTAGTTATTGGTTTGAAATAAACTCTGTTGATAACGTAGGTAATTATGTTTAGTGCTTTTCCCCAAAGATTCTTAGGTAAGTTCTTCTTTGCTAGCATGACTTTAGTCATCTCATGAATTGCGTGATTTTTTCTTTCAACAACACCATTCTATTGTGGTGTCTTATGAGTAGAAAATTCATGCTTAATTTCAAATTCAGCACAATAATCAGCAAATTTTTTATTCTTAAACTCTTTTCCATAATCACTGCATAGTCAATCAATGGATACATCCTCATTTCTTTTCTCATTCAGAAGTCGAACAGTTAACTTCTTAAATTCATTAAATGTTTATGATTTATCAAGTAGTAAACGAATCCATGTAAACATTAAGTATTCATTAACAATAACAAAAACATACTTCTTTCTCCCAAAACTTTCAACTTACATTGGGCCAAAGAAAAAAAATATGCAATACTCCCAACACACGTAAGGTCACCATGTTGTTGAGGCCAGCGTGTGAAGAAAAGTGATTTTTACCCTTTTGACATGGTTCAAAAATGGAATCAACTTTAAAGGTTAAGTTTGGAATACCTCTTACACCATCATGAGAGATTAACTTCTAAAATTGCTTGAACATGAGATGGCCTAGTCTTCCATTCCAAAGCTATATATTTAATAAGAAAATAGAGTTGAACATAACTTGCAACTTCTGAGGTGATATAGAATGTTGAAGCAACTTATAGCAGTTGTTCGATGTCGAGATTCTATACATAATATATTTTCTTTTAACATTGATTATTTAACAATGATCTTTAGTAAAGTTGACAAACAAGTCTTGACCACATAACTGACTGTTGCTTATCATATTAAATTTCAACCCTTCAACCCATCAACATGCGAAACTCCTTTGTGATTAGGCAAACCCACAACATTAAGAGTTCCATTGCCAATAATCTTGCCTTTTTTTGTCATCATACTTAACAACACCTTCCTTAAAAGATTCATAGTTCTTACGAAAGCTTTTGTTATCTATCATATGTATAGAATATACCACCAAAATATTATAACTCAATGGTAGTTGTTATGAGCTATAGATGTGCTATCAACCTTCTTAGATTTTTTCTTCTTCTGAAGTGTACTCAAATTCTTTAAACATCAAGTAGCCTCATTGTTGAATATGACTAACAGTCCACAAAAATGGCATGTAGGAGGTGGTTTGTTGTCGACAACAAGAGTCACATGTTTCTTTACAGCTGCAGCAACCTTTTGTGGCAGATTTTTCTTTACCTTCGTTGTATCCACTTGAGTCTTGCTTTATTGACTCTTATTGATTGCAATACCTTTTAAAAAAAACTGTAGGAGCAATTACAAATCCCTCAATAGATCAAAAACCATGCTAAACTCAAGACGATTGACTAGTTTGCAGCATTTTATTCAATTTATGTGAACTAGAATAGAACTTCACAGTAACAGCCTCATAATTAATAATGGATTTCTTCAGTATAGCAATGTTAGTGTCACACTCTTTCAGCATTCCATGAAAATTTATGTGTTCTCTTTCAAAAGCCTTAAACTCTGAATTTACGGAGAAGAATTTCATCTTTAAATCAAATTTTGATCATTGAGAGATGTCTATTTAGCGAACAGTAGATTATAAGAAGCGTGAAGATCCATTGCAGAATCCCCAATATTGACCTCCGCCAATATTTCCTTGCTCTTTTCTTTTTTTTTCCATATATGATTATATGGAATCAAGTTCAGAAACATTAACTAAAGATGAAGCAGTAACCATTGTTGACTCTGTTAATATAGTTATGAATGCAGTAGCAAACTTATTTGACTCTTCATCAGTGTCTTCAAAATCATCATCACTCAAAGAAGTATTTAAGGGTTTATTCTTAATATATATAGGACATTCAATTTGAATATGATCAACTCCTCCACACTTATGACACTAAATGCCTCTCAATTTATTATTGACATCCGCCTTCTTATCATTAGTAGAAGGCTTCTTATTGTCATTATCCTTCTAGTGGCTTGGTCCAGTAGAATTTCTCTTAATGTTTTATACAAAAATTTTGAGAACTTCTTTGCCATCATACCAAACTAATCTTCAATTGAATCTTCAATAATAGATGTCTCTACACGATAAGCATTCTTTAAAGAAGTTGTTTTTTTTAAACTTAATCATCTCATATGTTTATAGAGATCCCATAAGTTTGTTATGAGACGTCTTAGTAATGTCACGAGACTCTTCGATTATAGTAATCTTGGAGTCAAATCGTGAAAGGAGCCACGAGGAGCTCGGCGAACTAGATGCTCATCAATGTACTTTTCTCAATGATGAAAGGCTCGATAAGCACTGTCTCATAAAATACCATTGAAAATGACAATATTTTCTTCCTATTTAATATAAAGACGATCCAACATAGAACTTAATTACTATAACTTGAAAATTTTGACAGAATTTGTACATTCGAAGATTGTCATCAAAACACCCATGCTTGCTTTGTAGTAAGTGCAATTTGCAAATAGTTTGAAACATTCTATATCAACATAACTAAAGATAGCATTGATTGCCTTATAGTAGGAAATTTTTTCCTTCTTCTTGGCATCTATCCACAAAGATGTAGGTTTTCGAATATCGTCTTATCCTTGTCTGGTTGCATTGAAGTAGAGGATTCTTTCTGGAGAAATTATCTAAAAATTTAATCAATTGCAAAAGAAAATTCAACCATCTAAACCTTCCAATAGGCATATATGGTTCCTTTGAATGATGGAGGTCGAGATATCAATCCACCTTCACGTCCTTCGCCAGTTAGTTGTCTGAGCAACTCATGAATCGATCCAGTGGCAATAAAACTCTCCAGAATCTCACTCTACTACATTTGTAAAATTAACAAAATGAGAAAGCTCTAATACCACTATTAAAGTTTTGGAAACTAGAGGAACTAATGAGATTAACGAATTAGTGAAAAACTAATAAGCACAAATCTGAACTAAACTGAGAATTGATATCGCGGTAAGACTTAAATGCCTTCCCATGTGTAGGTCCAACCAAAACGATTAATTAATCAAATTAATAATGCGTACAACCACTACAATGATCTCTCGTTCTCACAAAACTCAAGTAATGAATGATTATCCACATAATGGTAATCTTAAGTATTTATAGATTCAGTTTATCTACTCAGTCTATGAATTCAGTCCTAAATACAATACAACTCAGAAAACCTTCTTGCTCTCTAATTGTAAATCCTATTAGAATCATCCAATGTCAACAACTAAGCCTTCTATTCCTTCAAGAATCTCAACTCATTGTCTCGCTTTAAAAGTTTGAACTCATCGTCTCTTTTAAGGTCTACAGTCATTTGTGCACCTTTCTCTTATATTTTGTATTTTTAATCCATTTCAAAGTTCTAGGCATACAGTGTCAAACTTCTTCACTGTCGGAAAATTATACTTATAGTTCCCCTATTTCAGTATCCAACTTGAATTCAATTACTGCTTCGACTTAATATCTATCTTCGTCTTTGACCTTGATTTTAACACCATAATCCTTACGGGAATTTGCGTTGTAGTCTTTCTCTGAGTTGTGTCTACTCTTGAACCATCTTGCCGATTTAGGTTTCCCATCCTGATTGCACATGTATATAAACTTCTATTTTGACAATATATTGCCATGAAGGATAGACAGACCCAAGCATAGTAAACTAGGGTCTAATAATTTCATTGTTTATGATATTTTTTAGATGTTTTTCATATTAACTTAAGTTTAATTTAGAATATTTAATATTAATGAATTTCGATTATGTTAGTTAAAATTAGTATAATTAGTTTAATTAATTACCATAGTTTGATTTTATAATTTCAATTCCCAATCTAATTAAGTTCAAATAAAATAATAACAACCCATGGAAAACTCTTTTCCTAGAAAGTTTGCAAAATCACTTTCGAAACGATCCCACTTATCACTACTACAAATACTAGGAATATACGAGAAACTTATTATACACGCCTGACACGTGTCATAAGGATTTGCTGGGTAAATTTACACAAACATTAAGTAATATTGATCAATTATTTGCTTAGACTAGTCCTAGTATCATCTTAGAGTCCGAGCGTAAGTCTTGTCCATGTCCCACGACCGAAACTCTCTTTTTCTATTAACTAAAATTGCTTATAAGGACTATTTTCCAATATAACCTTTGCATGCTATTTTTAGCATCTAAACATTGGAACTTAGAGAACACACCTAAAAGGGGAGTTAAATCTCTATTAGTTTCCAAAAAGGTGAAGTTTGCTCAATTCTTATGAGAAATGAAGGAATCGAGACATGAATGGCGACTGAGATTTCAAGTGTCAGCTCGAGAGAGAAAGTTTAAAAAGTTTCCTATTCTCCAAAAATATCAATTTTGATAAGTTAAAAACTTCCTTTTAAGGTAATTTTAGATGTAAAAGACCATATTACATTAGGTTTTCTCTTGCTTTGTTATTTCGATTATAATAAAAATATGTAAAGAATTGGATAAGAAAAGGGAAAAAATGAATATTTTAGCCAAGTGGAAGAAATTCACAACGAGTCAAGAATCAACCACAAAGCAAGAGAAATAACAAAGCAAGAGAAAACCTAAATCACCAAACAAATTTCGAGATAGATCAAAGCAAGAGAAATAACAAAGCAAGAGAAATAACAAGTCAAGAATCAACCACAAACTATTGCCAGCAATTTGGCAATGGATCAGGATTTACACATAAATCACCAAACAAATTGATAGATCAAAGAGGTAATTTTGTAAGGATTTAGCCAGCGATTTGAGTTATAAGTGCAATCGGTGATGAATCGATGGGTTCAATTTCGAGAATATTAGACAAGAATGAATAGTTTGAGTTACTTCGGGATATGTACAAATTAGAATACTATATATATGACTATATGGCTAAGAAATCAATTACCCTTAAGTATCTAGATTAATATTTCATTGCTCTTAGAGCCATATTTTATTACTTTCATTTTTATTTAGTTTTTTAGATTTACTGGTCATTGCTTTCGGAGACAATTCGAAGACTCAAAGTATTTATTTAGAAGTATTTATCAATTTTTTTTTACTTTAATATTATGCTTATTCTGAATATGAATGATTAATTTATTAATCCAAACAAAGTCAGAACATGAACTTGATCCATTTTGTGATGTAGTCATAAGGAGATTACTTGTATTTAATGCTTTAAGCCAATTGTATTATTTAATTCACTGATTTAATAGATTATCATATGCAGAATACAATCATGAAGCTTTATATCACATGGATAGTCTAGAGTTTGTATTGTGAAATTTGTATTCAATATCTAGCTTAAAGTAGTAACTAGGATTATATAAAAGTTATTCTACCATTCCTAGGTAGATTGCGATCTATGTTTAATATTGAAGTGGCTTTCCAAATGCATTAGGCCTAGTAGTTCGGATTTTTCATGGAATATAATGCATTTTTATTTCCTAAAGTTAATTTCTTTGATTTTTTTTGAAGGATTAATTAAATAAAATTAGAATGTGGATTTTCCATTGATAGAAAGAGAATTGATGGCTTGCACTTATGATTAGAGTTTATTGATATAGAATAATTTATAAAGAGATTAAAGTATACTTATGATAATGATTTGAGTAATATATTTAGATGCAAATGAATTGATATTTCATTGTGATGAATGTTTGTTTTGAAGTTTATTTATTATTGAATTGAATTGATTTGAATTTAGTGAATTTGAATTGTATTATCTTAATTAGTTAAATTAGTTTAGTTATTTATTATAGTTTGAAGTAGTGATTTTTTATTCCCATTTTATTTAAATTAATTAAAGTAAAGTAGGATAAAGGAGGACTGTAACGCCCATTTTTTACCGAAAAATGGGTAAGGGAGGTCTCAAACTCACTTTTCATACCTGAAAAGTGGGGGAGGGTGGCCCAAAGCTCATTTTCCATTCTTGAAAAATGGAGGAGGGTTGCAATAGGTTGACAGCAAGCATTAAACTTTTGTCATTTTTCGTGAAAAGTAAAGTAAAAAATAATGAAACAATTGAAAGAACTTTTTAATGAAGTTTGCTAAATCCCATGGAGAAATCTCACTTATCACTACTTCAAATAATAAGGATGTACATGAAACTTGTTGAACACACTCGACACATGTCAATTTTTGGCGTTGTTGCTGCGGATTCTTACATAATTTCTTAGGACTTTTAGACGTTGTATGGTCTACCCACTTCATCATTCCAGTTCCACAAGATCTTTACATCTGTTTGATTATAAGGTAAATAGGACTTTTAATCATAATTTAAGAAAACAACAACATAGGGAACACCAAGCTACAACAATGGAAACCTATAATAAACCTTAATCTTAATAATAATAATGATAATAATAATATAACTTACTTTTAGGTAAGCTAATCAAAATATTACTATTTATAAGCAAATGTTTATTTCCTATCCTAAAGGATTTCTTGAATTTGAACTAAGATCAATGCTCTACTTAACTTTTATGGTAAAGATAATGAAAACCCCTTAATATTTTTAAGGGAATACCAACATAAAGTCAGTGGGATGAAATCTAAAGATGGTGCATTAGAACAAGTCAAACTTAAAGTTTTTTCGTTTATATTGAAAGATCAAGCACAAGATTGGTTGTTTTATCTTTCTCAAGATTTCATAACCACATGTGCTCAAATATTCGAAGCTTTTTTCAGATTAATATATGCCTACAAGAAAACTTAGCACTTATAGAAGACAAATTATGGTCATGAAAATAAAAGATGATGAAAACTTTAATGAATTTTGGGATAGATTTCAAGATAAATTTCATATTTTCCAAAGCTTGGATATACACAAAAAGCTTTACTAGAGTCTTTTTATGAAGGAATTAATCATTTTAAACAAACACTATTAGATATTGTATGTGGTAAATCATTATTCGCTGTGACACCAGCTTTAGCAAAAGAAGCAATGAACAAAATGGCTAAACAATCTAATCAATATGGTGAAAACATCAACACTACGAAAAAGAAGCTTTACGAAGTTAATAATAAAAGAAGTAATATATTTGATCAAAAAGTTGATGAATTTTCTACCATTGTCAAATTACTATTAGAAGAGAAATCAAATCAATTAAATTTAAGTAGATTTCGTAATAAAGTTACACATCTTATGGAAGCGTGTCCTACGTTACAAGAAGATAATGCTGAAGAAGTAAACTCGGTTATAAACCAATATCCTAGTCCTCTTAGAAATCAATATAATAACAATAGTTACTACGTTGGTAAACCAAATTCAAATCTTAGCTACGGTCCACAAAATCAAAATTATATCACTTATTGTCCAATAGCACAAATACAACCTTCACCAATTCAACAACCACAACTAAAGATTCAACTTATGCAACCAAATTTAGAGAAAATACTATATAATTTTATGACCAAAATTTTATGCAAATTTCTTAAAATCAAATTAAAATTGATACATCTATTAATGGGTTGAAAAATAATTATATCAGATGGACCTTCAAATTAGCAAATTAAGTAATCAAACTAAAGGACCAACTCATACTACTAATCGAGCACAAGTTAAATCTTATTTTGTTATATGAAAAAGAAACACATACACTTTAAATGATACCTAAAAGAATTAGAAAGAAAAAGAAAATACATAAATGAATGGAAGATTATGATGATGATGATGATGATGATGATGATGATGATGATGATGATGATGGGTAATGTCTTTCTTACCAGGAAATGGATGGCTGAACATTAAAAATGAACGCATTTTTCATAAAAGGATATACCTATGATATTTAGCTAGAGTAGAAGCTTATGAAAAATCTTTACAAAATTTTGAATTAGTTAATATACCTTTGTTTGAAGTCATTCAAAACGCACCTATGTATTAGAAATTTATAAAAGATTTAGACACTAATAAGATTAAGGCTAATGAAAAGTTGATTCTAGGAGAACACGTATCAACACTAATTTAAAAGAAATTACCTCTTAAATGTTCTAACCCTGGAATGTTTTTCATTCCATGTACGATTGAGAATATAGGAATATCTAAAAAATTGTGTGATCTGGGAGCATCCATAAATTTAACGACTTTATCTATTTATTTGCAAATGATGCATTTACATTTAGAAGAAACTAGTATTATGATACAATCAACAAGTAGATTCACTATTAAATTGGTGGGGCTAGTAGAAAATGTACTGGTCATGGTTATTATTTAGTCTTCCCAGCATATTTATTTGTTTTAGAACTAAAAGAAGATAATTTCTTTAATAGAACTTCTCTAATATTAGGAAGTACATTTTTGAAAATAGCAAAAGTAAAGATTAATGTTTCAAATCAATCATTAACAATGGAAGTAGATGACAAGACAATAAACTTTATTATATATTTGACATAATGAAATACCCAATGGATCTCTCTTCCTTATACATAATATACATGATATACCCATTAATAGAAAAATCTTTTAGAAAAGATAAAATAGATAAATTAAAATTGGTAATAGAAGATTCAAAGAATATGATGATAGAGACAGGGAAACAAAAGAGATAATATGTACTTTGGAATCATATAATAATCTGCCAAAACTTACTTGTTAAATAAATTTATCTAGATCTCATTTGAGATTTTTACCTTCTATAGTTAAAGCCCCAAAATTGAATCTAATTCGTAGCAAACTAACAATTTTAGAAAATGATAGATTAATACATGTACTAAAAGAACTAATTGGAGTAATAGGATGGACCATAGCGGATGCAAAAGCTTCTACACAAGCTCAACATAGGTTAAACCCACCTATGATGGACGTAGTAAAAGCTAAATATTAAAATTATTAGATGCGTGAATGATATTTTCAATAGCTGGTAGCAATTGGTTAAGCCAGTCCAAGTAGTTCCTAAAAAGAAAGGAATTATAGTAATAATAAATGAGCATGGAGAGTTAGTACCAATTAGAGTCCAAAGCAATTGGAGGATATGTATATATTATAGGAAGTTGAATGCTTCAACTAGGAAGGACCATTATCTACTCCCGTTTATAGATCAGATGTTAGAAAGATTAAACGAAAATCTCATTACTACTATTTAGATGGTTATAAAGGATTTCATTAAATACCTGTAGCCCTAGAAGATCAAGAAAAAATAACTTGTGCTTGCCTCTTTGGTAAATTTGCTTATAGACATATGCATTTTAGATTATGGAATGCACCTGCTATTTTTCAAAATGGTGTATGGTTAATATTTTCTCTGGTAATGTGGAAAATCTTTTTAATTCTTCATGGATGATTTTACTATTTATGGTAATTCTTTTGATGACTATTTAGTTAATTTTACTATAGTACTTAAGAGAAGCATAGAAAATAATTTAGTATTAAAATATGAGAAATGTCATTTCCTAGTACATCACGGACTTATATTAGGACACATTGTGTAACATAAAGGAATAGAGGTAGATCCAGCTAAAATTCAAATAATCAAAATGTTTCCTTACCCCACTACGATGAGAAAAATTCATTCATTTCTTGGCCATGCAGGATTTTAAAGAAAATATGTGAAAGAGTTTTCTAAAATAACACAACATATATGCCAACTTTTACAAAAAGACATTCCTTTTGAATTTACTAATGATTGCAAGATAGAATTTAGTAAATCAATGGATTCTTTAATAACCATACCTATGATTTAATCACCAGATTGGTCATTACCTTTTGAAATAATGTATGATGCAAGTAACTGTGCAGTCTGAGCTGTTTTAGGTCAAAAAGTAGGAAAAGATTCTCATGTTCAATAATATACTTCTAGGACACTAAATCCAGTGAAACAAAACTATACAATTATAGACCTTATTTATTAGGAACAAAGTGATAGTTTATTTATAGAATGCATCAATGCGATACTTAATAGTAAAATAAAATTCTAAAAATTGAGCTAAAAATATAAGAGAGGAGCTTAAATTTTAGTAGCATATCATTTAAGTAGGTTAGAAAATGGAGAACCACCTATACCATTAAGGGATGAACTTCCGGATGAACATTTATAGAGTGTAAAGACTGATGGCCCATGATATGATGATATAGTTAATCATCTCACAACCAATTGGTTATCACCTTGTTTTATGATAGCTCAAAAGAATAGTATTAAAAATGATTCTAAACATTATTTATGGGATGATCGTTATTTATGAAAATTTTGTATCGACCAAATAATTGGTAGATATATTAATGAAAGTACTATCAAGTATAACTCTTTGCAATACTTATGCTTGTTGAGGACATTTTGGTCTATGAAGACCTGCAATTTAAAATTTTAGAATCTAGATTCTTTTGGCCCACTCTATTTCATGATTATTTTCTTTTTACAAAATCTTGTCCAAATTGCCAACGAACTGGAAACTTAGGATGTAGAAATAAAATGCCTTTACTTCTTATTATTTTTTGTGAAGTGTTTGATGTATAAGGTATAGATTTCATGTGAATATTTCAACCATCGAATAGTTATGTTTATATTTTACGTGCTATGTGTTAAGTGTGTAAGTGGGAGAAGCAAAAGCTACTAAAACTAATGATCTAAAAATTGTGGTTAATTTCCTTAAATCAAAGATTTTTATAGTTTTTTGAGCACTTAGCGCACTTATTAGTTCTACTCTTTTGTTCAAGAGTTAAATTATTTCTGCAAAAACTACATTTAAGATGGATAAGACTCTTTGTGGTTATGAATTTACTACTTCATTGTGAATAAGAAATAGAAAGCTTCGAAATAAGGAAAATATTTAAAGTAAATAGTCATATATTGAAACCTTATTATAATTTTTTTGTTGAAGAGGATATAGAGATCCTCAATCATGTGCTTATGAAACAAAGTCCAAAAAATAATGAAAAAAAGTTCAATATCCAAAATGTAATGTAAAGAAGTTCAATGTTTACATCAACGCGAGTGAAACTATTAGTGATGAAACAAGTAAACTCGGGATGTATTTAAAGTCATGCAATAAGAATAAGAAATCATAGAATCAGCAACCTGAAGAGCAACAACTTGAAGTGAAACAACAAGCAAAGAAGCAACCGACAGAAGAAAAAATTACAGATGAGAACCTGAAGCTTCAAGATTTAGGTCATCTTATCTAAATTTTGGAAGATGATCATGCAAAACTCTTCCTACACGTGTTAATCGATAAAGTCAATTTTTTTGGTGTTCTACTTGAAAGAGGAGTAGATATGATTAACTTACTGGAATAATGGTTCAGAAATGCCAAGTTGAATATTGATTTTATAACACCTTTGCTTGTCCATAAACAAAATTGTGATAAGATCTTTCTACTAAGAACGTTGATAATGTGACATTACTAGTGGGACGGTTCAAGTATCTCACCAATTTCTTTGAGGTATCAAAGATTGAAAAGGATGACATGAAATTGATGGGATAAAAGTTTCTGAAAAAGGTTGGAGCAGTACTTAATGTAGATAAATTTATACTTATCCTTAAGATGGAAAATGACTATATGTTCCTTCAGGATGGTTATGAGATAGACGGTTACGTCCAAGAGAAATTTCTTGAAGATGGTTATGAACATGAAAATTAATACCGTAATGATTACCATGAAGAAGACAAGTACAACGAGTTTAGAATACCTATCAAAGAACGTTATGCGGATGCTAAGAATGATAACAAAGCTGAAGATATCAATAATGATAATAATTTGCAGATGGTCAATTTGATTCACTCAAGCTCAATGACAAGTGATATTATTTATGAAGTTGAGCCAATTACTATAAACAAAAGCACTCTGTGGGAGGCAACCCATACAATATCTTTACTTTCAATTTAAGTATTTGGATTTGTTAGTTGTTTCTATTTTCTCACAACTTTTGACTCTTATAAGGGGATATTTTTGGAATTCAATTCCAAAACAATTTCATATAAGGGGGTTGATTGAGTCAATGTCTTTCTGTATTATATTATCTTTATGCATCGATTTTTGCGTTACTTGGTTATTTATAGTAATGAAATTATTGTTTAGTATAAATCATATCAAATTCTAATAATTTTGAATCATTCTACCTTTTATTGGACATATATTCAATAAAAAATATAGGAAAAGCAATTAAATTAAAAAACAACTAAAATGGGCCAACGATTTCCTGGTGATTCCTGTTTCTGATGGAATTCACTACAAAAATTAATCATAGTTTGCAAAAATTTTAGTTAACTTTTAGGTCAGTTATTTAGAGACAATTTGCACATATAACTGGGATTCATTGAACTAGTCGTCGAGCCACTGACTGTCATTTTCAGCAATTTCCCAATGAATAGATTTAAACACTGATTTGCAGAGAACGAATATGCCTTTTTAAAAATAAGACCCCAAATCGCTAAACTATACACCCTTTCACACCTAAAACCCATAAACCCATTTGATTGTAATCGATTTTTGTCAAGATTCAACCCTTCAACACTTGAATTATAGCTTATTTAGATGCATACCACCTTGTTTAAGAACAATTCAACCATAAAAATTTTGAAATTAAGTTAATAGAACCTAGTTAGGGATTAGGTGTGTTATTTGAATTAAAGCTTAAGAGGGATCTTAAGCAGCTAATAGAGGATATTACTTAGGGGATTCACTTTCAATAAGGTAATAAATCAATACTCTAGCATTCTTGTGATTTTGATGTTTTGAAAAAATTGGTTTTTGATGATATTTTTGATGAATATGGTTGATGAATTTTTATTGCAATATTATTTTTGAAAAATGATTTTAGATATAACTTTTCAATTTGGATATGGGTTTTCGAATAAGTTTGGGGGTGTTTATGAATTTCTCCAAAATATGCATAACTATGATAGAAATATGTCGATGAAATTATTTTAAACGCACTATTCTCAACTCTTTTTCGAGATTCAATGATAAAACCGTTTCACAACATTGTTTTCCATACCTTTATAGTTTGCAATTTTCAAATATAAGATTTCAATATACATATTTCATCATAGTTGAGTATTTCCTTTGCAAAAGGATGTAGAGGATAAGGAAAGAGTAGTAAGCAAGATAAAGGGAAGGGGGTAGTGCAAGAAAACCTAAGCAAAAGTATGCGACCTGCCTAATGAATATTATACCCATTGAGATTAGTATTAAAGAACCTAGACCTAAGAGGGATGCGCTTATAGAACGATCTCCATTTTCATCAGATGAGGAAGAATATTTTAAGGATCCAGACACTAGTCATTTAGTACCTTATGGCCTTTTGTTGTTTATGAGAACTATAGATTAAAGGAGGTATTATAGTGAGAAGAAGAGGGTAATAATTGCTGAGAGATGGTTCATTATTTAGAATGTGAGTGACAAGTCAATAATTAAACATGTTTTATAGTGTAATGTTGGTTGAAATTAGATATAAAAAATGATATTATACTTGGTAGTCTCTTGCTTTTATAGTTTCAAAATTTAATTTGGAAAAATGAAGAAATTGAAGAAAAGCAAAACAGTAAACTAAATATTATAGCCAGCGATATAAGAATACATTAGGAATTGTTGTCTAAAATGGCAGCATAGAAGAGCCAGCGAATCATCAACGAATTAGGAATTACAGAAGAAATCACTAGTTGAATCAGTGGAGCACAGAGTCCAATTTGTGGCGATTAACTTAGCGATATGTGAACATAATGAAAATACTAAATAGTCGCTAAGGTTGGTTATGAGTTTTTAGATTACTATAAAGAATTTATGTTTATTTATGATGTGTATAACTTAGGAAACTATAAGGACTTTCGGCCTTTGAAATCAAGCTCTCATTTACTTCTTCCACAATCTCATTTGTTTTTTATTAGTAGTAAATTAGTTTATGTTTGAAGCTACATTGGAGCTTTGTTTATTTCATTAAAAGGTATTTATTTAATTATGTTTTTCAATTATCCTATTGTATAGTTTATTTCCAATATGATTGAGTACTTTATTAATCTAAGCAAATCCTAGACATCTATATACATTGGATTGCTATATAGTTATAATTATCAAATCAAGTACTTAACGCTTTAAATCAAATCATACACCAAAATCACAATTTTAATAAGTTGTTTTTTGTGTATTACAACTAATGAGGATTGATGTTGCATGCATAGTTGCAAATATGCATTGCAATATTTTTATTATGATTCTATGTCTATGGTTATTGACAACAATTATAGAAGTGATAACTAGGATTAATCTATAAGGAAATCTTACCCGAGTGGATGTTTTAGGTGATTGTGTTCTAAGCTATTTATTAATTTGGATATTCTGATTAATATTTGATTTTGATTAGGCATGATTTTCATTAAGTGCTAATGCTATCGTAATTCTTATTTTATTGCATTTTATCTAATAGATAGATTTACAATGATAAGGATATAGATTATTTTCCACTAAATATAGAAAAATCAATGGTTTTCCTAAGACTATTTACCTATTATGAATTAGTATTTAGTGATTCCAAGATTCCAAGTGATATGATTGTAATTAAGTTATGAAGTGATGTTATGTTATAGTGTTAGAATGCAATCCAAGTATAATACATTATTTAGTGGGGGTTCATTTAGATGGTTGTTTCAATATTTAAATAATATTGAATTTGAATATTATTTACTTAATTTTGCATTGAATTGTTTGAATTATTTTAGTTAGTTTGGTTAGTTAAGTTATTAGTTATAATTTTTAGTTGTTTGGTATTTTAATTTCTATTTAATTTGATTAACTAATTTAAAAAAACAAAAAAAAATGTTCCTTAGAAGTTCGCTAAATCTCTTGTGGAGACGATATCTCATTTACCACTACTACAAATATTAAAAAAAATACGAAAAACTATTGTCTACGCTCGACAGGTGTCAAGTTTTGCCGTCGAAATCAAGGATTTTAAAATAATTTCTTCGGATTTTGGTCGTTTTATGGTTTGTTCTATATACTTCATCGTGTTAATTCGATAAGATGTTTATATCCGTTTGATACTAAAATAGATAGAATTCTTAATCTAAATTTAAGGCGACAACTTAAAGATAATTTAGTTTATAAAATGAAGGATAACAACAACAATAATAATAATAATGAAAATGTCATTAATCACAATAATGATAATAAAGTTATCAATAATAATAACAATAATAATAAATAACTCACTTTTAGATAAGCAAATCAAAATGTTTCCTTATATGAACCTATGTGCATAGTATACCCTAATAGATTTCCTAAATTTGAATTTTTATCTAGATTTATTAGTGCCTTACCTAACTTCTATAATAAAGACAATGAAGACTTACAAAAATTCATAAAGGATTAGGATTCGCGTGTGCAGCAAGTGTTACAGCTCACTTGTATTAATAGTGTAACCAATTTAAGTTGACTAAGGATATCATCCTCTGGGAAGGGTGTATGCACTCGCAATGTACTTAGCTACAATTACTCTATTGCGAAGGAAATCCTTTTAATTGGTTTTATATTTAAATTAAACTAATCAATGCTAATGAATTAATGCAAATCACTTAAACTATTATATTAAGACTATCTTAGTTCACAACTTCACTTAGGTAATGAAATATTATGTTTTTCAACTACTTTATCATCATTATTATAAGTTTGCAATGCCTAATTTCAATTGATAGATTTCCTTCAAATGTACCTTAACCCACTGTCATGAAGGAAAAGATTCCAATGTGCAAATTGGAACTCCACCTATTACCTTAAATAACTTAAGCTCTACATTGCTTCAATGTTCCAAATCTTTAGATTCATAGTAAATTAATTTTACTTTCCATTCATCCCTAATCAATAATTATTGGTCGATGTTATATATTTTACGGTTGTATCGTCCATATCCTGCCTAAAAACTTCAATGGCAATGATAACTTCTAAAACTTAATATCAATAAACATGTGACCAAGATGTTCTTAACATCACGCTCAGAGTCAATAAAACTTCTAATCATTGCATTTTTTATATTTATATTCTACACATTCTCGTAACGTAACATCCGTACCATATGTTCCATTGATCTCTAAGATTAATAGACTACTCATAAATTATTGAAACAAACATGCACATAATGGTATTAATGGAAATTAGAGATATAAAAGAAATACTTCAATTAAATCAATGTAAGTAATACTCGAATCACCACAAATGAGTCTTTAATATCTTTTCTCCACAATCATCTTAATAATCAAGTATAAGTAAAACCAATGCTAAACTATGTAAATGGTAGCTAATCTCTTGTATGTTATATGTTTAACATGTTTTCCTATCTATTTATACTATGTAATCATATTTTCAAACAATTAGAAACAATACTTTACAATATAACATGAAATAGAACTTTAACTTTCAATTTTCTTTTTCCCCGCACTTTCACTTAAACCCCAACGTTTTATGTATATTGCAACTGCATCATCACTTTTGTGTGCAAATTCCTCTTTTAATGGCCTCGACGCTATCCATCCTACCTCTGGAGTCATTCCTTCAGTCTTTACGGCTCTCCCACCGCAACGGCTTTGCCTGCCTCATTTCTTCTCTTCCTTGCTCTGCCAAGTTATGCCTATGTCCTCCATGATGTGTCTATGTGCTCTAAAACACCACACCTACATGCCACGTTACCAACCACACTTTGGTATGTTTAAGCTTTGTTTCTTCTCATTTTTGCTCCTTTCCTTCCTTTGTCTTATTTCCCTGAAAATGCATTAACGTCATCAATTAGAGCTCATTTAGGGTATTTATACTATAGATACTTGTAAACTAACCCTATATATAAATCTAAATAATCACTAATCATATGTCCCCAAACTTATGATTTTATACGTTCAGAGAAAAAGTATAATTTACTAAGTCTCATAATTACTCCTATTACCTAGTTCTCATCCATTTTACATTGTTCATGTTGTATCCTTTAATTTATAAGTTTCAAGTTAATAATCCATTCAATATTTCTCCTTGCAAAAATTTATATTTTTCAAAATATGTAGCTTAAACAACACATACAACTCACTTTCAAAGAAATAAAGTAGATCCCAACCAAAACCATCACTACTCACAAGCTTGTTTCACCTTGACGCTCAAGTAGTACTTCAAGAGTCTACAAGACATAACATAGTTGGAAAGAAAACTTAACTCAATAAAGCTACTCATACTCGAGCTAAATCTTTTTTTTTAATAGTTTTATTTTAACTTCCACCTTCTTTTCTTTATTTTTCCCTCATTTTTTTTATTCATCTCCTTTTTATTTTACTTCACGGTCCCCGCTCCTTTTCCTAAGGACTTCATTTTTTTCATTTTTTCCAACCATCATTTTCTTTGCTCCATTTTCTGTAGAACTTGTGGACCTCTCTATTGTTTCTATTATAAAACTCTTGTTAGCACTTCTCACTTTCACTTAATCAAGCAAGTGAACTCCAACTTTTTATTTAGCATGCTTAGTTATTCCTCTCTTTGCTCTAAGTCTATATTTACTTTGTATTATTAGTAAGATTCACATTTATTATAAAATTCCTTACAGATCTATCTTTTTCTAGTACAAATGTTCTAGTAATTTCTTGCTTTTGTTTCTAGTTCATGGTTTTCCCTAACTATAGGTTTCTAATCATGAAACCATACCGTTGTTGCCACATTTTATTATTTTCTTCAAAAGTTTATAAAAACTCTCCTGAGTTTCATATCAACAAGATACTTATGTTTTACTCATCCTCAATTAAAAGCATGAACATGCAAATGAATTACTTTTTCATTATCTTTTACTATATATAACCAAATCTATATTAACTAAACATTCAAATAGTAAGTAAATGAAACAAATAATACACTACCATGCATCCTATTTAACTGCTTCAAAATAAAATTTAAATGATCATACTTGTTGTGTTTATCCCTATTTTAGCCTTTCTTACCACTTCCCATAGTGTAGTGCAGTGTTGATGCCCCCAAATTTTAACCAAACCTTATCCTCAAGGTTTAAAAATAAGCTTGAAATCATGAAAACACTAATACATACAAATATATATAATAACATAAGTAATATCTATATAGCTAATTGATATTTTATGATTCTTCTGTTTCTTTTTAGACTTCTACTGCACATTTTAGAATCAGTTTTATAAAGTTAGAAAACCATTACATGTTAGTTTTACACAACTAGACTAACTAACTAACTAACTGAAACTAAACACTTAAAATTTAAATGCTCTTAGGTTGCCTCCTAATAGCGCTTTGTTTAATGTCATTTGCACGACGCCTTTCGCTTATTTAATCTAAGTCTAAATCAAGATTCTCTAATTGTAAATCAAAGATTATGATGTTATTTCCGTTTGGATGCACTTATTCTCCATCAACGAAGACTATCTTCTCTACATCATCGTCATCATCGATACTCACTATGATTTTTTCTTCCTTGTGTACAAGTTTGCATTGACAATATTCAAGAATGGCCTCAAAAGTATCATAGACACATCAACATCCATATTGTGATTCATAACCTCAAAATCCATGATGAATGTAAATCTACCTACTTTCATATGCACATTTAATACTCTTTCTATATTTGGTATCAACTTGCCATTAACTACTTGCAAATTAGTCGTATCGGGACAATTAATCTTCAAATCAATATGCAACATGTCCATTATTGACATGACATTTAACTGAGGCTCTTATACCACTTAAGACATTTATAAACCAATTCCCATCAATGCTTATTAGTATGCATATTTCTCCATGATCTCTTCTCTTAATTGGTAGAAGTCTCGGGGTGAACATAAACTTTGGTTATGGCTTCCTTGGAACTACCTCGATGCTATTGCCTTTCGATGCTTCTTTAGAGGTCCTTTATCTTTTTGCTTGGCTTTCTATACTTTCTTCACCTTCTTGTTATTTTTCAAGGCATTGATTCTTTGTTACCTGAATCCTTCGAGTTCATTGTTAGGGCAAGTGCCATTTTTCAATCTATAAACATTATTTATCTTATAGCTTTAGTAAATAAAATAGAGTTTTTCATTTACTTTTTATTATAAGTGATTGCATGTAAACCTTATCATAAGATCCATATGTATTTGTTGAAATATCCTAAATGTCCCTAGTCTATCATTATACTAGGAACTATAATGAGTTAAGACTAGTGTGAATCTTAATTGATGGTCATGTGATGATCAAGCATATATGGATACGAATCAAAATCATGATTACTTATTAGGGAACAAGGTAGTGGACCGATGTGCTGTGGGAACATCACATGGATTAATCATTGTTGTTACTCGTAATAGGTATATCATTTAGTCATTCTACTTGAGATTATCATAGACCTAAATATTAGGAGCGTGGTAATTTGAAACAATCAAACGTTTCCTTTAACCGGACAATTATAATGATCGTGATTGCTTACCATGTTAATAATATATGAAGGTGTATAATTGAGATAAGATTTGTCCCTCTCATATAGATAGAGATATAGATGGATCCCTCGATATGTTAGACTATTTAATGGCCAAGTTCAAGTGAGTTAATATCATCAATGTCATCAAGATGCTTTCAGTCTACCTAAACATCGAAACTAGTACGACTGAATATTAAGGTTTTTTCATGCCTTATATTTAATCATATGATATTGCATGACAAAATGATATGATTTATGTTATTCAATTGGTCGTATCAATTTTCATATTGATGCTACTTGGGTAGTCATAATTTCATATCAAAGACCGCTTATGACTTGTGTACCAATATAGTTTTAGTTCACTGCCAACATCGAATGAACCTATTGGGTCGCACATAAAGAATGGCTTTGTACAATTTCAATTGGACCAGAGTAATGAATTTTATATGATAAAATAATGACTTAAAAGACCTTATTATTTGTTATATGATAACTTATTTATAGGGCGTATGTGTAATTTGCTTAAACTGCCTAAATACAATAGTTATATTATGAGTAGGTTTTTTAAGTGAACTTATCTACACATAAATATACGTTCAAACCCTTAAACAAAATATGATTTAAATTTTATTTTTGAGTTCTCTGGATTTTGGGAGAAAAAGCAAAAATATTTTCAATCTCTCTTGGGGCTAGCACTCCAAATTGTGGTCATCGTTCGTGTGTGGATTTTCGATAGAGCGCACGCACTTGAATATATTTTAAATAGAACAATCAGAGAAGGAAATCATGGATTAAGGTATGGTTAACTTTTTTAGTTCTTGTTTGATGGAATCGATTTTCAATCTTGTTGGGGTTATCCACATTTGTTTTGAATTTTTTGTTACATATGAACCCCTAAACCTAACAGTGGTATGAGAGCCATATGCTCGGTCATATTAAATGTTTGCATGTTTTCTCTTATATATATATATGATATATGTGTTACAACATGATCTTGATTAATGTTTATATGATGTACATATAAGTTATGTGATAATTTCTATTATGATTTTATTTTAAAGCATGTTGTTAATTCACATATATTGGTACATGCACATGATTTGATTCAATTATAGAATTAATGTTTAGAATATTTTGATTAACATATGTTTTAACGATGCACTTTTTGTATGTTCAAATGGTAGAAGCCATGTTTAGGTTATTGTGGTTTTGGTATTTGATAAATAATTCATTTTATTCAATAATTGTGCATGTCTACATGATAGAAATCATGATTAGGTTAGTATGATTAATTTATTACAATTCTGGTGTTGAATGTATGATAAATATTTCATTTTTTGATTCAATTGCTTGTTTTTTATGAGTAAGAATCAAAGTTGGCTTTGATTATACACCTCATTGTGGCTATTTGTTAATATACTTCTATTAGATAAGAGAAACTTTCAATCTGATAAGAATTACAAATCATATAAGAAATGTGAGATACGTAACAAATTTGTGGTGGATAATGATTCAAAGTATCTTAAATTCTAACTAGATTAGGATAAGATATTGAGTAAGAAGTGGGTCTGAGTTAATTAAAAATGTTTTAATTAACATTTTTTTGAATTAAAATAAGAGGCAGTTTTAGTCAATTTGATTGACTAAAATAATGAGAAATTTTAGGCAATATATAATTTTTGGAATTAAAATTCATTGTCAAAAAATGGGGGCTACCCACTATGCCTTCGTCCGCTAACCTGTCAACAGTACTACCGCTCGCTTATCGGCCAGCGGGACCGTCACTAACTATTCCTAGCGCAAGAAAATTTGTATAATAGTCAATATTAGTAAAACTTCCTAACTTGTTTAGTGATTGTCCATACATTGTAGTATATGATATTTATCTCGTTTAAATTATGATCACTAAAATAAATAAAAATTCGTCTTCCAAATTTTAAGTCAAGTTTCATCCATTCTCAAACACTTGTGACGGCTTCGACCACATCAATATGGGTCTACCTTCATAGAGTGTATTGTGTTATCTTACTGAGGAATGTTGAGCAATGGTTACTTTATTATTTGAAATGGTTAGACTTGATAAAGCTTGAAAAATTGTTTTGAGCTTTAAGCACAAAATGTGATAAAACATGTTACGATATAAGATATCATAATCTCATAAAAACAACTAAAGTCACATATGATTTAATTGGTAATAGGTACCTACCTAAATAACCTAATTAGAACTGCCATGTCTTAGCTGTCTTGGAATTAGCTTAAATATAGATTTTAGTCCCTTAAATTAATATAGTGTTTTTAGGAGGGTTATTAATTTAGTGGGAGTTTATTCATCTATACTAAAATGAACTTTCACATTATCTTTGTCGTAGATAAATGACCTCTTCAAATCACACTAATCTCTTATCCCAGCAATCCATCCTAAAGAAGGATAAATTTTCTACAACAAACTTTCTTGACCGGTTCAGAAACTTTAGAGTTTTTTTAATCATGAATGCAAGTTGTTTGTCCTGGATGATCTTATTCTCGAGGAACCACCAGCTAATGCTTTAAAAGCCTTGAAGGATGCACATGATAAGTATGTCAACGACTTAACTTATATTGCATGCATTATGTTGGCAATCTTGGTTCCTGAACTTAGAAGGACATAGGTCATATGGAAGCTTACGACATGGCTACGATTATGAAGGAAATGTTCCAACAGCAGGCAGGCTAGAGAAGAATAGTTCGAAACAGACAAGAACCTTCATTCTTGCAAAATGGTTGAGGGTGTGTCATTTATTCCTCATGTTCCTAAAATGAAAGGCTATATTCGCTATCTTGACATACTTGAATTTCCAATAAGCTAAGAGTTGGCTATGGATTTAATCCTGAATTCAATACCCAATAGTTATTCAAGTTTTTTGATGAATTATTATATGAATAACATGGGGAAGTCTATATCAGAGTTGCATTTGATGCTTAAAACTACTAAGCGGAAAAGGAAAAGAAATAAAATTGTTGTTCTACCATTCACCTGAGCATTGGTTCAGAAATTGCAAGCTCTATCTTGAAGTTCTAAAGAAAAAAAAAGTAGTTCCACTACATCTTTTGGTATTTACATTATTGAAGTTAGCTTATGTACTAATGATTCCTAGGTATTGGATACCATATTTGAATCTTACATATGTACTAATGTGTAACCAAAAATAAAAAGTTAAAGAAAGGAGAAGTCATCCTACGAGTTGGAAATGGAGCAAATGTTGTTGCATCGACTGTAGGATGCTATTAATTAATTTTATCTAGTAGAATCATTTTATTTTTAAATAATTGTTATTATGTCCCTGCCTTGATTAGAAACATCATTTTAACTTCATGTTTGAATTCAGATAGTTTTAATTTCACTATTGCGATTAATAAATGCTCCAATTCTCGTAAGGACGTTTTATATGCGAATGCTAATTTTTGTGATGGTCTTTATATTCTAAACATGAAAAGGTCTACAAATATCATATTCTTACCGTGTATACAAAGAAATTCAAATCAAATGAGTTGAATCATACCTACATTTGGAATTGTCGTCTTAGCTACGTAAATGGGAAATTCATTTCTAAACTCTTTAAAGATGGACTTTTAGTAAATTTATGATGTACAATATGTTCTATGATAATTGCGATCGAGAATTGGTTAAAAGTATGTTGTTAATTTATGTATTTGATACATTCGTATGATTTGATTAAATGATAGAATTCATATTTAAAATATTATGATTAACATATGTTTTAATATTGAACGATGAGAATTTTGTATGTTTACATGGTAAAAGTCAAATTAGGTTAACGTGGTTATGGTGTTAAATACACAGTTGAATTTTGTTCAATAATTACGTATGTCTTCATGATAGAAATCATGATTAGGTTAGTATAATTAATTTAATATGATTCTAGTGTTCAATGCATGACTAATATTTCATTTCTTGATTCAATTGCTTGTTTTGTATAATGAAAAATCGAAATTGATTTTGATCATATATCTCATTATGGTTATATGTTAGTATATTCCTATTAGATAGGAGAAAAGAATTACAAATCTTATAAGTTAAGTGTGATATATATCAAGTTCGTATTGGATAAGGATTCAAAGTATCTTAAATTCTAATTCTATTAAGATAAGATATTAAGTTACAGATGGGGCTTAGTTAATTAAAAACATTATAATCAATATTTCTTGGAATTAAAATAAGGGGCAGTTTTGGTTAATTGGATTAACTTAAATAATATGTGAAACCACCGCCTACTGATTGGCTAATGGGACCGTTGCTAACTGTTCGTAGCACAAGGAAATTCGTAAAATAGTCAATATTAGTAAAATTTCTTAAATTGTATAGTGATTGTACATGCATTATAGTATATGATATTCATCTTGCGTAATTTATGATCACTAAAATCAATAAGAAAATCCCTCTTCCAAAATTTTAAGGCAAGTGTCATCCATTCACAGAAAGTTGTTAAGGCTTCGATCATATCAATAAAGGTCTGCCTCTACATAATGTATCGTGCTATCTTGGTGGGGCAAGTTGAGCAACAATTACTCTTTTGTTTGAAATGGTTAACTCGATAAAGCTATCAAAATAGTTTTGGGCTTTAGGCATAATAGTAGATAAAACATGCTAAGACATAAGATGTCATAATCTCATAAAAACAACTAAGAGTTACATATAATGTAATTGGCAAATATTACTTACCTAAATAACCTAATTCTAAGTGTCATAACTTAGATTTTTATAATTAGGTGAAACATGGATTTTAGTCTCTTAAATTAGCATTAGTGGGAGACTATTCCTCTATACTAAAATTTAATTTTGCGTAATCTTTTTGTTAGATCTATGAACTTTTCCAATCAAACTAATTCCTTGTCACTGCGATCCGTCCCTAAGATGGATAAGTTGTCCTGGACAAACTTTCTTGACTGGTTCAGAAACTTGAGAATTGTTCTTTAGCATGAATGCAAATTGTATGTCCTAGATGAGACTATTCTTGAGTAACCACCAGTCAACGCAAATTGTTCTTAAGCGTGAATACACATTCTAAGCATGTCAATGACTCAATTGATGTTGCATGCATTATGTAAGCAACCATGTTTCCTGAACTTCAGAAGTACATGGAACACATAGAAGCTTACGATATGGCTACGGTGTTGAAGGAAATGTTCCAACAGCTAGCTAGGCAAGAAGTTTTGAGATAGTCAAGAACCTTCATTCTGTTTAAATGGCTGAGGGTGCGTTAGTTAGTCCTCATGTTCTAAAAATTAAAACCTATATTGACCATCTTGAAAAACTTGGATTTCCCAAAAGCCAAGGGTTGGCTATAGATTTGATCCAGAATTCATTGCTTGATATTTATTCATAGTTTTGATGAACTATAAAATGAATAATATGGAGAATTCTATCTCAGAGTTGCATTTGATGCTTAACACTAATGAGTAGAATGTCAAGAAACCCATTGCTCATGTTTTGATGGTTTAGAAAGGAAAGGTTATGAAGAAGAATGCCAAAAGCAAAAATAAAGTTACCAAGGCTATTTTGACTGTCACAAAACCTGAGGAACAAGTTAAACCTAAGGATGCTTCTACTTCTTAGTCCCGAAAGGAAAAGGAAAAAGAAGGAAATTTTCATTTCAGTCATGCACTTGGGTATTGGTTCAAAAATTGCAAGCTTTATCTTGAAAATCTAAAGAAAAGATGAGTAGTACGACTACTACTTAGTTATTTAAGTTATTGAAGCTCACCTATCTACTAGTGATTCCTGGGTATTGGATACTGGATGTGGATCTTATTTTTTCATTAATTTGCATGGTTGCATTAAAAGTAGCAATCTAAAGAAATGAGAAGTCATCTTACGTGTTGAAAATGGAGGAAAGTTTGTTGCATTGGATGTAGGATGTTATGAGTTAATCTTAGCTTGCGGACTTGTTTTAGTTTTAAAAAATTGTTATTATGTCCCTGCCTTAAATAGAAACCTCATTTCAGTTTCATATTCAGAATTGGATGGTTTTAATTTCATTATTGCGAATAATAAATACTCAATTTCTCGTAAAGAAGTGTTCTATGCGAATGTTGATTTTTATGATGGTTTTTATATTCTAATCATGAAAAGGTCCACAGATACTGCTACTCTTAATGTAAACATAATGAAATTCAAGTCAAATGTTTCAAATCAAACCTACCATTGGCATTATTGTTTGGGCCACATAAATGGGAAACATATTTCTAAACTCTATAATGATGGACTTTTAAATTTATTTGATTTTGAATCATATGAAACATGTGTATCATGTTTACTACGCAAGATGACAAAGAGTCCCTTTACTAGACACAGTGAAAAGGGCAAGTGATTTATTAAGTCTTATACGTACTGATGTATATGGTCTTATAAACAAAATGGTAAGAAGTGGTTATCATTACTTCGTTACTTTAACTGTTGATCTCAGTTGATATGGTTAAATGTATCTCTTGAAACATAAAGGTGAATTTTTTGAGATGTTTCGAATATTTCAGAATGAAGTGGAAGATCCACTTAGTTAAACTATTAAAGCATTTTGACCAAATCAAGGTGGTGAATATTTGAGCCAAGAGTTTGATGATCATCTTAGAAGCTATGTGATTATCTCATAGTTAACTCCTCCAGCAAATTCACAATGGAATGGTGTTTCTGAGAGAAGAAATCAAACTTTATTTGATACGGTTTAATCTATGCGGATTCATGCAGATCTTCCAATTTCTTTTAAAGGTTTTCTTTAGAAACTGTTGTGTTTACACTAAGTCTTGTTCCTTCTAAAATGATTGATAAAACAACATATGAGATGTTGTTTGGGAAAAAACCAATTTTGTCTTTCCTTCAAATTTGGGGCTGTGAACTTTTTGTACGATGATAAATCTTAAAAAGATTATCGGCTAACACTACAAAAAAACAACCGATCAGAAATGGAGATTTCCATTGCTAATTCACATAAATTTCGTCTCTAATTGAATTCTGCAACGGAACAGAGACAAAATCTATTATGTCTCTAAAATTTTCGTCGCTAATATAGTTAGCAACGGAAATGTGTTTTCGTTGCTGATTAGAGACGGATTAGAGATAGAATTTAGAAACGAACGAGAGATGGAATAGAAATGCACATTCTTCCAAAGTGAATGCTTTACTTGCATTCCATTGCTAATCCGTCTCTAATTTGCAACAGATTACCAACGAATTTATGAATTTCGTTGCTAATTAGACACGGATTAGTAACGGAACTTATAAATTCCGTTGCTAATCCATTGCAAATTAGAGACTGATCAGCAACAGAATTCATAAATTCCGTTGCTAATCCGTTGCTAATTAGAGACGGATTAGCAAAGGAATTTACGAATTTCGTTGCTAATCCGTCTCTATTCCGTTTCTAAACTCTGTTTAGCCAGTTTTTTCATTTTATTTCTTTGCAAATTAGAGACAGATTAGCAACGAAATTTGTAAATTCTGTTGCTAATCTGTCTATATTCCGTTTTTACGCTCAATTGTTTCAAAAAAATATTCACAAGAATCAAATTGCTTCTCCGAAACTTCTAAAACTAAAAATAACAATAGGATCTGCTCCATCGCTTGCACCCCCTCCAACAACTCCTTGGGGGTGCTAACATCCCTAACAAAGTAAAATTTCACATATATACACTAATCAATAATATATAACAACAACAAAGACTCAAATCAGAAAAAAAACATTCAATTCTATATTAAAAAAGATTTATATATTCACGAAATATAGTCAAGTATAATAAATGTCTAAGATACCAAAGTATCCATAAAAAAACCACAATTCTCATTGTCCTACAACAACCATAAAAATACCTAAGTATCATAAAGTTGCTCATCCCTCATTGTGCTAGCACCTGGGAAGTTCTAGCATCAGCATCTGCGTATCTTCTCTTATTTCTCCCTAACGACCCGAGACCGTAGACACGTCCTTTGGGATACTCACTGCCACCTTGTAGTACGCCGCCTCATCATCCACCGGCTGGTCCAGTGTAGTCTGGGTCAGCTTCAGACTTCTCCTTTGGAGCTTAGCCGGTATGGATCAACAATAAGCAACTAAAATGATATGCTTGTAAGATCAAAAAATGGCAACTACCACAGACTTCACAATTTACACAAGTTAAAACAATTCCCTCCTACGCACATATACTATCCCTAAAAAACATTCAAATAAGTTATAGATTATATTACATCTATTCACATTATTTAAGTCTTCTTTTCCACTATTGTTACCATGCATTGAAAGTATTTGTTGTCTTTTACATTAATTCACTACCAATATTGAATAGAAAAGAAAACCACACAAATACACATAATGGTAACAATATAATAGTAGCATTAAATTTGTTTTCTCAAGTAGGGGTACCTTAAGCTTTACTGCTCATTTTGCGTTATTTCAATAACTCTACTTTTGATATACGTCTTCCTGCATAGGAATATCAAAGGTTTAAGTAATTACTTACAAAAAAAATCACAAATGCACAAGGAAAAAGAAATAGAGATTTGAGGAATGCTCGCGTGACCCTTAGAGAGGCATTGCAGTACAAACAATCCAAAATAATTAAGTTACTAGATAGCAACTCGAGTGGCTGTTGACATGTGAAGCTTATAAATGATCAATGGCATCACTCAATTAAACAATTCCATTATAGTTTTCTACCATAGGCTCGGTACATGACCGATACTAAAAATAGTAGGATACTCGGTAGTAAAAATAAAAGCAATAATGAGTTCAAAAAATATCATAAATCATAAGTTATAAGCGGCATACAAATACCACATAGTATCAAAGCTCCTCGTAGTTTTTCACTCGTACCTCCTTAAGGTTAGATGTTAATTCAAATCTCTTGACGTTTTATGTGAAATAGCAACATGAACTCGAATAGTAATCATAGCTTTTAAAACCCTACCTAGTAGTAGAAAATGTATAATTATAGGTACAATTCATCTATACGTACTCTTTTGGTAGCTTTATCTATACACACGCATGTACATACAATTGAACCAAATATAGTAGGAAATACACGAAAACATGTGGCATGAAGATATCAAAGAATGTAAATTAAAAATAAAATATAGCACAAAACCTTACCTCTCCATAGCAACTAGAGCAGTATAATGCAATCCAGACAAAGCACATTGCACTTCGACTATGAAGGATTTCTCGCTTTCGTATAGCTTAGCCACTTCCCTAACGCTCCTCTGCATCAAAACCAAACCCAAAACCAAAACCAAAACAATTCAACGTCCTTGGCGCGGCAGAAATAGCATGCTATGTGCCCATTGTTGCATTAAAATTAAATTCGAAGAACACACAGCTAGAAATATATATATATATATGCATTTCAGGAAGCATATACCCTTATAAGCATAGAAGAAATGATTACATATTGTTTGATACAAATAACATAAAACAAAAAAACTATATATTTGTTGAGTTCCAACTTCGTGTTAGTTTTTGGATTAAATGTAGGACTCGTAATCTCAGGAACCATTTTTCTAACTTTATGTATATTTGTGGCTTATGTTCTTTGTGTTGATTTCAACTTCCTTAAGGCCGAGCACCCATTATTTCATTCCCAACCAATTCATAATGAATAGATGTACCTACATTACTATCGGCAATAAAACACTGCAACTCATTATGTAAGGGCAAGTACAAAGGTTGGCTCCTTACATCATTCCGATCAAAGACTTCATGTTTTAGAATGTACAAACCCGCATCAAACCAGAAACATATTGACATATATGTGTACATCCACCAATAAATACAGTAACACAAATCATAGTATGTTATTTAGAAAGAAATTCAATATCTCATAGTTCAACGACATTAACGGAATTCAATCATAGAACGAAGTCAAGACAAAGAATGTTATGCAACAATTTTTAACATGATTATTTTAGCCAAATAAATCATAGACAGGTAATATACACAAGAAATTCAACATTACCAATATAAGATCGGTAGTAAAACAATCCAAATGATTTAATATCAACTCATAAATGGAAATGAAATAAGGAGAATTGCCTTAAAGGGTTAACTTACCTCAAAAAGCACGTAATTCGTAGCCTATACCGGCGTCTTGGCCACTCCAAACTCGCGTTCCACACCTTGTTGCGCTGACCATAATTTTAAAATGAGGTTTAGTTTAGGATATTGAATGGTTTACCAGATATTACAATGATTGATCTTATTCAGTTTCTTTCAAATCAACAATGATAGTTAATGAATCAAAATAAACAACTCAACAAATGGAAAAAAAATTATAATGATGAGATCCTAGTTTTAAATTTTTTTCAAGTGTTCGTTACCAGGATTTTTAAAAATATATTCCATTGCTTGTTGATATAGTTAGACAAATATTTGTTCCTTGATGAAACAGAGACTTGTATGAGTTTCAATTTGAGTTAGAATTAATAACGATTTTGCTAAACCATGGTGAATGATATTATTGTTGAAACAAGTCAAATTGAGACTCATTAAGAGTTTCTAATTAAGGTTTGGAATAGGCATAGCCTATGATTTGAATTTTAGAATTCATAGATAAGCTTGTATTGGTTTAAAAATTAAATTAACTGTTTGAAACTCTAATTGGAGTTCAAAAACACATGGAAAAGTGTTATGAAGAGTATTTGAGGTCTTTAAAAAGAAGTTGTCAGAGTCGATATTGGTTTGAACTCTATTGTGAAATTGAAAATGGTTTATAACCTAATTTGAAGTACATAAATGAGTTTCGAAGTGATTTCACTTCATTATGACTTGAAAATGGAATTTGAAGTGTTAAAATGAAATTGTAATTCTAAAATTTGAACTTTATGGTTTAATAGGAATTACAGAAGTATAAATAATTGTAGCAATGAGTTCTAGTTGTTTGTGTTTTTTCAGTTCGTGATCGATTCTGGTTGAGGATATGCATTTCAAAGAGGTTGTTGTGCCAAATCTGCTTGAAAATTGGCATCGGCTTCCCAATCATCAATTGACGAGGATGATGTGGGTTAGGATACGCATTGGTATCCAAGGAAGGAAATGTATAAGCCTTGATTCGTCACTTCCTCAAGCGGGTCTCATTCCTCAACTTACGACAAGTCATTTTGATTTTTGGATTAAGAGGGTCTAAATAACAAGTACACTTGAATTGATGAATGCTATATGACATAAAAGATAAAAAAAGAAAATCTTAAATTAAAAACAACTCCCCTCTAACAGTGCTAAAATTTGATACGTGCCAAAAGCATAAAAAATAATAATACCCTTATTAGGTTATAATTTTTCGTATTGTTTTATAGTAGTCTTAAGTGAAGGGTCGAATCACAATGAATTAGGTTACTTTCGGTGACAAAAAAGGACAAGTCTGATTTTGATGATGGATGTATAAACCTAAAGTAAAGTATGCAACTTAAACACAAATAAGCAACAAAAAATAAGTATGGACACCAACGAGTAATATAAATGGAGTGACGCAATCAATTATAAGAGACTATCCTAGGCCACGAGGATTCACCCTCACACGCAATGATCAACAACTTTCACATAAAAAAGTACTCCAAATTTGTTCTAAAGATAGCTATAGGGTTCAACATCACGTATAAGCCCTAGACTCTCTAGTTATGACAAACAAAGTAAGAATATTATTTGACTCCCTAACAAATGTACAACCCTAGGTAAAGTACACTAGAATTCAACACTATTGTCGCATTAAAATTGATGGAATCACCAACCTTAGACAATAAACACCAAGCTCGATTAATCTAACGTAGACTTGTCAATTGTATAACTTCCCCAAAAAGGCCAACCAATTGAAGTAATATCTTAGTACTTGTTGAGGAATCCTCACTATTACAGATACAAAATTCCCAAACCAACATTACGTTCCTATCTAACAAGCATGCATTAGCAATTTCACAAAGGAGGAAAAGAATTATTTTAATTATTCAACAATTAACAAGATAAGACATTGATTGGAATGTGAATAAAGAGTTGGAAATTCTTACATTGCAAATTTATGTGAAGAAATTTAGCTTCCCTAATTCCTCCCCTAAGCTAAGTTAGGGAAATTCTTTAGCTATCTATAGATTAAAATCTCAATTTCTAATGTATTGTAGGGTTTAATTACAAAAATAGAGAGGTGAAAGAGAAAAGATGGTATAGTGCGTAGTTAAAAATAGGAAAGAAAGTGGACAGGGTGGGTGGTGATGAGGGATGAATATGGTACGGAGAGGGTTTCTTTTTTTTGCTTTTCTTGGTCCCTAGTAGAGAGAAAAACCAAAGAGGACCGCTATGGGCACCCCCATCAATTAATGAAGGCACCCAGTTGTTGAGGGCACAAAGTCATTTACCAAAGGCACCCAAAATGGAGGCCCGAAATCCCCAAAATACCCCTCGTTCAAAATAGAGGACCCCACCACACCACCACCATCCTTTTGAAGCAAGCAATACTCTCTTGAACGAATGAGCAAGCAATCTTGAGAGTCAAAGTCTTTGTTCCTCTCCGTCTCTCTCCTCTGTTATAGGCGAAATATCGAGTTTGAAGGCTCTGGGTTTTGATCGATTTTGTCTCCACATTTGAGCTTGGTTCAAGTTTTTCGTTCACACATACAAGTCGTGAAATCGGTCATTTGAAGGTAGGTTGATAGTTTAATTGAGTTGCATTTGGTAGAGTAGTTGTTATGTTTGTATGGCGGTGCATTCAATGGTTCCTTTATTGGAAAGTCGTGGTTCTCAGCCACACAGGCCAAAGATGTTATTTAAAGTCTCGGCTAAGCATGGTTGAGACAGAGGGCAAATTTTTGGGAACTCGTGTTTCTCGGCCAGATAGGCTAGAATAGTTTATACAGTCTCGGCAAAGAATGGCCGAGAGTAATTGTGTTATCTCGGTCACCACATCACGAGAGTAACCATAAGTGTATAGTTTATGTCCTGTCGATGATGTACAATCGAGAATGTAGATTTGCTCTTGTTTGGCCAATACCGAGACTATTATTATCGTCTCGGTCATGCGCCACCGACATTCTTATGGTTTTCTCAAACCTGCATGACCGAGACTATAGAAATGGAAGATTTTGTTCTCATTTTTTTGAATTGTTTTAGGTAGCGTAACACTGTGTTTGCTCTCGGTCACCACATCACAAGAGTAAGTCGAAATGTGTAGTTTATGTCCTATCGGTGATGTATAACCGAGAACTTAGCATTTCTCTTAGTTGTCCATTACCGAGGCTTTTATTTGTTTATCGGTTATGCGTCACCGATATTATAAGATTTTTCTCTAACCTACTTGACCGAGACTCTAGAAATGGATGATTTTGTTTTTTTTTCAATTGTACTTTTGTTTATGCTGCAGGCGCTTACATGTTGTAGTATTTTTAGGTATGGCTCGTTCGAAAACCCCAGTGACTACGGAGGAGGTTGGTGTTGAGGTGTTGAGGGGTAACATTGGGCGAGGCGGACGAAGACCCCCGACTGCATCTTATCAAAAAGAGAAAGAGAAGGAGAATGTAGATGTTAATGGAAGGCTAAGATTGATGGAAATCATGTAAGGAATTTACAATTGCACGATAAGGGTTCCAACATCGACACGCGGCGACGAAAAGATCTTGTAGTTGCCCGAGGCGAAGAGGAGGCTCATGCATCGAAGTCTAGTAGTAGTGACTCATCAGCGGTGGCGAACACCATAGAAACTGATCGTAATGTGGGTAGGAGTACTAGTGGTGGAGGTGGCCATAATGAAGGAGAGTCAGAAGGGCTGTAGAAATGCGTGCTCCTTTTCTCGGTGGTCCTTTAGACGGTGCTTTGTTGAAAAGCTTTAAGGATTATGTCGCATTAGCGATTTGGAGCAATGAGGTATATAAAGTTTCATTGAATGGAGTACTTAAAAACTAAGGGTTTTCACTAAGCTGATGAGATGTTTTTGTTGTTGCAGGAGCGTCCGGTACTTGAGTGTATCAATCACGGAGCTCAGATCCATGAATGGGACTTCAAGTCGTTCCACCATAACACCAAGGGCCTTCAGAGGATTAAATAATCGCGCCCATGCAACTTCGACTGAAAACATGAAAAAACTTAAAAAAACGCATTAAATTTCACCAAATACCTCTTCTTGTTCCTCCTCTTGCACCATTGCAGTACATTCGTCCATTTTATAGTGGAAACAAGTTCGGATTGGTCGAATTTATGAAACCCTACATTGACAAACCAAATCATCAATTTCACTATGTAGATCAAAGAAATAGTTTGTTCAAAGCTTCATATGGTTGTAAAAAAGTATTACCTCGCCATCGGATGATGTGAAGACACAATAATCTTTACACGCTCAGCAAACAAAATTGAGGCTTTAGGTTTCACTTGAGATCCAATGAGGTGGGGTGCCCCAAAATTGATTTGAAAATTTGTTGTAAGATAGGAAAGAGTATATATGAAGGGGCAATAGAGTCATTTACATCAAAGTGTAATTTACAGGGGAGAATGATTAAAAAAAACTGGGTGCCTTCATGAATTGGCAGGGTGCCTATAACGGCCCTCAAACTAAATCGACGAATTAGTTGATAGGATTTAGATTTGCCAAATCTTTGGAGAGAGAGTGCCACTTGTCACCATGAAAGTTGGTAGTTGGAAACCCTATTTTTAGTGGAAATTCTAGGTATGCTTCCGTTTAAAGTGATCTAAAATTCGTTTATTAGATGACGCACTTTTTGGAAATTTTTACTAAAGTACTAAAGTTTTTACTTTAAAATAGGTAAATACGGGTGAAACTTTTCTTTCCACATTAATCAATCTCACCTAATGAAAAGGCGTTATTGCTGACGTGGCCATGGGGAGAACCAATAGTGCCTTCTCGAAAGGCGCTATTGGTTTGTCCGTGTCCACGTGGATTTCAAGCACCAATAGCACATTCGAGAAGGCATTATTGGTGTTCACGTGGACTTCTTGTTCTGCCCCAGTCCACGTGGATCCACGTAGGTTGGGATACAGGGGTAGGGGTGGTAGGGGTCACGGGATTACTTGTCCGCGCGGGGGGGGGGGGCATCGGCTATACAAGGAGGGGAGGGGGAAGAGCTCGGTGGAGAGAGACACCACGGAGGGAGGAAAAAAGGGCGGGTTGGGTGAACAACATGCTTCTGGAGTGCACACGCACGGCAGAGAAGGAGGAGAGGAGGTTGTGGGGGCACCGGAGTGAGGAGCAGCGGTAGTGGTACGTGGAGTGAGCAACGGAAGCAAAGGAAGGAGATCGGCAGTGGAGGAAGGAGCAGCGGAGGAGGTAGCAGTGGCGGCGGCATCAGAGGAAAGAACCCCGGTGGCGGCAGCGGAGGAGGGCCAGCGTAGCAGCGGAGGAGAAGGAGGAGGTTAGTGTAGTTTACTAAGTTGAGGTAGTTAGTTTAGTTTGTTAAGTTAGTTTAGGTTAGATGTTTAGTTTAACTTAGGTGGTTAGCTTAGTTAGTTAGGAGTAGGTGGTTAGGTTATATTAGTTTAGTTTGGTTAGGTTAATTAGCTTAGTTAGTTAAGTTAGTTTAGTTTAGGTGTTGAGGTTAGTTTAGGTTAGTATAGTTGAGTTAGGTTTTGTTCGTTAGTGTAGTTTAGTAGAGTTTAGTTTAGTTAATTTAGTTTACATAGTTAGGTTAGGTTAGGTTAGTCGAGTTTAGTTCACATAGTTATGTTAGGTTAGGTTTTCAACAAGTAACTCTCGAGCTTTAAGTTTCACTTTCTGGTTACGGCTCGGAGGACGAACGATAGAAGAAGACTTGCTGTTTTTTTCGATTATAATTGAGATTTTCTACATCTTCTTTACTATACTATTTCGATATTCGATACTACACTAGGAAGCAGTGCGCCTCTCTGATAGATTCAAACAGTCTAGTTACTAGTTTCGAGACTACTACTATTCATTCGTGTCCCTTACCAAAAGGCCACTTCGTTCACTTGAGCGCTCCACTTTTGTTTGTTTATAGCTAGTTTTTCGATAAGTTATGCTACTCTTTCGATACGTAACTAGACCATCATAATACACATAACACTTACTTCTGTTCGCTCGAGACTACTTCACTTGTTTTCTTATTCTAACTAGTTAACTACTAGGTAGATGTTCTCTCGTGTCCCTTTCCTAAGGGCCACTTCGTTCATAGTTGCTTCACAACTTTTGAGGGACTAAAAAGAGTAGCTTATGTCTGCCCACTTTTTAAAATGAGAATACCCTTCAAGCAATCTAGATATGAAAACATAATGAATTAGCTAGTTTGGTGTTCATAACATAGTTAGGTTAGGTTAGGTTAGGTTAGTTAGTTAGTTAGTTAGTTAGTTAAGTTAGTTAAGTTACTTGAGTTTAGTTTAACACTCATTATTTGGGTTAAGGTTTACTTTGGTTAGTTAGGTTAGTTATGTTTGATTACTTCACTTTAGTTTTCTTGTTCTAAACTAACGAAAATAAAATGTCATTGTAGGATTGTTACATTAAAGACAAAAAGCGGAGGAAAAAAGTAAGTTCACAAATTTAGTATGTTTCATAATTATTTCGTATTGTTTGTTATGATTTACATGATATATAGTGACATACACTTTGTTTTTTTTTTACATACACTTTGATATGTTTAATTAATGGAAAGTGCATTTAAGACATTAAGAAACTCAAACACAGAGGAATGAATAGGCTCTGTAGTTGCGCCTTTAAGGCGATCCTCTACATCTGAAAGTTTCCCTTGTGTCTAAATCCCCCCGATATAGATAAATTGCTTGAATTAAATTTTTAAATGAATATCTTGCTCGTTGTGCAATAGTTTGGTAGGTTTGATCGTTATTACACAGAATATGTGAATGCAAAAGAAGGAGTATGCTCTGTAGTTGCGCTCTGATTACAATCTTCTACATCAGAAAGTTCGACCGCGCTTTAACTTGATTCAGTCATCACCTATTTCACTTAACATATTTCTGGATTTGAGTGTAACTCTTTTACATCAGTGTTCGAGAACTTATGTAGGTCATGGAACATAGGAACATCCTTTTTCTATTCTATGCGCACGGTGAAATTATAAATGGTTTAAATGGCATCGAGTACAACGCCCCCCCATCAGCAGTGTTGATAGTTAAGTTTGGGACGAGTGGCCGTCAATTGATGGATGACGTGTGTAACACGTTCAATATCTCATCTACAGAGACTTTAGTTCAAATGACTTATCGCCACATCATAAACCTCCCCGGATGCCATAATTATTTCGTCCCTGTATTGATGCATGATAGCACACACTTCGACTTGATGTTGGAGACGATGGAAAATTTTTCAATAATCGCAACGGTAGATATCTATTTGACATTTGACCCAATCGACTCAATTCCAAATCGCACGGTTCATTCGCAAGTTATTGATGAACGTGTCGGCACGCCAGACCAAACATTAATGATGGAAAAGCTGCATATGCAATCTCCACAAGGTGAGGTCGTGTAAGAGGGATTTGTTAGTCCATTACGTGAAGATATTAATGCTTTTAATTTCGTCGAAGTTAACGACAACGCATCCAATGATACAGATGAGGACAATCGTCCCAACAATGATGTTGCAACAGCTATCAATTGGGATAACGTCAATGTTTGCACGGATGATCCAAGATATGAACCTCCGGGTGTGAAAAATATGGAAGATGATGAGCAATTTGCTATCGATGAAGAGATTTTGTTGGAGGAAGCAAGTGATGATGAAGTTCACCAACCAATACCGGTATTTAACGAAATCGATTGGGAGGTGGCTAATTCCACTGCGACCCAACATTCCCATCAACAAACTAGGGGGAACATGTCTAATTTTGATTTGGAGTTAGGGATGTACTTTGACAATAAAAAATACTTACAACATGACGTTAAAGTGTGGCATGTTAATCGACATTGTCAATACCATGTGATGGAATTGACTACAACTACATGGGTGAGTAAGTGCAGAAGTGCGTAAGACGGGTGTATGTGGCGTCTTCGTGCTAGTTTGCGAAAGAAAACACAATTATGGGAGATAACACAGTTAGGCGTACGCACACGTCGTATTAATCCCAACATTGACCACGGAGATGCCCAACTTGACGCCAACGTGATTGCGCGAGAGATCCAAAGTGTCGTCAAGAGCAATCAAGGTATCACGATCAAAGCGTTAGTATAAATAATTAAGGAAAAATACGGACACGAAGTCAACTACAAGCGAATGTGGGATGCCAAAAGGAAGGCAATTGCATAAGCATTTGGAGATTGGATGCGTCGTACGCTTTATTACCAATATGGTTGGCGGCGGTGAGGAGTAAGAGTCTGGGGACAAGAATCGAGTGGTCACATAGACAATGGCATGCTCGATGAGATAAGAACTGCGTCTCCTCAATTTTTCGTGTGTTTTTTGCATTTGAAGCATCAATACATGCTTTCAAGTTTTGTAGGCCTCTGCTTCAAATTGACGCTACATTCTTATTTGGAAAATACAGTGGGAAGCTAATGATTGCGATATCTGTTGATGAAAATGCACACATATTACCGATTGCATTTGCCGTTGCAGAAACCGAATCAACTTATTCGTGGGGGTAGTTTTTGAGGATGTTGCGCAAGCATGTGACTGATAGAGATGGAGTTTGTGTTATTTCTGATCCTCATCCTGGCATCTCGGAGGCGGTCAACACCCCAAGCAACGATTTTTGTCCCCCAAAAGGGCACCATCGGTATTGCTCGCGACATTTGCTTAGTAATTTCAGCACCCAGTTCAAAAATGATCCCATGAAAGCACTTCTAGGTCGAGCAGTTGTTCAACATCAAGAACAAAAATTTAATGCGTGGATGGAGAGTTTTGCATACTTATCATCATGAACGCCTCAATGTCTGCAATATGTCAATGGCACCCCAAAGAACTATGGACTCAATCGCACGACGGTGGCATGCGGTATGGATGGATGAATTCTAATGGTGTTGGTATGTTCGACATATAATTTTTTGTTTTGCACTCAAACATACACAGTTATCGCCGAACTAATATTGCTTACGCGAATGTTGTCGTCAATTATAGAGTGCTTTAACGGTGTATTGAAAGGGGCCCGTTTTTTGCCAATAGCAGCGTTGACTCAGATAATTTACTACTGGTTGGTGGCATACCACGATCAACGCAATCAGGAAAACAATGAAGCAATCTCAAACGGACAATCGTACATGAAATATGTCATGGACAAAATCACGGAAAATGAAAAATCTGCTAGGAGGCATCAAGTCACTTTGATAAAGGCAGACAGGAATACATGGAGATCGCATGTATAAAGGCAACAACACCCAAGTGGTCATCCAAAGGACCCGGTGTGCAGTTCTAATAAATGGCAGTCGTTTGGTTTCCCTTGCTCACACGTGTTAGCTGCATGTGCCTTTATTCTAGTGAGCTATGCCCAATTCATCGAGCCATACTATAGGACACATGTGTACGCACAATGTTACTCCTACAATTTCAAGGCCATCCCAGATGAGAAGTATTAGCCGACTTTTGGGACGAAGATCATACCCGACCCAAGGAGCAGACGTGGCCGAGGGAGACCAAAGGGATCGCGAAGACATAACGAGATGGATATTTCTAATCTCCAAAGGCCTTTGCGATGTGGCATATGTCATCAAGAAGGACATAGAAGAACAACATGTCCAAATAAAGACAGTGTACGAGTCCCAACTAGGAAGAACTGGTGTGGTATTTGTTGTTCAGAGGGACATAACAAAAAAAATTTCCAAGCAGACCTCAACCCTCCAATGAAAACCTATAGTCGATTTTCTATAATGTTTGAAATAACTTAAGTTTATGCATATGTTGCTTCTGAGCATTTACGCATTTGTTTTTATGTGAGCATTTATGAAATAGTTATCGTTTGGTTTCAAACAACACTCTAATTCTTTTTATAACATTCATTTGTAGTTGTACAACAATGGATCTAAGTCCCTCAGATCCATCACTTTTGCAACTCCAGTCTACACACATATTTTCGCGAACCTGGAGGGTGAGGTAAACTACTGTTTTACATGAATACGTCAAATTTACAGCAATAAAGTATCAAAAATATAGATTAATACATTATCAATTATAAGGTGTACGAAACAATGCGCGTACGTCGAAGACGTGGGGTCGTGGATCGAACTGTGCAGTATCATTCGAGGATGATCCCATATCTTCGTTCCAATGGGTTCTATTGGATTTTCCGATTAGCATTTTTCAGCCTTGATTGGGCTTTGATTACTACGTTCGTAGAGAGATGGCGCCCTGAAACGCGTACATTTCACATGCATTGTGGGGAGTGCACAATTACACTCCAGGACGTGTAGGTACAGCTTGGATTACCTATCAAAGGTGTGCATGTGATGGGAACGACGGATACCGATTATACTGATGTCTGCAATAGGCTACTTGGTCGAACTCCTGTTGGAGATGACGTTGTTGGTTCTGAGCTTAAAGTCGATTGGCTTGAGCGTAACGTACCAGCTATAGATGATGATAGCGATGAGGAGTCGGTGCAACGTTATGTTCGATCGTACATACTACAACTTATCGGTGGTTGTCTTTTCGCCGACAAGTCCAATCGATTCGTACATTTGATGTTCCTACCATTTCTGGAGGATTTCCAAGTAGCTGGACAATATAGTTGGGGGAGTGCATGTTTGGCTTATTTGTACAAGGAGTTATGTCGCAGATCTCGCGCAGGGGCACATAAGATTGCAGACGCGTCAATTCTTGTACAACTGTAGGCATGGGACATATTTCTATTCATAGCACCGCGGTGCCCGTGTTTCTAGAGTTCAACCACGAATAGTGGATGGAGAACATATGCTCATGGATTTCCACTGTGGACACAGGTAATACAAATATTTTTCATTAATTTGCTAAAAAATCTTGTCCAACGTCATTTATCTTAAGTTATTGTTTTCTACACAGATGGCTCGATGCATTTTCGGTTACACAAAGTGCGACGCACGTCGTATCGGCTTACCATGATGCACTCGACTCGCAAAGGCATAAGGACAATGTGGTATGGCAACCATTTACTGAAGTGATGGGGTCTCTTCCCGATTACTACACCAACGGTCACGGTAGTTGGCTTTCGACGTGTCCCTTTATTTGTTTCCACATAGTCGAGTGGCATCGACCAGAAAGGGTTATGAGACAATTCAAAATGGTACTAGTGGTGCCACCAAATTATGCTTATGGCGCCCAACTGCACCGCCTCGAATTGCGTGGACATCATCATGAAAACTGGGTGACTTTTCACGCAAGCTATATACACATGTGGGAAAATCGTGGGGACACCATTGCCACAACGGCACATAATGAAGGGCACGATCATCAAGACTACATGGCGTGGTATCGCTCGGTCACTAGGAGATTCATTGGACACGACGGGGCTTTACGTGACTACTCGGTAATCTTCTTACTCTTACTTTTCCTCGAACAACTAATATCTTATATTGCGTGCTTTGAGCTCATGTTTTTATATCGGTGTAACTTGCTGCATCGACTGAGGCGAGTGTTTATTGACGATGGGTACGAGCAAGGTCTTGTTACGCTTGATGAGGGGTTAAAATTTTAGACGAAGATGAAAGGCAAAGGTCAACTCTTTCGCATGACGGAATTGACGTCGAACATGACATAAATGAGGGTAATGAACAGGAAGATGAAAAAGACGATCAGGGCGAAGCAAACAGAGAGGTGAGAAGAAGACGAACACGACTAGAGATTGTGCGGGAACGCACCAGACGTCCTCGTCTACCACGTCCATCTACTCAGACTGAGATTGCTGCAGAGAGTAGCAGACGTTCTCCTCCAGCACGTTCATCTCGTCTGAAAGCGAGTAGAACATATATCGTTGGCGAGAGTAGCCAACAATCATCCCCACCAACTCATTCTTCTCATGGGTACATTCCTGCATCGTCCACAATGCAACCAAAACCTCGAATGTTTGTACCCGGGCCGCTGAGCGTGAATCTTCCTCCTTACCGTTTTGATCCTTACGCACCCGGGCTGTCGTCTTCATATATGGACAATGGGATGCCTAGACATCAAATGTATCCGTCACGCTTCAATACATGTCGAGTCCATATACTCCACCATGTTATAATTACAATATGCCATATAGTGGAGATGGCTCATTCATGAACTTGTTAACCATGCCGCAACCTCATGTTCCTTTCCCCCACCGCATACAGAAACCAGTATTTTTGGATGGTTCCACCTCCTATTTTTGGGAGCATCAGTAGCAGAGGTGAGTGGAGTGAAGCACTAGAGGAAGAGCATCAATCTACTCGACGTCATTCAATGCAAGACCAGCAACCTCAAAACCTCAACCGGATGTACAAACACATGGTACAACTAGACATAGAGTACGTCCGGTTTGCATCATCGAGCAACAACATCAACGTAAACGTCGTAATAGACCTGTGTGATGAGTTTTCTTTAAGTCATGGTGATTTTCTTTTTGGGTGAACGAAGTTGATGTATACAACCTTCTCATGGATTAAACTTATTTCTCATGTTTTTCATATTATTATAATGTGGTATCTGTGATTACTCTATAATATTCCATAACATAAACTCATCACTATGAAAAATATATATATCTCGAAAAATTAGAAGATTCAAACTTATAACCTTAAGGAACTTCAATTAATTAAACAACTAGTGGCTAGCTAAGTCCTAACCAATGCATGAAACCTTGGGTTGGTTCATTGACCTCCAAGTTGGTTGGTGCTTTACTTATTTATTTTTGGTGAGTTTTAAGTACTAATTTTAAGAGTCTAGGGTACGATATCCAAGTTCTTGAAGTGATTGACCTAAAGTTCGATGCTTAATCAATAAATTTAATCAATCTTATTTATATTATAATCAATTAATTGAAGAAAAATCTCAAGCCGAATCATATGAAAGAATATAAAGAGAGGGACTTCAATGTGAGTATGGCTAGGGCAGAGCTTTACCAAGTTAGGTGTTTTTGTAATTTGTTTATACACCTTAATTTACTGCAGCTTTTTGAGCTTAAAAGTAATTTCTTTTGTACAGGATCCTATGGAGTCTTAGCCTTTGCAATTTATAATTTTGAATTGATTGCCCCAAAGCCTATATAGAACTATAATATATGGTTAGTTGTTTTATTTTACATTTTAGCAGTAACTACTTGGGAGTACTGCAACTACTTGTGTGCAAATTTACTTTCCGTAGCTCGGAAGTGTCAACTTCAAATTTTTGATATTTTGTCACTAATTTATCAAGAAAAATTACAAAATTACATTACCTTTTAGTTTAAACCCCGAAAAATAAGTGTGGTTTTTTTTTCTTTTTCTAAAACTAGGCTATGTCGCATTTCCAACATGCGCTATTACTTGGGTAGATTTTTTTCGATGACGTGGTCGCTATCCGTGAAACACAGTCCACGTATGACGCGTGAACATGAGTCGCCAGAATAGCGCCTATGGGTTGCACAGGTTGTCTGGTTGTCTGCCTTGCAATACGTGCGTGACGTTTACATTGTCTTTATCACCTCGAGACACGTGCGTGACGTTTGCACGAGGTTGCATGGATCGCCCACCTCGATAGACGTACCTGACATTTGCATGAAATCTCCACCTCAACATACATGGGTGTCGTTTGCATGGGTTGTCAATGTCGATATGCGTGTGCGTTGTTTACATTGGTTGTCTACCTCGAGATACGCGAGTGGCGTGGGTCATCCATCTCCATATGCACGTGGTGGTCATAGGGGGAGAGAATTTGTATTGATAGGTCCTTTTCAAAAGGAGCTATCAGTACAAAGTTTAGTTTTGTATAGATAGCTCCTTTTCAAAAGGAGCTATCTATACATTTGCCCCGCCACCTCATCTATACATTTGCCCCGCCACCTCACACCCTCCCTAATTGATAACGCTTATTGTAAAGGGGTTATTGCTTATTTTTTTCATTTCAAAGTACAACACCCTATTTTGTGAATTATAAAGTAAATGTGCCTTACTTTTTGAAAAACCCCCACTCTTTTAGGAACATCTGAAGTGGTTGAAGCTGGAGACAATGCTAGCGCGTCACTCAAGGTAAGATCTTAAGGGCAATAGGGACGTGTCATTGATGAAAATGTTTTGTGCGAGGTGCTGCTCGTGCCTACAGGATGATCAACGATGATAGTAGCTATGAGGAGGCTTGAGGCTCGATTCAAGGATGATCTGAAGGACAGCAAAGACGCAAGCGGCCAGTATGGAGATCGAACGTGTGAAATACATGGTGACGAGTTCTTTGAGGCATATTAGATGGGCATGGCTGATAGAGATGATAATGATGTGTAACGCGAGGAGCATCTGATAGGCATGGGAGACGCATCGTTGTTGGGAGGGTGGAAGTCATGTGGGGCCCACATCACATATTAATTTCATTCAATTGGGACTCGAAGCACATCTTCAGGCTGGATGGACTCCGGTAGAGGTACATGTGGCATAAATGTGTCAACATAGCGTGTCTCTTGCCTATGTCATCTTTTCTCATCTGCTCCACACTTCGCGTCTTGAAAAGAGATCGAGGGCTGCTTACCTGCACAGCTTGTAAACTTCATGCCCTAGCAAAACTTTCGAGATCTTTTTTGAACTTTTACTACTCCAAAATTTTTGCAAACTATCCGACCTTCATCATAGACCATCTTAGGTCTCACGCAACTGTCTTGGGATGTGTGCAAATGCCCATTCTGATGCAAAACTACAAGAATACTCCAAAGTGCCCCATTTTTATTCTTTTTGATAAAATATTATAAAGAACCTATATATAACAAAAACAAGTAAATAAAAACCAATTTCGAAGACTTAAGCACATCAAAACATAATATTTACACACTAAATTGTGGTAAATATGTACAACTATCACCTATTCCCTCTACTTCCCTAGTATCCTCAAAAAGTTGGGGACATTGATATGTGAAATAGTTCAGCTCTAAACATATACCACAGGCTTTCGTTGCTCCTATCACAACCTTCATTTGTTTCTTTGTAGATTTGAGTTCTAACAAATCACTTTCAAAATCTAATCCCCCTAAAGTTGTTGTTGCTCTTCTTTCACTGGTATGACCGTATTTCTTTGATTGATTAGTTACTTTCTCAGTGTACATCATAGCTTTTGTATGTGTTATATCTGCAAGACTCTTATTGCATACTATATCGAGTAGTCTTTTTTTATTATAAGTCAATCCCTCATAAAAACTTTCCATCAAGGACTTCCAACTGAGACAGTGTTGAGAGCATGCCCTAAACAGTCTCTTGAACCTTTCCTAATACAGTTACAATTTTTTGTTACCTTTTATAACAATTTGAAATATATGTCTAACCCCACCCAATTAGAGCATCTAAAAGGCATAAATTACCTTAATCCCTTAATAATCTAGTTAGCATTCACCTTAAAGTCTGTTCAGATAGATTAAATAACCTTCAAGATAAAATAAATATTTTTTGCATCACCTTCTCTATTTCTAAGCCTACATCAGAAAACCCGGCCTTCAAAAATCCTCGATAAAACCTACTCAGTTTAGTGGAAATGCCGAAGGACTCGCAACATAAAAATATATATTGCATCGAGAGAATTAATATATCCATTCTAACCTAATTTAGGATATTAAAATCTTTACACTAACATTACCTTAGCTTTACAATTATCCCAATCTGCCTTCAAACTATTACAACAATTCAAAAGGGGATCCTAACCACAAACGAACTTAAAACCCTATTTATAAAGTATATTACATAAAAAACAATACATATTAAGATAGAATGAAACTAAACAAGTCATAGAAAATCTAACAACATCCCCATTCCTTTATCGCAACCCGAACTTATCATTACCTAATTATAATAATTTGATAATGTTGGATAAGTAAATCGCACACTATCCAATACGCCTGTAGTAATCAAATGCAATGTATTCCACAAACTTAAATGAATAATAACATGGTAAGGAATGATACATATAAAAATGTGCAATCCATCCTTTTTCTATTGACCGACAATAATTAGATGATGTATTCCAAAAGTCGTGGTTAAACAGTAATAAAGATTCATAAGTTAGAGAGGAAGTCCCTCGAGAAGTAATGCCTTCGACTCTCTATGAAGTACAATCCAAGTCAGCATTACAAATCCTCCTAAAATCTCCTACTTGTCTACGATGATCAGTGATTCCCATTATAGAACACCACGGTTTTCACCTTACCACACATATCGCTAGTAAACACAATGAGATCCTTAAGGGCCTCCTTCCTTTCATGTCCGTGAAGGCATGACCAATAAATATGCAGTGATAAACCAATGCATGCAATTATATTTGAGAAGTACTAATACAATTTTATGGCTGCTATGAGATTTACTTACAAACAAGCAACTTCAAGCTTAATTTTTGGGGTTTTTTTAGCATTGAATAACCTTCAAAGTGATTCTAATAGCTTCCTTACATACCAAATTATATTAAGGATCAAGCTTCAAGTGAAATGAAATAATGAAACCCATGAAAATAGTGGCAAAATTATGCTTGATAGTTGTTCCCAATAAAATTATTTATAACTTTAATTTGCTTTCAACATGCTAACTAGGGGTAACTTTTTAACCTTGAAAAATCTCAATATTTGTCATTATAACAAAAAAAAACTTATAGAGCTCACTTCATACTTTCCATAGTATCAAGAACACTTAAATATCATCACAAATATAGAAGTTATGAATTTCTCAATATGGAATATTATTTGGGGACCTTTATTGATTGTAAACTAATGAAACCTCTCCAAATCGATGCTTTTGAAATTAAATCCCCAAAACTTGATAAAAATAACGGAGAAATCACATCAAACAGAATTAGAAATATTTCCATAGCCCATGTAATAAATTTGAAAAAAAATAAATTATCCAATTCGTCAAGAAAAACTAATTTAAATCAATTCTAACTAAAAAACATCTTCTAAAAAAATATTAATTGAATTGTATCAATTTAATTCACAAAAATCGTAACCCACAACTGTGGAATTTATCTCAATTGATGCATGTCAATATAGAATATCATTTCACAACAATCTATAAAAATTTATATCAAAGCCGCATGAAAGAAATCAAGATATTGTGAGAATTCAAATTGAATTGTTGAAAAATGCTTTGAATTGAAATTTACCAAATTGCGCGCCGAATACCTCATTTCCACTTAAACTAACCGTCTCGTGATGCTCTACAGTTTTGCAAAGAGAAAATGGACAAAACCAGACGTAAAGAGATCCATGAGCGAAATAAGGATTTGAGTAGGGATTAACAAAATCGAAACGTTTTGGTTGAGACTTTTTGGTTTTGATTTTTATGTTTGATGTTTTTTTTATATATTTATATATAAACCTTCAGTTGCTTCTCAGCAGCTTGATTTCTTTTCTTTATTAATTTCCTAAATCATTATTTTGACCTTTTTTTACTTCAAGTGGTAATTTTTGATCTGATTTTCGACTAAATTGAGCCAACTTCTTAAAAAAAAAAAAACAATAGTACAACTACATAACATTTTCATAACCCTAGTTTTCGTCAAAGTAAAATCCAAAATTCTTTAACTTTGTCTATGAAATACTAAAATCACTTGCACTAATCCTCTTGCCATACTTAACCAAATTTGCAGCAATTTGGACCCAATATCAACCTCGGCCACCGTTAATTGACACAAAACTTGAAATAAGGTCTTGCACCAACTTTGTTCCCATTTCACACTGCCTCCAATCTCGACTTGCAAGGAAACTAAATAAAAAATCCCCATGTTGACTTGGTTACTCCATTTAAATTCACTTTTCAATTTTTAAGGTTAACCGCTTATAATTCTTCACAAAATTCAAAAATAAGTTTTAGGTCAGCATTTTAATTATCTCAAAACTTATTTCGACTTGTATCTTGGGAAAAAACCTCGTAATTCTTGAATTTGCTTAATTAACTTTGAATTTCATAAAATAACATAATATATACTACACTAAACTAGGCACATATCACATAATAATAAAATTAGTGGTAAATCTCAATTTCACCAATCCTTAGCTCTCGATTCGCGACCTAAACAATAATTTGACTACATTAATCCCTAATTAGTATAAATATTGATTTAAAAATTTTGGGATTTGACAATATTTGCCTTTTAAAATGTGTAATCTTTTTGGCTGGCATATAATCATCTTGAAATTTATGATGTGGCTCATTCCAATTCCAGATAAAATTGAGAGACAAATGAAAATACCAATCTTGTGCAACATCTTTGAGACAAAAGGGAAATGTCTTTAGTCTCACTAAGTCAGCATCAATTGTAGCAGGCTTCATGCCTTCAACCACCATCTCAAATTTTGTGAGGAACTTTTCATGATCCACATTCTCTTTTCTATCAAAATCAAGTAATTTGTGTATCAACTCGGATTTATGCTTAAACGGACCGGTGACAGTTAGATACTACATACACAAGGGAAATGACCCTCTACAATGATGATTTGCCTCCTTAAATATGAGCACTCTTTCCTAACAAGGTTCATTCCTCACATTGTAGATAGTAATTACAAAAAGGGAGATAAAAGTCTTGGGAATTGTAGTAATTTCACACTAAAATATAGCCCAATTGGCGACTTATTGATTTCCTACCTTTTTACTATACTTATAAATTTGTAGTAGCAGTAAGTGGGATTGTCTCCACATGAATTTTGCAAACATCCATACATGTACTTTTAAAGGATTTTTGTATTTTATCACTAACTAATTATTTACAAATTGAACTTAAATACTATAATTAAACTAAAGCAATTAAATAACTAAATTATATTAAACTAATGAAATTAAATAATCTAATTTTGAAGTCAAATGAAACAATCAATTTTAAACAAATCTAAATAATAAATAATGAAACCTAAACAAAATTTTATTCGAACCCAAGATAAACCTAAAATATAATTATTATAACCATAGTCATAAGCTAGGCACGAGTTTTACAAGATCAGTAAACCTTTATCATAAGTAAGCCATAGAAATTCTTTCAAATACCTACTTTTCCTTCTATTAATAAAAGATTCAAGCGACTCATATTTATATCCTAATCTTATAAATTTTAGTTCTTCAAATGCTCAAAGTTTCTTATAATAACAAAAGAGCATTAACTTCCATGAAACACTTACAACTTGGTAAGAAATAACAATAATATGTCATTAGATAGTTAACTTAGAACATAACTCGCCTAAAAATTCTCGATAAGTTAAAAGACTTTTCGAATAAATCTTAATTACTAATATTAAATTTGTATTTATAGCATATCATTTAGGACACATATCTCTACTTTCATGGATTGTAATATACAAAAAAAAAATCAATCAAAACTATAAATTATAGAATATAATATCAATTTAAGGCATTTTGTTCATAACCTCATAAACTATGACTTTTGCAATTGTGTTAGTTCATATCTTGATTTAGATTAATAAACTACTCACTCATATTAAACTTAAACATCATAAAATAAAGAAAGATATTAATGAAAAATACCTTTATATTAATACGGAGTCTCTAAACTTGAGTTTTCTAGAGCAATGGTAATGAAAATATGAAACTAAACGTAGATGATATTAGGAAATCTTAATTTTGAAACCCTAGCCTCTAAAAAGTAATTTACTAATTCATATCCTTGACAAACCCAAATTCCTAGTTTAAATCTAAAATTCTCATCGTGGATCTCAATGATTCCTACGTGATTTGGGTTTTTTATGTCGATCATTGGGAAAATTGTTGATTCCTCTATAAAATATCTATTCGTTGACCAACAATTCAAGTAGTGATATGAGTACAATCTTCACTTCTCCTAGTCTCTCTTTCACCAATTTGTCCGGTGATCTATGTTCAAATTCGCAACGTTGGTAAATCACCCCGACTTTTGTACTGTTGATTATTGTCTTCTATTTTCTTCTCAATTTTCGTTCATTTCTTCATTACTCCTTATTTTAACCTAATGTCACAAAAACAACAGAAAAACTAGTGTAATATAGTTTTGTAGATTTAAAATAACAATAAAATAGATAATAAAATGTTATCTAATTAATGACTTATCACTCTAGCTCACCCTCCAAGTCAACATATACCTTTGGTGTTATAAGTGAGGCCATAAAATCTGTGTGTAGGGTATCTTTGGCCGCTAAGTCTATATTATCCTCAGTCACTTGAAGTATGTCCCTCGTTAACATTGCGGTGATCAATAGTAGGTATATCAAATTATTATCTCTTCCGAACATGATCGAATCTCTCGAAACATCATGGATAAGCACCAACACCTAGATTTTGCCTCTCGTGGCAATCTCATACGAATTTGCCGCTATGGGCTTATTAATCTCCTCGTAATTTGATATGAGGTATAATTAAGTAATTATAAGGAATAACCACATCCTATACATTTTCCTTGGATTGCCCTTAGGAATACTATTTGACATCCTTCAAATCCTCTTTAACAACCTTATTTCCTTGGAACCACTAAAGCCCTCTTTATAGAGCGAAGTAAGCTATGTAAGGATAGTCATTCCTAGGCCTTGGGTAGGTTTATGTCTTATCTCCCACAATATTCAAATACCACATACTGAAGAAATTATTAATGGTATTCTTGTCATAGGGAACTATTCCTCTAACTCATATAGGCTCTCATTCCATTGTAAATATGCATTCGTATAGAACTCCCTAACTATCTCACTTCCGTCGATTTTCTTCTGACCTTTGTAATCTTGGATGGTTGTGTGCCACCCTCTCATTCGAATGAAGTTATTTACTCTAAAATCATACTTGGCCAGGAGATTAATCCCTCTCTCACAAATGAACTCCTTATTTTTATTCTCTATGTATCTATCATTTTCCTCGGCACTTATATAATATTTAATCTGAATTGCCTAAAGCTTAATGGTAGAGCTAGGTAGTAAAAGCTTCCTCATTAGTGGGCTTCGATGGTGGCACGGTTGCCTTGATTTTTTTTCCTTGTTCTCCTTATTGTTACTCAAATAAACTCCCAAACAATCACAATACCACAATTTCTCTTCAAATCACCTATAATATCACATAATTTTCCGATTGACCTCAACAACCGTCACATGGATTTATCAATAAAAAATTGATCTAAACTATAGCAATTTCCATAATCCCATAAGTCCACAACTCAACAATTGTATTACCAATATCCACTAATCATAATTTCTTGAAAATTTTCAATTTCTAGCTCAAATAAAAGGAACTGTAAATCGTATACCTCAATGTTGTATATAATATAAGCATAAAAGTCCTAATTGTACTTTAAACAATCAAAGCCCTTTTGCTTTCTGACTCGATTCCTAGCCTAAGCTTGATTTTCACTCATTTACCAATGTGTGCCCTAAATCTCTCTAAAGTGGTTCAAAACCATAGTAATCTAACTCATTACTTTTGTTCACTGAAATCATAGTTAAACACACTCAACTTTGCTTTAGCAAAGCTTTTAAAGATTTTGGCATGGTATTAGGGTTCTTGTGTGCATTACGATATGTGTTTATGTCAATATTTTCGAGCAAAAAGGGTTTTAATACCCCGTCTTATGATTCATGTTGTTTTTGTAAAAAACGACACCACACGACGTCTACGGGCAGCGTTAGATCCATTTGGGCACATTGGTGATGTTGCATGTCTAAAGCAATCGACGTGGAACAATGTCGAACGTGTCAATAAAGTGAATTTTCTTAAATCAACTATTTTGTAGAATAGTGGCAAAGGGTCGATCCCACAAAGATTGATAGTCTTTCTTAAGTTAAAAAAATAAAAAAGGAAAATCCGGGGTTTTAAAATAAATTAATTTAACTAACTAATCTAACTAAACTAAATAAATAAAATAACTAAACTAATTTTAAAAACAATTAATAAATACCTAAGTAACACCAAAGTCTGCACCTAAGTCTACAGTTCCACAAATCACGATCAAGATTCAATTGCAATCATGTCTTCAATCATTCCCAAAGAGTTATTAATTTATATTCTCCTAGATTTGCTATAGAAAATCAACATCCGCCAGAAATTCCTCATTCCCACAATCTCGATAGCCAGGACGTCCGCCACTAACTACTTCCCTAATTAATGTATAACCCTGGACATCCGCCAATCGGGTTTAATACACTAACCACAATAATTTGGATCTGTGGGAATACTAATAATAAATAGCCGGGTTGCATCCGCTCCCGATTTAACCTAGATTCAATTGTTGCACACTCAAGAACCGAGAGGGTTTGACGACAAACATGTGAGTGTTTGTCACTTTATTGGTCTAAAAGCACAATAAAAGATATTAAAGGTCTAAATAACTGTAGATTGTCCACCTAAAAGCATGCATTGGCCAAATACATACCCTAGAACTAAACCATAATCATTGAAATCAACAATAATGAAATAGGAGAATTTAAATTAAATTAAATAATAAAATAAAAGATCTCACATAATATGACATGAATCCATAATCCCGACTTACTTCCCCTTCGACCTAGGCAAATGGTTGATTAGCCTAACATCGCTGTCGAAGAAAGTCGATGCTAAAATAATAGTCGGTGTTCCTCTGAATAAGAAAACCTAAGTTCCTAATATATAAAACTACTAAAACTTGGTCTCGGGAGGTGAGAGAAACTAATTTTGGGGGTTGAGGAGGTGACTCATGCATCGAGGAGCATCATAGGGCTGTTTTTGACTTGGAAATAGGTGTCCATCACGTGTCCGCATGCTATTGGTTCATTTCCTGCCGCTGCGGTGACGTGTCATCACCTGATTGGTCGAAAGTGTTGTCGATGACACTGTGTTTGTTGTGAGAGAGCCACGTGGCGGCTTTTGATTTGCAGAAAAAGTGTTGATGAATGATGGCGGGACAATAGCTACACGTGGCACATGCTAGAGCGGAGAGAAAATTCGACAAAAATCTTGGAGTTTGTGCGGACGCGCATCCCGAGCCAGATCGAAGATCAGCTGAAGCGAGGAGAAGCGACGCGGGCGTGAAGTGCATGGGGATGGTGACACGTGGCGGCATGAGATTAGAGGAGCTGGTGTGTTGATGCTACGTTGCGGCCTGTGATTGGTCGAACCGGTGTGTCGATTGCAAGCTGGCGGTTTCGATGCTACGTGGCGCTCTCCCATTGGTTGAACCGGCTATGATGATGTGCTTGGAGAGGGTGAAAACGCGCCACGTGTCAGATGATGTGATGAGAACCGTTGACGTGGCAGCCTGTAATTGGTTGAAATATGTTGTCTCTAATTCTACCTACCATGCAACACGTAACTCGAGGCAAACTGTTTGGCATTTGATCACTGCATGTAAATACTCTATTTTGAGTATTTTTCCGCCACAAATTCAACCGCGCACTCTGTTTCACCTAAAAACAACCAAAAAATATAATTAAATATATATTTTAGATATTTTATATAATTAAATATACTAAAATAAACTACTAAATATATATAAATACTTACTTATCAGTCATTTATCATCGAGACCTGACTTTTAGTAGGTTATGACGTGATCTGGCATCATACGTTCAAGTCCCACATCGTTGGACAACGTCAATTCTAGAAATTGAAAAATTAATTTTAAGTTTTTAGACTTCCCTTTGATGTTGTATGGCACTATCCATTTTATATGGGTGGCATCGCAATGGCGTGAAAATGTGTGAATTGAAAATATTTGAAAAAAGTTCAACTTCTTATCACTGTGTTACCTATGTGATAACACATTGACTTTTCATACCCTGCATAGACATTCTAAAAATCTTTAACATACTCCACTTTGATGAAAAATCACCCGAAAAATGGGTTTTTCTCTAAAATATGCACGAACAACAAGTTAGTAAAATAGAATAAAACTACTAATTGAACAAATACAGAACAATAACAACAGATCAATGATCAACAAAGATCATTGATCAATGTAACAGTGCTCATTGAACACGATGAAACAATGTAATCTGATCTTATTTCATCCAAAAATCAATCTATGTATTACATTGTACTGTTTATATATAAAATTTACATGGTGTACATTGTACCCCCTTGTTACAACTGCCTAGTACAAACTAACATGAACCTGTAGTATATTACATTGAATACATGATTCAATACATAGTTATCAACTAACATAAACAACACCACCCTTATGTAACACAACAACGACTATGTCTATACCAAGCACCAACAAGACACCAATTCGTGTAACAAATCACAACAACTCAGTACATCTCTATATAATTCTACATCCCCCCTCAAGATGGAAGTCTATGCCAATCACAAAGACCCATCTTGGACAATAAATCGAGAAAACAAAGGAGCCGATAAAGATTTTGTAAATAAATCACCAATTGTAACCGAAGTAGAAATGTCTTGAGGAAGAACAAATCCACACTTAAACGATGTCTAACCAAGTGGCAATCAATTTCTAAATGCTTAAATACGTTCATGAAAAACTGGATTAGCAGATAGATGTATTGCAGCTTGGTTATCACACCAAAGAGGAATTGGAAGTGAAGTAGGAACATGTAAATCCTTAAGGATATATGAAATCCACAATAGCTCACAAACTGTGGAAGACAAACTGCGATATTCAAATTTTCAAGAGAGGACTTGGACACCGTAGCTTGTTTCTTAGCTTTCCAAGAAACCAAAGAAGATCCCATGAACACACAATAGCCAGTGATAGATTTCCTTGAAACAGGACAAGCAGCCCAGTCTGAATCACAATAAGCAACCATAGAAAGATCTTCTTTGGACAGACGGGAAGAACAGACCACTTGGAAGGAGTACCCTTAAGATATCTTAAAACATGAAGGGCACCAGACCAATGTTGCTCTGTAGGGGCTTGAACATACTGACTTAATTGTTGTGTGGCAAAGGTAATATCAGGACGAGTGAATCCTAGGTAAAGAAGACGACCAATAAGTCTTCTATATCTGTCAACTTCAAGTAACAAAGGTGAATCAGGATCTGTAAATTTGCAGTCACGAGGGAGTGGAGTAGTAGCTGGTTTAACCATGAGAAGACCAGCATCAGTAAGTAGATCAAGAACATACTTGCGTTGATGAACATAGAGACCTGAAGAAGATCGAACCAATTCCAAACCCAGGAAATAACGAGCTTGACCAAGATCCTTAATGGTAAACAATGTATGTAAAAAGGTCTTGACTTGATCAATTAAGTCAAGTGAAGTACCAGTAAGAAGAACATCATCAACATAAACCAACAGCACCAAAAAATGACCAGCATTGTTGTAAGTAAACAAGCAGGGATCATGAGCGATTGAGTAAAACCAAAAGATTGAAGTTTGGTTGTAAGCTCATGATTCCACTTTGTCGAGAAGCTTCGCTTCAAACCATATAGAGATCTATGAAGTTTGCGAGACTTGATTAGGTGAAACCACATTATAACCATCAGGTGGCTTCATGTACACATCTTCATCTATGTATCCATGTAAGAAAGCATTGTTAACATCCAATTGATGTAAGGGCCAATCTCGAGCAGCTGCTAAAGATAATACAATTCTAACAGTGACATTCTTGGCAACTGGAGAAAAGGAATCAGTATAATCAACACCTTCAATTTGATTAAAACCTTTTGCAACCAAACGAGCCTTACACCTATCCAAGGAACCATCAGGATGAAGTTTAACTTTGTAGATCCACTTGGAACCAATGGCTTTCTTACCAGGTGGTAAAGTAGTAAGACTCCAAGTGCCATTAGTTTCCAAAGCCTGTAACTCTTTATCCATTGCTTCAATCCAAATAGGATCATGTTGAGCTTGAATGTAACTGGTAGGCTCCTTTACATTTGAAATAGCAGCTAGAAAGCATTTGTAGCTAGCAGTAATGTTTGGAGAATGTACAAAAGGAAATGTAGGAGGGTTACCAGTAGATAGAGAAATTGGTGTATAAGGCAGAACATATGTCTCTACATTGTTTAGAACAAAATCATTTAGCCAAAGAGGCTTATGATTTGCACGAGTACTTTTCCTGGTAATAACAGCATTAGGAGGCAGGACATCTTGATGTAAATCATCATTGGTATGAGGTATTAATGCATCAGTAGGAGGTACATAGGAGACAACTTCAGGGATATCAAAAACTGCTTCATTAATAGGTATATTTTGAGAAGAAGGTACAGTAGCTGATGTAGGAATGTCTCTCAAATAATCAGAATTATCTTCAGAAGGAATAGGCAGAGGACACTTTGAACTTTCAGAATCTTTATGAAAAGGAAACTGATTTTCAAAGAAAATCACATCTCTTGAAACAAAACATGTATGTGTGGCCATGTTATACAGTCTATAGGCCTTTTGTCCTGGAGAATAGCCAATGAATATACATTTAACAGCTCTTGAATCCAACTTAGATTTGCTTGGTGAAACATTTGTAGCAAAGCACAAACAACCAAAAGTCTTTAAAGAAGAATAATTTGGTATTCTTCCAAATAAAAGACAATAAGGAGATTTCCACTTGATGGCGAGTAGGTAATCTTGATGATGATGTATGTGGCGGTGAGAGAAAGACATCTCCCCAAAATTTTGTGGACAAATTAGACGAAAAATCAAGGCTCTTGTAACTTGCAGTAAATGTATATGCTTCCTTTCAACAACACCATTTTGCTGAGGTGTATATGGTGTTGATCTTTGATGAACAATTCCCAAATCAGAGAATATGACAATTTTTATTACAAAACTCAGTTCCATTATCAGTCCTGATGGTTTGAACAGAGACCTTGAAATGAGTTTGAATGAAAGCTAAAAACTGTTTGATGATGTTGCCTGTCAAGGACTTATGTTTCATCAAAAATGTCCATGTGAACCGACTAAAATCATCCACAATAGTCAAAAAATAATGAGCTCCTTGAATGGAAGACTAACTTATATGGTCCCCATATATCCATATGTAACAAGCCGAAAAGTACTAGATGTTTGAATAAACTCACTGGAAAAACCAATCTGCATTGTTTGGACATCGACAAACATCACAAGGTTCGATATGTTTTACACTTGATCGATCTTGTTAAGTAACATATCAAGTTGTCTTGTTACATGAATAGAAGGATGCCCCAATCTACAATGCCATGAAAACTTATCGGTAGCATTATTACGATAAGCTAATGACAATTACGAAGGTGATACAAAAGAAGCAATGACATCCTTATGGAAGGAACTTGAATCCAAAGATGTATAGTCCTCCAACCATCCTTCCCACAGGCTAGAACTTGAGAACTCTCAATGTTACATGCACAAGACAAAATGATGGATAAAATTCAATTGTCAGTTTAGTAGATGAGAGTAACTTACTAACTAACAAAAGATTATACTTGAATGATTTTATATGTAAACAAGAAGAAAGCACTAAGTCTGAACTCAGCTTCACATCTCCAATGCAATTCACTTCTTTAGTATGTCCATCAGGTAAGCAAACCATAACAGGCTTAGGTAAAACATTGACATTAGCAAGTAAATCATAGCTTGTACACATATGATTTGTTGTTCCACTATCCACAATCCAAGCATCTGAATTAAAAGAAGAACAAGAACTGGAAGATCTTTTGTATGAGCTACTTGTAAAATCAGATACAACTGAATTCACATGATTAGAAGCTCCTGCCTCTGAAACGGACTTTCCTTTCATAAAATTCTCAATCCCCTGCTGTATCATTGCTTTGCTATATTCGACTGAAAATCTTCAAACTGAGATGATCCTACATCTTGTATGTCCAGAGGTGATTCCATTAAATTCACAAATGATTTTGAATTACTTGACATCTGCTTCTTGTCAAGATCTTTTTTGTACCAATCTGGAAATCCATGAAGTTTGAAACAAGTTTCTTTTGTGTGCCTCTTTGTCTTAAAATGATCACAAAACATATCATCTTTATTAACAAACTTCCTTTGATTTCCTTTTCCAGCAAATCTATGAACATTTGCTAAACCAGATGATCCTGAATTTATCTTAGTAGTTTTCATCATCATGGTCAGTATCATCATCACGGTGAATAGCTAATATGTACCTCCTTTTGTTTCTCAACTCTAAGAATCATAGAGTAGGCTTTGTTTATACTCGGTAATGGATCCATTACCAGTATTTGATTACGAATATGATCATACATGTCATTCAAACCCATCAAAAACTGCATCAGCCTATCATTAGACTCCAGAACAACCATTGCAGCTGATGCTCCACATTCACACACAGGTAAAGGAGCTAAACAACTCAGTTCATCCCAAAGCTTCTTAAGCTTAGTATAGTACTGTGAAAGTGACATATCTCCCTGACTTATAGAAGCAATATCTTGTTTCAATTGATACAAGAGAGGACCATTACATTCTCAAACCTTTCTTTTAATTCATTCCATAGATCAAAAGAAGAGGTTGTATAAAGAAAAGCTTCAACAATATCCTTTGAAATAGAATTCAAGATCCAAGAAGTGACCATATAATCCACCTTGATCCATCGATCAAGATTAGGATCAGTAGATTCTGGTTTTACACATTTACCATCAATAAAACCAATCTTTGTTTTTGCTCCCAATGCAATCATCATAGCTCTGATACCATGAACAAATACAAAACAATAACAGCAGATCAATGATCAACAAAGATCATTGATCAATGTAACAGTGCTCATTGAACACGATGAAACAATGTAATCTGATCTTATTTCATCCAAAAATCAATCTATGTATTACATTGTACTGTTTATATATAAAATTTACATGGTGTACATTGTACCCCCTTGTTACAACTGCCTAGTACAAACTAACATGAACCTGTAGTACATTACATTGAATACATGATTCAATACATAGTTATCAACTAACATAAACAACACCACCCTTATGTAACACAGCAACAGCTCTGTCTATACCAGCACCAACAGCACCAATTCTGTGTAACACATCAACAACTCTGTACATCTCTATATAATTCTACACTAATTCAACCAGATTGACTACAAAATAGCTTTAAAAATGTATAAATTGAATTAAGAACCAATCGGCTAGTCTCTTGCTATTGCTATGTTTAACATTTTAGCCTGACTAATGCACCATGGCTTTCCAATATGCACCGTGGTGCACCATGGTTACTTCAACGCTCTAGCGTCTCGAAGCTCTTTAAATACTTTAATCCTTCTCTAGCATGCTAACCTATGCTTCATATGCCTCATGTAATTTGGCAAACATTGCCTTGCTTTGACAAAAGGGTTATTCGTTGCAATCTTCTTAAATATGAATGCAAACATTCCAATTTTATCAAAATTCCATTGGTCATGCAATTCTTCTTGCTGAAATGATGACAGTGATACAATAAGAGAATGATTAACAAAATTTATTATCCCTTCACAAGCTTAGGACTATGTAATCTCAAACTTTTACCATATTTATCTCTCATTATTGTTTCAAACCTTTCTAAATTACAACACTATCATGCGCCTCAATATTCTTAGTATGACTTTCCTATCTAGAACACTAAAGTGAGTCTTTTTGATTTAAAGCTCTTAATTATTCTAATGCTTTAAGACATGCTTCTTTGCTCTGGAAAAACTCCTCGAATTGGTTCTCCTTAGACTCTACTACACTTTCTTGGTTTTAAATTTAGGGATGTCATGATATGCTCGAGTTACCTTTCCAAATTCAAGATAGTTTGATCATCTTCCTAAATTTTTATATGAAATAATTGTGTAGACGTCTCTAATTTTTCTTCATGCTTCTAAAGATCAAGCTTACTCTGCTGAGGTATTTTTCTTATCATCGGCTTTGTAGACATGAGATAGGGTTGTTCTTCGATCTCTTGATCTTGCCGTGATTGCCATTTTTTTAGAACCCCATGATGATTGATAGACATTTTGATCATGGTTAGAAGAACTTTGATAATTCTTCCATGACTTATGTCCTTCTATATAGTTGCAATGCCTTTGACTTCAAACGCATATGACTTATAGTATGGTTGATGATATTCCGCTCATTCTACATCACTTGAAATTGGTAGTGCTTTGTATGTGCTATTGTCTCAGACAGATTCACCTTGGCGAGCCAACATAGATATGGTATCAAAGATCTCATTGTTTGATTCCTTCACATGATAGCCGTACATTCTTTACATCTATGAAACACCAGAGATAAAAGAAAGTAGATCAAGTACAATACGGTCAATAAAATTAAAACTAAAAAAAAATTGCTGAAAATTTAAAATCACAACAAAATAGTTTAACTAAACAAGAACTGTCAACCATTCCCGAACAACGACGTCAAAACTCGATCCTAAGTGCAAGCGTAACGACACATTTATAGTAATAGTTTAATCAACAAAGATTTATTATAAATGTCGGTCCTTACAGAACAGTATTGGTGCAACTTTTTATCTAATGTCACTAGTTAAGTAAGAAATACTTTTCTATTGATTTTTAGACTAAACTTAATTCTATTTATGAAACAAGTAGATTAGATGACAATTCAATAGTTAGACAATATTTTATAATATAATTTAAGATTATTTTGAATGTAAATGCTATATTACTCTTGATTTTCTTTTCATTATGTGACTTTTGGTGAAAAGGAGTAATGAAGAAATTAAGGAAAATGGAGGTAAAAAGAAAGGATTTTGATCAACATTGGAAAAGTCATGTCGATTTTCTAGCGATGTAAGAATGAATATTCGCTAGCTAAATCATTCGCAATAAGTCCTAGGGATTTACAAGTGATGTATACTATACATAAGAATTGTTGCCAAAATGGGTAATCAATTGAGAAGATTTTATTGAGAAACTTAACGATTTTCCAAACAATTAATATGAAACTCAAATTGTTGAGGAATCATTGAGGTTAGCGAAGAGAATTTCGGATTACAATTAGAAATTTGAGTTTGATTAGGATATGTATTAGAAAAAGGGTACGTAGTGCTATTTGGACTCGTGAGTCCGGACTCAAATTTTTTTTTAATTTCAAATACATCCTCGAGCAATTAATAAAACAACCATAATCACTTGTAAAATTACTATTATACCCCTTAAGTATTTACAAAAATTTTAACAACCTCCCTATGAGTCCGGACTCATGAGTCCAAGTAGATTTATTGTTAGAAAAATAATATATATAGGAGGCTAGGAAAATGAAATAATTCCCTCCCAAAATTTATTTTCCATTACTAACATTGTCATTGCCTTAGAGAACTCAAGTTTAAAGATTCGATATTAATTAATAGGAAATCCTCATTAATTTCTTTTTTTATTTCATGATGTTTCTGTTTGATATATGTCAGTAGTTATCAATCTAAACCAAAATATGGACTAAACCAATTAAAAGTCATAGTATATGAGATTAGATATTAATCCTTTAAATTGATATTGTATTGTATTATTCATGTGTATGATATATTTTTTTTCTTTTATTATATTCCATGAAATTTTATCTTGCATGCATAATGCGCAATATGTATTTTGAACTATAAATTCTAAATATAATAAATAATTATTGTCATATTAGAGTGAAAAATTTTATATGAGTAGTAACTAGTATCATCAATATGTCTTTAAGCTTTTTGGGAAGTCTTAGGGGAATTAAACTCTAGGTTGAGTAGCTATGAAATATTTTCATTAGTTATTGCTTAGTAGTAAGTGCTTTCATAGAACTTAATGCTATTTTATTTATTGTTACGTACTTTGAGCATGTGAAGGTCTAGTGGTAATAAAATTATAATATGGATATGAGTCACTTGAATCTTCCATTTATAAAAGGAAACCTAAGTAGTTTGAAAGAATTACTATAGCTTGCTTATAATTAAGTTTGAATGGAACTATTACCAGACTATGACTATATTAATGTTATTTTTGATTTGGATATAATTTTGTAGTGTTCACTATCTTTTGTTTAGGTTTGTTTGAATTGAATTGTTACTTAATTTATTTGATTACTTTAGTTTAGTTTAGTTTAGTTTAGTTAACTGCTTGCGTTTCAAGATTCTTTATTAGTTAATTAATTAGCGACAAAACCCTTAAAATATCATAAGAGTATACAAAATTTTCGTTGAAATGATCCCACTTACTAGTACTACTAATCTGTAACTATAATAAAAGGTGGGCAACTCATTGTATACGCTCGACGTTATTCATTAGGTTGTACTTCAATTAAAAGAAAATCTTAGACAACCATTTAACCAAGGTTATGATAACTATGCATTGACTCCACGTACATATAATGATACACAGTTTTCCTTCTAATTCGCTTTATCCCACTATTGTGGTGATAAAGATCATATTAATTTACTCGAGTTCCACCTATCACTGTGGGTAACTTAAGTGTAACAATTAATTAGACTCAAAATCATTAGACTTAGAAAAAAAAATAAAGCTTATTATTCATGCCTCCCTATTCAATAGCCATCTATCGAAGTTATAGATATCCTATGGTTGTGTTTTTCTTATTCAGATTAATAGCTCCACGGTCATGGTTACTAATAATTCCCAAAACCAATAACCATGTGATCAAGTAGTTTATAGCTTAAATATAGAATAAACACAAATCATAACATGCACAACTTCACAATCATCAATTCATCAAACATTCATAGCTTTCTATCGAGGATCCATTGAACTCTAAGATAAAGTACACAACTCTTTCTTCATCATAAAAAACACACAACTAATTGTACTAATCATTAAAATCAAAATTATTACCTTGAATTTAATGAAATAATGTCACTTTAATTCTAAAAGTAGATTCTCCAATGTATTTTCCATTTTAAAATCTCCAATAAACACTTCAAAATGACTCAATAACTCTCTACTATGAATTAACAACCTCTTTTTTTTGAACTTCCTTACGTAAAAATAACTTAAAGTATTTATATCAACCATTAATAATAATCCCAATCAAAATTGACATCAAAGACTTTTTAATTTTTAGTTTGTCCCTAGGGTTGACTCTGTCATCATAAGTAAAAAATTAGACAATATTTTATAGTACATTCTAATGTTATTTGATGTGAAAAGGCTATATTGCACTGAGTTTTCTTTTTTCTTGTGATTTCCGATTAAAATAAGGAATGATGAAGAAATGAAGGAAATGTAGAAAAAAAAAGAATTTGATCAAAAGTAGAAAAGTCCTAGCAACGTACTACCGTGATGAATTTAAGAACAAATTGCCTATTGATCAGTCAATAATTAGACAATATTTATAGTATATTTTAGGGTGAGTTTAAATGTAAAGGCTATATTGCATTGAGTTTTTTATTGTTTTTGTGATTTCATGTTAAATTAATGATATTAGAGGAAATGGAAGGAAAAGGAAAGAAAAGTAAAGAATTCAATCAATTTTAAAAGTTACAATGATTCCATAATGAATCGATATAAGAGGAGTCCATCGATTCAACAGCGATTGGGGAAATGAAATAGGACTCGCTACCCAAATCGGTGAACCATCGATTCTTTTCCACCAATTTTCCTAGTGATTTAGCTGTTAGAGGATTCAATATGGATTAACTTGTGTTTGCCACGATGATATTCGATTAAAACATGAAATTTCATTTTGGTTTGGATATCTACTACTTAGAATACTATATATATCACATTAAGACTTCAAAATTAAGTGCCCCTTTTTATTAGTTTTAGGCCTAATGATTAGTTTTAGTGCTCCTTGATTTCTCTTGAAACCAATGATTAGTTTTAGATTAGTTTTATTGCTCTCGCTTTTGAAGATTCCTTGGATATTAATGTATTCAATAAGAGGTATTTTTCACTAATGACTTTTATTTATTTTATTGCAATATTTATTTTGAATATGTGCGAGTAGTTTCTTAATCAAAATGAATTCTGAATTTGAACTTAAACTGTTTTGCAATGTAGTCTTAATAAAGAATAGTTTGGGCTTAATGCTTTGAACTTAATCGTATACGTCAAATAATGATTTCAATAGATTGATTTTTACATATTACAATTAAGAAACTTTGTATTGAATGTATAATTTGGAATATGTATTGCGATATTTAGGTTTCAAATCTAATATCAATTATTAAGTACGATTAACTTAAAAGGTATTTTACTGTTTTGATTCCTTATATGGATTGTGTTCTAAGTTTGATGTTGATACAACTAATTCTGATAATATTCGCTTAGCAGTACCAAGTTTTTATAGGTGGAATGATTTTCTATTTCTATCTAATGGTGATAAAATTATAATACGACTTTCCAATTGATATAAGGAAAACTGATGGCTTGATAAATGCTATCAATCTCGGTTATTATTTAGGTTTGATGATTCAATAATATTTTATAATATGATTATATTATGATTATGACTATATTATAATTAATATGTTCAAATTTAAAACGGTTTATGTTTCACTATTTTGGATATTAGTTTAAATGTTCATTTATATTGATTTGATTTTAAATGAGTTTATAATATTTACTATTTGTAGATTTAAATTGTGTAAATTTAATTAGTTTAATTGATTGCCATAATTTGATTAGACAATTTTAATTCTCGTATCATTAAATTAATCAAATTAAAATAAAATAATAAAAATCCTTGGAAAACTCCATTTCTTACGAAGTTTGTAAAATCTTGGTGGAGACAATCCCACTTATCACTACTATAAATAATAAGAATATACTAAAAACTTAATGTACATGCTCGACACATATCAACTGTAAAATAGAACAACAGAGAGAGTCAGTGTTGTACCAGCGAAGTGAAGATTACATACAAATTGCTTCATGAATTGTTGATAAACTGAGTGATATTTCATATAAGACACAACGATTTCCTTAGTGATTTACAAATAAACCCAAATTGCTATAGAATTGCTAACGTTCGTCACGAGTTTTGTAGATATAATTTGAGTTTCATCAAGTTATGTACTTATAAATTAATATATAAATATATATTGGAGTAGACGAGAACTTCAAAATAAACACCTTTTAACACACCCGAAGCTCAATAGTTCATTTACATTGTTATTGCTTTGGGGAATTCATTGGAGACTCAGATTATTAATAAAGGCACTTTTCATTAATGTCTTTATTTTATCTTAAGTTTAATATAGGTGAATAATTTATTAATCTAAACCAATAAAATAACTTAACCAATTGCAAGCGTCATAGTTTATGAGGTTATGATCTTAATGATTTGAATTAATAATCTATTCTATAATTCATGGTTTTAATTAATTTTTTTCATCCAAGAAACTAGACTTTGCATGCATAGTATGCAATATGTGAGGTTTTAAATATAGATTTAATATAAGTGGTAACTAAGATTTATTCAAAAGTTTTTTTAATAGATTAGAAATTAATAGGTAAATTATGCTTTAATTTAAGTATCTAATGACATATTACCGTTAATTCTCACTTAGTAGTAAGTATTTTCATAGAACTTAGTATTGTTTTTTTATTATTAGACACTTCACGAATTCGAATAACTAATAGTGAGAAGATTGGGTTATGGATATGAAACACGTGAAATTACAATTAATAAAAAGAAACTAGATGATTTGAAACAATAACTATAGCTTACTTATGATGAAGGCTTAATGATCTTATAAAACCGTGACTAGCTAATGACTATGGTTATAATTATATTTTGTGTTTAAATGCAATATTGGTTTATGTTTCAAGACCTTTGGTTTAGGTTTGTTTAAGTTTGATTGTATGATTTGTTTGAATTGTTATCTTCGATTTAGTTTTATTTAGATTGATTTTTTTTATTTGCATTTGTCATCAGATCATTTTGGTTTAGTTGGTTTAATGTAGTTTAATTACTTAATTACTTTAGTTAGTGATAAGTAAAATAAAACCAATAAAAGTACAACTTAAGAAGTTTGCTAAATCCTTGTGAAGACAATCCCTGTTACATTAACTACAAATCTATAAGTACAATACAAGAAGGTGGAAAATTTATTCTACACATTCAATATGTGTCAATTTTTGTTGTCGTTGCTGGGGAATTTTACATAATTTCTTAAGACTTTTTGGTAATGTATGGTCCACATACTTTGCCGTTCTAATTCTATGGGATCACTGGAATCGTACAATCATATGGTTCAAAGAATTTTAATCGAATCTTAAGAGAACATTAGTGTAGGAAAAAAAATAAACAAGCTCCGAAAATGGCAGCTAATGAGAATAGAGAACTTACTTTTAGGTAAGCCAATCGAAATGTCATGGCTTACAAGCCAATGTGCGTTGCCTTTTATGAAGGTTTCTTTGACTTTAAACTGAAATCTAGATTCATCAATGCTTCACCTAACTACTATGGTAAGGATAATGAAATACCCTAAAAATATATAAGCAATACTAACACAAAGCCATGTGATGAAACCCAAAGATGATACTTTAGAATAAGTCAAGTTAAAAGCATTTCCTTTCACATTAAAAGATCGAGCACAAGATTGGTTGTTCTATCTTTCACAAAATTCAATTACTATTTGAAGTAAAATGTTAGAAGCTTTCTTAGATCAATAAATGCATGCAAGAATGATAAGCTTCTATAAGAAACAAATCATAATTGCAAAAATGAAAGATGAAGTAAGTTTTAATGAATTTTTTCATAGATTTCAAAAACTTATTTCTTTTTTTTTCCACAACATGGATATACTGAAAAAAAAATAGGAGTACTTCTACGAAGGACTCAATAAATATAAAGAAAGTGTATTAGAAATTTTTGTTATGGATCTTTATTTGAAACAACACTAACTTTAGCAAAAATGGCTATTTAGAAAATGAAAAAAAAATCTAAAGCAATATTGTAAAAAGAATGAAACCACGTAGAATAAAATTTAAGAAAATAAATAATAGAAAAATAAATTTTTTGAGGATAAATGTAATGAGTTAACAAGTTTGATGAAGTTGTTATTGAAAGAGAGAGAAACCGAAGTTAAAACGTATGGATTATGTAATGATACACATCTTATGGTTATGTGTCCTACTTTACATGAAGAAAATGTTGAAGTGGTTAATATGGTAATGAATAAATCTTTGGGATACCCAGGAATCATTATAACAATAGTTATTATACAGGTAAACCAAACCTAGATCTTAGCTTTGACCCACAGAACAAGAACTATATGACTTATAGGCCACATGCATAAACACAATTTACATGAATTCAACTATCGCAACAAATGTTTTAACCTATACAATCAAACGCATACTAAATCTTGAATAATTTTATAACCTAAAGTCTTCAAAACCTTACAACGATTTCTCTAAATCATGTTAAAAATGGAACATCAATTAATTAAGTCAAAGGAATTTGCAAATTAATAAATTGAGCAATTAGGATAAAACACCTAATAGGTTGCCAATTGTGCAATATTTTAATATGATATTACTATTTATTTCAAGAATTTTATCTCCATTTATACTCTATAATCTTTATTTTTGTGATTTGAAGGAAAATACTTGCTATAAGATAAAAAAAGTGATTTCCTACACAAATCCAATCAAAAGTTTGATAGAGGCTTAGCGCCTTCCAAATACCATCAAGTGTGTTGAAATTGCCAATGAATTGCTAGACAAAACTAGACAATTTATATGAAGCCTTGTAAAAATCGAGGAGAAAAACGAAGCTTAAATTCCAAATACAAGCCTAACACCTTCATTGCAATTTGAAATTGACATAAGGACGTTAGCGCAATGCTGGACTCTGATCTTTGCAGAATCAGGTCAAAGAATAGAATGTCATCGCGCATTCTCAATGATTCTCGGCACCTTGGAGTTTTGCACATATGACACTGGACAAATTAAAAGATATATAATTCCGGATTTGGTGGATTTGCAAGATTTTTACAATCTAGTTTCTTTTATTTCGTTTCCCAATAAACAAATAGGGTTAAGACGTTTAGAAATGAGTAGAAGAGGATTGGATGAAACTTTTACTTTTGGCTACTTTCATTTTTAGTTCTAAAGGGTTACATGAGTACTTGATTCATATTAAAGGCACTATTTAGTTTAGTTTCATTGCTTTGAATTATTTGTAAGAGTACTAATAACTAAATTCTCTCTGGATTGAGGATTCTTTGCACTTACAAAGGTGATTTAATTTGTTTATTGAATTGATAAACTTATTTATTGGATTATTATAACTTTATTTGCATTGATTATAAATCTATCATCTACAAAAAACTAGATTGATCACATTCATCATGTGTAATGGTCGATGAACATGTGAGTGTAGGAGATATTTGTTAGTGATTTTACCGCTGCTCGATATGAAAGAAAAGTTTAAGTGACAAATAGAGCCTTTTTGTTGACAATCGATGTGCTCATTTACTTTTTGAGTATATGGAGGGTAGCGGTTCATGCTGGTTACCACTTAGGTTGACACATTTCGAGCGTGTACAATAAGTTTGGCGTATATCCTTATTATTCGTTGTAGCGATACATGTGTCGTCTCTATAGGGATTTAATAAACTTCCTTAAGAATAACTCTTTAAATAGTTATATTATTGTTTGTACCATAATTAATTTAAACAAAATACAAATTAAAATCACTAATTTAAACTATGACACTGTAAATAAAGAACTAAACTAATTTAATATTAACAATTAAAATTCGGTAAATTCAAAATAGTATGATTCAATAATAAATAAATATCTAAACAAACATCCAAAACAATGAAGTAATAATTTGTGTTGCATCCAAACATGTTACTTAAATCATATAGTCATGAACATACATAAATCTCTTAATAAAGTATTCTAGATCATTACACTCTAATCATAACTAAGTAGACGTCCCTTATCAATCCATCAGTTCTCTATATACCGGTGAAAAATCCATGTTCTAATTTTATTGAATTAAGCATTTAAATACTCAAAGATTGTAACTTTAGGCAATAAAACCGCATTACACTTTATGAAAACTTCGAACAACAAAATCTAATACCTTTAGAAGGCCACTTCAATATTTAACTTAGATCTCAATCCACCTAGGATATCTAAACGGTAATAGACCTTTTAAACAATCTTAGTTTCTACTTTAAACTAGATATTGAATCAAAATATCACAATACATATTCTTGACTAAGCATTCCACTATTAAAATATGCAAATAATTATCCATTAAATTTGTGATTAAAAGAATACGATTACTTTAAAGTATTACGCACAAAATCATATCATCATGACTACATGAAAAAATGGATCAAATTCATGTTCGGACTTTGTTTAGATTAATAAACTACTAACTCATCATCCTAATAAACATCGCAATAAAGTAAATATGACACACAGATAAATAACTATAAACAAATAATTTGAATTTTTGAATCGTCTCCAAAAGCAATGAACAATAAATATAAAAACTAGAATAATAAACTATGGCCCCAAGAGCAATGAGATATTGATCTAAGTACTTAAGGGCAATTGATTTTGTAGCCCTATGATCATATATAGTATTCTAGGTAGTAAATATCCCTAAATAATTAAACATTTTATGATTATCTAAAATTCTCAAAATCGAACCCAACGATTCCTTAGAGATACAACTTATTGCTCAATTTCCTGGATAAATCTTTGGAAAACCACCCGTTCACTCCATCGAATTATCTAGCGATTTCTAGTGTAATTCTTAAATCGCTCTATATTTGCCAGTAGTAAATTCTAATTGATCCTTAAGTTGCTGATAATTCTTTGTTTACCACTTCCATTCGATCAAATCCTTCATTATTTTTTTCTTTTTATTTCATTTATTCATATATTCCAACTATCACCAGAAATAACAAAACAAGAGAAACCATATTATAATATAGCCTTTTACATATAAGATAAACCTAATATATACTACAAAATACTCTCTAATTATTAACCTATCAAATACCCCAAAATTCAACATTTTTCTATCCTGAACAAAGGAATACTCTCAATTATATTATCTTTTCTTCCTTTGTTCTTTTTCATAATTATATGGTCTTGTTCATAAATAGAAATGATCTTTAAGTAGAGACATATTACCTTCAAAAAAATATAAATCATGATAAAATAGAAAGATTTTAAAAAGATCCCCTTATTTGATAACTCAACCTCTAATTATGCAATATACCTCATAATTCAAAGTCAAATCAATTAAAATGGTCAAGCAACTACATAGGTTTTTTTAGTCTCCACTGATATGCATCAAGCTTAAGAAAACTAATATAGAATCTCAAGATATAAAAATCACTAAATCAATCTCATTCTGAACCAACATTTAAAATATCTTCACGATAAAAGTCAATAAAGATTTTTAGTCACCAATAATCATCATTTCAATTCCATTTCAATGTTGGAATAAAAAGATGTACTTCACTTAACTTAGCTATAAGCACTCGAGCTGAATCTTTTTATTTGAATAGTTTTTTATAAACTTCCTTTTATTTTTTGTATTTCCCTTTCTTTCTTCCTTTTTTATATATTCCTTTCATATTTATATTGCTACAGTTCCCTACTCCAATTCCTTCAAAATCCATTAGTTTATTTTTTATAGGAAATTTTCCTTACATTTTTCCTACCATTAGATTTCCCTGCTCCATTTCCTTTAGAATCTGTGGGTCTCTCTATTTTTTTCATTTCAAAATCCTTGTTAGCTCTTCTCACATTCACTATAGTTAAGTAAGTATTTTTTTTCAACTTAGTAAAATTTATTGGCTAATTTTCTATTTTCCCTTCAATTATACTATAAATATATATGTATATAATATGTAATCAATATTCTTTGTATATCAAGACTCTTAGAAATCCATCTTGTTTATATTACAATTTTGTTTCAATCTTCTATCCATTATAATGTTTACACAAAACAATCGATCCCACTTAAACTCCTGTAGTGCATACACAATCTACTTTAAGACAAATTGGGTATAACAATTCTTTTTTATAATAAAACTTTCTATTTTCATGGGTAATAAAAATATAACACTTGTATTTAAATCCAAATTATATTCGACTCACTCCTAACAAAGTAAAGTAAAACGAAGAAAAAATACCTAAATCCTAAAAATTTGAAAATTCTCAGTCAACTTTGAACATTGGATAAATATATTCTCTCTCGAATATTCCATACTTCGTTTCTTCATACTTTCATCACCTAAATACCCCTACACTTATTCCAAACCTTGTCACCAAGTTATATAAATTAAGTTAGGTTTCTAACAAAATAAAATACCTCATGAAGCATAAATGGACTAAATAAGAGGATAATGAAATAAATAAATAATCATAAGAATGAACTTTATAATAATAAAACTTGATAAATAAAAATTTTCCAAGAATCATTGTAATTGAGTGTAACACATCAAAGTAGTGTATAATATAAACCACACCATATAAATAGTATCACAGTAAGACACCACATCACACACATTATAGTTTCAAATTACGAACCAAGACGTCAAACTAAATCACTCAAAGATAGACTAAATTAAGGAGAATGACTAGATCAGAACTGCTGTCCAAAATTCACATCATCATAACCATCCCCTTGTTTATGCTAGTGAGACTTCTAGCTCACTGTAGGGTCATAGAGCTTGTAGTCAACTACCACCACTGGTGTACTTTCGTAAAAGTTTCCCTCATTGGGCTTTCTCAATTTGGTAAATGGTACAAGAAAATTTCAGCCCCTTGCCTTACATTCTTTTGGAGATACTCGTAGATACTGCTTGCAATTTTGTGATGTTTGTGAAACATGTACTCTTTATTTCTCAGAGTTTGCATTTGGTTCTTCAAGATTGACCCCATTATCACCATCTTCATCACTTTAGCGTACATGCAATTAAAATCCTTCGCGGATGGCTCCGAGCTTTGGTTTGTCCGCTCATTATACGCAGCTAATTGCATCTCATGTAGAACTTTTCTATTCTCTGCTCATATTTTTCTTCTCTCTGTGGTTTCTCTTCTAAGTATTTCATTCATTACCCGCTCTTCCTCTAAATCCACATAGTCTAACATTGGTTTAGTTTTTTCTATAACTTCATAGGTGATGGTATTGTCAGAGTAAACATCTAACCCATACTTATTAGAGGAACTTAGTATTGGTTGCAAAGTTCTGTGATCATCAAGGGAAAAGGTAACCCTTCATTCTTGTTTATCGTAATGGAATTCCTAATTAAATCATAAATAATTTTACAAACATCGATATAACTTATCCTTCGAGCGATGGGCTGCAACAACGCTGCCTTGCAATTCACTACCTCATAGTATTGCAAACATGGCACTAGGCTTACATTAATGTAGTGGTTCCATGCTTTAGTGGTTTTCTTAAAATTCTTAGTTTAAATGAGTTTTAGACACCCACCATTATAAAAAATGATTCACCTCCCATAATTGCTTCCGATTCATTCCTTATGGTTTCAAGGGGAAGACCATGCCTAAATCCATATTTGGTTTATAGGTACTCATTATTCTCTCCTATTAAATTTTGTTAAATCTTAAACATGCCTTATTCTCTTAGGTGAATAGTCCACTAGTCTCCTTCAGATCAAGACAATCATCTTACCATTTTCTTCATGCCCATTCGCATAAACCTCTCAGACTACTATCTTAGAACCCATATCTACAGAGAACCCCATGCCATTATCAACATTGTTGTCCCAAGTAAACAATCTCAAATTCCTTCCTTTATTATATAAAAAATTCTAGGTTTGTAATTTATTTCATTCTTTACATTGATACGCCTCTCCGAAATAATTTTTCTAAATTACTAATATCGCTCTTCATCATAACGAGAGCCTTGACATTTATTAAATTGTGGGCTGTAAAAGGAATCCTTAAAGTCTCCTTAACTTATTCCCTTATGTCTTTCCAAATCATCACTAAAATCTATAGGTGGAGACAATTCTCTTGCCATTCTAACTATAGGGTTATTTATTGAAATCCTTATTAGCCTAATATTTATGGATGGAACATTGGATTTTGTTTTGAGTTTTTCCACTAAAGCTGCCTTTCCCTTTTTCTGTCTTGAACTTCTACCTTTACAACTTATAGCCAATTTTTAGAATAGAAAATCACAAGTGCGAATTACAATTTAAACATGTGGATTATAAAAGAAAACGTTTGTCGAAAGTAATTAGGTATAATTCAAAAACATTATTTAAAAGGAGAATTCCATTTGGAAAGTAAACTTAAAATTCATCGAAAACTTAAATAAAATTGGCATCAAAATTTTTTAACTTAATTATAAACTATAAAATCGTTTTTCTAACTAACGTAAAACAATTGTTTGAAAAATCCTAGTTTTTTCCAAAAAAAAAAAAACCAAACTGAACTAAGCCAAACCCTCAAACTCATTTTTCAAACCAATTGCAAATACAAATAAATATAACAAAATTTCTCAAACGTTGAATTTGTAAACCAACGATCATTGAAATCACAACAGTTTACTATTAGAATCAATGAAATCATTTTCTCAAGGTAATGGAATGAATTCCAATTATAAATTTTTGAAAAGAATCGAAGAGTTTTGCACAAGTACTTCAAACAAAAATTTGTTAAAGTAAGGATCTAGGTGATGTGCGTGCCGTAAGTATAATAGCTCGCTTGTAGTAATAGTGTTATATACTTACGTTGATCGCGAATATCATCTTCAGGGAAGGTTTTTCTAATAATTGGTAATTACCTATTTAACTTGAACTATTGTTAAGGGATTCACTATTAATTGGTTTTATACTAAACTAAACTATTCTAACAAATCAGTTTTTACTTTACTTGAAGACTTATATTAAGGATATCTTGGTTCAAAACTTCACATATGTAATTTAATTTTATGCTTTGTATTCATGTTTACATCTCAATATGTTGGGTGCAATGCTTAGTTAGAATAGATATATTTCCTTCCAATTCATTTCAACCTACTGTTGTGATGGGGAAGATTCTAATATACAAACTAGAACTCCACAGATTGGTGTGAATAACGTATGCTCCACATTGCTTTAAGTATCAAATCATCAGATTCATAACCAACTAAGTTTACTATCCGCACCTCCCTAATCAACAACTATTTCTCAATGTTTTGTATTTTACGGGTATATCGTTCATGTCCGAATTAAAATATTCAATGGTTATGATAACTTCTAAAACCTAAGTTCATTAAACATGTGGCTAGTGTGTCTAAATCATTACGCTCAATATCAATATAAATTCTAACCATTGCACTTCTTACTATCACTTTTTTTTTATATTCAAAGCATAAAACTCATACAATAGGATCCATTGATCCCTAAGATAAATAGACTACTCACACTTTCATGAAACACACATATCACAATTCACAATGGAAATCATTGAGAATTAGAGATGAATATAAATATTACCATGAATTAATCAAGGAAACCAAACTTGAATTGCAAACTATAATTTTTTAATGCTTTCTTTAGATAAACTCCTTAATATTCAAAGTCAATGTAAAACATGCGCTAAATTAGTCTAATGGTGGCTAATAGTTGGTATGTGGTTAGTTTACCACGTCCTAATACCTATTTGTACTCCCTAATAGCAATTGAAAACATTACTTCACATTTTAACTCGAATTCAAACTCCATTTTCTATTTCTTGTGTGTCTGTCGCTGTCACTTACTGTCCCAACGCCATACCTTATAACTTACTACGTTGCCATTGTGCCAACACTGCATATGCAGTTTTTCACTCCTTGGTGTCCCAACATTGTGCCGTTCTCCTTCGATGTCGTGCCTTATACTCCATAGCGATGCCCCTGCGCTGGACCTCTAGAGTTGATTTTCTCACTTTTTCATCTCACCAACAACATGTATTATGTTCCCATGCTGTGTCCTTTCTTCCCACAGTGCCACTTAGTGTTGCCACGATGCAAAGTGTAGTTTTATTTTTACTATGTTTCTTCTCTTTTTTCTTTACTTCATTCCTTTATGCCTTAATTCCTTGAAAATGTAATAATACCATGATTTAGAGCTCATTTGAGGAAATTTATACTAAATATATGACTAAACTAACCCTATATATGTATAAGGAGTCACTTATCAAATACCACTAAACTTAGAATTTTGCGCGTCTCGAACAAAGTTGTATTCTAGTAAATCTCATAATAACTAATTCTTGTTCAGTTGACATTGTTCATGGAGTATCCTTTTACTTTCTAAGTTTCAAGTTAATAATCCACTTAAGAGTTTTTCTTTGCAAAAACATATATTTGTAACACATGTAGCGGTAACAATAAATATAACTCCACTTTCAAAACACTGAAGTTGTTCGCAACCAAAAATCATCACCACTCACAAGTTTGTTCGTTTCAACAAATCAAGTAGCAAGCATATAATATCATCATTTCTCACTAAGCTCAAGAATCTGTAAATAAGCATAGATCGACCTCTTCTTTAGTAGACTTTAGCACTTCTGGAGTCTATAGGATTTTACATAGTTGGATTGAAAACTTATCTCAATTACTTAGTCGTACTCAAGCTAAATATTTTATTTGAAGAGTTTTAGTTTACTTCCGCCTTTTTTCTTAATTTGTTTCTTTTCTTCTTTTAATTTATTTATTTTTCAGTCCATGCTCATTTTCCTAGGGACTTCATTCTTTCTCATTTTTCTAACCAGTAGTTTCTATGCTCCATTTCTTGTAGAATCCCTCATTAATTTTTATTTTTAAACTCTTGTTACCACTTCTCACTTTCACTAAATCAAGTAAGTTAACTCCAACTTTTAATATGCAATGTCTATTTCTTCCCTTCTTTGCTTTAATTCTTTATTTATTTTTTATTTTCACGTAAGACTCACACTTATTATAGAATCATTAGAGATCTTAATTTTCCCACAAGAAGTGTTGTAGTTTCTTGGTTTTGTTTCAAGTTCAAGGTCTTTCATATATGCAGGTTTTTGATCAGGAAATAACACTGTTGTTTGCAATTCATTGTTTCTTTTTAAATTTTTAAAAAAATTCTCTTGAGTTTCCTATCAGTAAGATGGTTATAATCTACTCTTAAGTTAACTACTTATTTATTACATATTACTATATATAACCTAATCTATACTACTTAAATATTCAAATAATAAATAAATGAAATATTTATGTACTACCATGCTTTCCTCCTTAACTTCTTCAAATTAAACTTTTAAAGGATCATACCTATAGTGTTTGTTCTTATGTCTCAGCCCATCTTATCACATCCCATAGTGATGTGCATTATCGATGCCCCTAACTTCGGATAAAACTTTTCCTCAAGGTTTAAAAGTAAGCTTGAAACATGACGATATGGAAAAACACAAACATATGTAATAACACAAGTTATAGTAAACTAAACATCAAATTGAAACAATTTAATAGTTAACACAATATCCCAATTGTAACTTATTGATGTTGTATGACTATTCACACAAACTATAAGGCTTGTCCACTGCAATGAATTATGACCCATCAAATGATCTTTGCTGCATATTTGAGTTAACTTTTTGAAAGTTAGAACTAATCTATTTAAATTGTAATGAACTAACTTTTTGAAAGTTAGAACTAATCTATTTAAATTGTAATGAACTAAATTAAATGATGAACCGTTTGCTGATTTTTTTTAAATCATGGGTTATATTCTAGTGGCTTTTAGTTTAACATCATTAGCCCAATGCCTTTTTAACCCTAGGTTGCCTCCCAGAAAAGGAGATTTAGAATAATTTCTCATCCATGAATACTTCAGTTACTTGCATTCAAGTATAACCTTCTTTATGAGGTAACCTAGATAAAAGTTTTGCAACAAATATTCCTCTTCCTTCCTTTTCTTTAATTTCCAAGTTAAACTCTTGCAATAATAAAACCCAACTAATTAACCTTATTTTGAGAACCTTCATGGAAAAAAGATAGCAGATTGTTGCATGGTCGGTATATACAATGACTTTTAATCCCACTATGTAGGCTTTAAACTTATCCCACGGAAGCACCACTACTAATAGCTATTTTTCTATGGTAGTATAATTTTGTTGTGCTTGATCCAGTGTTCTTCTTATATAGTATATAGCTTTAATTATTCTATTTATCCAATGGCCTAACACTACTCCTCCTGCGTGATCACTCGCATCGCAAATTATTTCAAACTAAGAATCTTAATTTGGTACTACAACTTTTAGTGCTGAAATCAAAGCTAGTTTCAACGTCTCAAATGCTTATATGCATGTCGGGCTCATTTCAAATGGAACATTTTTTTCCAACAATGTGCACAATTGGTACTATTTTTGCTCCATCTACCTCTAATCCTTGAGCAAACACTCTAAGTGCCAAAATAATCTTGTCTCGAACCATGAAAGGACATTTCTCCTAGTTGAGTACCAAGTTTGTGTCATGAGATATTTTCAATTCCAAATCCAAATTATGCAAGCATAAAACGTAAGAAGCCCCAAATACTGAAAAGTCATTCATAAATACCTCCATAATATCCTCGACCATGTTAGAGAAAATACCCATCATACATATTTCAAATGTTGCTAGCGCATTAAATAATCTAAATGGCATCCGTTTGAATGCAAATGTTCCATATGGGCAAGTAAATGTCGTTTACACCTAATCTCTAGTGTTATAAAAATTTGATTGTATCCTAAATATGCATCTAAAAAGCAATAAAATTCATATCTTGCTAGTTTTTCCAACATTTAATCAATGAATGGCAATGGGAAGTGTTCCTTTCTCGTAGCTTTATTTAACTTTCTGTAATCAATGCAAACACTCTACTCAGTTACTATTCTCGTGGACAAGTTTTCCTATTTTCAGTTTGAATAAAGGTCACTCCACCTTTCTTTTCTACCACATGTATTGGTGAAACTCATAATCTGCCAAAAATGGTGTAGATGATTCCAACACTCAACCCTTTCAAGATATCTTTCTTTGCAACTCTTTCATTTCAAGGTTTAACCACCTACGGACTTCAATTGATTTTTTATGATTTTCTTTCATTAATATTTTATACATGCATACTGTTGGGGTTATTTGTTTTAAATTGCTTGATTGTCTATCCCAATGCTGACTTATGCTCTCTCAACAGTCGAACAAATTTTTCTTCCAATTCTGTCAATGCTATTGAAATGATCATGGGCAATGTTGAATTTTCTCCTAAATACTTGTATCTCTGATGCTCTGGTAGAGACTTCAATTCCATTTTTGCTTCAACGACTGCACTCTCCACCTCCATTTCTAATTTCTCAAAAATTTTATGAAACTAAGGGTGTCCTATTAGTGCTAAAGCATTTACGGCTTCCTAAAGTTCACTTTTTACTGTAGAGCTCGCTGTTATGCTTTGGACTAGACATTGCTTAAATAGATCATCTCGTATATACTCCTAGGCTATCTCAAATAGACAATTGGAAATTACATCTCTAAATTTGATATTTTTACAGTGTTCTTCCTCACTCGAAAATCTCAAGGTTTTGTAAATATTGAATAGGAATTCTTCGTTATTTACTTGTCACCTTAACTATCTTTTCTGAATGTATATTAGTATTTGTGTAGTTGCAAAGAATGTTCTCCCTAAAGTTAATGGTACCTCTACATATTCTTCCACATCTAACACTACGAAATCCACAGGAAAATAAACTTATCCACTTTTACAAAACATCTTCGATCGCTCCTTTTAGATTTGTCACTGATTGATCTGCAAATTGCAAAGTCAAATTGGTTGTCATTACTTCTCCTAATCCTAATTTCTTAAATGTTGATGAGGGCATCAAATTTTTGCTTTCCCCTATACTACAAAGGACCTTATTGAGCAAGTCCACTCCTATCGTGCATGGAATGGAAAAAATTACTGGATCCTTCTACTTAGGTGCTAAATTTCTTTGTAGGATTGCATTGCACTATTTAGTCAAAACTCACTATTTCATAATCTTCTAATTGCACATTTTTCACTAATATGTCCTTCAAAGATTTTTGTGTAGTTTGGCATTTCTTCCAATGCATCTATGAGTGGAAAGTTTATGTTCAGATTCTAAAAATCTCTAACAATTTCTTGAACTGTCCCTGATCTTTTTGTTTGTTGAACTATTGAGGATATGGTAGGGGTAGGCTTATTAGTGGTGGATTATCCAAAAATGTGACTCCTCTTGGTACCACATCCTTTTTCTGCCTATCACCCCTGGTACTTGTGTCATTATCTAAGTATTCTATATCTCCTGGTTATTTCCCATTGACTTACTTCCTTATGTCATTTATTAAATCTCTTGGCAACACTGGATCATTCGTTTTCCTACCACTCCTTAACTAGACTTCATGTGCATTTGCCATGTGATTGCTAATATTGTTACTCTGAAACTGTTTTCATTTAGTGAGTTCCAAGCATTAGTAAGTTGATTAGTTTGTCTCACTAAGTTCTTGAGGGATTGTGATTGCTCATTATCCATCCTTTTCATTGCTTACATTATTTTTTCCATCTATTTCTCGTGCTTCTTATGGTGCTACCTATTTCTCATGTCCATGGCTCATAAATACTTCTTAATTGACTTAAGTGAAGTCATCTCTTAACTTTGCCCTAGTTTCCCTTAGTGGAATTGTTGATTAAAGCTTTGAGGTAACCTCAGTGCATTATAATGAACTCAACAAGTGAAGTTCAGGTTGTTGTAGTATCCTTGATAAAATCATTAAGGAGCAATTTCTCTCAGCCTAAAGGTATTCCCATAGCCTTAATTATTTATGCAGTTGATGTCTTTATACTCCTTTCCTTGATGTTTAGCCATTTGGTTAACGACCACGCCTTGGTGATTAATAGGTTGATGTGCTAATTCTAGACCTTAGTGACCTATCTGAAGTTGTGCCATTTGATTGTGCCCGAAATGTAGCTTGCAAGTCAATTTCGTAGATACTAGCTGGTATCCTTTGGAATAGTTATCGGTAGTAGACTTTTGAGTCATAAGATCAAGGAGATCCTATGCTCCATCATCATCCTTGGTAAGTAAAGAGCCCCCTGATGTGTCATCTACTAGCGTTTTTGTGTCGTGGTTCAACCCATTCTATTAAATTTGTAGTGGTGCCCATTTCACGTATCCGCTTATCGGATATCTCCTCAGTATCTATTTGAGTGTTTCCCAAGCCTTGCCAAAAGACTCATTATATTCTTGCTTGAACCGGTCAATCTCAAGTTTCCTTTCGTTGACCTTTAATAGGGGAAAGAACTTGTCGAGAAATCTTTCATTGATTTCTACCCATGAAGTCATACTTCCTCCATTTAGTCATTGGAACTAAGATTTGACTTTCCACCTAATGAGAATGGGGAAAATCAAATCATTATCATTTTTTTTTGTAACTCTAGGTATGTTCACGATGTCACACTTCTCTAAGACATTGTCAACATATGCAACTGGATCTTTTTTAGATAGCCCGTTGAACATACTATTTTGCACCATGTTTATCTGAGATGGTCTCAGTTCAAGTTTGGCGGTGTTAACTGGAAGCCTCATCACTCTGTTGTAAGTTTGCTAAAGTTTTTGCTTGAAGTAGTCATAAAGGCATCTCTTTCCTCGAGTTCTCCCCTTCATTACCTGATCACTTCCAAGTTGGTTATTCCTGCGACCCTATTATTTATTTCTAGCTTGCTCTTCAGCCATCTCGATTCCTTTCTTTTTCTTTCCTTTGTTTGTTCTCTCAATCTCTGGGTTGTAAGTCACTAGGTCCTTCTCCCCTTGGTACGCATGCATTAAATATGCCCAAAACAAAACACAAAAAGATCAAGTGTAGAAAGTCAAACTAAAAAATAAGCCTATTTTTTCTTGTTGCTTTTTATAAGAATAGTCTAGTTTAGTATATCACGGATATCATCCTTAGGGAAATGTTTTTTTAACTATTTTTGAATTACCTTACTAACTTGAACTATTGCTAAGGGGTTTGCTTTTAATTGGTTTTATACTAAACTAAACTATTCTTATAAATCAATTTTTACTTGAACTCTTACGTAAAGGATATCTTAGTTCACAACTTCACCTAAGTAATTTAATAATGTGATTTGTATTCATGTTAACATCTCAATATGTTATGAGCAAAACCAAAATAAAATACACATATTTCTTTCAAATCCAATTCAACCTACTATCATGACGGAGAAGATTCTAATGTGCAAACTAGAACTCCACCTATTGGTGTGAATAATTGAAGCTCCACATTGCTTTCATTCTCAAATAATTGGATTCATAACCACCTAATTTTTTACTATCCGCGCCTCCCTAATCAATAACTATCTCTCAATGTTGTGTATTTTACAGTTGTACCGTTCATGTCCGGATTAAAGGTCAATAGCCATGATAAATTCAAAAACCTAAGTACATTAAACATGTAGCCAGTATGTCTAAAGCATTAAACTCATAAATAATACAAATTCTAACCATTGCATTTTTATTATCACTTGTTAATCATATTCAAAGCATAGCATTCATACCATATGATCCATTGATCCCTAAGATAAATAAACTATACAAACTTAATTGAAATAACATATTACAATTTATAATGGAAATCATTGCAAATCAAAGATAAATATAAATATTAACTTTAATAAATCAATGAAACCAAACTTCAATTGCAAAGGTGAAGTTTTTAATGTTTTCTTCACATAAACTCCTTAATTATCAAAGTCAATGTAAAGCCTACGCTAAATTACTCTAATGGTGGCTAATAGTTGATATGTGCTTGGTTTACCATGTCGTAATACCTATTTACACTCCCTAATAGCAATCAGAAACCCTACTTTACAATTTAGCTCAAACCGAAACTCCACTTTCTATTCCTTGCGTGTCAAGCGCTTTCACTTACTGCGCCGACATCGTGCCTTCAACATATTACGCCGCCACTGCACCAACACTGTATATGAATGTTTTCACTCCCTAGTGTTTCGGTGTCGTGCCCTTCTCCGCTAGTGTCGTGCCTCATAATCCATAGTGCCGCCATTGCGTCGGACCTCCAGAGTTGACTTTTTACTTTTTCTTCTCACCTACGCAGTGTAATATTTTCCTGTGCTATGCACTTTCTTCCTACAGCCCTACCTTATGTTGCCACGATCCTAGTTTGTTTTTGTGGAATTTTACTTCGTTGCTTCCTATTTTTTCTTTAATTCCTTCCTTTATTCCATTACCCCCTAAACATATAATAATACCATAATTTAAAGCTCCTTTTAGGATATTCTTTCTAAATGTACCACTAAACTCACCTTACATTTACATATAAAAACTCACTTTCACTAGGTTATCGCAATTACCTTCTTGAGAGTGAATCTCTCAAGATATAAGCTCTTGAATTCTTTATTTATTTTGCAGGCTCAAAAGAAAAATCCCTAAATCCCTAGTTCGGCTTAACAATACCAAACACAAAAACGTTTTGGTTGAACAAAATTAGGTTGAGGTGAGAATCAATTAAATACTATAAGATTGAGCATAGGAGTGTCAAATCTACACGAAAATCGATTGTGTGATATAATTTTGTTTGATAACTCAAAATCGTGCCTAATGATTCGTATGTAAAGTGGAATCATTGGGAAATCGCTATGTAAATCAGTTGAAATAAGGTGCAGTGACTCACCAATCTAATTAACGATTTCTATTGAAAGGTTAATCATTAGGGATTCGCCAGACTCACATTTTCACTTAATTTTTTTTAGTTTCTATCACCGATTGAGCTAGCCATTCCTAGTGTTATTCTAAATCGTTAGGAATTCGCTAGGCTAAATTAAAAATTTTTTCAATTTTCTTCATTACTAACATATATATCATTTATAAAAAGTAATATAAAGATAAAATTGACTAAAGATTCGAAAGTCTGATTAGGATATATAGCTAACAAGTAATTTTATGAATTAAATAAATAAATAAATAATCAAACAAGTGAATATTGCAAACTTGCACAGAGGCCATATGAACAAAACAAACTCGATCACTCCCCTATATTAAAGATTACTTTAGAGTTTAAATTCTGCAAATATGTCCAATACACTAATCAAAAAGTGAGAGAAAAAAACATAGTATACTAATACTAAACTCCTAATAAAATTATAACTAATTTAAACATAGAATATAGGCTGCATCCCATGTAGCGCTTTTGTTAATTGTCTTTGGTTCGACTAAACCATTCTAGAATTTTGATGGATTTCTAAATTTGAATTTAGGATTATTCACTCTATCGCGATTTCAGAATTGATTGCTCAACTAATAATTACCTGAGTGATTGTTTTGTTAACAATATTCATCATAGATTGAGTAGTGGCTAAGAAGGTCAACTAAAATTAAAGGATGATCCTTATTAATAAAGTGTGGCATGACCAAAATGTAGGTAGGTATGGTGTATTTGCCCAGTTGAACTGGTATATTCATGACCACTCCTATTGGATGAATTGAGGTACAATTCGATAAAAAAATTTGTTTAAAAGCAAGTGAATCCAAATCTAATTAAGTGTGTACAAATAAATGTATGTGTTTGAGATTTGCATTTTCACATGTAACAAACTGTGCTTTAAAGTAACAAGCCCATTTGATTTTAATGTGCAAATGTATACTTCCATGATCATTACGTTTCATAGAGCTTAAATCTGATGATCCATAAGTATAATGGATAGCTTGTAGTAATAGTGCAATCAACTTACGTTGATCAAAGATATGGTCTTTAGGGAAAGGTTTTGCGCTAGTGGTTTAACTAATTAACTTTGAACTATTGCTAAGGAATTAACTTTTTTATTGGTTTTACATTAACTCAACTACTCTAACAATCAATCAATTTAAACTTCACTTAAACTTTTTATATTAGGGTGATCTTAGTTCATAACTTCACTTAGGTAATTTAATACTACGCTCTTTCTAACTATTTTTACCTGTCATTATGTTGTATGCCATACCAAATTAGAATAGAAATTCTTCCTTCGATTCTACTTCAACCCACAGTCGTAACTGAAAAGATTTTAATGTGCAAACTAGAACTCTACCTATTCATGCGAATAACATAAGCTTCTTTTTTTAAGTCCCAAATGATTGTATTCATAGCCAACTAATTTTACTATTTGTGTCGCCCTAATCAATAACTATTGCTTGATGTTATGTATTTTACAGTAGTACCATTCATGTCCAGATTAAAGACTTAAATGTCCATTATAAATTTTAAAGCCTAATTTTATTAAACACGTGATCAAGATGTCTAAAGCATTACACTCGGAATCAATACAAATTCTAACCAATGCACTTTTTATTCTTACTTTTTATTTATATTCAAAGCATAGCATTCATACCATAGGATTCATCGATCCCTATGATAAATAGACTACTTACACTTCATTAAAACCCACAGATCAAAAGTCATAATTGAAATCATTGCAAATCAGAGGTTAATATAAATATTACCTTAAATTTAATTAACGAAACCAAACTTGAATTGCAAAAGAGAAGTCTTCAATTTTTTCATCACAAAAACTCCTTAATACTCAAACTCGATATAAAACCTATAGTAAATTACTCAAATGGTGGTTAATAGTTGGTATATGTCATGTTTACCATGTCCTAATAACTATTTATACTCCATAATAATGATAAAAAAAACCCTACTTTATAATTAACTCAAATTAAAACAATAACTTTCTATTTCCAGCGTGTCTAGCGCTGTCACTTTGCTGGACCTTAAGAGATGGATTTCTTCACTTTTTTTTATCTCTCCCATGTCGTTCCTTCCTTTCCAACGCTATGCCTTATATTTCTATAACATCAACACATATACCCATATCGCCAATGTGTTTTTAGGGGGGTTTTTCTCCTTTTCTTCTCATTATTCCTCAATTCCTTCCTTTACACCTTCATTCCCCGAAAACGGAATCATACGTTGAATTCAAACTCTTTTAGGAGTTTTTATATTGAATATACGACTAAACTAACCATATATATAAGTATAATTAATGATATTTCAAATAAACCTAAATTTAGGATTTTTCCCGTCCTGAGCAAAGGTAGATTCTACCAAGTCTCCTAATAACAAGTTCTCATTCAATTTACGTTGGTCATGGAGTATCCAATAAATCATTAAGTTTGAAGTTAATAATCTACTCAAAGTTTTTCTTTGAAAAAACATAAGTTTTTAAGACATAAATAACTTCAGCTTCAAAAAACCAAAGTATATTACAACCAAAACCATCACAACTCACAAGTTTAGTCATCCCAAAACTCAAGTAGAAAGTATGCAAATTCTTGATTTCTCATTAAGTTTAGAAATTCACAAATAAGCATAGATCAAACTCATTTTCTCTAGAATTTTGTACTTCTAGAGTCTATAGGACTTCACATTGTTGGAATGGGAACTTAACTAAATTAGCTACTCGTATTCAAGCTAAATCTTTTATTTGTAGAGTTTTAGTTTACTTTTGCCTTCTTTTCTTATTTTTCTCCTTTTTTCTCTTTTTTTCTACTTTTAAATTTCTTTATTTTTAACAGTCCTTGCTCCTTTTCCTATGTACTTTATTCTTCCTCATTTTTTATAGCCATCAAGTTATTTGCTCGATTTCCTTTAGAACTTGTTGTATTATCTCATTTTTCTTTATTTCTAAAACTCTTGTTAGCACTTCTCACTTTCACTAAATAAAGTGAGTTAACTCCAACTTTTAGTTTATAATGCCTAATTCTTTCCCTCTTTGCACCAAGTCTTTCTTTGCATTTTATTATCAAGTAAGATTCATACTTATTATAAAATCCTTAGTGATCAAACTTTTTCCATAAGAAGTTTTATAATTTCTTTCTTTTGTTTTAGGTTCAAGGTTTTCCCTAACTATAGGGTTCTAATCATGAAATCACACTATTGCTATAACATTTCATTGTATTGTTCTTCAATAATTTAAAATTTTCTCTTGAGTTTCATATCAACAACTTACTTATAATCGACTCATCTAGAATTAAAGTCATGAACATGCAAATGAACTACTTATACATTACAAATTGTTATAGAAAACCTAAAATAAACTTCTTAAATATTCATATAGTAGATAAAACAAAAAAATTATACAATACCATGTTCTCGTCCTTAACTGTTTCAAATTAAAACTTTAAATGATCATACTTGCAATGTTTATCCTTATATCATCCGACCTTATTGCTTCCTATAGTGAAGTTTAGTGTTGATAACCCCAAAACTTGAATAAAACCTTGTCTTCAAGGTTTAAAATTAAGCCTGAAACATGAAACACTAAAACACTAAAACATAAGTAATAGCACAAGTTATAATAAATTAAATATAAAATTAAAACAAGTAAATAAGTAGCAAAATATCGCAAATGTTAAGAAAATTGGCATCAAAGTCACTTTCAACTCCATAGGACTATTGGATTCCTACTAAACCGACTTTAGGATTGCTTGTTATCATCATCACCTACATAATCGGCTCCAGCATAGGAAGGTGTTAATGGACACTCCACTGTCCTGGCCTGCACCAAATCCATATCAAATGAGTATGTTGGTGCTGTTGGAAAACCTAATGATCTATCAGTACATCTTAACCGTATGCGCCTCTCATATCTAGCCTTATTTTGATAATGATAAAAAAACAACTTAAAATTGCATTACCCGTTCTGTCGGTGTTGCTCTTTGTTTTCCTTATCCTGCTTAAATCTCAACATGGCTACCTGGTATTGCACCCTATCCTCTTGGTACTATTTACTCCTCTCTGTAAACCACAACCTAGGTTACCATGGGTTCATATCATCTTGTGGTAGTATAAGTGCCTTTGGAGGAAGAGCTTGTGGACAGGCTTTAGGACTGTCCAAGTCCTTTCCCCTATTTGTGGTTCTACAAACTCATAGCGTTGATTAAGTCTTTGCTGTTGTTGCTCCCCTCATCTTTATTTTTATCATCTTTTAGGTTTAAGGCTAGTTCTTATGTTGTTGCTTGATCCTCTAACCTCTTGGCTAACACTTTAGCCTCAAGTCTAGCTCATTTGGCCTTCTCTCTCTCCTCTTTGAAGTTTTGGTAACCAAATGGTTATTACAACATGAGCATAAAAGCTTCATCCACAATTGCTTGAGCCTATATATCGAACTCTTTATCATTTCTAAACCTCACTCCAAACTTCAAGCACATCTGACTAATCAATATAGGAAATAACAACTTGTTATCCATTTCTGACATGATGGACTCCCTAAGACTGGTGTGTATGATCTCCCTATACTCTGTGATGTCATAAAGACAAGCCATCTTTGGCTTATTGATCTCGCTCAATTGAGAAATGGGGTATGGCGATGCAACAAGTAAATGTTGCATATCATGTATACCTTTCTAACACTCCCCTTCTTAATTTTCTTCAGCATGTTATGAGCTCCCATGACCCATCTTGTTGTCTTGGGAAAATTAATTAATTTTTAATGGCTCTAAAAGGTATAGGTTATAGGTTTTCTCGTATAACCTGGCTGGGAAAGTTGGTGCGAAATCATAAGAGGTTAATTCCTCTACTCATAGAAAGTATTGATCTCACCTCTGTTGAAAGGAACTAAATCCCCTGTCACCTTCAGTAGTTCATCAATAGCCGTGAACTTTAGATTGACATAAAACTCAAAAAAATCCCACTTACTCCTTTAACATTATTTTTCCTATAGTCTTTACTGAGTTGTTATCGATTTCGATGCCCAATTAAATTGCTCATTCAATTATCGTACTTTCCTAGGAAATTGACCCCCTTTCACAAACGAACTCCCTTCAAAGAATTTTCTCATATCGGTCTTTAGTCTCTCTACAAATGATAAATTCGGATTTAAGAGGTCTAGGTGCTTCTTCATTCGAAATTTTCAAAATCATTTGCTCTAGTTTGACTACCTTGTTTCTTTATCCTTGTTGTTTCTTCAAATTCAAATAACTAAACATCAATTCAATGCAACATGATCTTCAAATCACCTATAAAACAAACTCTAAATAATGAAAAGCATCAACTAAGTCTCTATGGGTAATATTAATGCTCACATTCACACAATCTTGTAAAACCTATCCTACAACCTCAATTCTATAATTTCATACAATATCATCAAAATTTTAAAAATTCAAAGCATCCTTTACATACAATTTATTGATAATCCTCCTCTAATGCTCCTCTGACTTTGTGTAAAACTCACATAAGGTGTCATGATCGCATAAAATCCATGAAAATATGAAAATTAATACATTTTACTTTTTATTCGCCCATGAACCTTACCTTCAATTCTTTGAACTCATTCTCTTTTTTCGCTCCTTAATGTGTTTGCGAGACATTTCCTTTCTAATACATTTTCAACAAGCTAATGGTTTTCTCTACACATTCAATAAGTATTTTTGAAACTAAGAACTAAAACTTATTAATTTTAATTATTAAACTAAATAACAAACTACTAATTGAAATTAAAAGACATGAGGTTTAAAACTTCTATTTTAAAACCTTGTGTTGCTTCCCCTTAGCACTTAATTTAACTTCATTAGCTTGACTCCTTTTTACTCATTTAGTTCGAGTCTAAATTAAGAAGCTTCATCTACAAATCAGAAATTATGATGTCATTCCCATTTGGATGCACTTCTTCATTATCAACAAAGACAACCTTCTCAGTATCATCACCCTTATCGATACTCATCGTGATCTTCCTCTCTTTTATGGACTATATTTATGAATGGTCGCCTAAGTATAAAAGAAACATCAATATTCATATTGTTGTTCATGACCTTGGAATCCGCGATAAATCTGAATATACCTACTTTCACATGCACATTCAAGATTCTTCATACAGTTGTCATTTGCTACTTGCAAATTCATGGTATCGGGTCAATTGATCTTCAAGTCTGCATGCAACATGTCCATTAGTGGCATGACATTGACCGAGGCTCCCATATTACATAAAACATTTCTAAACCAGTGCATGCCTATGTTTATCTGTATGCTTATCTATCAAGGATCACTCTTTTTGATAAGTTGAAGTCACAAGAAGAACTTAAGCTTTGATTTTGGTTTGTTTGGAATCAACTTCATGTCATTTCCTTGTGGGTCTTCTTCAAAAGGTTCCTCATCTTTTTGCATAGCCTTCCATTGTTGCTTCCCTTTCATTTTCTTCAAAACATTGATTCTTTGTTTCATGGACCCATCAAGCTGATCTTGCCTCACTTTCGTGTTATGCTCATGCATCTCATCATGCTATCTCATAGCTAAAGTGTTCATTTTTTTTGGCTTGTACATCACTTGGCCTTGTTTTGGTTTCTTTGTTATTGTAGTGCTCTTTACGCGAATAACATTCACCTTCTCCTTGGGATTGTGATGATGTTGCTAGGAGACTGTCCTTCTTTCCTTAATAACCAAGCTATAACAAGTTGACCAATTTATCTCTTTAGGTTTTTGATGGATTGTGATTGGTCATTATCCATCCTCTTTATAGCTTCCTTTACTCCTTTCAACTCTTGCTCCTATTTCTCATGGCGCTCCATATTGCTCATGGCTATGGCCTGTAAATACTTCTCAATTGACTTCAGTGAAGTCATCTATTCGCCCAGCCCCAGCTTCCCCTTATTAGACTTGTTGTTCGAAGCCTTGAGGTAACTTTAGTGCATTATAAAGATTTCCATAAGAAACGTTTAGATTGTTCTTCTTGTATCCTTAATAAAACATTGAGGAGCCATTCATCTCGTCTTAAACTTGTTCCTATAATCGTGGTTGTTCATGAAGTTTATGTCCTTACACTCTATTCCCCGCTGTATGTCTATTTGCCTAACCACCATGCCTTGGTGATTTATGGGTTATTGTGCTACTCATAAACCTTGGTGTCCAATCTAAAGTTTTTCCATTTGCCTGCTCATATTAGATATTTGTGCCATAATTACAACTTGCGAGTGAATCTCATAGAAGCATGTTGATTTCATTACTATAAAGCCAGTACCGGCGGTAGAAATCTTTCCCAAGCCTCGTTAAGAGACTCGATGGCTTCTTGCTTGAACTAGTTAATCATAGACTTTCTTTCAAAGACATTCACTAAAGTAAAGAACTTTGTGAAGAAATCTTTCATTAACTTCTACCCCTGACCCTAATGAGAATGGAAAAGTCGCATCCTCATCACAACTTTTATAACTCTAGTGATGTGCATGGTATTACACTTCTCCAAGTAATTCTTAATATGTTCAATTGGATCTTCGTTGGATTGCCCATTTTTTTCTTTTAGTTTCTTATGAACTTTAAAGAAAAATACCGAAAATAAAACTTAGCAACTTTTTAAACTACAAAGTAATTCTAATGGCTACCTATCTCCGGCAATGGTACCAAAAACTTGGTGTGTGTATCACAAGTATAGCAACTAGCTTGTAGTAGCAATGCAATCAGATTACTTTGATTATAGATATCGCCCTTAGGGAAATGTTTTTGCACCATTGTTTTACCTATTTAACTTTAAAATATTGCTAAGAAATTTACTTTTTAACTAGTTTTATATTGACTCAACTACTCTAATAAATGAGTTTAAACTTTACTTATATTAAGGGTATCTTAGCTCCTAACTTATCGAGTTAATTTAATACTATGCTTTTCAACTATTTTTACATATCATTATGTTGTGTGAAATACATAATTATAATAGATAGATTTCATTCAAACAAACTTCAACCCATTATCGTGATGGCAAATATTCTAATGTGCGAACTTGAGCTCTACCTATCGATGGGAATAATGTAAACTCCACCTTGCTTTAAGTCCCAAATGACTGGATTCATAACAAACTATATTTGTTATCCATTACTCCTTAATCAACAACTATCGCTCAAAGTTGTGTATTTTACAGTTGTATCATTCATGTGCAGACAAAAAGCTTTAATAGCCATAACAAACACGTGATCAAGATATTTAAATCATTACACTCAAAATCAATAAAAATTCTAATCATTGCACTTTTTATTTTTACTTTTTACTCATATTGAAATCATAGCATTCATACTATGAGATTCATTGATCCCTAAGGTAAATAGACTACTCACATTTTATCGAAACAGAGATATCACAATTCATAATTGAAATTATTGCAAATCTGAGATGTATATTAATATAACCTTTAATTTAATCAACAAAACCAACCTTGAATTGCAAATGTGAATTCTTTAATGTTTTCTTCACAAAAACTCTTTAACACACTAACTTAATGTAAACCTTATACTAAATTACTCTAATTGTTGCTAATACTTGGTATGTGGTAAGTTTACCACGTCCTAACACTTATTTGTACTCTATAATAACGATTAGAAACCTTATTTTACAATTTAACTTGAATTGAAACTTTAATATTCTATTTGTTGAGTGTCTAGCGTTGTCACTTAATGTTCGGCATCGTGCCTCATATCCAACTGCACCACCACTGCATGTGTATGTTTTTGCTCCCTTTATGTCTTGGTGATGTCACTAGCCTACATGACATTATCCCGTTTACTCTACTATGCCACCCCTACGCCGGACCTCTAGTTTTGGTTTAGTACACTTTTTCATATCCCCTATGTCATTCCGTTCTTTCCCACAATTTGCTTTATATTCCCACCACATCACAACATATAGCAACAACACTAATTTTTCTTTTGTGGTATTTGCTCTATTTTTTCTCATTTTTTCTCAAATTCCTTACGTTCCACCAAAATTCCTTGAAAACATAATAATATAATGAATAAGCCCTCATTTAAATATATTTATACTAAACATATGACTAAACTAACCCATATATAAGGATTATTGGTTACTTTTTAGTTAGGCTTGTGATTAAGACCAGCTTATCTCGATTAGCGTGTGAGTGCAATTATGTTATTGTATTGCATTTAGTTGTTGTCAGAAATAATTAATATAACTATAGGTAATTAATTTGAATTAATATAAAACCTTTAGTTGGAAAATAAATGTTAATAAATTGACTATAAGCCTACAATGACACATGTAAATTATGGTGGATCATGCGGGGAGATGTGAAAGTATGTGTATGCCTTAAGGAGCTTGTTGAAGCACGTGGTGAATTTATAGGCGATTCAATACATGGTTATCTATAAATTTATTTATAAAAACATTATATATAAATATAAAAAAATTGAATAATAAAGTATTGAGTTTGAATTGTTTGATGCATTAGACAACATCGAGATAAGTGTAGCGAGGATGTCGAGGAGGTGAATAGTGCAAGAAGGTGTAGGATGTTGATGATTTTGAAGAATTTTGTTCCCCCTCGAGATGTGTGCAATCCTATCTCAAGAACAATGAAGCGTGCAAGTGTATGAAGGTGTTAAACTTAGTCTCACCTTAAAAATTGTTACCTTAACCACATATTCTTTAGATCTTCTTCCATATTCATGCATACAAATCTCGAGGAATGTTTATATTTATACTTCTACATTTTTAATCGGCCTAGAGATTCATGCATGTGAATCTCAAGGAAATATCATATTTATCTCCAAATAAAAATCGCTTCATCTATATTCATTTGGACAATGTGGTTGAACGAGGAAGAAGAGAAAAGACTATAAGTGGTTTTGAAACTATATATATGGGAGAGGAGGATCGAGACCAAGGAGATCAAACAAAAGGAGACATGATGATAAGGGTAAGTTTTTGTCGTGATGGATGTTGTGTTGTTGCTACATTAAAGATGATGAATTCTTTATTTATTTTTGTCATTGTTAATTGGAAATGGATTTAGACCTTACTAAAGGTCCTCCCTGATGTGTTGTGGGGGTATGTGATGTAATAATTAAGAGTTAGTAATCGAATAGGGGCTGCAGCCCTATTCTCTATTCCGACGCTTGATGATAGAGTGCATTCTATGAAATTTGAGAATTTCATTAATTTGATTAGGATGCTAATTAAGTGTTTTTAGATTTAATCTGGGGTTAAATATCTATAGTGGGACCTACACATTACAAAATAGAAATCGTAATCTAAATATTATTTTTGTGTGTCATATGACTAATTGGTGTATTATACTCTATTGGAAGAGAAATAAGGTCAAGTTGAAGTGTATACGCAGTGTCCACAAGTTTCAGATTGCGTTGGGAGTTTTCTCCAATTATTGAGAAAAATTGGGGTTTAATTCAGGTTTAAATTAAGAGATAAATATGGAAATAAAGAAAAGAAAGTGTAAAAGGCCAAAAATTACGTAAAAAAGTAAATGAAAAATAGATAAACGTAATGGCATTTTGGTCAATTGATTTTTATAATGGTAAAATGACCGAAATTGGAAGTTAAAATGTGAAAAAATGGGATAAATATGAGGGGTAAGTGTTAACTAAATGAAAAAGATCTCTTATATGATCTCTCTCTTTCTTTGTCGATACACACTTCTCTCTAGCACTCTCCCTCATTCCCTTCTCACTCTCTCGCTATTCTTTCTTCTACTCACTTTACTCACTCTCTCAATCTCTTCTTCTCTCTATTCTTCCACTGATTCCATTAAAAACAACAAGTAAAGTGAATATGAAAAAGGCATGAAGCTATGAAAGTGAGGTAAGTGTGAGTAGTGAACTTTGAAGCTTTGAATGTCTTTATTTGATAGGAATGATGGGAAATCTATGATTCTAATAATTTTTATTTTATTTTGAAGATTTATGATAATTTTAATCAATTTTAAGTTGTTTTGGATCAAATTTATTTTATTTAAAGTGAATTATGTACGTATTAATTCATATTCGATAGTAAAATTTGTCTTATTTTTAGCTACGTTGGGTGTTGGTTTTAGGGGGCATATTGAAGGTTTTTTTATTGAACTTCTTCCGAAGATTAATGTTTATTAACCAAACACAGTTAACTAAAATTAATTTTAATATTGGATGAAATCTCTTTGGTTAATTAGGGTCAAATTTGTTGCATTTTATTGAAAAATTAGTTATGCAGTCTTAGTTTTTGACTTTTTAGATGCGCCATTTTAGCAATCAAGAAAAAATATTTCAATGTAATTTTTTGTAGGTTTTGATCCTTGTATATCAATAATGATGTGTGAGGATCAGATTTTGATTTTGAGAAAGTTTTGTTAGGTTTTGATGGTCGGAAGGGAGGCCAAAATTGAGGATGTATTGTATTTTTTTAACTATTTTGAGTAGGCAAGTTGAGGCATTGATTTAAGACATCGAATGGGGTCAAATCAAGTTGTGAATATGTTCATTCAAATCATAGTACAATCTACTTCTACGACCAATATAGGTTGTGAACATTGGAATTTTTTCGGTCAATGAAAATTATAGTAGAATATGACAAGTAGTACGGTTCAAAACTATCAATTGTGACAATTATGACTTAAGAACTTTCCATAGTGATTTAAATGAGAATTTTTTATCCAACTTAACTATGGTTGGACTTTTTAGAATCCATATATATATATATCCTATTTTGAATGGAACCTAAGCTCGAACCTTGGTACAACTTTTAAGTTGGTGAAAATAGTCGTGAAAATAGTTATTAAGTGGTTTGAACTTCGTGATGAGATTGAAATTGAGTTTTAATCTCATTTTAAATTGAAATATGAATTGTAAGTATTCAAATAGAGTTATGACTCTAAAATGTGAATTTGTGATTTTTAGGACTTGTTGAAATATGGGAAAGCCGGGGAACATTGCGTGAGGCTTCACAACCAAACTTGTGTTTGTTTATTGTGAGTAAACTTTATAGTGACTCTCACATTAATATGGTATATCTATTTGCATGATTTGAATTTTTATTGGTCGTGCATGTAAGGGAGAGTGTAAGGGAGATAAGCTTGTATTGAAGCCTAGTTTGCTTGAAATTAGATTTCAAAACTACTTGTAATGTCAGCTAGTGAGACTAGTTCAGAAGTCTAACGCCAAAAAGTTATCTCTACATTTCATAAGCCTTTAGTACTATTTTGTACTATATTTAGAAGTCAAATTTTGATTATAGTTAGGAAATAGAAATGAAGTGGATTAAAAAGTTGTATATATATTTTTTTCAATTCCTTTGCTTTATAATTATTCCATATTATCCTGTTGCTATTACCATGTGTGCTAGATAGTGTAAAGTTTACTTTTCTAAGATCATTATTTTTCATGATAGTGATAGCCTCATCTTGCACATGCCCATCTCGCATTAATAAAAGAAATTAGAAGCTATAAGATTTTTTGGTGATTCCCTTTAAGGGTTACTTTCTCTGTGAGGGACTTGATTTTGTGTACGTAATTTATATTTTAGGGTTTGAGTAAGAGTATGACGTTCTTAAAATTAGTTTATAGCAAGTTACTAGGTTTATATTCCAGTTTTGATTTATTCAAGATTCAAAAATAGTAATTACGGTATCAAAGACTCTTAAGTTAGGTTATACATTTGAACTTGATATATATTATGAACTGCTGGGAGTTGCAAGTCCTTCTTGCCCTCTTCCTAATTCAACTGTCTATTTGGTGAAAGTTTTCCAACCAGTCACTTTACGAGAAGTGCAGCCGAGATTTTTACAAAATACATATATGATTTACTAATTTACTCCGGTAAAATAATTAAGGGACGAAATTAGTTAAGGATGTAAATTACAATTTGGAGCATTATTAAGGATTGAAATAAAATACACTGACTAGATTAAAAGGAGATGAATTAAATCTAAGCCGGTCAGTCATCTTAATGACGAGGGGGCTGACATACTCCTTGTAGCTGGGAACCGCGCTCCAATCAAGAACTTTAAGGATACCTATTAGTAGAGCATGCCTACGAAATGAGGGAGCACGCTCCCACCTTAAAAAATAGCAATTGTGTTATGTTTTGATTAGAATTTTCTATGGCCTTGCTAACAAACATAGAGGTTCTAAATATGGGGTATTGAACTTATTTTAAGCAAAAATAATTTGTGATAGACTTTGGAAGAATGAGAAAAGTAGAGTGACCCAAAAGTTAGGAACTAGGAAACAGAACATAATCAACGTAAGTATGGATTCATTTAGTTATCAAATTTGCTAGGCTATATAGTATATTTTTTCATATATTTTATGGACTTAAATGGGAGCTACGTACATAGTGAGTGGTTTTCATGAAAAATAAAAATAGTGTATGATGCAATCAACAAAAATAAACCCTAGAGCTTAGAATAGGTTTTATAGGATATGAGTTGGTTCCTGGCCTATATGTCGAGTCCTACTCAGCTAAATAGGTTGCAAGGATTACACATTTACTAAATGGTTTTAAGATAGAACCATCTAGACAGTAGCAAGCGGTCAAAGAGCACATACGTGCAATGTGTTGGTCATCTTATAGGGTTACTGTTGGGTTTTTGGGGTTCATGCGCAGCGGAGATTACAAAACAATTTTGACAAAAACCCCAACAAGATCCGAGTCTAATTCCATTAAAGACGTTTAAACCATGAAAAACTTAATCATACCTCAGTCGCATTATACCTTTCTAAAGGTTGATCGATCTCTAAGGAGCTGCCAACGACGAACGCCCTCTACCAGTAGTCCACACGCGAACGGCGACCGAGATTTGAAGTGCTAGCTTCGAGAGAATACCAAACCTTTTGTTTCTCTCCAAAACAATCAGAGCAAACCAAAAACCCTAAGTCATTTCTAAAACGAAAATGGAGTTTTGGCCTTTTAATTTTTCGTACGTGTATTCTAACTTAAAGCGTCTATTTATACAACCCTTGTATATAGACGGTTAAGTAAATTACACATATACCCCTACTTAAAGAAGTATAAGTGTAATACACCACAAGGACGTTTCTGTCATGAATTTTATTATATAAAATTCGTTTTTCTGAACCATCTTAAAATCTCGCAAAACCATTCTTAGTGTGAGACCCAATAGGCTCATACAACGTTGGCAGTGTACCAAAACACATTTTGGTATACTAGTCATAAGCGGCCTCTAGCAAGACATTATGACTACCCAAGTTGTATGAATATCAAATCGATACAACCTAATCAATAGTGTACATAACATCCTTTTGTCACACGATATCCTTTTAATCAAACATAAGGCATGGAATTGTCATCCAACATGTTCAATCATACTAGTCTCGATCTCTAGGTAGACCGAAAACATCCAAGTGACATTGATTAATATCAATTCACTTAGATTAGGCCTTTTAACAGTCTAACACATCGAGAGATCTACTAGATATCTCTCTTTATATGAGAGGGACAAATTTTATCTCGATTACACAACTTCATCACATTACTCAAACGGTAACCAATCACAACCTTTACAATCGTTCGGTTAAAGACAACGTTTGATTGTGTCAAATCACTATGTTTGTAATGTTGAAGTCTCTGGTAATCTCAAGTCAGAGGACTGAAAAATATACCTATCATGAGAAACAACTACAACTTAATCCATGTGATGTTCTTATAGCGGGTCAGTCCAATACTTTGTTCCCTAACAAGTACTCGTGATCTTGATTTGTATCCTTATACGTATAATCATCATATGATCATCAATCAAGACTCACACTAGACTTAATTCATTATAGTTCCCAATATAATGATCGACTAGGGACATTTAGGATATTTCTGTAAATACCCATGGATCTTATTATAATGTAAACATGCAAATTAATTATAATAAACATCAAATGAAATCCTATATTTTATTAACTAAAAGTATTCATAAAGACAGTTAATGGATTGACCTAGGGCACATGCCCCAACAGTTACTATAGCAAATAGGTAATCGAACCCAGTTTTATAAAATTGAGAGAACTCAGAGTGTAATAGAGATTGAAAGTATGACTAGCATATATTTATCTATTAGATTACATGATTTTCATGTACCTTGGTAGCTATAATTGGTTCATATTGTTATTGCATTTAATTATTGATTATTATATGGATTGTTGATAGTTCTGTGAATCCGTACTTACTGGGCAACTTGGAGCGCTCACCCCATTAATATTTCAGGAGTACCGATGAGCGCTACGTCTATGGAATAGAAAAGGTTTTAGTATCTTGATCTTCTTTTCGATGTAATGATTCTTCCATTGCCTTATATATTTGTATCAAATTATTATTTTTTTAAAATCATAAGGGTTTGGAATTTTTTATAACCGAGGTTTATTTATTTATTTTTTAATTTGGTTTTGTATATCATGCATTATATTAAGAAAAGTTTTTAATTTCCACTAGCATTTCTTAATTTTGAATGTTGATATTCGATATACAATTGTATTTATTAGATGTTGAAAGTTAGGTTGCTGGCTCTAGTTAAGTCTGGCTGGTGTATCAAGGCTTAATTAAGGTTTCAAGGCAATCGATTCCTTAATTAGGATAAGGGTTCTTATAGTTGGTATCAGAGTCAAGTTAGAGCCTCATTTTCAATTTCGAATTTCTTTTGAAATAAGTGATAACTCTAATACGGGTGGTATAAGAGCCTATTTAAGAATGTAACCTTATTACTTGGAAACAAGTGTAACTTGGATATAGTTTTGTATCAAAGTTTAAGGTTATTGACTCTTATATAACTTGGTACAATATCCTATGTTTAACAACTCTTAGAGTTGTCTTGAGTTACAAAGAAACTTAACACTTGATAAATGATTTTATTGTGATTTTTGATAGGATAACTAAAAGATAAAATATTGAGATACGTTATTTGCTATGTTTTATGATATCTAAGCGGTAGATATAAGAGTTGTGTTTTTCTCAAATCATAATCAGATGGTTAAAGTCCATTAATTTCTTACAATATGAGAAAGTATTGAAGGTAAGAGTTCAAGTGAATTTTAACCCTAAAAAGCTTGAAAAAGGAAAGAGATAAGAAAAATTTATAAAAATGAAACTAAATTCTCTGTATTATTAATTGTATTCAATGGTCTTTACTGTTGCTGATATTATAAGACAAATAATAGTTAGTGAAAACTTTCTATTGGATTTGGACCTTGATACTTGTATAAGGAGAATTAAATTTATCAAGTAATTGTATACTGAATTACTTTAGCTGGAACATAGCAGTGGGTTGGCACCGGTATAGTCTATGTTAGGGAGAATATGTTAACAATGAATATAAGGATTTGTCAGATTCAAAGAATAATGTGAGATAGTGGGAATGGATTTTCATTGCCCAAGATTGACAACTCATTATGATAATAAGGAGAAATTAGTTGTTCTCAAGAGTAATTTGAGACCTGGTTATCATTGTGTTATGATCAAAGTTAAAGATACATAAAGATGATTCCAGGCAATTATATGATTAGTTTATGTCGATGGTGGAAACCATTAGAACTTACCAAAACTGATTCAATGTTTGTAAATGAAGGGCATAGAGTTTTTGAAACCATATTTTAATCAAGTTGTTTTTGTTTTATCGTTAATAAGATTGAATTTTTTAAGACTTAGAAGGTCCACGATCATTACCGTAAAGAGTTACAGATCGTAAGAATAAATTTGTTTACGTTAGATTTTGTAAGTGCAAGTGCTAAGTTTGAGAGGTAAATTGTTTGCATGAGTGTTGAATAATAACTAAAAATTGGGATTTGACTGGAATTAAGAACATTTATGATTGTCCTATATTGAAAACAAAGGAAAAGGAGTAAATAATCATGAAATACTTGAATAGCATAAATGTTTGATTAAGGGATTTCTAGTATCATTTTATAATTTTTTTAGATAACTGATGTATGAAATTAATGTTACTTGAAATGATAAAGGATGCCTTGGAGGAATGTTGAAGTACAATTTCACTACAATATTTGCTTAATGTTACGTAAATTATAGAAGAAGTTAGAGGTAATCCTAAGATTTCTTATTTTGGTAAATATGTGTGTTGATAATATAAAGCAAAATTGTGGCTTATACTTATATATTTAAATAGTTCAAGAAACATGAGAAGAACTATTGGGGATTGAAAACCTTGATATAACTATTTTGGTAGCTATACCAAATATAATAACACATCACTTGTAAACAAAGAGGATTGTACCAAATATCTGAAGGCATCATTTGTTAAACAAGAGGACTGTAAGGTATTTTGAATGATAGGATTTTGGATTACACATGTATTTAAGAGGAAAGATTTATTGAGGAACTTTTAAACATCCTAAAGATTTGAGAATCATAGAAGGATCATTAAGAGACAACTTAAAAATAGTAAAACCAGTGGATTGGTATAAAATTAAAGCGGTGAATTATAAACTATGATAGTTTGAATAATGTAATTGTCAAGGTGAAACAAATTAAAGGTGAGCTAGATAACACAAATTGTCAAATATTAGAGATTCACTCTGAAACATCACTCATTAAGGTGATTATATTGACAGTACCTTGAATAGCACTTCACATTTTCATTAAATCAAGTAAGTTAACTCCAACTTTTAATATATAAGGCCTATTTATCGCCCTCTTTTGCACCAAGTCTTTATTTCTTTTTTATTATCAAGTAAGATTTGTACTTTTGATAGAATCCTTTGAGATCTAACTTTTTCCACAAGTAGTATTAGGAATTCTATTTTTTTTTTAGTTCAAGGTCGTCCTTAACTCTTGGTTTCTAATCATGAAATCACACTGTTATTTGCGACATTTCATTATTTGTTTCTTCAAACTTTGAAATATTCTCTTGAGTTTCATGTCAATAAGATACTTGCACTCTACTCACCCACAATTAAAGTCATGAACATGGAAATGAACTACTTATTCATTGCATATTACTATATATAACCTAATTTATACTACTTAAATATTTATATAGTAAACAAAATGAAAAATTTATACACTACCATGTTTTCCTCCTTAACTGCATCAAATTTAAAATTTAAATGATCATACTTGCAGTGTTTATCCTTAATTTTTAGCCTATCTTATCACTTCCCATAGTATAGTGTAGTGTTGATGCCCCCAAATATAAAACAAACCTTGTCCTCAATTTTTAAAAGTAAGCCTGAAACATGAAAGGACTAAAATCCACAAACATATGTAATAACACCAGTTTTAATAAACTAAACATAAAATTGAAATAACTAAATAGTTAACAAAATATCCAAAATGTTACAAAAATGGTACTAAAGTCACTCTCAACTCCCTTAGTCTAAAGGATTCCTATTCCATTGACCTCAAGACTACACTTCATCATCGTCATCTACATCAGCAGCTCTAGCTTGGGATAGTGTCAATAGACACTCCTCTCTCTTACTTTACACTAAATCCTGATCAAACGAATATTCCGGTGTTGTTGGCAAACCAATTGATCAATCTTTATGTCTCGACTATCTAGTCCTATCATATCTAGTAATGTCTCTAAGATGGTCAACAAATAACATGAAATTTCATTGCCCATCTCGTCGGTATTGCTCTCTTTTTTCCATCTCCTGCTCATATCTCAACATGGCTACCTAGTATAATGCTCAATCATTTTGAAACTGTCTTCTCATCTCTACTATCCATGGCCTCTGCTGACATGGAGTTAAGTCCTTTGGTGGTGTTATGAGTGCCTGTGGTGGAGGAGGGGGTGGAAAGACTTTAGGATCGTTTAAGTCCAGTTCCTCTATCTTTGGGTCTATAAACTCGTGGCCTTTAACAAATCCTTATTTTTCTTGCCCCTCATGTTCTTCGTTTTCCTCATCTTCTAGCTCTTGGGATAGTTTTACTGCTGTTTGATCATTTTCTTCTTTGCTAACACTTCGGACTCAAGTCTACCTCACATGACCCTCTCTCTCTTCCTTATTGTCTTGATAACCATGTAATGTTTTCAACGTGAGCATGAAAGCTTCATCCTTGATGGGTCTCTATATTAAATTATTCTTCATATCTCAACCATACTCCGACCTTTAAGCATATCCTAGTAATCAATATAGAAAACAACAACTTCTAGTCCCTTTCTGACATTATGGATCCCTCAGACTACTGTCTTGGATATCCCTTATGTTGATCTCTCGGTACTCATAATCTCATAACGATAAGAAACTTTTGGCTTATTGATCTTACCTTGCTAAGAAGTGGGGTATAATGCAATAAGAAAATGTTTTCATATCATGTAAACCTTTCTAACACTCATTTTGTTAACGTGCTTTCGTACATTTTCAACTCCCATTACTCATTTTTGTTGTCCTTGGACAACCAATGCATTTTCAATGGCTCTAAAAGGGTATAAGATATAGGGTCTCTCGTATAACCTGGCCGGGAAAGTCATTGCGAATTGTACAAGCTTTATTTGTCCAACCCATAGAAAGTGTTTATCTCACATCTATTGAAGGGAATTAAAACCCCTCTCACCTTCACTGACTCATCCTTAGCTGCGAACTTTGCATTGGCATAAAACATAAAAATAATCTCGTTTACTCCTTTAACAATATTTATCCGATAGTCTGGAGTAAGTTGCTCCCAATTTTGGTTTCCAATGAAACTATTCACTTTTTTATCGTATTTAGCCGACATATTAATCTCCCTTTCACAAATGAACTCCCTACCAAAGATTTTCTCATATCGGTCCTTGGCCTCTCTATAAATGAAAAATTTAGATTTAAAAGGTCTAGGCACTTCTTCATTGGGAACTATAGAGGTAAATGCCTTAAAATTATTTGCTCTAGTTTGGCTAACTTATTTCCTTGTTTCTTGTCATTTCTTTCAATTTCAAACAACTAAGCAACAATAATGCAACACGGTCTTCAAACCACCTAACAAAATCAAAATTCATATAACACGGATAATGCATATGCCAAATAAGGCAAAGACATCAACTAAGTCACAATGGGTAACATTAATGGTCCACATTCACATAATCTTGCAAAACCTATCCTGCAACCTTAAATTCAAAATTTCATACATTATCATCAAAATTTTCCAAATTCATTGCATAACTAGATGAAATTATGAATATACCTCAATACCAGATTAGTTTTCGGTGTAGAACACTTCTCAAAGTCTTTTGAATCCAACACCTCTAACGTTTCTCACTAACTAGAACCCTAGCTCTCTTTCGAATCAAAATCAAAAAATTCAATCTATAGTTCTTAACTTGTCTAAATCCATAATGCACTTGTTTCTTCACTTTTAATCACTAGAAACTCACAAATCTCACTTGAAAATGATCGAAATTTGGCTGAAGAAATATATATGCTTGGTGGTTTAGGTAGTGGAGCTTTTTTTCATTTATGATTGCTGACACCTCTACGTTGTGGCCTACACTCAAAGTGTTAATGGATTGACCTATGGCGTCCACTTCAAAGCCAACATCCTCGCGTATATTTTTTTTGCTAATTTCCTCATATGCTCTTACAAATTTGTGTATAACATACACAAGGTTTTGTAACCACATAAAATCCATGTAAATATAAAAATTAATAATTTTTACCTTTTATTCTCCTATGCACGTTACCTTCACTGCTTTGAACTCCTTTGCTTATTTTCTCTCTTTTTCAGTTAGTGAGATGTTTCAATTATGATGAATCATCACCTATCGAATGGTCATCCACACACATTGACACAAATTTTTGAAAGTTAGAACTAAAATTGGTTAATTATAATTATTGAACTAAATAACTAAATACTAACTCAAATTTAAAAACTTAAAACTAGGAGTTTAAAACCTGGGCTACCTCCCAGTAGCGCTTAGTTTAACATCATTAGCCTGACACTTTTTTGTTTGTTTAGTCTGAGTATAAATTGAGAAGCTCCATATTGAACTAAATAACTAACTACTAGCAAATTCATCGTATGAGGACAATTTAAGTTCGTGTCGCATGTATCATGTCCGTTAGTAACATGACATTGAATAAGGCACTCGTATCACATAAGATGTTTCTAAAATGGTGCTTATAAAATGTTTATCGATATGGTAATCTCTTTGGGACTCTTCTTTCGGATAGGTTAATGTCATAAGATGAACTTGAGCTTTGGTTCCAATTTCTATGGAGCCAACTTGACTTCATTACTTATGCGTTTTCGTCAGAAGGTCCTTCAACTTTTTGTTTGCCCATCAATTGTTGCTTCCCATTCTTTTTATCCAAGGCATTGATTTTTGGCTTCTTGAAACCATTAAGATCATCTTGCCTCCATTTCATGTAGTGCTCATGCATCTCTTGGTGCTTGTACATTACTTGGTCTTTGTCTTGGCTCTTTTATTGCTATAGTGCTCATCATGAGAATGGCATTCACGCTGTCCTTGGGATATGTGGTGGTGTTGCAAAGAAACTTTCATTCTTTCCTTGAGTTTAAGGCTATAACAAGTTGACCAATTTGCCTCTCTAGGTTCTTGAAGGATTGTGATTGCTCATTATCTATCCTCCCATGGTTGCTTCAATTCTTCCAACTATTTCTTGTGCTTCTCATGGAGCTATTTAGTGCTCATGTTCATGGCTTGTAAATAAATCTCAATTTATCTAAAAGAAGTAATATTTTCACTCTACCTTAGATTCCCCTATTAGACTTATAGCTCAAAGCTTTGAGGTAACTTAAGTGCATTATAAGGATTTCCATAAGAGAAGTTTGGGTTGTTGTTGTTATTGTATCCTTGATAAAATCATAGAGGAGCAACTCCTCTTTTCCAGAAGTTGTTCTCGTAACCTTGGTTATTAATGAAGTTGATGTCCTTGCACTTTATTCATTTCTATATTTCCACTTGGTTAACTATTTTGCCTTCGTGGTTAATGGGTTATTGTGCTACTTATGAACCATGGTGTCCTATCTAAACCTTCAACATCTGACTACTCAGATTTGGTAGTTATTCCAAAATTGCAGCTTTTGAGTCAATCTCATAAACCCTTTCTAGTTTTTTTTTACTATGGACCAAGTATCGCTAATGAAATTTTGAGACCTAACATCAAGGAGATCCATTGCTCTGGTCTCATCCTTGGTAAGTAGAAAGCCACCTGATGCAACCTCTACTAGCGTTCTCGTGCTGTGGTTCATCCAGTAGTAGGAAATCTGGAGTTGTGTCCATTTTATGTATCCATGGCACGAACATCTCCTCTACATCTTTTTGAGTCTTTTCCAAGCATTGCCAAGAGACTCGATGTCTTCTAGTTTTAATCTATTAATCTTAAGTTTCCTTTCGGTGACCTTCAATGGGGGAAAGAACTTGAAATGAAATCTTTCATTGATTTTCACCAATGAGTTCATACTCCATGCATTCAACCCTTGAAACCATGATTTGGCTTTTTGAAATAATTAGAATGTAAAAAGCCGCATCCTGATCACCTTTTTCGTGACTCCGGTGATGTGCACGGTCTCGCACTTTTCCAAGAAGTTCTTAATATGTGCAATTGGATCATCATTGAATAGCCGATTGAACAGACTATTTGCATCATGTTTATCAGAGACACTCTTAGTTCAAACTCAGTGGTCGTGGATGGAAGCATCATCACTCCATTATAAGTCTCATAAACTTCTGGCTTGAAGTAGTCATGAAGGCATCTCTATCCTTACGCTCTATCTTGCACTACTAGATAACCCGCGGGTTTCTTATCCCCACGACCTTGTTGTTGGCTTCTAGCTGCTTTTCAGCCATCTTAAATCCTTTATTTTTCTCATTGGTTGGTTCTATTAGTCTCTGGGTTGTAACGCATTAGGTCCTTCTCTCCCTTGCTAAGCAAGCATTAAGTATCCCTAAAAATAAAACACAAAAAATATCAAGTGCAAAAAATCAAACTTGAAACCCAAGCCTATATTTTTTTGTTTTCATTAACAGGGAAGTAAAGTACTTGAGTAAAGACTTAGCAACTTTTCGAACTAACTACGTAATACTAATAGCTAACTTTCCACCTTAATATCGCCAAAAACTTAATAGTGTGTCGAAAGTATAACTACTAGCTTGTAGTAATAGTGCAATCAACTTTCATTGATTATGGATACATCCTCTGGGAAAGGTTTTTTGCACTAGTAGTTTACTTATTTAAGATTGAACTATTGCTAAGGAATTATATATGTTTGATCAATTGGTAACACTCGTAAAGATAGAATAAGAAATATAGAAATTCAAAGACAAGTAGGAGTAGTACCAATTGATACAAAGATTAGGGAAAGACGGTTGCGATGGTTTGGTCACTTGCAAAGACGGCCTACAAATACTCCAACTAGAAAACTTGACTCAATAGAAACTGTAGAAATTCAACGAGGTAAGGGTAAACCAAAATTAACATGGGATGCATTAATTAGGAGGGATTTGAATGGTTTGCAAAGCTCACCATCAATTGCACTCAATCAAGCATAATGGAAAAGTTTGATCCATATAGCCGACCCCATTTAATTTGGGACTGAGGCTATGTTATTGTTGTTGTTGTTGTTGCTGCTAAGGATTTCATTTTTTCATTTTGTTTTATACTAACTAAACTACTCTAACAAATCAATTTAAGCTTTACTTGAACTCTTATATTAAGGATATCTTGGTTCACAACTTCACCTAGGTAATTTAATATTTCTTACTTTTATTCATGTTTGCATTTCAATATGGTGTTGAATGCCTAATTAGAATATATAGATTTCCTTCAAATCCATTTCAACCCACTATCGGACCGAAAATATTCCTATATGCAAACAAGAAATATACTTATTGGTTTGAATAATCAAAGCTCCACATTGCTTTAAGTCCTAAATCACTGGATTCATAACCAACTAAGTTTACTATCCGCGCCTCCCTAATCAATAACTATCGCTCAATGTTTTGTATTTAAGTTGTATCGTTCATCTCCAGATTAAACACATCAATGGCCATGACAACTTCTAAAGACTAAGTTGGTTAAACACATGATCAAAAGGTCTAAAGTATTATACTCAGAATCAATACAAATTCTCACCATTGCAATTTTTATATCATTTTTTATTCCCATTTAAAGCATAACACTCGTACCATAGGATCCATTGATCCCTAAAATAAATAGACTACTCACTTTTCATTGAAACACACATATCATATTCATAAAGAAAATCATTGCTAATTAGAGATGAATATATATTACCTTAAATTAATCAACAAAACCATACTTGAGTTGCAAACATGAATTTTTAAATGTTTTCTTCACTCAAAATCCATAATACTTTAATTCAAAGTATACACTATGCTAAATTAACTTAATGGTGGCTAGTAGTTGGTATATTGTATGTTTGTCAGGTCCTAATACCTATTTCTTCTTCCTAATAGCAATTAGAAATAGTACTATAAATTTAACTAGCATTAAAACTCCAACTTTCTATATCTTGCGTGTCTGGGTGTTGTCTTCGACTCGCGTAACGCATCCCCCTTTACTCTAAAACGCTGCATCTATGCTGAAACTCTAGAGTCAGTTTTCTTCACTTTTTCTTCTCTCCCATGTTGTGCCTTTCCTTCCCATATTGTGCCTTATTTTCCCACAATGTCAACACGTATAGTTATTTTATCAAGTGTGTTTTTGTAGGTTTTTGCTCCGTTTCCTCTTGTTTTTCCTCATTTCCCTCCTTTAAACCTTATTCATTGAAAATGCAATAATACCATTAATTAGCGCTCATTTCAAGATATTTATACTAAATATATGACTAAACTAAACTTGTATATGAGTATAATTAATCACTTATCAATCACATGGGGAGACATGGAAGTAATGTGCCCATGGGTGCTTGGAGTGGATAGTTAATTTATAGGTGCACAAATACATGTTTATCTATATATTTATGAATAAAAATTTTATATAAAAATATATAAGAAATGAATATTATAGTTTCTTATTTGAATTGTTTGAACCATTAGATGACATCGAAATATGCGTAGCAAGGACCACGAGGAGGTGAATAGTGCTATGAGGTTTGGGATATGGATGATTTTAGAGAAGTTTGTTTGTGCCTCGAGAAGCGTGCAATCTCATCTCAAGTACAATAAAGGGTGCAAGAGTATGAAAGTGTTAAACTTGCTGTCACTTTAAAGATTGTTAACTTAACTTTATATTCTTTGGATTTTCCATGAGATTCATGCGTACGAATCTCGCTGAAAGTTTATGTTTAAACACCTATCTCTTGGAAAGATATCTCATATTTATCTACAAATTAGAATCACCTCATCTATATTCATTTGGATGGCGAGGTTAAACAAGGAAAGGAGAAAAGACTGAGAGAGGTTTAGAAATAGTTGGAGAGGAGGATCGAGAACGAGGAGATCAAACAAAGAGAGAGACGATAAGGGTAAGTTTTTGTGACTGTTGTTGCGTTGTTGCATTGATGGTTTTTGTTGTATTGTTGTCACATTGGAGATGGTGAATCTTTTGTTGATTTTGGTTGTTGTTGATTGGAAATGGGTTTATAGTGCACTTTTGGTCCTCCCTTATTTATTTAGGGAGTATTTGATGTAATAATTTAGAGTTGGAAAATGAACAGGGGTTGTTGCCTTGTTCTGTGTTTAGACGCGTGACAATGGCTTAATACTTCAATTTTAAGATTTTAAAAAGTTTGAACAACTTTTAGACTTTATGCATGCAACTGTAAATATGAATTCTATATTTTAAACCTAGTTTTTTTTGAAAAGTAAAAGTTGATTTCAATCCCTCATTTTGTTCTAATAATCCAGCTCTTTATAATCTTGAAAATCAGTTTTGGAATAATAAAGATACGAAATTTACATGTTTATAGTGTTCTTAAGTTTTTCAACAAAATAAATGTTTAAATCTCTAAATTTTGATGTAATTGATGAATTATATGAACTGCTTAGTGTATGTTTGATGGAGGAGGATATTACATATCCATGGTAATGGAGAACGAGGATCTAAGGCTTTGGAGGAGGCCATTCTTGAAAGGAAACTCATAATTCTAGGAGGAGAATTTTGTGTTCCAACAAGCATGGTGTGCTAGAGAAACTTTCAAGCATGCTAAGTAGCTCTAACGCTCTAGATAAATTACTAAGCATGACGTGTACTTTGATAGCATAAAAATCTACACGTTTTCAAAACACACTTAACCTATCTAGCTTATCTTAAATCACAAACAAAGTATCTAAACATACTCTAATACATACTAAATTATACCAGAAGCCTAGGGAATAGTCTCCGGAGTCTAGGCATGCGTTTTGGGGTGTTCAGAGGCTAGTTATGCTAAGAAATGCATTATGTGATGTGTAAGTAATCTTGTTGAGGTTCTTATTTACATTTCATTATAATTATGCTCCATTTTACATTTTATTTGATAGTGAAATGCCATGTATTATTTTATCATGAAATTATTTTATATTCTACTAATTATATAGGCGTTTTTATCATGATATCATTTGCTTATAAAAATTTTAACTATTTTCTCGTGTTCTATGTTGTTCTTGCTATTTCAATGAAATGTGATTGAGAATAGCATGCTATTAGGATTAGAGTAATGAGATTGGAGTATACATATTGACTTGCATTCCTTGAATGTTGGCTTTGGAGCATAATGTCTTTTCTTGGAATCACTAATGCAAGTTCTCCTTAAAATTACAAAGTAGCGGTAGAATTTAGAGTCCATTGCACAATTTTGAAATGTCTGGCACAAGGGATCCCATGACTAGCAAGTATGTCGGCACTCATATTACATTTACGCTTCACATGGGGTATGGGACTTGGGGTAGGCGGCAAGTACGTATAGACGGATGATTTATTTTATTCATAGAGCTTTATTGCACCTTAGAGGATTGAGATATGGATGATTATGAAATCGTAGAGATCAACTCCGACCTTTGATAGTGGTGTAGAGCATAGCTCCACCCAAAGCCTTAGTGATAGGACTTATAGCGGATCGAACCTAGATCATTACTGCTTAGCATGTGTCAATCGCAATTTATTTAACTATGGTATTTTCCATAATATTTCATTTCTACTTTTCTTTTCTATATTTATGCTTTTAAATTAGTTGATTATGTTTGAGAATGTACCTAAGAATTTCCAAGAATTACTTTACTACATATTGCACTTATCGTCATTTTTATGATGTTGGGTGCAGATTCGTAGAGCAGTACGCCGGGCAAGGAGAAGATTGGGGACTATCTCTGAACATTCGGTAATTATCTAATTCTCTTGTAGGTCTCGACTTTTGATGTATTATCTATTTTATGTCTTTTCTATACATTTTGGGTTATATATTAAGTTGAGCGTATTGTTCCTCGACTTGAAAGTTAGTTATCATGTTGTTACCATGTTGATTCCTAGTTTCGACACTTAGGATTTTTAATAATTGATTTTGCATAATTGTTAAGACTTCCGCTAGAACATTTTAACTATAAAAGTTTTAATTACCTCTGAAATTAAATAATAATGTGACATGTGTATTACATATCATGAACGATTTTAACGAGGAGACTATGAGAAAAAGACTGACTAATGTGTAGTTAAGTTCTATCTTGGTGAGATTAGGGCTCAATTACGGGATTATGCTAGGTGGTGCCCTATATGAAAGAAGGGGCCTTCATAGTTGGTATCAGAGCAAAGTTCTTGGTAAGTATACCATAAACTTTACAAACACAAACCTTAGATGTGGAAACCAGACAATCCCTGCGTAGAAACTATTAGTAGGAAAATGAGCAAAAGTGAGTTGGGGTTTTACATTATGCTCATGTTAATTGCTAAATGTATATAGATACATGTTATGCCACATAATAGTTGATTCACGTTCATGATCTACCTGTAAACTCTGATTACAAATACGAGAGGGAGGAGATGCAGAGGCCAGCAATAGTGAGCCTCCTACTATTGTTGAGGATTGGCAGAGGCTATCTAACTGATTGAAAGCTCAAGGTCAGTACTTACCGAGTTCATCACTATAATGATAGCCAATTTTACTCTACTAACATCAACATTGAGCCCTGTGATTACTAAACCAAGTTTATCCATGCTAGAGCATCCTAATATGACCCCAATAACATCTATAGTGCAGACTCTTTAGTCGTGACCGCACCGGTAGTGGAGACAGCAGACGTAGTAGCGTCTCCCATGCCCACATCTTCCAACTTGTGAAGGACTTCATAAGACTTATGCCAGCCTACTTCGATGGAGTAAGGAACTTTGAGAAGATCAAGAAGGGGGTCCTATCACAAGAGAAGCTTCATAGGATACTAAAGATCGAGGATACACTTTGAGCAGATATCTCATCGCACATTTTTGAGAGAGACGTTGATGTTTGGTGTCGTATGAAAGAGAAACTCATAGAGAGTTTGAGACAGGAGAGGCCTTCAAACAGAAGTTATATCAGCAGTACTTCCTACCCACAATGATGAAAAGGTTGAGGATGGAATTCATAAACCTAAGACAGGGAGTAAAGGAGTCTGGGATGCAGTATATCGATTGATATGAATATTTGAAGTAGTTCATCGGGGACATAGTGAGAGATGATTTATAGGATGTGTAAAATTACGATTATGGACTAAGGCTGGCACAATGGTTTTCATGTAGTTAATATAAGATCCAAGATACTCACTGAGATCTATAAGTGAGATTTTTCTACTTCGGCAGAGTCACTGATCGGACTGCATCGGGTCCAATTCTGTGAACAAAGTAGGCTACAAAGTATGAGAGGAGGAGATAGAGGAACAAGTGATCGAGGAGATGGAGCAAAGGTTTCAGGGATCGGAGATAGCAACAAATTAACCACCGATTATGCCCTATACATCGTACCATGCACCAGTGCAGAAAATACTAAGCAAACCTCCCTTGCCACCTCCATTAGATAAGTGTTATCACTTCCTGCCATTCTTGTACTTCTCGCACCATAAGCCTCATAAGTTCCAAGACATCAACATCAGGGTGGCAGAAGCTAAGGCTGAGGCAGAGGTAGAGGCTGAGATGCTGGACAAGGACAAAGAACAATAGAGACATGGTCAGTATTAGGCACAGGGTCAGTATCAGGCGTAGGGTCAGCGCAAATAGAATACATGCTATAAATGTGGACAGGTCAAACACAAAGTAAGGAATTGCTTGCAACTGACAGTAGTCTACGCACAATAGGCTCGAGAGAAGGTTCATACAATACCATAACAAGACGCTGAGGCCATATGAGTTCTCAATGAGGGCACGATTACCATTTTTGGTAGAGATTGATTTTTGTAATTTGATTCTAGATCTACCGTATCTTCTATTGGTGGTCGCATGTTAGGTATCCTATGACTTACACCCATTAGGCTTTGAGTACATTTAATCCTTAGTACAACAATCAAAGAGGGCTTACTCTAACAGCCTAGTTCAGCATGTCCACCCGAGATAGGTGGAGTTGAGTTACCTGCAAACTTTCGGGTTCTTGAGGTATTATAGTTCAATGTGTTATTAAGCATGATTGGCTTGAAGCGTATCGCGCTCATATCGACTATTTCAGTAAAACAATGATATTCGTGATCCCAGAACGGTTTATATTTACTTATAGAGGTAGTTCATCAAGAGCCGAGAGCGCGAGAGTTCAACTTGCGACTAATGGAGATATGGAGACACTGGTAGTGTTTTACGCTATGGCAGAGAGTAAGAGACCCACACTTGAGGACATGCCAGTTATCTGCGAGTATGTTGATGTTTTTTTCTAATGACTTAACTAGTTTATCATCGTTGAAACAGGCTGACTTCATCGTAAGTAACTACCCGAAACCAGGCCTATTTCTATACCTCTACAACATTTGGCCCTACTGGAGATAGAGGAGTTAAAGACTCAGTTTTAGGTCTTAGAACATAAGGGATTCATCACACCCTCTATGTTGCCATTAAAATCACCCATCTTCTTTTGTGAAGAATAAGGATAGTACTTTGAGGATGTGTATCAACTACTGACAGTTGAACATGGTCAGTGTTAGGAACAAATATTTTTTGGTGATAATCGATGATTTATTTGCTCACCTGAGAGAGGCATAGTATTTCTCGAAAATAAACCTGCAATAATGGTATCAACAACTCAGGATCAAGGATGAGGATTGGTCTATGACAACTTTCACCATAAGATATGGACATTTTCTGTTCACGATCATGCTATTTGAGCTGACCAATGCCCTGCAGTGTTCATGGGTTTGATGCATCGGGTTTTTAGACCTTTTCTTGACCACTTTGTGATAGTTTTCATTGATAACATACTGATATATCCAAGGAACAAATAGGATCACGAGCAAAGCCTCAAGGAGACATTCTAGACTCCATGAACATCACGCAGGCATTGGTCGATGCAAGTATAAAGAAAGAACAACGACAAACAACAACAGAGCCTTAGTCCCAATTAATTTGGGTCGGCTACATGGATCAAACATTTTCTTTATACTCGATTAAATGCAATTAATGGTGAGCTTTCCAAACCATTCAAATCCCTCCTAATTGATACATCCCATGTTAACTTTAGTCTACCCCTACCTCGTCGAATTTCACCAGTTTCTATTAAGTAAAGTTTTTCAGTGGGAGCATTTTTCAGTCGTGTTTGCAAGTGACTAAACCACTGCAATCGCTCTTACTTAATCTTTGTATTAATTGGTGCTACACCTACTTGTCTCTAAATTTCTATATTTCTTATTCTATCTTTACGCGTTTAATCACACATCTACCTAACCATCCTTATTTCTGTTGTGTTCATTTTATGTAATCGTTGTTGCTTTACCGCCCAACATTAACTTTCATAAAGCATTTCTACCTAATCGTGGTCCTATAAAATTTTCCTTTTAACTTAGTAGGAACATTTCAATCAGAAATCACCACTGTCGCACTCTGCCATTTCTTTCATCCAGCCTGAATTCTATGTGTAACATCATTCTCAATATTACCATCATTTTGTATGATTGATCCTAGGTATCTAAAGTGGTTCAACTTTGGAACTTCTACTTCCCCTAATTTTACCACTCCATAATCTCGATGTCTCGTATTTCTAAACTTACAGAGCATGTATTCGGTCTTCTTCCTACTTAACTTAAAGTCTTTAGATTCTAATGTATTTCTCAATAGTTCGAATTTCCTATTCACTCCATCTTTTGTTTCATCCACTAAGGCAATATCATCTGTAAATAGCATACACCATGGTATATCTTCTTAAATATGCCTAGTTAGTTCATCTATAACTAAAGTAAAATAGATATAGGCTTAAAGTCAATCCTTGATGTAGTCTAATTGTAATGGAAAATTTTTTGTAGCTCCTCTAAATGTCTTTATACTCATTACTACTCCATCATACATATGCTTAATAATATCATTGTATCTAGAATGCATTCCTTTTCTTTCTAGAACCCACCAAAGTACATATAGAGGAACCCTGTCATATACTTTTTCTAAATCTACGAATACTATATGAAGATCATTTTTTCTCTATATTTTTCTAACAATAACAATTGTCTTACAAGGAAAATAGCCTCCATAATTGACCTCCCAGGCATGAAACAAAAATGGTTCTCTGATATTATTATTTCTCTCCTTAGCCTATTATTAATTATCCTCTCCAAAAGTTTCATAGTGTGACTCTTAAGTTTAATTCCTAAGTAGTTTGAGTAACTTTGAATATCTCCTTCGTTTTTTAGGATTTGCACAAGTGTGCTTCTTTTCCAATCCATTGGCATCCGTTTTGATTTAAGAATTTTATTGAAAATTTCGTTAACCAAGTCAATCTAATGTCTCGTAAACATTTCAAAACTTCTATGCATGTTTTAAATAATTAATGAAAAATGGGGTAAATGATGCAATGGAGCTTTTTTTTCATTTTATGCCTATTGTCACCTCGATGCTAAACCCTTAATAATTTTCACCTTTTATTCGCCCATGCACCTAACCTTCACCGCTTTGAACTCCTTTGCTTATTTTTCACATTTTTTGCATTAGTAAGAGATTTTAATTCAGATGAATAATCAGTCGTCAAGTGGGCTTTCCTACATATTACACACACGTTTTTGAAAGCTAAAACTAAAACTTTTTAATTGTAATTATGGAATTAAATAACTAACTACCAACTGAAATTCAAAAACATAAAATTTGAAACTTAAAAACATGGTCGGCCTCCAAGTAGTGCTTAGTTTAATGTCATTAGCCTAACGCCTTTTTGCTTGTTTAGTCTGAGTCTAAATCGAGAAGATCCATATGGAAACTGGAGATTGTGATTTCATTCTTATTCAGATTTACTTCTTAACCATCGATAAAGACAACCTTCTTAGCACCATTGCCCTCATTGATATTCATAGTTATCTTCTTATCCTTTTTGTAGAAACTCACTTTAGTATTGTTCAAGAATGGTTGCCCAGGTATAATGGACACATCGTCGCCCATCTTGACCTCGAGATCTGTGATGACTGAGAATCTTCCAATTTTAACATGTACATTAAAAACACTTCCTATAGTAGGTATGAAGTTACCATTTGTTACTTGCAAATTCATCATATTAAGGCAATTGATTTTAAAATTGGCATGTATCATGTCCATTAGTGGCATGACATTGACTAAGGCTCCAATATCACATAAGATGTTTCTAAAATGGTGTCCATTAATATCAATCAGTATGCTAATCTCTATAAAAATCTCTTTTTGCATAGGTTGAAGTCGTAGGATGAACTTCACCTTGGGTCGCGGTTTCTTTGGAACCAACTTGATTTCACTGCCTTATGGGTCTTCCTTAGAAGGTCCTTCCACTTTTTGTTTAGCTATCCAATGTTGCTTCCCTTTTGTTTTCTTCAAGGAATTGCTACTTTGCTTCTTGAAACCATAAAGCTCAACTTACCTCCATTACATGTTCTACTTATACATCTCTTGATGCTTGTACATTACTTGGTCTTGTCTTAGCTCATTTATTGTCATAGTGCTCATCATGAGAATGGCACTAACGTTCTCTATGGAATTGGAGACAGTGTTGCTAGGAATTTGTCATTTTTTCCCTCGAGTTCAAGGCTATATCAAGTTTACCAATTCGCCTTTGAGGCTTTTGATTAATTGTGATTGCTCATTATCCATCCTGTTCATGGCTTGCTTCGCTCCTTCAAGCTATTTATTTTGCTTCTCATGGTGCTCTCTATTGCTCATGTCCATTGCTTGCATATAATTCTCAATTAACTTCAAATAATTCATCTTATCACCATGCCCAAGCTTCCCCCATTAGACTTGTTGCTCAAAGCCTCGAGGTAACTTCAATACATTATCAAGATTTTTATAAGAGAATTTCAGATTGTTGTTGTTATATCCTTAATAAAATTGATGAGGAGCCACTACCCTCAACCTGAAGTTGTTCTTATAGCCTTGGTTTTTTATGAAGTTGATGTCCTCACATTCCATTCCTTGCAATATTTCCATTTGGTTAACGACCATGCCTTGGTGATTAATAGGTTGTTATGCTACTTGCGAACCATGGTGTCCGATATGAAGTTTCGCCATATGACTGCTGAGATTTCATAGTTGTGCCATAATTGCAGCTTGCAAGTGAATCTCATACACCCCTTCTAGTTTTTTTACTATAGAGCAAGTACCACCGGTAGAATCTTGAGACATAATATCAATGAGATTTAATGGTCAATCACCATCCTTAGAAAGTAGAGAGCCACATGCTGTAGGATTTACAATCATTTTCATGTTTCATTCAGCCCTTGAAACCAAGATTTTGGTTTTTCTGCGTCTAATGAGGATGGAAAAAGTCAACCTAATCACTTCCTTTTTAACTCGGGTGATGCGCATAATGTCACACTTTTCAAATAAATTCTCAACATGGGAAAATGGTTGAACAAATTATTTGCATTATGTTTATCCAAGACAATCTTAGTTCAAACTCGGTCGTGTTGGCTGGAAGCCTCATCACTCCATTATAAATCTCTTAAACTTTGGGGTTACAGTAGTCCCTAAGGCATCTAATTCCTTGCGCTCTATCATGCATTACTAGATGAACAGTGGGTTCATTATTCTCGCAGCCAAGTTGTTGGTTTCTATCTTGTTCCTTGGTCATCTTGATTCCTTTCTTTTTCTTTCCTTTTTTGGTTTAAAAAATCTTTGGGTCATAACACACTTGGTCGTTATCTCCCCATCAACGCATCCGCTAAGAATCCCTAAAAAGAAAACACAAAAAGAACAAATGCAAAACTCGAACTTGCAACTTAAGCCCATATTTTTTATTTTTGTTTTTACGAACTAAAAAGTAATGTCCTTGAGAAAAAATTTAGCAACTTTTCAAACTAACTATGTAATACTAATGGCTACTTTTCCTCAGCAACAACGCCAAAAACTTAATAGTGTGCCGCAAGTATAACGACTAGTTTGTACTAATAGTGCAATCAACTTTTGTGGATCACAGATGTTGTCCTCAATGAAAGTTTTTTGTACAAGTGGTTTTCTTACTAAGCATTGGAACATTGCTAAGGAATTAATTTTTTTAATTTCTTTTATACTAACTAAACTACTATAAAAAATCATTTTAATCCTTACTTGAACTCTTATATCAAGCATATATTAGTTCACAACATCACCTTTGTACTCTAATGCTATGATTTTTTATTCATGTTTATGTCTCAATATGTTGTGTGCAATGCCTAATTAGAATACACAAATTCCTTTCAAATCCACTTCAACACACTATCGTAATGAGGAAGAGGAGAAAATACTGAAAGAAGTTTTGAAATTGTGGGAGAATAGGATCGACACCAAGGAGATCAAACAAATGGATAAGCAATGATAAGGGTGCTTTATTGTGACGGTTGTCACATTGATGTTTTTGTTATGTTGTTGTTACGTTGGAGATGATGAATTCTATGTTGATTTTTGTTGTTGTTGATTGGAAATGGGTTCGTATCACACTAGAGTTCCTCCCTTATGTGTTGGGGGTGTGTTTGATATAATAATTGAGAGTTGGGAAACGAATAGGGGTTGCTACCATGTTCGGTGTTTAGACACGTTACAATGATACCTCAATTTTTGGATTTTAAATAGTTTGAACAACTTTTAGACTTTATGCATGCAACTATAAATATGAATTATATATTTCAAAACAAGTTTATTTTTAAAAACTATTAGCAGATTTGAGTTCCTCATTTCGTTCTACTAATCCAACTCTATAGAAGTTTGAAAATCAATTTTGGAATTAAAGAGTATGAATTTCACAATTTTTTAGTATTCCTGAATTTTTCGATAGAGTCCATGTTTAAATCTCTAGATTTTAATGTAATTTATGAATTATATAAAGTTCCTAGTGTGTGTTCAATGGAGGAGGATGTTATGGATTCATTGTCGAGAATTGAGATCCGAGGCTTTAGAGGAAGCCATTCCCAAACGGAAACTCAAAATCTTGGTTGTAGAATTTTGTGTTCCAGCACGTATATCACATTAAAGAAACTCTCTAGCTTGCTAAGCTGCTCTTGCGCACTCGATTAATTACTATGCGCATCGGTACTTTGACAACACAAAAATATGCACTTTCTCAAAGAACACTTAACCTATCTTGCTTAGCCTAAATCACAAACTAAGAGTATAAACAAACTTTAATACGTACCAAGTTATACCAGAAGCATAGGGAATAGTCCTAGGAGTCTAGGTATGCCTTTTAGGGTGTTAAGAGTTCGGTTAAGAAAGGAAATACATTGCGGGATTTGTAAGTAAACTTGTTGAAGTTCTCATTCACATTTCATTACAATTATGCTCAATTTTATAGTCTATTTGACTATGAAATGTCGTGTATTTTCATATCATGAATTTATTTCATATTCTATTCATTATATAGGTGTTTTTATCATGATATCATTTGCTTATGTAAATCATTGACTCTATTATCATGTTCTATGTCTTTCCTGCTATTTTGATAAAATGTGATCGAGAATGGCATGTTATTATGATTAGAGTAATGAGATTGGAGTATCCATATTGACTTGCATTCCTTGAATGTTGGCTTTGAAGCACAATATCTTGTCTTGGAATCATTAATGCAAGTTTTCCTTGAAATTACAAAGTAGTGGTAGAATTTAGAGTACAGTGCATGATTATGAGATGCACAACACACGGGGCCACTAGACTAGCGGGGATGTCAGTAATTACCACTACACTTGTGCTCTACATGGCGTAAAGGACCCCGAGTTAAGCAGTATGTTTGTATATACAAGCAATTTATTTATGCATAGACCTCAGCTTTGCCTTTGAGGATTAAGACATGGTTTACTATGGAGTCTTAGAGCTCAACTCTAACCTTTGATAGAGATGTAGAGCACAAATCCACCCTTAGATAGTTAAATGAAGGCCTTTATGATAAAACTCATGGCTGATCGGACCTAGATCATTACTACTTAGCTTGTGTCAGTCTCATTTTGTTTAACTGTGGTATTTTCAAGTATATTTAATTTCCACGCTTCTTTACTACATTTATGCTTTAAAATTCAAGTCAACTATGTTTGCAAATGTATCTAAAAATATCAAGAATTACTCTATTACTTATTATACTTGTCGTCCTTCTTACGATAGTAAGTGTAGGACCTGTGAGCAGTAGGCCGAGCAAGGAGAAGATCCCTGACTATCTCTGAGCATTCCATAATTTTCTACTATCTATCTTATAAGATTTGACTATTGACATATTATATATTTTATATGCTTTTCTATACATTTTGGGTTATATATTGGGTCGAGTGTATAGTTCCCTGAATTGAGACTTAGTTATCACACTGTTTATCCTCTTTTTTATATTTATATACATGTGATGTTCATTCATTATCTCTACACTTAGGATTTTAAAAATTGCTTCCACATAACTGTTAAGACTTACTGTGCTACAACTTTTTAACTATAAAAGTTTTAATTTTCTATAATAATGTGACTTGTGTATTACTTATCCTATATGTGTTTAATGATGAGAATAAGACAAAACAGTTGACTATTATGTAGTTAAGTCATACGTGGCTGAGATAGGAGCTTAATTATAGGATTAGGCAGGACAGTGCCCTGTTTAGAAGAATGGGTCGTCACAACTACCCTATGGGATGTGGTAAGAAAGGATGAAATATGGATAAACATTGGAGGTATGATCATTTAAATTTTATTTTTGAAGCAGTAAAAGAGAAAATTATAGTAGAATATTTCTATTTCATTTACTTAGTCTTTTAATGTTTAGGGTAGCATAGATTAAGTTATATATAGTAATAAATAATGAATAAGTATTTTATTTGCATGTTTATGCCTTTAATTGAGGATTATTTAAATTCAATTATATTATTGATATGAAATAGAGTGTATTTTTTTGAAGGAAAATATGAAAGGTAGCAACAATGATATGATTTCATGATTAGAAACCTAGAGTTAGGGATGACCATGAACTTGAAGCAAAAGAGAGGAGATTACTAGAACACATCTTGTGGAAATAGTTAGATCTTTAAGGAACTCTATAATAAGTGTGAATCTTATTTGAATATAACAAGTAAATGAAGACTTGGTGCATAAAGCTGAAGAAATATGCATGTTTAATGAAAAACTTAGAGTTTACTTGCTTGATGGAGTGAAAGAGAGAATTGCTAACAAGAGTTTTAAATAAAAATTCTAAAAGTAGATAGTCTCAAAAGTTCTAAAGGAAATGGACAAAAAAACTTGATTGTTGGAAAGATTGAGGAAAAACGGAGTTCATAGGAAAAGGAGCAGGGACTATACAAATAAAAAAAATATTAGAAGAAAAGAAAAGAAAAAAATAAAGAAAAGAAGATGGAAGGTAGAGTAAAACTCTTCAAATGAAAGATTAATCTCGAATGCTAGTACCAAGATTGAAGTGCTAAAGTCTACTAAAAATTACTTTGACATATGCTTATTTGTGAATTCCTGAGCTTGATAAGAAATCATGATGTTGTACACTTTCTACTTGAGTATCAAAGCGAAACAAACTAATGCGTACTTATGGTTTTAGTTGTGATATTCTTTGGTGTCTCGAAAGTGAATTGTATGTCTTATTAAAGCTATAAGTCTAGAAAATATAGTTTTCGAAATGATAAAACTCTTGAGTAGATTATTAACTTGAACTTACTTGAATTAAAGGATACTCCATGAATGATGTAAAATGAATGTGAACTAGGTAATATGAGTAGTTATGATACTTAGTAAAATACATTTTTTCTCAAGATGTGTGAAATCTTAAGTTCGGAGATAGTTGATTAGTGATGATTTAGACTATTATACAAGATATGTTTAATAGTATTTTTAGTATAAATACCCCTACAGGAGCTGAAATTGATGGTGTTTATTTATTTTCAAGTTCACAAGGCCTAAAGGAAGGAAATGAGTGAATTCCAAAAGAAACAAAGCTAAGAAGGTGTGGTGTTGTGGGACATGAAGGCACCGCGTGGAAGTTGAATGCAAGCCATGGGAGAACAAGGGAAGTGAAGAAAATGATATAAGATGGCCAATACAATGATGGCACCGTAAAGGTTAAGGGGCGACATCGAGGACAAAAGGGAGAGAGCCAAGAACACTAAATGGAGAATTTGCACACAAAGAGACTGGTGCAATGGCCGCACTCTGTGCGAGTGTATAAAGAGTCTTGAGATTTAAATGATAACATCAAGAAAAGAAGAAAATTGAAAGTATAGTTCTATTTTCTGGTGAAATTGTCAAATATTTCAAATTGTCTTCGAACGTGTTTAGAGAGTATAAATAGATAGGAGAATATGGTTAACACACTAATTACTAGAGATTAACCACCATTAGCAAAGTTTAGCATAGGTTTACTTTAACTTGAGTATTAAGAAGATTTGTGGAGATAAGACATTGAAGACTTACGTATGGTGATTCAAGCATTTTTTTACTTGATTTAAAAGAAGTTATTCTTTTATATCTATGATTTCAATGAATACCACTATGTGAATCTTTGTTTCAATGAAGAGTGAGTAGTCAATTAATCTTAGGGATCAATGGATCCTATGATATAAATGTTATGCTATAAACATGAATAGATTGTAAATATAAAAAGTGCAGTGGTTAGAATTTGTGTTAATTCTGAGTGTAATACTATGAACATCTTGATCACATGTTTGTTAATATTAGGTTTTAGAAGTTATCATATCGATTAAAGCATTTAAACAAGATATGGATTGTACAACTGTAAAATATACAACATTAATCGATAGTTGTTAATTAGAAAGGCATGGATAGTAAACTTAACTGGTTATGAATCTAATTATTTGGAGCATAAAAATAATGTGGACCTTACAATAATGGATTGAAGTGGATTTGAAGGAAATTTATATATTCTAATGAGGCATTGCACATACATAATAAAAATAATATGGTGAGTTGAAAAGCATATTATTTTATTACCTAAGTGAAGTCGTGAACTAAGATAGTCTTAATATAAGTTTTAAAGTAATTTGCATTGATTTGTTAGATTAGTTAAATTTAGTTATAAACTAATTAAAAAAAAATTTCCTTTGAAATTTAGTAGTTTAAGCTAGGTACGTACTTAGTGCAAATTCCTTTTCCTGAGGACGATATCCGTAATAACTATAAGTTGGTCAAACTATTACTACAAACAAGTCATTATACATGCGGTTGCGACCAGGCAGTCTACATTTCAACTATATTTCTTTGGTTATCTACATGTACTTTTCTTCTGTCTGTGGTCTTAGTCCTTTGTCTGGCATTCCTCTCTTGTTCCTCCTATGAGTCTACATTATACGATACCTTCTAAAAATTTTCAATTACATCGCTAATGATTGTCTTATGCGAGAATACATCGAACTCGATTCCTCTCATCAAAACTTGATCTTGCTTGCAAAACTCGATAATCATAAAAGGAAAATGGCAGTCCCTCATTTTTCTTATGGTCATGGCATTCCTAATCGATTCATAGATTATCTTACCATAATCAATACACATAATCCTCGACTAAGTGGTATTAAAGAGTCGCCCTATAGTTGACTATCTCAAACTATTGTAAACTAGGCCATAGGCCCTCGTTCATGAAAAAACTCCAAGCTTTGGTTATTTTTCTAAAATATTTTGTTTTTGGAACCAATCTGAATCAAAATGGAAACCATCTCTTAGAATAGCTTCTAATTTGTTCTTAATGGTCTCGTGGTGAATTCCGTGTTCATATATGTATTCAAGTTATGGTTACTCTTCATTTTGCCTCAAATGAACATCCGATAAAAAATAATATTGGTTTATTCTCTCGAGTGAGTATTCCACTAATCTTCTTCGAACTATGACTACTTTTTGTTCTCATCTTTATACCCGTTAGCATATAATTCCCTTACTAGTATGACACACCCTACATCAAATGTGGACCTCATTTAATTATTGATGTTGTAATCCCTAGTCAATAACCCCTAGTTTTTCCCCTTATTATGTCTAATATCTTACGCCCGTACTTAATTTCATTTTTGATATTCGAACCCCTCTCTAGTATAATCTTTCTATTCTTGTTAATGTCATTTTCAGTCTTAGCAATGGCTTTGGCATTGCGAGGTTATTGGCATGGAAACAAATTGTAGGTTTCTCCTCAATCTCTTCCTCTTCCTCTGAATCATAGTCAAAACTTAAGGTAGTGAAGGCTCTCTAAGTACTCTAGTTCGGGGTTATCACTAAAATCAACATTGCATTATTGACTTGGGTGGAGATTTGGATTTTTGTTTGGGTTTTTCTACAAGTTGTGCCTTTCCCTTCTCCTATTGAGAGCTTCTACCTTTTTCTCCCTCGACCATTGTTTCTACTTTCCGAAAATCATAAGCTCAAAAAGTAAATAAACATGTAAATGATTGAAACAATGTTGTCTGAAGTTATTCGATAAAATTCAAGACCTTATTTTAAAAAGGAGAAATCTATTTGGAAAGTTTGAAATTCATTCCAAATGTAAAACATGATTGGCATCAAAGTGATAATGAAAATATAAACTTGAAAATCGATTTTTCTAAGTATCATTTGGCAATTGGTGACAAATTGTAAGTCTACTCGAAAACATAGCAACTTAGATTGAAATAAAACAATAACCAACCCTCCAAACCCATTTCAAACTCATTTTTGTAAACAACTTGCAAATATTTGTAAATATAAAAAATTATTCAAAATCGTTGAATTTGTAAATGAATGATCAATGTGATCACTATTCTTAATATATTGGAATGAATAAAACCATTTGTGCAATACAATTAAATAAATTCCAACAAAATGATTTTAAAAATATTAAAATATTTGCAAAATACTTCAATCAAAAATTTGTTAAAGAAAAGAGCTAGGGTTCGAATATTTACCATCATGAGAGAAAATCTCATAAGATTGAAGCTCTTGAACTCATATAAATCGTCCTTTCAAGCTATAAGTTGAAAATTCCTAAAATCCTTATTTTTCTCAGCACCTATAAAATCATTGTTTTTGGTTATCATCAGTTGAGGGTTTGAGAAAAGGATGTGCCAAAGACTACATTCAGTACCCATTATGGCTATTTTGAATTTGAAGTCATGCCTTTTGGGTTGACAAACACTTTAATAATGTTTATGGATTTGATGTAGAGGGTGTTCAAATTGTATGTAGATCACTTTGTAATTGTGTTCATTGATGATATTCAGATCTATTTTAAGACTCGTGAGGAACATGAACAACACCTTAGGGTAATTCTTCAAACCTTGAGGGAACATAGGCCAGATGCTAAGTTTACGAAATGTGAGTTTTATCTTTAAAAATCAAAATTCTTGGTCATGTGGTTGGAACAGAATGAATCTATGTAGATCCATCGAAGATTGAAGCTATAATGGATTTGAATGTACCCACCACAGTGATGGATATAAGGAGTTTCCTAGGTTTGGCCGATTATTATCGTATATTTGTGAAAATTTCTCCTAGATAGATGCGCCAATTACTAGATTAACTCAAAAAAAATGTCAATTTTGTATGGTCTTAGGACTGTAAGAATGCCTTTGCAGAGCTTATGAGATTTTTGACTTCAGCTCAAATTCTTGTGTTATTTGAGCTAGGAAAAGAGCTTACAGTTCATATTGATGCTTCCCAAATCGGTTTAGTTGTTCTTTTAACACACGATAACAAAATTATTGCTTAGCTAAAGATTTATGAAAAGAAATACCTTGTTCATGATTTAGAGCAAGCGGTTTTTTTGTTTGCACTAAAATTATGGATGCACTATCTTTATGGAGAAATATTCACTCTCTATTCATAACGTAAAAGTCTGAAATATCTATTTTTATAGAAAGGAACTGAAAATGAGGCAACGACGATGGTTTGAACATCTGAAAGACATTGATTTTAGTCTTGAATATGATCAAAGGAAAGCCAATAACGTCTTTGATGCATTAAGTAGGAAACGTGTTGAAGTTTTATGTTTGCCTTGTCATATGACATATGAGTTTGATTTACTTGAAGCGCCAGCTGTTATGTCATTATTCGAAGTTCAAGATTCAATTGACTTGCAATTTTGTTCTCAAATTAGAGTATAAACAGTCTCTATTTAGAAAGTGATTGAGAGTTAACAGATTGATCCCGAATATCATAAGTTCAGAGGCTTTGTAGTAGATAGAAATAACTCTGATGAAGCTGAATTAGCATATTAGAGTTTGAGATTCAAGGGCAAACTTTGGATCCCATCGGTGGCAAAACTTTAATATGAAATGCTCAGGGAATCTCATATGTCTAGACATAGCATTCATCTGGGCTGAACCAAAATGTTTCATGATATAAAGAGGTTGTATTGGTGGCCAAAGATAAAAGCTTATATGAATGACTATATTAGATAGTGTAAGATTTGACAATAGGTTAAAAATGATCGATAGAAGCCTGACAGTACTTTACGACCACTCTCTATTCCTTAGTGGAAATGGGAACATATTGCAATGGAATGCATTACTCATTTGCCTATGTCTCAGAGCAAGCATAATGCAATTTGGGTTATAATTGACAAATTGATGAAATCTACTCATTTTCTTCCTGTGGCTATTTCTGATACCTTTACACAGTTGAGTCGATTATATGAGTTAGAGATTATTAGGTTGCATGGTGTGCCATTGACTATTATTTCTAATCGGGATTCTCGATTACATCGCTAATGGCGAGTAGAAATTTTTGGGGTTCATACGCACCACGAGTGAGAGATTACAAAACAATTTTGACAAAAACCCCAACAGATCCGAATCTAATTCCATTAAAAACGTTTAAACCATGAAAAACTTAATCATACCTCAATCGCAATATACCTTTCGAAGGTTGATCGATCTCTAAGGCGCCGCTAACGACGAACGCCTCTATCGCAGAAATCCACACACGAACGGCGCCGAGATTCGAAGTGCTAGCTTCGAGAGAATGCCAAACCTTTTTGTTTCTCTCCAAAACGATCCAGAGCATACCAAAAACCCTAAGTTGTTTCTTAAACGAAAAAAAGTTTTTGGCCTTTTGATCTTTTGTATATGTGTTCTAACTTAAAGCGTCTATTTATACAACCCTCAGATATAGACGGTTAAGTAAATTACACATATACCCTTACTTAAAGAAGATAAGTGTAATACACCACAAGGACGTTTCTTCATGAATTTTATCACATAAAATTCGTTTTTCTCAATCGTCTTAAAATCTCGCAAAACCATTCTTAGTGTGCGACCCAATAGGCTCATACAACGTTGGTGTGTACCAAAACACATTTTGGTATACAAGTCATAAGCGCCTCTAGCAAGACATTATGACTACCCAAGTTGTACGAATATCAAATCGATACAACCTAATCAATAAGTGTATATAACATCCTTTTGTCACACGATATCCTTTTGATCAAACATAAGGCATGGAATTGTCATCCAACATGTTCAATCGTACTAGTCTCGATCTCTAGTAGATCGAAAACATCCAAGTGACATTGATCAATATCAATTCACTTAGACTAGGCCTTTTAACAACCTAACACATCGAGGATCCACTAGATATCTCTCTTTATATGAGAGGGACAAATTTATCTCGATTACACAACTTCATCACATTGCTCACACAAGAACCAATCACAACCTTTATAATCGTCCTAAAAGACAACGTTTGATTGTGTCAAATCACCGTGTTCCTAATGTTGAAGTCTCTCGGTAATCTCAAGTCGAGGACTGAATATATACCTATCATGAGAAACAACTATGACTTAATCCATGTTATGTTCTCATAGCGGGTCTGGCCCAAATTTTGTTCCCTAACAAGTACTTGTGATCTTGATTCGTATCCCTATACGTATAATCATCATATGATCATCAATCAAGACTCACACTAGTCTTAATTCATTATAGTTCCCAAAGATAATGATCGACTATGGACATTTAGGATATTTATGTAAATACCCATGGATCTTATTATAATGTAAACATGCAAATTAATTATAATAAACAAAAAATGAAATCCTCTATTTTTATTAACTAAAATTATTCATAAAGACGCTAATGGATTGACCTAGGGCACATGCCCCATCATCTCCCACTTGCACTAGGGCCAATCATACATGCATCTAATGCCTAATGATCTAACATGACCATCATGTTTTGCTTGTGGAAGAGCTTTTGTCAATGGATCCGCAACGTTGTCTTCGCAGGTACTCGCAAATCTTTACGTCTCCCTCTCAATAATTTCTCTCGATGAGATGAAAACGCCCGAGTATATGTTTGGATCTCGTGGTGTGATCTAGGTTCCTTGGCTCGTGCTATTGCCCCGTTATTGTCACAATACAAACAAACAAAGGTTAGCAATACTTGAACCACACCTAGTTCGTAAATGAACTTTTTGATCCAAATCGCCTCCTTTTCGATCGGACGCCGCAATATACTCACTTTCTTCAGTAGAATCCGCCACGCCTCTTTTCGAACTTTTCCACCATTTTTATCGCACCCCCATTCAAAGTAAACACATATCCAGATCGCGATCTAAAATCATCTATATCAGCTTTGAAAACTTGCATCTCGTGTAACCATTTACAACTAGATCATTTTCAAAACCTCCATAGACCAAGAACACTTCCTTAGTCCTTCTTAAGTACTTAAGGATGTTCTTTATCGCTATCCAAAGGACTCTCACCTGGATCTCGATCGATATCTACTTGTAGTGCTCAAAGCATATGATACATCGTGTCGAGTGCATAACATGGCATACATGATAGATCCAATAGCCGATGCATATGGAATCTTATTCATACTGGCCTCGCTCATCTTTGTCTTAGGACATTGAGTCTTGCTCACGAGACTTATCCCATGAGACATTGGCAACAATCCTCTTTTAGAGTCTTGCAAACCGAACCTATTCAAGACCTTGTCTATGTAAGCACTCGACTTAGACCGATTAGCCTTTTAGATCTATCCCTATAGATCTTTATCCCTAGATATAGGTCGCATCTCCTAAGTCTTTCATTGAGAAACACTTCCCTAACCAAGACTTGACATTCTCGCAATGTTGGGATGTCATTTCCAATGAGTAATATATCATCTACATACAAGCACTCAAAAATAACTACACTCCCACCGACCTTCTTGTATACACAAGGCTCATCTTCATTCTTAATAAAACCAAAATCCTTGATTGCTTCATCAAAACGAAGATTCCAACTCCGAGAAGCTTGCTTTAATCCATAAATGGATCTTTGAAGCTTGCATACCTTCCTAGAATTCTCAGATGTACAAAACCTTCAAAGTGTCAGTCATATACACGTCCTCAAGCAGCTTTCCATTAAGAAATGTCGTTTTTACATCCATTTGCCATATTTCATAGTCATAATATGCAAAGAATGGCAATTAAAATTCTTATGGATTTAAGCATGGCTATCGGCGAAAAAGTTTCATCATAATCAACACCTTGAGTCCGCTCAAACCTTTTGCTACAAGTCTTGCTTTAAAAGTATGCACTTTGCCATCCATGTCGGCTTTTCTTCTTGAAAACCCATTTACATCCAATGGTCTTACCACCTTCAGTAAATTAACCAAGTTCCAAACTTGGTTATCATACATGGATTGCATCTCGTAGTTCATGGCACTTAGCCATTTATCCGAGTCCGGTCCAGACATAGCCTCCCGATAAGTGGTGGGCTCATTTTGGTCTATAAGCAACACATCACGACTATCGCAATGAGAAAAATCCGAATCTCTCTCGCTCATGTCTTACCCTACTAGATTTACGTGGGCCTTGTGTCACTTGTGGAGGTTCAACTGGTTCTAACGTTGTTGAACTTCCAAAGAATGGTCAAGTTTTTACCGTGATTCTTGAACTTCTTCAAGATTTATTTCTTTCCCACTAGTGTCTTTTGAAATAAACTGTTTTTCCATAAAGGCACCATACCGAGCAACAAACACTTTGTTCTCACGGGATTATAAAAGTAATATCCTTTTGTTTCCTTAGATACCCCACAAATAAACACTTGTCGATTTAGGTGCTAGTTTTTCCGAGACTTGTCGCTTTACGTAAGCCTCACAACCCCAAATCTTAAGAAAAGACAAACTAGGTCTCTTCCCGTACCATATCTCATATGGTGTTTTATCAACCGCTTTAGAAGGAACTCGATTTAGAGTGAAAGTCGCAGCTTGTAATGCATAACCCCAAAAGGATAATGGAAGATCTCGCGACTCATCATAGATCGAACCATATCTAATAAGGTTCGATTTCTCCTTTCGTAAACTCCATTCCATCGTGGAGTTGTCGGTGGAGTCAATTGGGAGACAATCCCACAATTTCTAAGATGATCATCAAATTCTTGGCTTAAATACTCACCACCTCGATCCGATCGAAGTTGTTTTGATAGTTTTACCAAGTTGATTCTCGCACTTCATTTTGAAACGTTCAAACATCTCAAATGATTCACTTTATGTTTCATAAGATATACATAACCATATCTCATTTGAAATCATCAAGAAATGTAATGAAGTACGATAACCTCCTCTAGCCATCAGTGTTTATAGGACCGCATACATCGATGTATTAGACCCAATAAATCACTTGCCCTTTCACCGTGTCCAAGAAGGGACTTTTAGTCATCTTGCCCAAGAAACAAGATACGCACGTTTCATATGTTTCTAAATCAAATGAATCTAGAAGTCCATCTTTATGGAGCTTCGTTATGCTTTCTCATTTATGTGCCCGAGACGACAATGCCAAAGATAGGTTTGATTCAAATCATTTGACTTGAACCTCTTTGTATTTATGTTAAAGACTCGGAGTATCAAAGGACGTTTTCATGCTTAGAATATAAAGACCATCATACAAATCAAAGCATTTGCATAAAATATGCCTTTACGAGAAATGGAACATCTATTATTAGCAATAATAAAATCAAAACCATCCATATCCAAACATGAAACAAAATGATGTTTCTGCTAAGTGCAGCACAAAATAACAATTATTTAAAGTTAAAATAAGTCCACTAGATAAAACTAAGTCATATGATCCAACAAATGTAAAAGAACTCTTGCTCCATTCCCTACGCGAGGATGACTTCTCCTTTCTTCAACTTTCTACTTCAAGTGAGTCCCCGCACATTTATACAAATGCGAGATCCACATCCCAGATCTAATACCCAGAATCACTAGTAGATAAATTAATTTCAATAACATAAATACCTTGGTAGTCGACTACCCTTTTTCTTCCTTAGATCTTCCAGATAGAGTTTGCAATTTCAACCAATGTCCAGTGCATGACAGAAATGGCAATTTCTTCCTTTTCTTTTGGGTGTTTTGAAGTAGAAACAGTCGGGGCTTGACTTGTTCCATAGGCTTTGACAGTGTGCAAAAGAAAATGCCTCTTGGCAACTTTAGCCTTGCCTTTACCTTTCTTCTTCATTCCCTTTCCTTTTGGACCATCAACACATTACTGTAGGTTTCTTGATATTTTGTTCAGCAGCTTTTGAGCATCAAATGCAACTCGAAATTGATTTCTCCATATTATTCATATTGTAGTTCATCACAAATCATGAGTAACTCTCTCGTAATGAATTCAAGATCAAATCCGTAGCCAACTCTTGGCTTATGGGGAATCCGAGTCTATCAAGTCGGTCAACATAGCCCTTCATCTTCGTAACATGAGGACTAACCGACGCACCCTCGCCATCTTGCAAGAATGTAGGTTTTTGACCGTCTCGAACCTTTCTTGCCTAGCTTGTCGTTTGGAACATTTCCTTCAAATAAGTATAGCCATGTCGTAGGCTTCCATTAGTTCCATGTCCTTCTCAAGTTCAGAACCATAGCTTGCCAAGATAATACATGCAACATCGTAGAATCGTTGACATGCTTACTATGCGCATCCTTCACAAATTTCGTAGCATTGGGTGGTGGGTCCTCGTGGATTGGAGCATCCAGACATACAACTTGCGTCATGCTTAAGAACAATTCTCAAGTTTCAACCAACAAGAAAGTTAGTCCCGATAGTTTGTCCTTCTCAAGGATGGATCGCAAAGATGTGGGGATTATTGTTACTTGAAGAGGCCATTGATCTACAATAAAGATTATGCAAAGTTTATTTTAGTATAGAGGAATAGACTCCCACTAAATTAACAACCCTCCTAAAACGTATCGTTTATTTAGGGGACTAAAATCCATATTTCACCTAATTCTATGACAAATATGGCATGAAACATAGAACTAGATTATTTAGGTAGGTAATGTAAGCTACCAATTACATCTTATGTAATTTTTAGATCTTTTTATGAGATACGAGACATCTTATGTCTTAGCATGTTTTTATCTCATCATTTGCCTAAAGCTCAAAACTATTTTGATGGCTTTATTAAGTCCTGACCATTTTAAACATTTAGGTAACTTACCCAACTTGTCTCACCAAGATAACACAATACACCCAAATATGGCCGAAACTCAGTATTAGTGTGATCGAGGCCTTGACAAGTGTTTAAAAAATGGATGACATTAGACTTAAAATTTAATAGAGGATTTTATTCTGTTTTAGTGATTTTTATGTAAACAATAAAATATCATATATTCTATTGATTTGTTCAATCACTAAACAATTTGGAAATTTCTATATTATTCACCAATAAAAGAATTTCCTTGCGCTAGATTAGTTAGACGGGTCCCCGTCACGGGTCAATGGCGGGTGGTGGTTCCACTTGACGGCAAATGACAGGTACAGTGGGCGCTTCGCTTTTTTTTTTTTTTTTTTTTTTTTTTTTTAGAAGACGATCTCAATTCCGAAAATTGAAATTCGCTATAGAAAATCATATTTTTCGCTGATTTTACTATACTAAATTTACCCCTTAATTTATCCAAAATTAAGTCAATTAAAACATTTTTAATTAACCCTAGCCCACATCTAACTAATCATCTTATCCTAATCCAATTAGGACTAATCTTATCCTAATCCAATTAGGACTTATCTTATCCTAATCCAATTAGGACTAATCCTAATCCAATTAGGACTTATCTTATCCTAATCCAATTAGGACTAATCTTATCCTAATCCTATTATATCACCAATAACAAGATTCTTGATATTTATCTCATATTCTAATTTGTTATCTATCTTTATAAAATAGAAACTTCATAACAAAATAGATATAACAATATAAATAATTAATTTCGAAAATTAATTAATTATAAATAAATAATTTCGAAAATTAGTTATTTGCAATTTCGGTCCTCATCTAGATAATCACAAATATGTCATTGAATCATGAACTACTATCCCAATCGAATCTAATCATATATTAGTTTCAATTAATATTCAACCTTATACAATTCAAGAAACGTAAAACAATGTAACCTAAATATGCATATTGAATTACAGAGATTTCATCCATGCATCAATGCACAAAGAATAACGATTATACCTAATGATTTCAATTAAATCACAAATATGTGTATCATATACACAAACGTGATAATAAATCTCAAAGAAAACTTATGTATATCACATATACATCAATTATCAACATGCTTTCGATCATATATCATGCATATATCGAAGAAAACATGCAATGAATTTAATGGAATCGAACTCGATGGCTCGATACCACTCGTTGGTTTTGGGGTTCATACGCAATGAGATTACAAAACAATTTTGACAAAAACCCCAACAGATCCGAATCTAATTCCATTAAAAACGTTTAAACCATGAAAAACTTAATCATACCTCAATCGCAATATACCTTTCGTAAGGTTGATCGATCTCTAAGGCGCCGCTAACGACGAACGCCTCTCTATCGCTAGCAATTCACACACGAACTAACGCCGAGATTCAAGTGCTAGCGCCGAGAGAATGCCAAACCTTTTTGTTTCTCTCCAAAACGATCCAGAGCATACCAAAAACCCTAAGTTGTTTCTTAAACGAAAAAAAAAAGTTTTTGGCCTTTTGATCTTTCGTATATGTGTTCTAACTTAAAGCGCCTATTTATACAACCCTCAGATATAGATCGGTTAAGTAAATTACACATATACCCTTACTTAAAGAAGTATAAGTGTAATACACCACAAGGACGTTTTCATTATGAATTTTATCACATAAAATTCGCTTTTTCTCAATCGCCTTAAAATCTCGCAAAACCATTCTTAGTAAGCGACCCAATAGGCTCATACAACGTCATGCAAGTACCAAAACACATTTTGGTATACAAGTCATAAGCGCCTCTAGCAAGACATTATGACTACCCAAGTTGTACGAATATCAAATCGATACAACCTAATCAATAGTGTATATAACATCCTTTTGTCACACGATATCCTTTTGATCAAACATAAGGCATGGAATTGTCATCCAACATGTTCAATCGCACTAGTCTCGATCTCTAGGTAGATCGAAAACATCCAAGTGACATTGATCAATATCAATTCACTTAGACTAGGCCTTTTAACAAATCCTAACACATCGAGGATCCACTAGATATCTCTCTTTATATGAGAGGGACAAATTCTATCTCGATTACACAACTTCATCACATTGCTCACACAAGAACCAATCACAACCTTTATAATCGTCCTAAGCTAAAGACAACGTTTGATTGTGTCAAATCACCGTGTTCCTAATGTTGAAGTCTCTGTAATCTCAAGTCGAGGACTGAATATATACCTATCATGAGAAACAACTATGACTTAATCCATGTTATGTTCTCATAATGGTCTGGCCCAAAGATTTTTGTTCCCTAACAAGTACTTGTGATCTTGATTCGTATCCCTATACGTATAATCATCATATGATCATCAATCAAGACTCACACTAGTCTTAATTCATTATAGTTCCCAAGATAATGATCGACTATGGACATTTAGGATATTTATGTAAATACCCATGGATCTTATTATAATGTAAACATGCAAATTAATTATAATAAACAGCAAATGAAATCCTCTATTTTTATTAACTAAAATTATTCATAAAGACGGTTAATGGATTGACCTAGGGCACATGCCCCATCAGTTAGCTGGAGTTCATAATTTGCTCTACATTTCTATGCTCATGAGGAAAGAACCTGATTTACATCATATTGTGGAGTGGAATCAGTTCAACTTACAATAGGATGTTTCATATGATGAGCAACCTATTCAAATCATGGATAGAAAGGTTCAAAAACTTCGGAATAAAGAAATTCCATTAATTCTAGTGAAATGGCTATTTCATTATGATTATGAGTTAACTTGGGAATGCGAGGCATATATGAGAGAGCATTTTTCATATCTTCTCAAATTCAAGTAAATCATATCTTAATTTCAATTTCGAGGATGAAATTTTATTTGTTGGGGAGATTGTGAGATATTAGATTTCTTAAACTCATAATTAATGCTAATCTTGGATTAATGGGACCAAATCTTGTTTTAGGTCAAGACCCGAGAGCCAAAGGTCGATGGAATGGAGATCTTAAGGTAATTTTATATTTCCATGATATTTGTCTAATATATGTAGTATATCTATGTTATTTTAGAAAATTTATATGATTTGCATGTAATATGGGATCTGGGGTAGATGCACAAGTTTATAATGGCAAATTAAAGGTGTGTGTCGAACTTCATGCCAATCAGACTTGCCGAAGTCGAAAAAGAGATATCAAGTAAAATGGTAAATTATAGGGGTTTTATTGTAATGATTTATAATGGTTAGATTGGTTTATGAGATTCAGTGAGTTTAGGGAGCCATTAGTAATTTAAAGAGTTTTAAATAAAACTGGAGATAATGGTGCTGGAAGAAGCTATTGGCAATTGAGGAAAATCTAATTTCCTAAGTTAAGGAGGTGAAGGTCGAGAGAGAAAAAAAATGAAAATAAACCACCTCACATCCTTTGTTATTTCTTCTTCTCTATCATAACACTTTCTACTGTTGTTCTCTTTGTTCTCTCATCTCTTCCACCCTTCTAACACTGAATGTCACCATTCTCTCACCTTGAATAGAGCCCAAATCAGTAGAATTGGATCATAGAAGCTTCTTCAATAAAAGGAAAAACTTCGGGAAATTTGAAAAAATAGCCTAAAATGGAACCCATTAATGAAAACTAACCTTTCTTTCCAACTTAATGAAAGATAATCCAAAATCAGTGGCAAAATGTCTATGTTGCCCTTCATGTTGACAAGGTGTAGTTCCTCTCAAACAAGAATGATCCCACGAATTCGAATGTGCGTCGTCATGGAAGTTGGACATGTTCAACATCATAATCCCTCTCATGCTCACATACATCATCTCCTACTGAAACCCTGGATCGCTTTTGTTTAAGAGCTTGTGTACGAGCATTTTAGAAAAAACAAGTAGCATTGTAGGTATTATTGCTTCCTCGCCACCGCGCTTTCTCCAGCCCTAATTCCCTTATATGTTTCCTCTGCTATAACGGATGAGCAAGGAAGGGTTTCGCACCGCTATTTATCTTCTCCACCATGTTCAAGCTTTCACTCAAATTCTCTACACTAATTCCTCTTAAGTTAAAAAAAGAAACAAACAGCATTATAGGTATCATTGCTCCCTCTTGGTGTTACACTAGTCACTTTGAGCACTCCATGTACAAGTGATTTTGATTCGACAAAGGGGAAGATGATGCCAAGGAGTTATGGCTTATTGATTAATTTTTGTTTGATTGTTTAGTGTTGATTCTTGTTTTATGTTGTTCGTTGGTTTCAATTAAACGAGTTGTGATTCTAGGGTCGTGGATTGATAACTATAAAATCAACAAAAAATTATTCTTAAAAATAAACTTTGCCAATGAGCCACCTCTTCGTTCCAGTTGTGAATTGATAACTAGAGCCACCTCTTTTATGTACTCCAAATTCCTAGCCAATAGACTCAATATTGTCAATGACGACATAATATATTATGAATATTTTAAATATTGAAAATATTGTTAATATTATCAAAATTATCAAAATTTTTATTATAGTCAATATCTATCTACACATACTTTTCTAGGTGTTTGAGAGATTTAATGCACATGTTGGTGTGTAACGAATCTTCCTCCCCTTTCATGTGAGCACAAATAATTCTTTAGATTAAAAATGTAAATGAAACACAATGCTTAAATAACAAATATGGTTCCCTTGCATAATTAGATGCAAATGTAATTTTATTTGGTGCACGATGCGCATGTATCTAAAGAGCTAGTATTTTTTTATTGATCTTCCATTATTATTATTTTCCTTTGAGAAATGCCTTCTATGAATTGTTTTCTTCAACAATTCAATTTTTTCCATCATCGTCAATATGCTCGACCTTTAGAATGAGACTTTAGGGTGATTATTAGGTTGCTATAATCATTTTTTTCACTTTTCTTTTTTTGAATGTTACTTGTGACCTTTATTATGAGTACCATATTTCTTTGATCTTCAAGTAATTTTTTAATAATAAATTCAACTTGTTTTCTATTTTTATGATCATACATGGTTGTCAAAGAATGGAAGGCATCGTGAAGAACAAATCAAAGTCTTCGCGAAAAAGAAAAGAGGCCATTAACTCAAATTCTACTGAACAAAATAAATATGAGCAATCTACCTCAACATGCTGCAAGTCAACAAGTAAGTTCTCTTTATTGGTTTAGTATAATTAATGACGCCTAAATTATTATAGTAGAATTTGTTGTTTCATGGATTTTGTCTTTATTATCCATATTAACAAGAAGCATTGATATGGCCTACTTAATAAAAACTTGTTTATATCTAAAAAAGAAAATCTTGTTACATGTTTTATGATTATTAATCAATCATGTTGTTATTGTGATATAGTATCAAATCATTTAGGCTGTTAGACAGTTAGCTTTTAACAACATTAAAATCAATGGTCTATATTTACATCTTCATTTAAGAGCATCATTTTTTATGTAATAGGAAATTTAATTAGTTTTCTTGTATATTGTATGTGTTTAAAAGCATTATTATTTCTAAAAAACTATGAAATGCGAGATTTTATATTGTTATTGTCTATATAGTTTATGTTCTCCATGTTCTTTGTATTGTCATATTTAGTTCATGTTGATTCTCAATTTGAACTTATATTTTTTTTATCCTGATTGAGAACAATTGTCCCTTCTTATAAATGGGATGAAAGGTTCTTATATCGATATAAAAGAACTTCCGCACGTGTTTGGCAATGTTAAAAACTACAAGAGTCCTTGTTGGAGATAAGAAAGAAAACAAATGAGTCTCCAATACGTAGTGTGATGGTAGAGAAATCTTGTTTTGGAGACTTAATTTCCAAGCTTCATTAAATACATCTATCCAACAACATTATTGATAATTTGTTGTTAAGAGAAGGAGTTGCATCAAAGTCAAATGTAATGGTAGTGGTAATAGGTGACAAAGTCAACATTTTTTCATGCAAACCAGTTTCATAACAAATATGTGATCTCACTAACCCTCGACTACTCGGTATCTGATGTGCTGCGCCTCGACACGTATTTTGAGTTAACTCTTCGTAACACTAAATCACCCAATAGCAACATATACACATGTAGTGCAATACAATAATAGTGATTTTAAACACCACATATAGATAACCATCATCCATAAATAACATATTCCCTTGGTTCTCGTGTCTGAGTTAACCGAGTTTTCCACGTAATGCCCGAATTACAATCGTTAATCCTCAAGATTAACGTTAATCCTAGTTTAATTAATTTGGGTCGTTACACCATTGCAGGATATAGTCGCAAGACCTCCCTTGCCACTACCATTCAAACTTGCATTGCCAGTTCCTACTACTTTACCAGCTCTACCAGCACCACTAGTTCCACGTCAGCTACAGTAGGGTAGTAGAGGTCGAGATGGTTCCTATTAGGGACATAAACTGGCACAAGCCTATTATTAGACATAGATTCAGTATAGGTCGATTACTTGCTATGGGTATGGTCAGGTTGGGCATATGATTAGAAGTTTTCCATAGCCAGCTACAGTTTTACCGCTGCAAAGTCACGATGAAGTACACATAGTAGCACAGCCTGATGTCAATGCCACACGAGGATTGATTGAGGGTATAGTTTATATCTATGGTAGAGATATATATGTTTTGTTTGATTCGAGTTCTACAGTATCTTTAATTTTTGTCCATGATAGGCATCTTTAGATTGACACCAGTTAGAGTTAGCGTACATTTGATTTTGAGTGACGCAGCTAGGAATAGAGTTTACCCTAATCGTCTTATTGAGGGATGTCCAATTGAGATAGGCAGGGTAAAGTTACCTACATACTTCAGAGTTCTCGAGTTTTTAGAATTAAACGCGTTGTTAGAGACGGATTGGCTAGCAGCGTGCCATGCTCATAATGATTGTTTCAATAAGATAATGATATTTGAGATCTCAAGGTGTCTAATGTTCACATATAATGGTAGTACACTGAGATCTGAGGCCATTGTAGGCTGACTTATGACTAGTGGAGAGATGGAGACTCTGGCATTAATATCTATAGTAGTAGAGAGTCGTGGACTTAAACTTGAGGAGATTCCAGTTGTGTGCTAGTTTCCAAATGTGTTTTCGAATGAATTACTTGGTTTACCACCACCGATAGAGATAAACTTCATTATTGAGTTGTTGCCAGGTACCAGGCCTATTTCTATACCACCATACCACATGGCTCCGAGAGAGTTGGAGGAGTTAAGAAGTCAGTTACAAGATATGGGATAAAAGGGATGCATGTCACATTTTAATTCGCTATAAAGAACTCTTGTCCTATTTATGAAGAAGAATGATGACACTTTGAGGTTGTGTATCAACTACAGACATTTGAACAAAGTCACTATCAAGAATAAAGATCCATTATCGCGGATTGATGATTTGTCTGATCAATTGAAAGGAGCACAAATTTTCTCCAAGATAGACCTGAGATCAGGGTATCATCAGATTTGGATCAGGGATGAGGATAGGTCTAAAATAATGTTCAATACTAGATATGGACATTATCAATTTACAATCATGTCATTTTGTTTGACCAACGCCCCTGCCATGTTTATGGATTTGATGTATCGGGTGATGAGACCATTTATTAACCACTTTGTGATAGTTTTCATCAATAATATATTAATATATTAAAAGACTCGAGAGGATCATGAGCAGCACCTCAAGGAGATGTTGCAGACTTTGAGGGAGCACAGACACTACGCTAAGATCAGTAAATATGAATTTTGGTTATTAGTGGTCAAGTTCTTGGGACATGTTGTTGGACCAACGAGTATTACTGTAGATCCAACTAAGATTCAGGCTATTATGGATTAGCTGGCACAGACATTAGTCACAAAGATCGAGAGTTTATGAGGTTAACAGGATATTATAATAGGTTCATGAAGGATTTCTCAAATATCGCTTCACTGATCACTAGATTGTCCCAGAAGGATGTCAGATTTAATTGGTCTGAGGAATGAGATGAGGCATTTGCTCAACTAAAGCGGTTGTTGACTACCGCACAAGTGCTGATATTACCAAAAGTTGGATAGGGATTCCTGATATATACAAATGCTTTTCATACAGGTCTAGGTTGTTCATTGATGCAAGACATAGGCACAGTGGCTTATGCATCCAAACATCTGAAGATACATGAAAAGAATTATCTCACTCATAACTTATAGTTGGTAGCAGTGGTGTTTGCTCTGAAAATATAGAGACATCATCTATATGGAGAGAGGTTCACACTCTACACTAATCATAAGAGTCTGAAATTCCATTTCAAACAAAAAGAGTTGAATATGAGACAATGCAGATGGTTGGAATTTCTAAAATACTAGATTTTCTTTGGAGTATCACCTAGGAAAAGCAAATGTAGTTGTTGATGCGTTGAGTAGGATACCGACTGGAGATTCTGAAATTCTTAAATGTCATATGACGCATGAGTATGGATTACTCGAGGCAGTGGTGATTATGAGTTAGTCAAAAATTCTTACCGAGACCCAAGTGATTATTTGTGCATAGATGAGGCTACATATAGTGTCTACACAAAGAATGTTAGAGGGTTAAAGAGCTAACATTCTATACTCGAGGTTTAGTGAGTTAACTTATAGTACCGATTATACTAATTGGACAAAGATGACGGATTAGTGTCTAAGATTCAGAGGCAAATTGTGAATACTATCAATGGCAAAGCTGAGAGATGAAATTCTTCATGATTCCAACCGTTCCTAGTTCTCTATTCATACAGGCAGGAACAAGATGTATCATGACATGAGGAGACTTTTTAGTGGCCTGGTCTGAAAGCGGGCATATCGAAGTTTATTAAGAACTGTGGGATTCGCCAACAGGTGAAAGTTGAGCATTGTAGACCTGGAGGATTATTATAGTCGCTTCCTATTCCATGATGGAAGTGGGAAGACATAGTCATGGACTTTGTCAGGGATTGTCGAGGCCTGCCCATCGACACGATTCTATCTAAGTGATTGTGGACTGATTAAAGAAATCTTCCCATTTCTTACTAGTTGCAACTCACTACACATTCGATTAGTTGAGTATATTATTTGAGAAGGAGATTATTAAGCTGCATGGGGTACCATTGACTATCACGTCAGACAAAGATGTTATGTATTCATTCAAGTTACGGCAGAGTATGCAAGAGCAATATGGTACACGCTTACAGTTTAGTTCACCTTTTCACCCTCAAATTGATGGGCAAACTGAAAGGCTAATTTCGATTCTCAAGGATATGCTCAAGGATTATGTACTTGAGTTTGGCGAATCTTAGGAGGAGTACCTACCATTGTATGAGTTTGCATACAACAACGGTGTTGTTCGCTATCTTATTGAGTTGAGCCAGAGGATCGGGAGTTAGTAAGACATGAAATTGTTATTGATCAAATGGAGAAGGTATGATAGATTAACCAAAGACTTAAAGGGGGCCAAAAGAGGCAGAAGAATGATGCAGACACAAATCACAGTGATCTCACATACAGTGAAGGAGCCTTTGTGTATATAAAGGTTTCTACTCAAAAAGGTTTTCACTGATTTGGCTTGAAAGGCAAGTTAGCACCCAAGATTTATCGATCCTTTTAAGATCAAAAGACGGGTTGGGAAGGTTGCTGATGAGCTTGAGTTACCTCCACAAATGCCTAGGATTCATCTAGTTTTCCATATATCTATGCTTCTAGCTAAGTCGAAGGCAAGTGTGAGACCAACAATTGACTTGACTTAGACTGACGTGATTGAGGATATATTTTATGAACAGCAGCCAATACAGATCCTAGAACGAAGGGTACAACAGTGGAGAGGCAAGTCTATCTCGAAAGTGTTAGTCAAGTGGCAATTATATGGAGACTAAAAACTCACTTGGGATCAGGAATACTATATGCAAGATAGATTTTTGTACCTTTTCGAGTTAGGTATAAACATAACTTGAGTTTTAATTTTGAGGACGAAACTTCCATTAGTTGGAAAGATTTTTCACGGCCCAAATTTCTAATCCAAATATAATTCCTTAATCAGTCTCGAGATACATGCGTACATAAAGATCAATGGCTATAAAGCAAGTTAATCTTAATATATAAGAATGAATGGATCAACTCATGCAAACCAAATTTTTTTCATTTCATGACTTAAAAGTTAAGTAAACTGTTGGAGAAGCAAAATTGGAAAAGAAAGATCAGCAACAGAAAAGAAGTGATGTTGGGTTGATTTAGGAGGTGTTGATCAAGCAAGGTGTTCATTAACTAGGTAATTATACTTACACTAATAACTTAGTTAATTTGATGAATTTATGAAGTAAATGTTGTATGGTTGATCTTATGGTGTTAATGGGTGTTTTGGGGTCTCTAGTAGGTAAGGAAAAAGATCCCAAGGTGTTGGAGTGGTCTTTGTGTGAAGAGAACTCAAAATTCTACGTGTAGAATTATGGGTTTTCTTCCACATAGCACGCTACCTGTGTATAGCATACAAATAAAGTTTACTAGCGTGCTAGACAAGTCACCCAATGCACTAAGTGCTATGACAACATAATATCTGCAATTTCCTAATTGAAACTTAAATACTTTAAACAAGTCCAATACCTTTATTAAAGGCTTAAACACACTCAAAAACATGTTAATTGAAATTAGAAACTTAGGAAAAAGTCTCGGGGGTTTGGATACGAGTTTTGAGGTTATGGGAGGTTGGATTAGCTAGGAAATTTGCGTGGATTACAAGTAAACTGATTGAGATATTTATTTACATTTCATTCCTATTCTGTTATTCATTTCCCATCATTTGAATTGATTTTTCTATTATACTCTATATATCATGATTTATTTCTTCTCTCTTTTCATGAGTACGATATTATGGCATTAATTGTTGCTTGAATAGTTTCATCGACTCCATATCATGTGCTATGTCATTTTTTTTATTATTGAAACACTTAATCAAATGAAATAGCATGCTATTAGGTAGGTGTTGATAATGTTATAAATTTATTTTCCCTTATGCATTAGACATGCAATTACTTTGTTGGATTCTAAAGCCATGTCATTTTTTAGGTCATAAAGGTAGTTCTTGTATCTAGAACCATAATATGATAGAGATAGCGTAGCATAGAGGGTTACTAGATTTTTAGGGTTATCAGGATCTCACCACTATCTTACGTAGCGCACAGGGTATGGGACCTAAGGTTGCTAGCAAGTATACATCACTTGTGAGGGGCACTGATGAGTATTTATATATAAGATAGGCAGTTATGTGAATGTTAAGACATTCATGATATTGTTTACGCCATAAATAGTGAAATAAGGTTGATGTTATATAACTCACAATCGACTAGCCCGAGATCATTGCTACTCAGCCGATTGTCAATTTTAATTTATTTAACTAGAGTATCTTATAGCATGATTGTTGGACTAAGTATTGAGTCACTTTTACTCCACCCGTGATTTTTATGGAAACAAACAAAGTGAAAGTATACTAATAAGTTTATCAAATGTGTTTCAGTTAGCTAAAGTTTTTAGAATATCACATCTCAAATGTTCAAGCCATACAAGTTCAAGATTCAATCAACATGAGGAAATAAAGATGAAAGATCATATTACATGTTGTAATATTGATGTAAGGTACACAGGTTCATTTACATAAGACTAATGCATTAGTTCATGCATATCACGTTTTTCAAATTGCATTTCAAATCTCAAGTGATCATTTAAAGTTATAAGTGAAACTTACCACTTGAATCGGTCTTATAATTTAAAACTATGTAAAACCATATTTTCATAATCACATCTTACTTTAAAAACCATTGTGGAAGTTTTCGGAAATGAAAAAGTTGTTTTGAAAGGTTTTTGAAAATAAAAATTGTATATTTACAGAAAACCCCCTATATAAGTCATGAAATAGGGATTTTCCATTTCTGGAGTTTGTGAAAACATCCAGACCACCTAAACAAGTTCTATGACCCTCAACAAACATATGCAACGTGTTATAAGAGATTTGGTAGGGTCCCAGATGCGATAAGGGTCGCTAACATTAGGGGAAATATTATTTATTTTAAGGCCCTTGACAGTTAGCGTGGTAATAGTGATATTACCATGCTAATTGCAGAGTTTGCGCGCTAATGTTTAACATTAGTGCGCTAGCTTACAGGATTAGCGCTCTAGGTCCAAATATAAGCGTGCTAATTGCCTTTCTGATAGCTTTTTTATAAAGTTGAAAATCACACTCTAATTTGAATAGATGATCAAATCCGAGCCCTTAGATCTCTAGAACGGTCAAAAACTATTAAAAAAATGTAAAATATTCTCAAACCATCTAGAATATTCTATTGTCTTGTCAAGCAAGAAAACCCTATTGTGCTCATTATTTTCAAAGAAGAATCTTGAATGTTTGTGCGCTATCACTTCTAATCTTTCGAGGCAACTGAATCAATCTCGAAACCAACATTATTGAGGCGTTCTAAAGCTTACAACATCCACTCCATAACTGATTTTCAAATCACTCTCTCGGGGTTGTAAAAAAGATTGATTTCCTAGCTTTTCTTGTGCTTAAATTTCATATTTTTGGGTGCTTGACTTATGGAAATCATTTTTTGTGTTCTTGGATGCATTTGTCTTAGGTTTTACACTTAAACTTGATTTACTAAACCCTAGGACTGGTTTGGACATGAGTTTGTGCTTAAACTTAATTTTCATCAAATTTCTTGTTCTTTGGATTTGAAATCGAATTTGTTTTAATCGATTCATTTGAAACGAATTCATATTTGAGATTTGCATAAAATTAAAGATATACTTGCATTTCTCATTGGTTATCATACTTGCATGCATTATAGTGGTTAGTGTCTAGGAGGCTTACTTGTATTTGAATTTGGTGACGCTTTACTTTATAAAGTGAATTTGATTATTTTCATCTATTCTTTTTAAATGGTTGATTGTAAGACTTAGTGGGATCTAAGTCGAAGGGAAGACCTAGTTAAGGCTAGGCATAAACCCTAGTTGCGAGTAAGTAGGAAGTCCTAATTTGTGATTAGGCATTTTAGGCTCGTACACTTAGGTTGTAACACTTATTGGCAATTTAAGTGGGGGTTTGAAAATCCTAACTAGGGAGGTTAGGTAGTAGATGTAGATCATTGGATTAAACTACTATAAATTGCGTGTCTCTTTCCATCTCTTCTATCCCCTTCATCTTGCATTGCATTCATACTTACGTTTGAGTAAGCATATAGCATATTTATTGTTAAATTATTTTAGAAAGGTGATAACTTCTCGATACACCCAATTCACTCTCTCTATGGTGTGGATTCAATAGGTATTAGAACAGGTTATTGCTCAAAGTGTTACTAATGTATTTTTGAGTGTTTTTGTGCAAGGATGCAAACTTTAGATCCGGCTCACCTTAGGGAAAGCAACTCCTCGATTAGGCCTCCGTATTTTGATGGAACCAATTATGTTTATTGGAAAGTAAGGATGAAGTTATACATTAGGATGCAAATTAGACTTTTATGGGACTCCATTGAGAATGGGTACACTCCACCAGACAAGCCCCTGAGAGAATGCACCGCCGAGGAGACAAAGATTGAGATCTCAAATAATCAAGCCATGAATCATTTGTTTTGCGCGCTAAGTGAGAACGAATTCATCCGAGTTAGTGCTTGTCAAACGGCCTAGGAAGTGTGAGAGAAGTTTGGGGTACACTATAAAGGTACACTTCCAGTGAAGAAAATAATGTTGAGAATCCTTGAGGAGCATTATGAGACTTTTCGAGTTGGCTCCGATGAAGACATATCCACCGCATCACTCAGTTCACTAAGCTCTTGAATGAGATCACGAATCTTGGAAAAAAATATGATCAAGATACTTCGGTGTAGAAATTCCTTAGAGGCTCGCCTAAGGAATTGGGTGCCAAGAAGTATGCTATCCAATCACAACAAAACCTTGGAGAGTACACTTTTGATGCCTTATGTGGAGAGCTAATGGTCCATGAATTTGAATTTAAGGACCGAGTTAGATTGGAAACATTGAGTGGGGGTACTAAGAGTTTAAGAAAAGAGATTTCTTTGAAGGCAAATAGCCTACCGACTCCATTGGTTGAGATCATTGAATATGAGAAATCTAGTGATGGAAATGATCTTAAGGAGGAAGCAGCCATGCTCCTAAAAAAGCTTAAAAGGCTATGTACAAGCGAGACAAGTACAAGAAGAAGTTTAAGAGCGAAAACAAGGAAGGAAAGCCAAGTAAGACTATATGCTTTGGGTGTGGGAAACCGGGCTACATCAAGGCGGAATGCAAGTCCAAGAAGGTGTTGGAAAAGAAGAAAGGCAAGAAGAGCTTTAAGTCGCATGGGATGATTCATCTTCATTAAGTTCGAATCCGAATCAGAAAGTGAGAAAGCAATACTTTGTCTCATGGCACAAAGTGAGGTAAACTCAAACAATTTTAATTTTGATGATGTTGATGATTTGGATGATGTTCCTAATGTTTATGAGCTTAGGAAAGAGTTGGAAACTAAGGTTAAAAAGACCAAACAACTCAAAAAGAGCTTAACCATAGCAATTAGTGAGATTGAGTCACAAAATGAGACCATTAATGATCTCCAAAGCAACTTGAATGAAGTTCTAAAAAAGAGAGATGCTTTAGTCAAGGAAGTAGAGGACTTGACTACCATAGTGCACAAGTTCACTAATTTTAAAAAGATGTTTGACATGATGTTGGGAGCATAATGACGTGCACTCAACAAAAGAGGCATAGGCTATGGTCCGAACTTGTTAAGTTACAAGAAATTGCTAGATGATGCCCGTAGATGCACAAAATGCAATAGGTCTCATGCGGTTGGGAAATGTGCCTTACAAAAGACCAAAATGGGTAGACTTGCATGGGTAGTTAAGAATGTTTATGATACTAAATTTCTCGGACCCAAAGGTGTTTGGGTACCAAAATCTAGTGTTTTTCACATTGAGTAAGATGCAAGGAATAGCACCCCATGGTACTTTGATAGTGGGAGCTAAAGACACATGAGTGGAGATGCAAATCAATTCATTGAGTTAAAGTGACATGATGGTGGAAATGTCACATTTGGGGACAATAACAAGAGAAAGGTTATAGGCCTTGGAACCTTTGGTAATGATTTATTTTCCATTTCTAATGTTTATCTTGTTAATGGTTTGAAACATAACTTGCTTAGTATTAGTCAATTGTGTAACAAAGGATTTCATATCATGTTTGAATCATCGAAATACATTATTAGGAATGAGAAGCATGAAACTCTATTTGTTGTATATAGAGATAAGAATGTTTATTCCATTAACTTTGATGACATGCATATGAAAAATGTTTCATTTTTGAGTGCTCAAAGTGAATGTGATGCATGGTTGTGACACCATAGACTAGGACATTCTAGCATGGAAAACTTGTCCAAATTGACCAAGCATGATATTTTCAAGGGTCTACCTAAATGCACTTATAAGAAAGACAAAGAATGTGAACCTTATATCCTTGGTAAGCAAGTGAAATCGTCATTTAAGACGAAAGTAATAAGTGATATGACTAGAGCAATGGAACTTATCCATATGAATTTGTTCGGATCCACCTAAACACAAAGTCTAAGGGTAAATCATATTACTTTGTCATTGTTGATTATTTTACTAGGTATACATAGGTTTATTTTCTAGCTCATACGCATGAAGTGTTTGATGTGTTTGTGAAATTTTGTGCTTTGGTTGAGAATGAGAAGGGGTATAAAATCACCATCATTAGGAATAAGGTATGGACACTAGTATTTAGATTTAAAGACCATACTATTATAGGCACTAAATGGGTCTTTAGAAACAAAAAGAATGAAAAGGGTGATATTGTAAGGAACAAGGCTAGGTTGGTTGCACAAGGCTATAATCAAAAGGAATGAATTGACTACGAGGAAACCTTTGCACCAGTAGAAAAACTAGAAGCGATTTGGATGTTGCTTACTTATGCTTGCTACAATGGGTTTCTACTATACCAAATGGACGTTAAAAGTGCATAGTTAAAAGGCTTCATCAATGAAAGGTATTTGTAAAACAACCATCTGGTTTTGAAGACCGTGATCATCCAAGTTATGTCTATCATCTTCAAAAGGCCTTGTATGTATTGAGAAAAGCTCCTAGAGCTTGGTTTGACCTAGACCTTCACAGCCATCGACACCCGCCTTAAGCGTCGGGGTGATCAACTTCGTCGCATAAAGGGCCATCTACTACCAGCCAGGCCAGCGCGAGATGACCCTCACTCTAGTTCTGCATGTTAGACATCGTCTCATTAGAGGATTATCAAGGCATAGCATAGTTAAGGGGAGCACTAGGCTCATCTATGTTAGTATTTAGTGTTTTGATGTACATTTGCTATGTTGTACACTCAGCTGTTTAGGCCACAATGATGTTAATATTCATTTTCAGCATTTAATATCATGAAGATTTTTTTTTGCGCATCTCTGAGTTACAGTTATTCTTTTGTTTATTGCCCTATATTGGTTTCATGTATGACTTTCATTAATATACTTGTTTATGTCTCGTAATATATATGTAATGAGGGGGAGTCTTCCACCCACTATGTTGTTGTTATAATCGTGACTCATTTTAGGTTATGCTTGTTGTGAATGGGAGTTTTGCCCCACTTTTTGATGTTATTAAAAGGGGTTTGTATGCGTTGAACTTGAGATTGTTTGAGATTGCACTTGGATATGAATATTCGTGAATTCCATTTTTAATTGTCAAGTTCACACTGTTTATTATCATCAAAAAGGGGGAGATTATTGAACTAAGCGGTTAGTCATTTTTACTCCACCCGGAATTTTAGTGAAAACAAACAAAGTGAAAGTATACTAATAAGTTTATCAAATGTGTTTCAGTTAGTAAAGTTTGTAGAATATCACATCTCAAGTGTTCAAGCCATACAAGTTCAAAATTCTTTCCACACAAGGAAATGAAGACGAAAGATAATATTACATATTGTAACATCGATGTAAGGTACACAGGTTCATTTACGCAAGCCTAATGCATTAGTTCATGCATATCATGTTTTTTAAATCACCTTTTAAATTTCAAGTGATCATTTGGAGTTTTAAATAAAACTCACTACTTGAATCGGTTTTATAAGTTCAAACTATGTGAAACCATTTGTTTATATTCACATCGTACTTTAAAAACCATTGTGGAAGTTTTTGAAAATGAAAAACTTGTTTTGAAAGGTTTTTAAAAGAAAAACTGTGTATTTGCATAAAAGCCCCTATTTAAGTCGTGAAACTAGGATTTTCAGTTTTAGGGATTTGTGGAAACATTCGGACCACCTAAACAGGTTCTATGACCCTTAAGAAATATGTATAACATGTTATAAGAGGTTTGGTCGGTCTCGGATGCAATTATGGGGTTGCTAACTCTAGGGCCAAAAATATTAATTTTGAGGCCCCTGACAGTTAGCGCTAATAGTGATATTAGCATGCTAATTACGGAGTTAGCACACTAATGTTCAACATTACCACACTAACTTAGAGGATTAGCATGCTAGGACCCAATATTAGCCCGCTAATTGCCTTTTTGACAGCTTTTTTATAAAGCTAAAAATCACACTTTAATTTGAATAGATGAGCAAATCTGAGCTCTTAGATCTCTAGAATGGTAAAAAAACTATTGAAAAGGAATGTAGAATATTCTCAAACCACCTAGAACATTTTATTGTCTTGTCAAGCAAGAAAACCCTATTATGCTCATTGTTTTCAAAGAAAAAGCTTGGATTTTTGAATGCTATTACTTGGAATCTTTCGAGGCAACTGAATCACTATCAAAACTAGTGTTATTGTGGCATTCTAAAGCTTACAACATCCACTCCAGAACTGATTTTCAAATCACTCTCGGGGTTGTAAGAAAGTCTAATTGCTTTGTTTTTCTTATGCTTAAATTTCATTATTTTGTGCGCTTGACTTGTTGAAATCATTTGTTGTGTTCTTGAACACATTTTTCTTAAGTTTTACACTTAAACTTGATTTGTTAAACCCTAGGACTGGTTTGGACAAGAGTTTGCACTTATACTTGATTTTTATCAAGCTTCTTGTTCTTTAGATTTGAAACTGGATTTGTTTTAATCGATTCATTTGAAACGGTTTCATATTTGAGATTTGCATAAATCAGTGATATACTCATTTTTTTCTCATACTTGTATGCATTAGAGTGGTTAGGCTCTAGGAGGCTTGCTTGTATTTGAATTTGTCGTTGTTGTACTTAATAAAGTAATTTTAATTATTTTCATCTATTCTTTGTAAGTGGTTGATTGTAAGACTTAGTGGGATCTAATTCGAAGAGAAGACCTAGTCGATGCTATGCATAAACCCTAGTTGCGGCTAGGTAGGAAGTCGTAATTTGTGATTAGGCATTCTAGGCTTGTACGCTTACGTTGTAACGTTTATTGGCAATATAAGTGGGGGTTTGAAAATTCTAACCAAGGAGGTTAGGTAGTGGATGTAGATCATTGGATCGAACCACAATAAATTGTGTGTCTTTTTCCATCTCTTCTATCCCCTTTATCTTGCAATGCATTCATACTTGTTTTATGTAAGCATATAATATATTTATTGTTGAATTATTTTAAAAAGGCAATAACTTCTCGATACACCCAATTCACCCCCTCTTGGGTATGGTTTCAATGATTCATTTTCAACATAGTTACTATTATATGCTTTCAGATACTTGTTGTATATTTGAATATGTGAACAAATGTCTCTCAGTGTTACTTTCTACATTCCTGTACTCACCATCCTTTTTATGACGGTGAGTGCAAATCGTAAATCGAGTAAAGAAAAGATCGGCGACTAACTCTGAGCCAGTAGAGTGCTACTACAACGGATTTTGTAGGTGTTTGGTTTTATTGTTTGACTTTTATATATGTGTCATATACTTTTGGGGTTATACATATTATGCGTTGAGAGATAATACCCTGACCAAATACATGATGATATATTATCGTCGTTTATATATATATATATATATATATATATATATATATATATAAGTATGAGATCTATATTTCCTGATTTTCCACAATTATTAGGTATTGTGTTGAAAGTTTCCGCTAATTTGTTAAGACTTATGCTGAATACTCTTTAAGTTGGTAAAATTTTAATTAGTTATGATTTATTAATTGATCTAAGATAAGAAAATGCTTATTTGAAAAAAATTACTATGTAAGTAGAATGGTTTCGTAAAAGGCTGACTAATTGATTGTTAAGCCCCATGAGGCGAGATTAGGGCTTAATAACGGGATGAGGTCAGGTGATGCTCTGGTTTGAGAAGGATTTGTTACTGTTTACTTTCAAGTTTTGGAAGGGTTTACAAACCCGGATGGGTACCGGGCTCAATCTTAGTAAAGCATTTCATCCTCGGTCTGATGACCAGATTGGGAGACTTATCAAGATTCTGGAGGATACGCTTCGGGCTTGTGTGTTGGATTTCTCCAAAAATTGGGAAGACTACTTACCGTTGGGCAAGTTTGCCTACAATAGTTTTTATACGAATTTTGGTATGGCACCCTTTGAGGCAATTTATGGAAAACCTTACAGCTTTTCGATATGCTGGGTAGAGGTTGGTGATACGTTGTTGATAGGGCAAAAGATTATGCTGGATCACACTGAGTGAATTAAGCAAATTATGCAACGACTACAAACCGCACAAGACAAATAAAAGAAATATGCTGATAAGGATCATCGGGATGTTGACATAAAAAAGAATGACTATGTGTTGCTTAAAGTTTCACTGATAAAAGGACATTACAAATTTGGGTTGAAAGGGAAGCTTGCTCCTAGGTGCATTAGAACCTTTAAACTGACCGTACAAATTGACCTAGTTGCTTACAAGTTAGCTTCGCCACCTTAACTAGCGGGAGTTCTTGAAGTGTTTCATGTATCCATGTTGTGAAAGGCGACGACTAAACATACGTTATCCATTGATTGGAGTCAAGTTGATTTGAGGGAAGACATGTCGTATGATGAATAGCTAATTCAAATTCTTTACGGCAAGGTTCAGAAGCTTTGCATCAAAGATCCTACTAGTTAAGGTGCGGTGGAAGTTCCATGGAGATGAGGAACTTACTTAGGAGCAAGAGGGTTATATGGAGGAGCACTTTCTAGATAACTTTAAGTCTTAACGTACTACTTACTTTTTTATTTCGAGGACGAAACTTCCTAAAATCGGGAATATTATAACGCCCTTAAAGTCTATTCTCGTAAATTGTCCCGAAATTGAGATTATTTTAGTAAATATGCATGATAATTGTGTAATGGAGTGATTAATGTGTGAATTATATAATACTAATTGACTTAGCTGTGAAACTTAGCCAATGTGAAGGAGAACAAACTTAAATAACTTGTTGGATGATTTAAATAAAGCATAATGATGAAAATTGTAAAATATACAAGATGATACTTTTATAAAACAAAAGAATGGATGAATTAAATGAGGGCTTTAAGATCATCCTAGAACTTAAGTCCGTCAATTTAAGATATAGGGTTGTAATTGGTCAACATAACATAATTGCAATAACTAAGTATTTAAATCAAATTAGAGCTTAAAGCTACTTTTGGTTCGAAAACACTACGTAGAGGAATTGAGGAGGAAGCCAAAAACACTTGCTTAGTAGATTTGGTGAGGAGAGGAAACCTCAACAAGATCTCATAAGCTAAGTAAATAAACTTATCTCATATTCTCTAATTTTTTTGTTTGATTTGCACATTCGATTTTGGATTAAAATCATAGTTTCTGTTGATATTTTAAGATGGAAGATGAAGCCCCATGTTTGATTTTGATTTAGGACATCTCCATCTCATATTCTTTGGTTCATTCAAAAAGAAATGCAAAATCTATTTGTTAATGGTGGAGTTGGTTTTGAATACGTTCTTAGATGAAATTGAATTGTTATTGTGGTTTTAAACAAGGTGTTCTTTACTGTTTTGATTGTATTTAGACCCTTTGGGGGTCGGCATAAGTTTTTGGTGAATTTGAGAATTTGATTCGAACATAGAATTCTAAATTTGTGCCAAGCGTCGTGCAAGCGCCTCTCTCACTGGTGGTACAACACTAGCCATAACGCTATCTGGGCGATTGAGAAAGTTGACCCAACGACTCCCTATCGATGTGACGTGCAATATATGGCTTTAGGAAATCGTTGGGGCTAATTATGATTTTTTATTTGTGGCCATCAATTCCGCCCCAGCACCCTATGGGTAAACCCACGGCGATGGGACGACGCTGGACATTTTTTCAAAGATAAATCGGACATTCTGTTTTTCAAAATTGATCAACTTTTATCGAAATATAATGCTGGGACAAAGGTCGGGCCAGTGGTAGCTAACCTCGAGAATTTTTATCATCACGACGTTGCCACGAGGAAGGCGTGATATTGATTCAAAAATACCTTTACATCGTTTTCAAGATATTAATATTAATTGAATAAACTTACCACATACCAAATATGTTAATAACACATACATAATCCTACACCAATGTAGACATGAGGAGAATCAGATAGGACTTCCAAGTTAGGATTATATAGGACAACAACATTTTGAGGTAAGTAGGGTTTGCTTTATCTTCAATCATGTTATGCCATTAGTTAGGCTGGATTTCATGATAGTGAATGGTTAATATCTTGTAGGAATCAAGTTGAATATATCTTGTATTCCAGTTTCATCTTGTCCTTTGAGCTCTTTATTTTTGAATTCATGTGGAACTAATGTGCTTGGAATGAGTAATTGTAATGGCATCTCAGACTGGAGAGCCGACGGCCACTGGTCATTTCCCTCCGCTATGCTTGGAAACCAATTTGTTGAGGTCAAGTCTTACTGGATATTGTTGAAGCTAACTGGTTGTCTAGACACCAATCTGTTGAAGCCGGGTCATTTATGACACCATTAAAGCTAGTTGGTCATCACATCACACACTTGTATTAGTTTCCACTTCATTGACTCTACTACATTCATGTAATCATTGTTATCTTGTTGGCTATCTTGTTCAGGCTCTATTTCATTATGTCTTACTTATATAGTATGCTTGCTTATATCATTCTTTCATGCTTGGAATGATAGTAGGAATTGATGAATAACCTTATTCATGCTAGTTATTACACAATAGGTATTACTTGTATGATTGAGGATAAAACATGTTTTTGCTTTACTGAGCTCGTCGAAATACTGCTCACCCCACTATTTTCCCCCTCCAGGTACCTCTGCTGTTGTTGAAGATAAAGGAAAGAGCAAGGTCGTAACGTATAAGCTATCTTCTTATTTGCAAGGTTGTTCTATTTATATTTTATTGATTTTGAGACATTATGTAATAAATAGGGGATTTTAGCATGGAAAAGCTTTGTTAAACCCATGACTTAGTTTTTAAACTTTTGTAAGACTTTCTACTTCATTTCCACACCTAATAGACTTAGAACACTTTTCTTTCTACACTATTCATATGTCTTAGTAGTCTTTGGTAGATGGTCTTGTATTATTTCTGATGGTTAAAGCTTAGTAGATCATCGCCCGACTTGCTGGATTATCTCAAAGGGTTTGGCGATGGTTTAGGTAGGGAAACCTTGGTTATAGGAATTAGGGTTCTCACACATTCATACTTGCATGCATAAGAGTGGTTAGGCTCTAGGAGGCTTGTAAGTAATTAGACTTATTACCAATTTACTTCATAAAGGCAATTTTCATTGTAAGTTGTTGTTTGTAAGACATAGTGGGGTCTAACTCAAGGGAAGACTTAGTTGAGGTTAGGCAAACTCTAGTTGAGGCTAAGTGGGAAGACCTAATTTGTATTTAGGAATTGTTGGCTTGTAAGCTTAGGTTGTAACACTTATCAGTAATATAAGTGAGGTTGAGAATCCTAACCGGGGAGGTTAGGTAGTGGATATAGATCTGTTGGATCGAACCACTATAAATCTTATATCTCATTTCCATCTCGACATTATTCACCATTACATTACATTGATATCTTATTGCTTGTTTGTGTTGAGCATTGCATTTTACTAAAAAGTTTTAAAAATGCAATAACCTTTCAGTACACCCAATTAGCCCCTATTGGTTGTGGTTTAACTAATGAAATCATGGCTTGCATCTATCTTTTTATTGATAATATTCAATCTAATATCATGTTAGATATATAACTGAATCATCCTGTTATGCATTGATTCGTTGTTTACTTATATATATAGTAGAGAGTCATTTATATATTGAGCAAGTTGGAATGCTCACCCCTTAAACATTTTGGGTACTCAGGTCAGCACTTCGGTGAAAGGAAAAGAGAAGATCTAAGCATTTAGAGATCATGTATAGTGTAATGACTTCCTTTTGTAATATGTATTGTTTGAACTATTATTTCATATTATAACAGGGTTTGAGAAACAATTTTGTAACCAAAGTTTATTCTAGTTCTGTATATTTGTATAATATCGAAAATGTTTTAGTTTCTGCTTCATTCTGATTTTATAATTTCAATATTTGAGATATACTGGTTATGTTTTATCAGGAACTAAAAAGGGACTTCTAGCTCTAGCTAACTTTGAGTGGGGTATCAGGGCTAAATTAGCATTTCAGTCGAGTATCACCCTAATTGGAATAAAAAAGTTCTACTTGTTGGTTGATTGGATAGGTGCTTCGATCAGTTTTATGAAATTATAAAACTTTATTTTACCTTCGAAAACCCCTTAACTAGGTTACAACTCTTCTTAATTTTTTGTAAACACCTTTTACACGATTAGCACTCACCATAAAACATGTTTAAATGACAAATAATTTTACAAAGATTGAGAACAATAAATCCATGAAATATTCAACTTGGAAGGGCTTTTATGCAAATATTTAGTACATATGCCAAAAATCATATAAATCAATGTCAGTGTAACCAAAATCACTTTGAACACTCGACAAACGTCGAAAAAATATTTATAAAACACATTTATGTGATTTAAATCATTTTCTAACTCCTGAATTTGAAAATCATTACATTAGGTACTTAAAAAGCCAAATTTTACGAAATGCGTGATTCTAATGCAATTGGCTTGTGTTTGTATAATTGAACTTATATACCTTACATAAATTGTACAAATCATAATTCAATTTTTCCAATCCTTTTCCTTGTCCGAATCAAGTATTTTTATCACATTTTGGCCATTGCACTTCAACTTGCAATTCTTGACTTCTTTTTGAACTTGAAATTCTAACAAAGTTTGGTACACTGAAACACTTGACAAACTTATTAAAACCATCACGTATTATTTGCTTACATCGAAAGTCCTAGCAAAGTCTTAGTGACAAAACACTTAGGCCAACAAGATTGTCCCCTGTAAGCAGTGGAGTGTGTTGTCTTTTATGTTGCAACTCCTAGATTGTATTTTGGAGGCTAAAATTCAACATAGAAAAGGGAATAGAGATGTGGATCGGATGGCGAGTCTCACATGAGAAGTTTTGAAATAGATAGATATTACGTTCCTCGAATGCTAGTCGGTATAGCTAACTACTATTATTATGGATGAGGTAGTCAATATACACTTAGTCATTACCATAGCAATTGCGGATAAGGTTTACCCGCACTTAGTGTACGAGAAATGTATTGTGGAGATTGCAGGACATGAGATGGTTACGACTCTCCTTATATTGGAGTTTTTAGAGTTAATGCTCTATTAGGCATGGATTGGCTGGCCTTTTATCACGCACACTTAGATTGCAAGGAGGATTACTTTTCGTCACTCATTTTTGTTTGAAGTAGTGATCGACTATTAACATGCCATTGATTGCATTTATTAAAAAAAATTGAGAAAACCAAAGTGTGTTGAATTGATTTTTCTTTGCCTCCAAATCTTATTTTGAGTTACCATGTTTTTTGGGAATAACTATTAGCACCCATTTACCTTATATCAGCCCCCACTAGATTTAATGTTATGTATAGCATTAAATACGTTAGTTCATGTTCTAAGCACCACTCTTAATTATTAGTAAAGTTTTCAATGTACCCCTACTTTATATTCTCCCCCTTCTCCCCAAAGAACATTATTTTCATCGTTGTGATCCACAACCTCCAACCTCTTATTGCATATTATTTTTTCTCCCCCGTAACTTAATTTGCTCCATGTTGTATTCCAAGAATGATTCTTTGATATTTAAAAGTCAAGATTTGATACATCAATATTTTAATCATTCAAGAATATGAATCAAATTTTAACTAAATATTATAATCAAGCTGTTATATTTGGTGGTGAATTGTTCAGTGTTTGGATAAAGAGATGGGGAGGGGATCCACGGATTATTAAGTAAATGAGAAAATGAGATGAGGTTATGGTTTAATTTGAGGTAGGGTATAAAAAGTGAAAATTAAGCAAAAGAAGAGAAGGTGTAGGGGTGTAAAAATTGAAAAGTAAAGTTGAGGAGCGGTATGAGAGTAGAAAGTAGAAAGGAAAAAGTGAGTGTAATGAGTTGGATAAGAGTTGATGATACTTTTAAGATTTTATTTAAGCAGGGGCATAGAGAGTGAAAAAGTAAAGTTGAGCAGCGGTGTGAAAATAGAAAGTAGAAGGGGGAAATGAAATGAAATGAGTTCATGATTTATAGTGAGGTTATTTATGTGATTTTACTTAATGATTTCTTAGTTTAAAAATGTATTAAATTAAATGGGGTTGTTCTAGGGTAGTGGAGGTTAATAGTCCCTCCCTATTTTTAATATAAAAGGCATCAAATAATCACTATCAAACCATTAAAATAATATTAACATTTTTACTTAAAAAAAAGAATAACATTTGAGATTTTCTCAATTTATAATTTTTGTTTTAATTAATGTTACGTGAGATTCAATTTCAAGTGAGTTTATGTGGAGCTTCCCCAACGCCGCGTCAAAAGAAATATGAATTAAAGCTTTTTTTGAAGTTGGAACTGAACTAGAGAGTGTTAGGTTTAGAGACACCGCAATGACACACTTTATTAATCTCTAATAAACTCGTTAATTACAATACGGGGGCTTAACTCTAATTTATAGACTCACATAAACATACTCCTAATCCAACTGAGAGATCATAAATAGACTCATATTCTAACTCGAAGTCCTAATCAAACTCAAACACTAACTGATTTAGATTACAACTCCAACATCCCCCCATAATCTAAATTACCTATCTGAATTAAGAAATAAAACATCATCCCCCCATAATTCAGATTGTCATGATCTTCCACTTGATCTTCTCTCGAAATGTAGATCTTGAACTCCATCGACGACAGTTGCCTTGAACTTTTGAAAGCAACTAAAGACATCAGACTTATTCTTTAAAGTATACACCCAAATCATCCTGCCGAAGTCATCAATAAAAGTCATAAAATATTTGCTTCCTCCCAGTGAAGTAGTCTGCATAGGACCATAAACATCTGAGTGAACCAATTGTAGTAGACATTTGGCACGCCTTGGAGTGTTGGAAGCAAAAGTTCATCTATGTTGCTCCCTTAAAATACACCCCTCACAAAATTGCTTTGGATGTTGAATCATAGGCAATCTTTTCACTAAATTCTTATAAGTCAACAACTTCAAACTCTCGAAGTTCAGATGATCATATCTTAGATGCCATAACCATGACTCATCAGAAACAATAGATTTAAAACACGGATAAGATCCAGTCTTAATCTCAATCAGAAACAATCTATTTTTCAAAGGAGACTTAAGAATGATCATGCCTTTGGAGTCAAACACAGTGAGATGACTATCTTTGAAATTCACTTTTGCCCCAAACTTAGCAAATTGCATATCAATGTCGGTACATATAACACATATGAAATATACTGATGATAACCATTCTCCAACTGGATCATAATTCTTCTTTTTCCCTTAACTGGAAGTTTTCTATCATCAACAAACTCGATCTTTGTCAATACCGACTCATCCAACTCATAAAAAAATTCTTTATTGTCGCACATGTGATTAGAGCATGCACTATCGAGATACCACATATTACTCTGAGCATTCTCCTGAACTGATGAAACCATCATTAGTGTCTAATGACATTCCTCATCTTGCTTTGTCTGCTCCTTAGACTCGACTCTGACTCTGATGATTGCTTTATCCTGCATTGTCTAGCTATATGCCCAAATTTGCGACAGTTGTAACACTGAATCCGATTTCTCTGTTGGTCGCGACCTTTGTCTCGTCTACAAACTTTATTTCTATCCCACCACCGCCGATTATTATTCTGACCTTTGCCATTGTAGTTGACTTTATCACGGCCTTTGAACCCATAATTCTTCTTTAGCTTTGGGACAACTGTAGTCTTCAATGCCTGCTCAGTATCGAAGTGCGTGCCCAAACGCTTGAGCTCCCGTAATTCCCTAACATTCAATAATGTCTCACTTAGGCCAAATCGAAGTCGAGACAAATTTCGAAACACTTTTCTTATTTATTTTCGGCTATTCGGCCCATTTCGGGTTTTTCGAGGTAAAACCCCCTTATAACGTCTCGACCGACTTTCGGATTATTCACTTTTATGGAAATCTCGAATCTCTATTGATTTGGGTCACAAATATATTTTTCCCTATTTTTTTGGAATTTTCCTGAATTGTTTCCATATTTTTCTCTATTTTTTGGGATTTATTTATTAAAAATTAGTTTAATTAATATAACTAATTAAATATATATTTATTTTATTTTATATTTAATTCTCCAGTTAGTACTTAAATATCACTATACTCACCGTCTAGTTTGTGACGGTGGGTGTAGGTCCGACGAGCAGTAGGAGACCGGGGAAGGAGAAGATCGGCGACTTCCTCTGAGCAGTTCGACGACTCTCCTCACTCATTTTGTACGTCTCGACCTTTGTTGTATTATGATTTATTATGTCATTTTGGGTTGTACAGTGGGTTGAGTGAATAGTTTTCATATCTATACATGCATGTGATGCTGTAGTTTTTCTTGTTTCCCCCATCTCACTATCACTCACTTCCCAACTAATGGTGTCACATTTCCAAATAAACAAATGGTATTTAAAAGCATAAAGGAGCAAAATAAATTGTTGAAACAAGTAATGCAAGTAAATACCACAGTTAAAGATGTAGAGATAGACACGGACTAAGTCGAGATGATCTATGTCCAGTCGGCGGTGAGACCTATCACCTACCTTTTCCCACTATGATATAGAGCTGCGCTCAACATATCTCACATAAATATAGTGGAGCTGCGCTCTACGCTTTAGAACATCAATCTCATACTTGCCGACCACTCCGAACCCTATAACTCGTGTGCCGCGCAAGTGTAGTGGTGAGTGCCGGAACCCCGGTAGACCCATGTCCCCGTGAACCGCGCATCTTTCGTGCAATGGACACTAGATAATCCCAACTTTAATTTCAAAAACAAATAATTCCAAAATTCTAGAATTTCAAGACAAGCTAAGTTGCAAAGCCCAAAGGAAATCGAATACAAGGCTATTTAAATTCAAAGTAGTCCATTAGCATGTTTTTCATCAATCGTATTCAAGAACGACTTCAAGTGTAGGAATTTGAGGCAATGAAATAATTCACAAGGCATTATGTCACAATATTCATCCATGAATAGATACAAGAACAACATGATGTGAGATAACAAGTAGTAATGTCTACCAATAGATCAATAAATCAATAAGGGTGAATGAAATGAAATATAAAATTCTCACAGTTGTACTTACAAGTCACACGCTTGTCCTAGTCTAGTCGATTCCTCGACGAATCAAAGTGCGTGCCCAAACGCCTGAGTTCCCCCGTAATTCCCTAATATTCAAAAATGTCTCACTTAGGCCAAATCGAAGTTGAGACAAATTCCTAAACACTTTTCTTATTTATTCTCGGCCATTCGGCCCATTTCGCGTTTTTCGAGGTAAACCCCCTGTATAACGTCTCTACCGACTTCCGAATTCTTCACTTTTTATTAAAATCTAGAATTTCTATTGATTTTGGTCACAAATATATTTTTCCTTATTTTTCTGGAATTTTCCTGATTTTTCCCATATTTTTATATATTTTTATGGATTTATTTATTAAAAATCAGTTTAATAAATTTAACTAATTAAATATATTTATTTATTTTATTTTATTTTTAGTGGGTCCGGGTCAACCCGACCCGATCCAGCCGGATCCGGGTCGACCCGACTTGGTCTAGCCGGATCCGGGTCGGAATGACCCGTTCCAACCGGGTTAGGGTCCGACCCGGCCCAGACCACCCGGGCCCGAGTCGGCCCCACCCGGTTGCTCTTCTTTTTTCGCTGAAACAGAGCCGAGGCTCTGTTTCGTTTTTTTTATTCTCGTCGCTGGGGTTGGGCTTCCATCCTCAACCCCCAGGTTGGGTCGCCTATGTAGGGGAGACTACTCCCCTGCCTTCCTCGAGCTCGGACGAACTACCATGGCAGTTTGTCTGAACCCACGACCACGACCGATAGAAATAGCAACAACAAACAACACAACGACTCACCTTGTGTTCCCCTTGGTCGAGCTCTCGGTCTCTCTATCTCTCCCGCTCCCTTCCTATCTCTTTCCCACTCTTTCTTTCTTCTTTTTCCTTTTTTTGCGTTTCTCCTCTGTTTCGTTCCTTTTTTTCTCTCTGTCGACCGACTTGAAGAGATTAAAAGAGATAGAATGAGATAAGGTTGAATGTGCGCCACTCATCATCATTCATTTTTGTTTTAAAAAAATTGATTTAACTAATTACATTTACCTCACGAGCTGCTGCCTTGGGCCCACACACGACACGCGATTTAAGGCGCGTCCCCCGCTCGACTCGGTATCTGCATACCCGTAAATGACTTAGTAGTCTACACATATACAGTACACTAGGCATACAACACAACAAATATAATATTTATCTCGGCCACCGTGCCTCGGTAGTGACACGTATCTCGCTGCGGGTCCCACGTCACGGGTCATTTTGTCCTGATTCACGAAGTACACGTGTATTAGTTATTTGGGCCGTGACAATACTTCCCAACTAATAGGAAGTTCTTCCTCAAACTTAAACTAAACAAATTTTAAAATTTACCTGACTCGAAGAGGTACGAAAATCTGTCTCGCATATAGTCTTCCTGTTCCCAAGTGAGTTATGAATCTCAATGAAACTGCCATTTGACTAACACCTTCGGGATAGACTTGCTTCTTAACTGCTGTACTTTTCAGTCAAGAATCTGAACTGGTTTCTCTTCATATAAAATATCTTCACTCAAATCAATCTGACTCAAATCCACTGTCGGTCTCTCGCTTGCCTTTGACTTAGCTAGTCGAAACATCGAAATATGAAACACCGGATGAATTCCCGACATCTACGGAGGTAATTCTAGCTCACATGCAACCTTTCCAACCCGTTTCTTGATCTTGAAAGACCCAATGAACCTTGGTGCTAATTTTCCTTTCAAACCAAATCGTTGATGACCCTTACGAGGAGAAACCTTTAATACACTAAAGCTCCCTCATCGTACGTGAGATCGCTGCGATACATGTCTGCATACGTTTTCTGTCGATCCTGGGGTCCATTGAGTCTTTGACGAATCAGTCGTACCTTATCCCTATGATCGACAACAATCTCAGGCCCTACGGTCTCCCAGTCCTCTGGCTCATCCCAACACAGTGGCGAACGACACGGTATACCATACAAAGCCTCAAAAGGCGCCATCTCAATACTGGCATGATAACTGTTGTTATATGCAAACTCACATAACGGTAGGTACTCCTCCCATGATCCGCCAAACTCTGAGACACACGCCCGTAACATATCCTCGAGAACCTGTATCAATCTTTTAGTCTGCCCGTCAGTTTTATGATGAAAAGTAGTACTAAACTGTAGGCGCGTACCATACTGCTCTTACATACTCCGCCACATCTTGGACGTATACATAGCATCTCTGTCTGACGTAATAGTCACTGGTACCCCATGCAGTCTAATAATCTCTCGCTCAAACAGTATACTCAACTGATCAAACATATAATATGCGATCACTAGTAGAAAATGAGCTGACTTTGTCAATCGATCAACAATAACCCAAATGGAATCATGTCTCCGTGCGGTTTCTTTGCAATCCTCTTACAAAATCCATTGCAATGGCTTCCCACTTCTACCGTGGAATGAGAAGAGGCTATAACAATCCTCCAGGTCTGCGATTTTCAGCCTTCACTTGCTGACAGATCCCATAGTTACGAATAAACTCTGATATGTCTGATTTCATCCCAGGCCACCAAAAATGTCTTTTCATATCATAGTACATTTTGGTCCTTCTTGGATGAATTGTGAATCGAAGAACGATATGAATCCTGAAGAATCTCATCTCGCAGCTCTGGTATTGACGGTATCCACAATCTTCCCCTGAAGCGCAAACACTGGTCAAACGTCTCCGTCCAATCAACACACTCGCACTCTGCGCTAACTCACTAAACTTGGAGTACAATATGTCGGTCCTTTGAGCCTTTGACACTCTCTGTGTAGATACGATATGTACTCTCATCTCTGCGCGAATCTCCACTCGCGTATCAGTACGAACCTCCACATCTCCAACATGTATCCTACTCAACGCATTTGGCGACTACATTCGCTTTTCCCGGATGATATTCCAAGGAAAAGTCATAATCTTTCAAAAATTTTAACCATCTGTGTTGCCGCATATTCAGATCCTTCTGTATGAAGAGATCCTTCAAACTCTTATGATCAGTAAAAAGTGTAAATGTTTCTCCATACATAGATAGTGTCTCCATATCTTCAACGAAAGCACTACTACTGCTAGCTCTAAGTCATGCGTCAGATAATTTTTTTCATGTACCTTCAGGTGTCTGGATGCATATGCTACTGTATCATTATTGTGCATCAACACACATCCCAGACCTCTATGAGAAGCATCAGTATAGACGGAGAATCCCCGTCCAACCTTTGGTAACACTAATACTAGGGCAGTAGTCAATAACCTTTTCAGCTGAGCGAATGCCTCCTCACATTCCTCTGACCAATGAAATCTCACATCTTTCTGAGTCAATTTAGCAATTGGTGAAACGATTTTTGAAAAATCCTTCACGAATCGGCGATAATACCTAGCTAAACCCAGAAAGCTTCTGATCTTAGTCACTGAAATTGGTACTGGCCAATCCATAATCGCTTGAATCTTGGATGGATCCATAGATATCCCTGCTGCTCCCACAACATGCCCCCAAATTTTGACCTCAGACAACCAGAACTCACATTTACTAAATTTGGCGTATAGTCTATGCTCCCTCAAAGTCTGCAACGTCTCTCTGAGGTGTTGTTCGTGATCCTCCCCCATCTTCGAGTATACCAAGATATCATTGATGAAGACGATCACGAAACGGTCAAGAAACGATCTGAACACACTATGCATCAAATCCATAAACACTGCTAGAGCATTGGTCAACCCTAACAGCATGACCGTGAACTGGAAATGTCCATATCTGGTGCTGAAAGCTGTAATGGACCTATCCTCGTCCCTGATCCTAAGCTGATGATACCCTGATCGTAGGTTTATCTTGGAGAAAAACTGTGCTCCTCTCAGCTGATCAAATAAATCATCTATCATCGGGAGTGGATATTTGTTCATAATTGTGACTTTGTTCAACTGTCTATAGTCGATACAAAGTCTCAACGTACCATCTTTTTTCTTCACAAAAAGGACGCGTGCTCCCCATGGTGACATGGAAGGTGTGATGAGTCCCTTCTATGACGAATCCTGAAGCTGGGTCTTCAACTCTTCTAGGTCTCGTGGTGCCATCCGGTATGGTGGTATGGAAATCGGTTTCATACATGGTACCAAATCGATAATGAAATCAATTTCACGCGGCAGCGGTAAATCAGGTAAATCCTCGGGAAAAACATAAGGAAACTCTCTAACAACCGATATATCTTCCACCCAGGTCTCTGACTCTCTAGGAAAGTGTACAGAGAAATCAACACTTCCATCTTCTCATTAGTCGCAAGTCGACCTCTCGTTCCTACAGTCCTCGCTGCACTACCCTTATAAATAAATGGCGGATGCCCTGGGATCTCAAATATCATTGTCTTGCTGAAACAGTCGATATGAGCGTGGTATGCAGCTAACCAGTCCATCCCTAAAATCGCGTCGAACTCCAAACATTCGAGGACTCTAAAGTCAACAAGTAGCTGCACACCATCTATCGAGACGAGACAATTCTCAATAATACTATGAGGGTAAACTCTATCCCCGGCTGCAGTACTCAAGATCAAATGTACGCTAAGCCTAACGGTTTAAACCTTAAAATGTCTATCATGCAACCAGCAATAAAAGATACAGTAGATCAAGAATCAAATAAAATGTATAAAGCGTGATCGTAAATAGAAACCATACCCTCAATAAGAACTCGTGTAGCGTCGACGTTTGGTTGGGCTACCACAAGAACCTTTTTGGGGCCTCCTGTGCGTACACTACTACTGGATGTGGGCACTCTCTCACGATATGTCCAACCTGTCCACATTTATATCATGTCAACTGTTTGCGCTGACCCTGAGTCTGAGACTGGCCTTGTGCTAGATACTGACCTGTCTCTGCACCTTTTCCGGTCTCTGTCTCGAATCTCGGCCTCTGCCTCGGCCTCGACCTCTGCCACCCTACGGCTGCTGCTGTGAAGACTGTCGGGCGAAAAGTGTAGGACTAACAAGAGCTGGCAAGGCCGGTCTGATAGGAGGTACCAAGGGAAGTCTGCTCACAAAGCTCTGTGCTGAAGTAGTGGATGATACAGGAGGCACAGCCAGTGGATGCGTAGTTGTTCCCGAACCCTGAGATCCTCGGTTCCATCCCCTTGCTCCCTTACCCCTCTATCTCATCCTCTCATACTCTACGACCTGCTCTACAGAGAGAACTAGGCCCGGTGCTCTGCTATCAACAACTCGACCCAAATAGTAAGTCTCGTGTGCTAGGGCTCTCTCATAGATCTCGGTGCGTGTCCTCGCGCCTGAACTGATGACGTAATATCCGATATCAGGCCTTAGTCCATCACCAAAGTATTATACATCCTTAGACTCATCTCTCACCAAATCCCCAACAAACTGTCACAAATAATCATATCGATCCATGTAGTGCGTCATAGTCTTCTTTGGCCCCTGTCTCAAATCCATGAACTCTCGTCTCAATCGCATCATGACTGAAGGCGGAAAATACTACTGATAGAACTTATGCTTAAAAGCATCCTATGTCTCGAACTCTCCGTGAGTGGCCACTATCATACGCCACCACACGTCAGCGTCTCGCTCGAGTATATATGATGAGATTTTGCCCGAAGTCTATCCTCAATTCTTAAGACCCGATGAAGCTTCTCCTGAGACAGGATCCATTTCTCAATCTTTTCAAAACCCTTAACTCCATCAAAATACGCTGGTTTGAGTCTAATAAAGTCCTTCACTAGCTGAACTTCCACCGAATCTTGGAAGATGCGATCGTGGGAGACGCAGATCGCCTCGCTTGTCTCTACAATCGGTGTGGTCGCTTTTATCGCGCTAATGCTTTGAGGAAGAAGTATCGGTGCTGGATAGGATCGTGCATAGCGCGTAGGAGTCGATGTTGATGCTGGTGCAGCAAAATGCGCGGTCATCATCGCTATGAAATCGATCAATCTCGCGGCCTAGTCGTCACTCGCTCGACATACTGCTGCAAATCCTCCGCTATCGTAGGAGGCGAACTGCTGCTAGGCTCTGCATCTCCTCCCCCGCGTTTATCAGCCATCGGGGTCTGCAATGGATAGCGAACGTGAATCAGTTTCTACGTGACATTGCGTATAAGTAGATAGATACATATAGCAAGTAACAAGTACATAGACCCCCATCTCATTATCACTCACTTCCTAACTAATGGTGTCTAGGCAATGAGTATCTAGACCCACAACTAAGGTTTGTATTTTATGCAATTTGGGCTCTAACATTAAGCTTTGATACCAACTGTGTTGGTATCATATTGCCTTAAGCCATATAGTTCTCTAAAGCAGTATATATATAATTTCACTTTTTTCATTGATTCGTTGCTCATGTGCTCGTAATGAACTAATGATTTCTTCAACTGACTTGGTCTCATAATCAGTCCCGAACTCCATAATAGCAACTACTACGTGGTCGAACTTCGCGGTCAATGTGCGCAAAATCTTCTCGTTCACATCGAGATCGATGACATCTTCGCCATTCATCTTTAACTGATTGACGATTTTCTGAACACGATTGGCGTACTTCTTCTCTATATCTTCTGAGTCATCCATCTCGATCAACTCGAATTGTCGCCTCAAAGTTTGCAACCGAACTTTTTTGGCTTTCTGTACACCCTTGCAGGACGTCTCTAAAGTGTCCTACGCTTCCTTTGATGTCTTTGCCAGTTGCACTTTCTCAAACGCCACATCATCAAGCATTTGCAAGATAAAATAAAGTGCCTTCTGATCTTTCTTGCAAAGCTCCTTTTATGTCGAGGTAGCGGTGGCCCCTGGGTCTTCGAATCCATCTTCAACTACTGCGAGCAAGTCTTGAAAATCGAACAAGACTCTCATCTGAGTGCTCTATCTATCAAACTTCTTCCCATCGAATGCCGGAATAGTCAGTTGAACTTGAACGTTCCCCGATGTCGCCATAATTCACACCAAATAAGAAAATCAAAAATCTCAATTTTGATTTTAACTCTCTGCCGCACACACTTTGAACAAATTGTTCAAATCTTCGTTTCTTCTCCAAAACAAGAAATGGGCACGCTTCGATCTCTCAATAGATGCGAAGCCCAAATTCTTTCTTCGATCTTGAACAAAGTCTCATGTCGTAGATCTAAAATCTCTGTCTCACTCTCACAGATCTCAAGATCTCACTTTTGCTCTGATACCATGTTAGGTTTAGAGACACCGCAATGACACATTTTATTAATCTCTAATAAACTCGTTAATTACAATGCGGGGACTTAACTCTAATTTATAGACTCACATAAACATACTCCTAATCCAACTAAGAAATCATAAATAGACTCATACTTTAACTCAAAGTCACAATCAAACTCAAACACTAATCTAATTTAAATTACAACTCCAACAGAAAGCACAAAGGTTTTGTTGTTTAGTGGTTGTCTCCGGTATCCCCATTTTGAATATCAACACAATCTTTTTCAGACTTCCTAACCTCGCTTTCCCACCTCTCTTAATTTCCTTCCCTCTATTTATTTATAAATCTGAAAAGAAAAATTTTGCGTATCCCTCTCATTCTCTCACACTGTCGTTCGGATTTGACCTCCTCTTGCTTTTCATGTTTCTTTCCGTCTGACGACTTTTGCAGCAGTAGCAACCTTTCAATTCCACGAAAGAAGAAGAAGAATAGACGTTTCGATCATAGCTTCTCTGTCACTGACTGTAAGTTTCGTCATTTGTACACTGTTTGTCTCTGTATTTTAATTTTTCTATTGCTCTTGAGTTCATTCTGTGTGTTATTCTTTTGGTTTTACAGAGCAATGGCGGTCTCTTCTTCTTCTTCTTTTTCTTCAGGAGTACCGAACAAGTTCAGGGACCGAGAAAGTACCAGTCCTGAGAGGACTATAATCTGGGCAGAGCAGCAGCAGCAGAGCAGAAGAGATAAGAAAGTTCCTGTTGTTTACTATCTATGCAGGGACGGACATCTTGAGCAACCTCATTTCATGGAAGTTCCGATCTCTTCTTCAATCAAAGGACTCTATCTAAGAGGTACATTGTTCTGTTCTGATTACAATGTTGTATATCTCTTTTCATTCTTCTGTTCTGATTCTCAAGTCCTAATTAAAGTTTTCCTAGCTCTACATATTCAGATGTGATCAATCGGTTGAACTGTCTCCGAGGAAAAGGAATCGCTAGCATGTATTCTTGGTCTTTCAAAAGGTATCTTAATTTTAATTTTAATTTTAAATAAGAATTGCTCCGTGAAACTCTCTCTTGTTTGTTCTTTGGTTTGTCAAGTTTTAATTGAAAATTATTGGATTTCATGCATTTATAGGAGCTACAAAAACGGCTTCGTATGGCATGATCTGTCGGAGAGCGATTACATATACCCTGTGCACGGCCAGGAATACGTCCTCAAGGGGTCTCAGATCATTCAAGCCTCAGCCGAAGAAACAGAAGAAGTCACCTCTGATCATCGTAAACAGCTGCAGAGCAACTCCACCGAAGAATCCGAGTTTCCAATTATCGTCCGGCGCAGAAATCAGTCTTGGAGCTCCAATCTCGATCTCCACGTGTACAAGGTCTACAAAACCACCGGATCTAATGGCGATCACTTTAATGGAAGGGCCGCGGATGCGTCAACGCAGACGACGACAGATGAGAATAAGAGACGAAGACGACGCACTACAATCAGAGATGAATCACAACCGCAACAACATCAAGAAGAGAAGGACAACAACAGAGAGATCGTTGTGATCCAAGCGCAGCAAGACCATCATCAAACAACAACAGAGCTGAGCAGAGAGGAGATCTCTCCGCCTCCCTCCTCTCCCAGTCCTGAAACCCTAGAATCTCTCATCAAAGCCGACAGACGGATCGTCAGAATCCCGAGGACCACAGACTATTGGTCATCATCTTACGATGTCCGAGACAGATCCCCGTCAAACAATCATCCAAGCGGAAGGATCAAGGCGTCCGCGGTACTGATGCAGTTGATATCGTGCGGTTACCTTGCAGTCAAAGATAGCAGCAGCAGTGGGCCCACATCTGGGTTGTCGTTGGTGTCGCAGTACAAAGCTTGGCTGCCCAGGGGAGCACTGGATCAGTCGTCCTACAAGCCCAAGCAAGGGCCGTCCGATTGAAAACCCTAGTTTTGGTGGGTCTCAAGTGGAAGATAAAGAGTACTTCAGTGGAAGCGTAATCGAGACGAAAAGGACGAGGAGTTTCCAGTTTTTAAGTGATCGTCGTCCTACGAAGCAGATCGGTAACTGAGCTTTTCAGTATAAATTTACACTAGCACTGCTCTGCTAGGCTGGCACTTGCGCCTTTTTTTTAGGGGTTTTCCAAAAATTAAAGTGGGTATAATGTTTTATTTCAAAAATAAGGTTGGCTACTTTTATTTTACAAAATTAAAGTATATTTCCTTTTGAGAAGTAGTAATTGGTGATGATGTGGCTTCGTGTGGCCATGTGTTGATGAGGTGGAGTGAATGATTCATTTTGAAAAAGAGTAATCTATACAAAATGAATAACAAATTTTGTAAATGAGTCATCTATACAAAATATAAAATCTCTTTTTTACTCAAAGATTGTTTTATTCAACTCGAAGCGGTGAATCCATTTAAATGTCATGTACGTATCGAGATAGAAAATTTACATTATGCACGTATTTCGAGGTAGACAATTGATATAAATGGCACGCACGTATATGAAAGTTGACAACTTATGCAAATGCTACACATGATCTCGTAGTGGAGAAGTCATGCGAACGACGCGTATGTTTAGGTGGTCGACTCAGCAACTTTGTGCAATTCATGCAAACGTGACACACGTATCTCGAGGTGGACAATTTATACAACTTCGTCCAATCAATTAAACTCGTGCAATCCATGCAAACATCGCGGACATATCTCGAGGTGGACAACTTATGCGGACATATCTCGAGGTGGACAACTTATACAACTTCATTTAATCAATGCAACCCGTGCAAAGGTCATGCACGTATTTTGAGGTGGGCAATCCATGTAATCTCGTGCCATCGAAGTAAACCATGTAAAAGTCACGCACGTATCTCGAGGTGGACAATCCCATGCAAACGTCATGCACATGTCTCGAAGTAGATAACCCATGCAAATGACACGGACGTATCTGGCGGTGGACAACCCATGCAAACAACACGCACGTATTTCGAGGTGGATAATTCATGCAAACGTTACGCACGTATCTCGAGATGGACAAATCCTATAATATTTTGGCATTCACATGGCACCCACGTGGAACACTCCACATGGTCCCGTGTTCAGAAAACATTAATGACATATTTCCAAAATGCGTCGTTCATGTTGGCATCCACGGGCGCCCACGTGGAACACTCCACATGGCACCTGTGTTTAGAAAACATGAACGACACATTTTCAAAATACGCCATTCATATTGGCATCCACATGGCGCCCACGTGGAACATTCCACGTGGCGCCCGTGTTCAGAAAGCAAGAATGATGCATTTCCAAAATGTGCCATTCATGTTAGGGAACATCCACGTGGGCGTCATGTGGATTGTTTCACAATATATGAATGACGAATTTTGGAAATGCGTCATTCGTGTATTTTGAGCAGACTAATTTTTTCCAACTAGTGGCGCATTTCAAAATGCGTTTTACCTTATTTTTGGAATAAAAAAAACCTAACTTATTTTACTTATTTATATTAATTTTGACAGTACATTTATGATTTTTCCCTTTTTTTTCTTCTCTGTTGTCTGCTTTATATAGATTCTTGCATCATTTGAGTAATACTACCTTAAGTTGGCCTTTTTCACATAGTAAGGTAGGTTTATTTTTTTTTATTCATCAAATAAAGAGGGTTACTTTAAAATTATAAAAGTAATGTATATCCCGTTTTCAAAAGAAACTATTGATGATGAGGTGGATGAATCCGTGTGGTATGGCATTGTATGGTGTGGTGTGGTATGGTGTGGTGGACCTTTGTATAAAGAGGTAGAATTTTGTATGAATAATTTTTTTTTGAAAATGAGCAATTCATATAAAATATTAAGTGTATGAATTACTCATAGAAAAGTGTTATTTGTTCAACTCATTCATTTTAACTTTACACGACATGTATCGAGGTCGATAACTTATCCAAACGACACAAGTGTCTCGAGATGGATCACTAGGCGTTACATACTTATCTCGAGGTAGAAACTCAAGCAATGCAAACATGACACATGTATCTCGAGGTGGATAACTTATGTAAAAGTCGCGCATGTATGTCGAGATGAGCGACTCATGCAACCTCGTGCAAACCATGCAAACGTCACACGAACATGTTTCAACTCATCCATCGTAACATAACATGCGCACGTATTGAGGTCAAGAACCCAAGCGCATGCATCGAGGTTAAGAACCCATGCAAACGACTCGCATGTGTCTTGAAATGGATAACCCGCGTCACATACGTATTTTGAGGTGGATAATCCATGCAAAAGTCACACATGTGTCTTGAAGTAGATAACTTATGCAAATGCCACACATGTATGTCGAGGTGGGCGACTTGTGCAACATCGTGCAAACGATGCAAACGTCACACAAGTATCTCGAGGTGGACAACTCATGTAACATCTTGCAATCCTTACAAATCATCGAAATGTCACGCGCGTATCTCGAGGAGGACAATCAATGCAAACGACACACATGTATCTTAATGGACAACCCATGCAAGCGTCACGCACGTACCTCGAGGGGACAACCCATGCACACCCACTGCAAACTATGCAACCAATGCAAACGTTATGCACGTATCTCGAGGTGGATAACCCACGCATACTCATTGCAAATCATGTAACCTATGCAAAATGTCACACACATATCTCGACGTGGACAATTCATGTAATCCCATGCAAACCACCGCCTATCAAGCTAGTTTATGACACACACTACCTATTTTGCTTTAAATGGTCTTGCCTATCAATAAAACTCTACATGGTGCATCTACTAATGAAAATTCTGCACCTTTTAAAGTTTTATCTTACTTCTATCTCGTGATCACAAGAAAATATATGAAGATGAAAAAACTTTTAGGCCAAAACCACGTTATTTTTTTTTATCTAGAATTTAAAAATTAGAATAGTAAGGAACTTTTGGAAATTAAATTTATGTCATTAAAAAGCTTGTATACAACTTCATTCACCTAAGATATAAATTGATAAAAAAATCACCACGACATTAAAAAAACTCATCATACAGGTCTATCGACGGTTACATTGATATTGTTGCTCTGTGATGCAAATTAGAAATACTATATGTCGAGTTTGACATTATATTTTTAGATTCGATTGAGTTCGTTAAGGTTGTTGATCTTGCATTGAATTTCGTTGAATCGATTGATCTTCTTCCTCTGGTTCACTCGACTCACCTCTAGCACTAATGCTACAAAAAATAGGAGGTAGAACCTTTTCAAAATACTGCCTTCTTGTATGTGGTCGGCCAAAAGGAACATGAGGTGACAACATGCTTAACAGGTTCATGAATGAGTCATCTCCACTATATGACATATTGTAACTATAACATGATGGAGTAAATGGACTTGGTATGTATTGATGTAATCAAGGATACGTTGGAAGTCTAGGCATTTCATGGTCCATATATGAAGACGGCGGCCCGAGTGCATATGGATTAAAATGGTAAGGAGGAAGATTCATGATCGGCAACCTAGGTACATATATTTGAAGTTCTGATTGCATTAGGGACAATGTATGAATGTACCCATGTGAAGAATGACGTGGTAGGGATAAACGTTGACTATTCTCACCAACAGTCTTTATTATTCTCGTTCTCGGACGAGATTAACGTGGTGGAGGAAAACGTATGCTACTCTTAGCAGGAGTTTCTATCTGACGAGATGGACGTTGTGGACGAGGATGTATGATGCTCTTACCCACGATCTTTGTTTGTATTGTTTTTTTCTCACCTATCTATTTGATTCGCCCTGATCATCTTCATCATCTTCTTTTTCATTCTCATCATTTATTTCTTGTTCATCATCGAACTCCATCATTCCATAACTCCATCATTCCATAGAGTGGGACGTTTGTCTTTCATCTTTATCTAAAATCTTAATACTTTCATTAAGCGCAGTAAGACCTTGCTTATACACATCCTCAATGAACACTTGTCGCAGTTGATGCACCAACCACAAGAGTTTAATACACATAATTTAAATGTAACTCGTGAGGAAAACAAAATAATAGTTTTAAGCTTACCGAATAGTTACGTAAAGCCCCGTCGTGTACAATGAATCTTCTAGTGACTGATCAATATTACGTCATGTAATCTTGTTGATTGTGTCCTCCTTCTTGTTTAGTCGTGACTATGTTGTCACTGCGATTTTCTCACATTTATATAAAGTTTGCGTAAAAAATCATCCAATTTTCTTGAGTTCATCCTTGCAATTCGATGTGGTGCGGTCGGGTGTCGTAATCACAATTTGGTGGCACGACCTTTATCATTTTGAATTGTCTCATAACCCTTTCTAGTCGATGCCACTCAACTAAGTGGAAACAAATTAGAGACCGTGTCGATAGCCAACTCCTGTGATCATCAGTATAGTATTTTTGAAGAGACCCGATGACTTCAGCAAAAGGTTGTCATACCACGTCATCCTCATTATGCGAGTCGAGTGCATCACGGTAAGCTGATAAGATGTATCAACACTCTTAGTAACCGAAAATGCATCAATCCATCTGTATACAAAACAATAAATTATTGAAAATTAAAATGAAGTTAATATTATAGAAATTACGAACAAAATCTTTTTATTACATGTGTCTCAATTGAACGTTAATAAGCATGTGTTCTTCATCCACTGTTCGAGGTCGAACTCTAGAAACACCTATGTGCCTTGGTGCTATAAATGAAAATCTATCAAATGCCCACATTTGTACAAGAATTAACGCGCCCGCAACCTCATGTGTACCCGCGCGAGATCCGCGACACAACTCCTTTTACAAATAAGCCAAACCGGCACTCCTCCAACTATACTGTCTAATTGTTTGAAAATCCTCGAGCAATGGTAAAAACATCAAAAATACAAATCGATTTGACTTGTCGACGAATAGAAAACAACCGATTCCTCTACGCTATCATCATCTATAGCTGATAAGTTATGGTTAAACCATTCGACTTTAAATTTATTTACAAAAATGTCATCTCCAACATGAGTTGCACCAAGTAGTCTCTCAAACACCTTGACATAGTCTGTGTCGGTGATTCCTGTCATATTCATATCTTCGATAGGTAAGTCTAGCTTTACCTACACGTCTTGGAGTGTAATTATGCACTCGCCACATTACATGTGAAATGTATGAGTCTCTAGGCGCCATCTCTTAATGAATGCCGTAATCAAAGCCCAATCAATGCTGAAAAATGATACGTATGAAATCTCATGAAACCCACTAGAACATATATATGTGATCATTCAAGAATGTTACTGCACCGTTCGATCAACGACACCACATCTTCGATGCACGGGCAATGTTTCATACACTTTATAACTGAAAATATTATAGTAGATATATATATTATACGTTTATGCATAAATATTGAACGTATATATCTTAAAAGGTTTACCTGAACCCTCCATGCTCGTGAGGATTTATGTGTAGATTGGAGATGTAAAAGTGAAGGATCTGATGGACCTGGATCCATTGGTGTACAAATTACAATTGTCTGATTTAAAAAAACTAGTCGTGTTGTTTGGAAAGTCATAATAAATCATTAATATTGGTTCAAACAATAACGAACACTTAAACATTTCATGACGTGAGATTTTCGGATACTTCAAAAATCTCAATATAATCAAATTACCAACTTAAGTAAATGACAAACAATATGCAAAATCAACTATTGGTTTTGATTGGAAGGTTGACATCTAGTTGGACAATTTTTTTTGTTATGTCTCTCTTCACGACAAATACCACATCGATTCTTTCTAGTAGGGACTCGATCATTATTTTTATTAGGACATGTTGTTCTTTTATGTCCTTCTTGATGACATATGCCACATCGCAAGGCCCTTAAAACATTAGGAATATACATCTCGTTTTGCCTTCGCGTTCCTTTTGATCTCCCTCGGCTACGTCAGCACTTTGGGTTCGGTATAATCTTCGGCGCAAAAGTTGGCCAATATTTCTCATTTGGGATGTTTTGAAATTAGATGAGTAACATTGCACGTACACATCTATCTTGTAGTATGACTCAAAAAATTGTGAGTAGCACACTCGAAGAAAGGCACATGCAGCTAACATGTGCGAGCAAGGGAAATCAAACGATTGCCATTTATTGCAACCGCACACCTGGTCCTTCAGGATGACGAATTAGGTATTATCTCCTTTATGCATGCGATTTCCATGTCGTTCAGTCAGCACTTCAAACTCACCTATCTCATGATTTATCAAATTGACTTGATGCCTCTTAGGTGATTGTTCATAATGTTTGAGTTTATTCGTGACATATTTTGTGTAGAATAAGTCATTTGAGATTGCTTCATTGATTTCTTGTTTACGTCGATCGTGGTATTTCACTAATCTGTAGTAAATCATTTAAGTCATCACTGTTATTGGCAAGAATCGAGCCCCCTTCAATACACCATTAAAACACTTTATAATTGAAAAATAAATTCGTGTGAGTAATATTAAGTGACGACCCAAAAACTCAAAAGACTTGCCCTAAGGGAAATTAAGTAATTTTATAAACCCTACACAAATTAACCCTACTATATAAATCAATTTGAAACCCTGGCCCCTTTTTGATTAAAAAAAATTAACTATAGAAAGAGAAAAAGGAAATTGGGGTGCTGGAAGTCTAACTCAAGGAGAACCCTAAATCGAGGTACACACATCTCACCCATCCTCTTAATCTTATTTTAAATGAATATTAAGCTTGAATTCGATAAAACAATGGTGGAAAACCACCTTGTTTAGTGATTTGTAGAACTGACAAGGTGACTAAAGCGACCGACGGCGGCCTCATCATCACCGCCATTGGCGACTTCGCTGTCACCACCGCCGACAGGGTGGGGGCACCACCAGGCTATCCCTACCAGAACATTAGGAGAGGAAGGGAAGGGGGTGGTATCATGGCCACCCCCACCCTCATGGTTATCTAAATCATGGCCTGGCAGGCAAGCTGTTGTGCCCTTGGCCAGCCTTTGCTTGGGGCTACCGATCACCGCTGGGCGCCACCACCGGTTGTCAAAGAGGGGGGTTCCTCCTCCCTGCCAACCATACACACAGGGGCCTGTTGGCCCCTGGTTCTCAAACCAGGAGCCAACGACCCCTGGTTTGGTCAACTGGTGTTAACTGGTCAACAACATTAAAAATATATATAAATAAAATATATATACATATATTAATATATGTGTATAATAAAGTAAAATATAATAAAGTACAAAAATATGTATTATAAATAAACAAAAATAATCACTTTCAAATAGGGCACTACCCAATTTATGAAGGAGATCGACCGAGTCCCACCCCTCGACCCTCGTATTGAGCGACCAACGTGACCTACACTAGTAGATCGCAAAGATCGATAAATGAAAGATTTATTTAATTTAAATTTAAAACATTTATTGATGATATGTATTATGGTGGTGTAGTGTCGCGCGAAGGTTCACATCAAGCCCCAAGCGTACCACGAGTCGCTATAGACATCGCTTCGAGTCAAGGTAAGTGGGGAGCTTGCTCAATTATCAAATATGGCTTGATATTAGTTATTTTAGGACATGTTTTTAACTAGAGACTTGGGGAATGGGTTGCATCATGCTATTGGCTTGGATCTACGTATCTATGGAATGTGAGTGCATTTATTTTCCGCTCTTATGATATTCATTGCCCTAGGATGTTTATGGAGTTCCCACTAAAGGCATTCTTAGCAAGTATTATCTAATGCCCCAGGATGTTTGTGGTGCCACCGAGGGCTTTACGAGTTATTGCCCTAGGATGTTTGTGAAGTTTGCCACCGAGGGCTCTACTTGTCTAATTGAGTTCATAAGTGTATCACTTAAGGACATGAGTTGGAGTTGCCTTCTCTTGTACTTTTGTGAAGAGGGACATGCATTAGTGACGTCTTAGATGAACTTACTATTAGTTTGATGGGGCTAACGAGAATGCACATAATGCCTATGTGTCATCTAATGGTTGCCATCACTTCGAGGGTAGGTGAATCGGTCACCGGATTCTCGCCAATAACTAGTATGCATTGAATGACCACAAGTTTATATTATTACTAATTTCTACGGTATCTCTCTTTCGTGAACCTCATGCATGATGATGAGTTTTGACTTTAATATGCTTTATCAATCTTGTTGACGTGGTTTATTAATGTTTTATAAATCCATGCGAAGCCTTGTTTTAAATGCTATATTCAATTGCAATTCACCCTAGCCCTGCATGCTTACTAAGTATTGCTTGCTTATTTGATGGTTGAGCGGGTTTTCCACATTACTGAGCTCCGTTGGTTCTTTTAGCTCACCCCACTTACATTTCAGGACCATATACATTGGCGTTAGATCGAGACAAGGGCGTGACGATAGCTTGAAGCCTCCTCTTTTGACGTGAGCATTATAATGATAGTATCTATTTATTTGGTTTTGAAATTATGGAACTTGTTTTGTATATAAATAAGTCTTCCAGGTAGAATGAACATTACTCTTATTTAGTTTAAATGACTTGATAGTATTTGAATGACTTAAGCTATTGTAAGGATTTGAAAACATAACGATAGTTTGATAATACGTCATATGGATTTTCTTTTATTTAATTTCGCTAGTATTTATCCATTTACACTAGTTTGATATTTCGCAGGTTGTTTTAGTCGTGCCAGACTGCTTGCTCGAGCCCGATTTGATTATTGGGCCTTGGAGGCTGTCTGGGCTGGGCGACCCGACCCTAGGTTAGGGTCGAGTCGTTTCATATTACTTCAGCGATAAATAAATCGTTGAATGCGAAACATAACTTGCATTTCATACATACCAACACCATTAGAAGTCATTTATCTGTACCGCATGCCTCTGTCATGCGATTTAGTCCATAGTTCTTTGGGGATGACATTGGCATATTTCACGTATTGAGGATTTTGTGATGATAAGTATGTGAAACGCTCCATCCACGCATTGAATTCTCATTCTTGATGTCGAGCAGCTACTCGAGAAAAGAGTTTTTCAAGGGTTCATTTTTGAATTAGGTGTTGAAATTGCTGACCAAGTGTCACAGGAAATAACGGTGGTATCGTTTTAGAGGACAAAAACCATTGCTTCATGTGTTGACCGCCTCCAGAATGCTAGGGTGACAATCAGAAATAAGGCAAATACCATCTCTATCCGTCACATGTTTGCACAACATCCTCAAAAACCATCCCAAGAATTTATAGATTCAGTTTCTACAACGAAAAATGCAACCCATAGTATGTGTCCATCACCATTAACAAAGATGACAATCATTAGCTTATCGTTATATTTGCCATATAAAAATTCTCGTCAATCTGTAGAAGAGGCTTGCAAAACTTGAAAGCTTCTATTGATGTTTTGAATGCGAAAAACACACGACAAAATTGAGGATATTCGGTCCTTAACTCATCAGCATCCCATTGTCTATGTGACCACTTGATTTTCATCTCCGGACTCTTATTCTTCACAGCCGCCAACCATCTTGGCAATCTATTATATGACTCGTCCCAACCAACAATTGCATTTGCAACAACTTTCCTTTTGGCATCCGACATTTTCTTATAGTTTACTTCGTGCATGTATTTTCCCTTAATTATTTTTATTAATGCCTAGATAACTATTACCCGATCTATATGGACAACACTTTGGATCTCTCATGCAAGCATATTGGCTTTGAGTTGGGCATGACCGCATTCTACGTCGGGATTTATATAGTTGTGTGGCAGGTCTAATTGGGTGATCTCCCATAATTGTTTTTTCTTTTGCAAACTAGCATAGAGACGCCACATACACCCATCTTGCACACTTCTGCACTTGATCGCCCACAGAGTTGTAATCGATTTCATTACATAGTATTGACAATGTTTGTTAACATGTTACACTTTGACGACATGTTGTAAGTTTTTTTTGTTGTCAAAGCACATTCCTCTTTGAAACTCAAAATTAGACATGCCGCACCTAGTTTGTTGATGAGAAAGTTAGGCCACATGAGAGTAAGCCACTTCCTAATCGATTTTGTTATATACCGACAACGATTGGTGAACTTTATCATCATTTGCTTCCTCAATGAGATTATTTTCATCGATAGAAAATTGCTCATCATCTTGCATGTTTTTCGCCTCTGGAAGTTCATATTTTGGGTTATCCCTAACAACATTCAAGTTTTTCCAATGAACAGATGATGCATCATCATCTGGGGGACGTATGTCATCGTCTATGTTATTGTTGTCGTCGTCGTTGTTGGGGTCGTCGTCATTAAAGTCATTAATGTCATTATGTACTGGACTAACAAATCCATCTTAGCCAACATCACCTTGCGATGATTGCGTATGCAGTCTTTCCATCATCGATCTAATGTCTAACGTGCCAACATCTTCATCTACCAATTGTAAATGAACTATACAATTTTGAGATGAGTCGATTGACTCAAATGTTAAATAGATATCTACCGTTGCAGTTAATGGTAGATTGGCCATTGTCGCCCACATCAAATTGAAGTGTGTTGCATCTTGCAACAACACAATGAAAAAATATAGCGAACCTCCAGGGAGGATTATCACGTGACGATAAGTCATCCTAATTAGAGTCTCCGTAGATGAGATATTGAATGCGTTATACACGTGATCCATCAATTGTCCTCTACTCGTCCCAAACTTAAGCATCGACACTGCTGATGGGGGTGCGTTGTACGCGATGCCATTCGTATTGTTTACAATTCCACCATATGCATAAAATAGAAATGAGATGTTCCTATGTTCCATGCCCTACATAATTTATTGGACATTGATAACTTAAAAGGATTACATATATATCAAGCGGAAAAAATGATTAATCACGAGATTTAAAGCTCAATCGAACTTTCTAATGTAGAAAATCGCCTTAACAGAGCAACTACAGAGCATAATCATTCATTTGCATGAAGTATCAATTAATAACTCATATTTACATCCCTAACGATGACTACTACCAAACTAATTAAAACAGAGCATGTACTTCATCAAAGCAAGATCAAGTTGAAAAAATATACAAAATTAAATACCCAATGTGCATGCAATTATATTTTTCTTCCTTCTAGCCTCTTTCATTATTTGTAACGTGATTACATATATATTAAGCCAAAAATGTTGATCAAATTGGGGTTAAAGCTCAATCGAACTTTTTGATGTGAAAATTGCCTTAACAATGCAACTACAGAGCATACTCATTCATTTGTATGAAGTACCAATTAATAACTCATATTTACATCTAAAACTTAGTAAATCAATTAAAAAAGTGCATGTATTTTGTCAAAGCAAGATCACTCTAATTTATTCCCAAAGACTAACATATATACTATATTTCTCATCAATAGTAATTGTACTTATTCAAGCCTTTTTTTCATTCCTTTTTTTCAATTATCATAACTAATTAAATATATAAAGTTAATACCCGTTACGATTTTTTCAACATGATCTTACTCTCATTTGCTAGAAGTACACCCTCTATTTCAGTTAGTTATTGTTTTATATTTTAAATTTTAATAGGATATAACGTAATAAAAAGATGTTTTTTAACCACACAATTTTTTTAAAAACGCAATTAAAGTACATACAATGCAATGAACAACTTAACCGCTTTTTTTAAATAAAAAAAGCTACGTAACTACACAATATGAAAATAATAATAAAACCAAATAAAAATAATAAGAAAATAAATTTTCATACTTACTATTTTTCCAGTCTTTTGATCTTCAATTTAATTAATATTTCCTGCAAAAAAATAGGAGAAACCCTGCTACAAAAAATGATCAAACTCTCCCAAGCCGACCTTTTCTTATCTTGCAAAAAAATCAATGTGTTTAAGTTAGAATGAGATTTGAGGTTCTTCATTATATAGACATTAAACATCAACAACATCAAGACTCTCTAATTTGTTTGATTATAAGCTAATAATAATTCTAAACTATCTCACATACTACCAATCTCACCACCAATACTATCTGGACCTCATTCTCCCTCATTCTCTCAAGCACTCTTTGCACCTCCTTCTCCTTCATTTTCAATCTCACCAGCACCTCCTTCTCCCTCACTCTCCCACGATCTTGGTAACGGTCTGGACCACTCACGCGGCCTCCAGTACCAGCACACCTCCTTCTTCTCCTTTCTTGCCAACGATCTCACTAATGTCTCTGGACCGCTTACCCTCCTCGTCGTGACACACCAGCGCACATCCTTCCTTTTATTTCTCACCTATTTCTCTCTAACTCCACCAATTAAACACCTCCACCAAACCATTAAATAAAGAACCGACCCTCACCCACCTCATTGAAACCATCCGTGACTTACACACCCTAATAACATATTCACGAAGTACCTATAGACTCCACAGAACCCAGAGAATATATTATGTGTTTTGTGGATCGAGACAACGAGGGTACATGGTGATCAGGGGCGTGCGTTCTGTGATTGGTTTACACGGATAGCACATTCTCTGAATGCGCTATCTATGTTTCTCAATCCACGTGGATGCCCTCTTGGAAAGAAGGGAAAGAATAACACGAATATCATTTTTTCCGAAAGCTTTACTCTTGTCTCACATGGATCCACGTGGATTGCCCTAAACGATTAACAAGAAAAGCGCATTCGGATAATGTGCTATTCCTATTAATCTGTTGGGATCAATCCACGTTGATCGCCCTAAATGATTAACATGAATAGCACATTCGGAGAATGCGCTATTTGTGTCAGACAATTAAGGTGATCCACGTAACGTCCACATGGATCCATAACAACGATAGCACCTTTTAAAGAAGGAGCTACTCTTATGTCCATGAGTAATTTAAAGTTCCACAAATATTGCATTTAGTGAATAAGCTATTTGTGTTAACCGAGGGGGAAATTTACCCCTCTACATTTAACGCCTTCTTAAAAATCGATATACATTATTTAATGAATAAAAAAACTAACCAATTTTACTCATTTAAATTAAATCTTGCTATACGGCTGTAATTTTTTCACTTTAAGTTACCAAATTGCCCATTTTTTCGTATTTCATTACCGTTAATTGTACGAACTAGGGTAAAAACATCATTTCATTAGTTTTAAATTTGTTTCTATTTTGTAATGGAGCTTTATTTCTGTTGGTGACCCAGAGAACCTGTTGTTGACTTGCTGATGATTAAATTTAGAAAATATGTTTGTTGGGTTGGAATCTAGAAGAGGGACTAACTAGTTACTACCAATGTCTACCATGGGTGTTGGTCACACGATTATTTATCTGCTACGTTTATGAATCCTTTTCTTACTTACCACTCACTAGGTTCTCGTTTTGTTCATTTTTTCTAACTTACAGTGTTAGTTGAGAATTATCTCTTTGGAGTTAACTATTAGGAGTCAATGTTTTCATGTTTAGTTCAACTTTAAACTTGTAGAGAAGTTTCAGTTTTTTAAACAATAAAAATACAAATTTACATAAATAGCCTTCAGACAAGAGAGAGATTGATAATAAATGAGTCATTAATTGTGTGAGAAGATAACTCTCTAGGAGGGGTGGTGAGAAGATATCTCACACCCTAGAATGTAAGTAAGGAGATAACTTGTAGACAAGTTGGGCAACTAAACATGATTAGTTCCCAACTCCCTTAAGTTATCTCCAGAAAGATAACTCCACCCCTAACCAAACAAAGCCCATATTTATTATTACTACTGTGACTTTATTTTTTTACTATTATATTTGTTCACTTAATTATTTTTTTTCATTCTTACTATAATAATCCAAAGCTCATCAAAGTTGGAGTTGGAGTAGAAGGAGATAGATGGAGTGCGGGCCAAGTGCATCCTTAGAATGCCAAAGGCGTCAACGAGGAGGAATGAAATTTGAGATTATCGAGGGCTTGACATGTGGCAATATCACTGGGTTGTTCGCCCATTAAAGCGGTACGTAAGCTGGGTTCAAAACGTCGTGAGATAGTTCGGTCCATATCCGATGTGGGCATTAGAGCATTGGGATGAGCTTTCCCTAGTACGAGAGGACCGGGAAGGACGCACCTCTGGTGTACCACTTATCGTGCCCATGGTAAATGATGGGTAGCCAAGTGAGGAGCGGATAACTACTGAAAGCATCTAAGTAGTAATCCCACCTGGCTTGGGAAAAATCGATTATTCGACTGGTAGGAAATATGTAAGACTGAACTTGTAAAATTCGCAACATTTGTAACCACTACTTCATTCGTTTCTTTATTAGTGACTTTTTAGCCACTTTAAAATATTTCACAATATCTGGCATTCGATAGTTTCAATACACATTAATTACTTAATTGAATTTTATACCTTTTATAATTTTTTTTTATTAATTATACATTAATAATTAGTGTATGTAGAAATGGTGGGATTAAGAGAGATAAGGGGTAATTTAGTCATTTAACTACAACATTCTCCTCATTCAAGATAACTAAATGACTTTGTTAAAAATTATGAACAACCTTAAAACAACACTTAAATAGAAATGGAAGCAGTAGAAAGTAGAGCGCAGAAAGAAAGAATGCAATGTACGACCAGGAGACTAGGTACTCTATAGAAAGAGGTCAGCTGTAGTCTCCCTGAAAGTTATGGCACTTTGTAATTGTGCAAAGCAAAACCCAAAAATCAAAAGGCCCAAATACGAAGATCCGATCCAATTGCCAAGTTATTAATTCTTGTAAGCAATTAGGGTTTTAACTTTGCAATTGTTGCACATTTTAGTTGGAATTTTGTGGTTGGTTAAAGAAGTAAGGCGTCGTGCAAGTACAAATCAATGAATCTATTTAGACTCATGAGTTTTGACTTACAAGAATAATTTTTAAAATATTTATAAATATTCAAGGAGCATCAAAAGTAAATTTAAAAGTTCTTTGTGTTTAGTCATTTAATGCTCGATGGTGACTAAGAAATAAAAAAATATTTTTTTTGAGTTTGCAGTTATGACTACAAATAGTGTAGAGACACGTACTTTGACTTAGGAGTTTGAATTTTTTTAGCATTTGGTGGTTTAATTGATTAATTAATTGTGGAGGGAGAAGTGTAGAATTGTAGGACAGAAAGCTATGCTCGGGCATTTTGAGCAAAATAAAAAATGAGCCTTTTGGGGTCTTGAAATTTGACTATGCGGATCCACCAAAAGAAAAAATAAAATCGACAGGGAGGCATGTAACTTTGACATATGGCAGCCCAACTCAAGCTAGAAGGCTTCAAAGGCTCTGTTAAAGAATCATGGATTCTACCAACAGTGGATGGCATACTTTGAAGTAAGTTATTGTCTTTTAATTAGTGACTCCAGTTCAAGTTTTAAGAATGAAAAACTCATTATTGGGATATCCACCCACTTACACAATGTGGAACTTAGGACAAACCCATAGTAGTTGGAAATATTAAGCTCGTGAAAAGTAGCTGAGGGTTTATATATAACGTTCTACATAATGTTTTGTTTCGTTGGATCCATAAACCTCTCTGCCAATTCTTTCACTCCGTCATCTCCTAACGTCCATTTTTTTCTGGTTTCTCTCTGCAACACTTAAGACCATCATGAGACTATAAGCTCGAGCAAAGTTTTTGTGGTAAAAATGAGGTATTCTGCCTGCAATTCTTTTCATAATTCAATTTGAGTTCTCGTGATTTTTCAATTTATTTCACGAGGTTTTGATATAAATTGGTAAAGATTGTTGTTAATTACTATATTGGATTGATTTGCATCAATTCAGGATAAGTTCTACTGACATCAGTTAGGATTTCAGAGAATTAAATTGATGCAATTCAGTTGATATCTATTTTTGAAGATGTCTTATAGTTAAAATTGATTTACATTGGGTTTCTGGACGAATTGGGTAGTTAATTTTTGTCAAAATTAACTTCACGAGATTTGGGAATATTTTAAATTCGATTTGATGTGATTTCTCGGTGATTGGTGTCAAGTCTTAAGGATTTAATTGCAAAGGCATTGATTTGGAAATGTTTCATTAGTTCAAAATAAAATAAAATTTGTCTAATGAACATGCCACATTAGGAAGCTTATAACTTCACTATTTGTGATCATATTTAATAATTCTTAGAGTCTACGGAAAGTATGTCGTAACCTCTACAAGTTCTTTTTTTGTTATCATGATAAATATTGATGTTTTCAAGGTTAAACATTTACCCTAATTTAGGTAATCGAAAGCTAGTCGAAGTTGTTATAAATAGTTATTTTTGAAAATAGTTATCAAAAAATTGGATGCTATTTTCGTGGGGTTTCATTATTTGGTTTCACTTGAAGTTTGACCCATAATATAATTGGATATGTAGGGAAGCTATTGGAACAACTTTCAAAGTGATTTTACACTCCAAGGACCCATAGTAACTTTTACATTGTATAAGATTAATCTCGAAGTTGGATGTTTGTAACTAAATCCCATGGTAACCTTGACATTGTATAAGTATTTGTCGAATATAATTGCATGCATGGTTTATAGTTGCATATATATTGGTCATGCATTCATGGACATGAGAGGAGGGAGGCTCTTAAGGGTCCCATTACGTTCACTAGCTATATGTGTAATAGGGTGACCACCGTGGTGCTATATGGCTAGAGTCATTAATCATTATAGATAGTAGGAGATTTTATGACAATTTGTGATGCTGGCCATGATCATAATCCATGGAGAGTCGAAAGCTTTGCTTCTCGTGAGACCTCTTCCTGAACTCATTAATCTTTATTACTATTTACCTTCCATATTTGGAATACGCCATCTGATTGTGGTCGGTTAATAGAATTGTGATTGATTGCATATTTGTATATTTATGATTCCTTGCGATATTGCTAGCCCTTTATGTTCTAAGAATACAATGCATTTGATTATAATAGGTGTACTGGATAGTGTAGGATTTATTTATCTAACATTATCGTATTTTTTTAATTGGGTAGTGATTGGTTCAATCAGCGATAAAGAAAAAAGAAAGCTGTCATATTTTTTATGACTTGCTCAACGTCTTTTTCTCAATGTATGTATTGATTTTTTTTATATAATATATAGTATAAATGGGTTTTTGGGTTTGTGCATGGTTAAAACCTCGTTTCGAAGTGTTATAGAAGTTTTGAGGTGGATTGGGATAATTGTGGTGCAATTGTAATGTTGGATTAGGGATTTTGATATCCTAAATTAGTTTAGAATGAATATATCTATTCTTTTGATGCAATATATTTTTTTATGGGTTAGATGGTGAGTCATTCGGGGTTTTCAATAAGCTGAGTATTTTTTGTTAAAAATTATTGAAGGCTAGGTTTTCCTTTGTAGGCTTAAAAATAGAGGTGGGTGCCTAAAGTCTTTTAGTGAATTTTAAAGATAATTTAATCAGTCCAAACGAAGTTTGAGGTTTCATATTAATTGAAGGATTCTATCAGGTTAATAAAGATTATATTTGATTATTCGAGGATAAAATTTTTTAAATTATTGATTAAAATGATAAGACTTACATTATTATTAAGGATTAAGGTAATCTAGACCGGTTCGATTCCTTAATTAGTTAGGGTCTTACCTATCAGATGCTCCTCGAGTTACATGTTGTTCTCATTTCTAAAAGCCATTCCCTTTAGATACGCCTTAACGCCCTTGTCACCATGTCCCTCACACCGTCACACGTTTGATTTCCATTCTCGCACATGCATTTTTATTGTCATTCAAATCATCTTTGAACTGCACCTTAAGCATCTTCACCAACAACCGTCATTGTTGATAGTCCGCACGATCAACACCTTGCACAAAATGTTTTCATCAACGACGCCTCTCTACTGCCTCTAGGATATTTCCTCGAGTTATGTGTCTACTTTTTAGTTAACAAAAAAGGGGCCCACCTTGAATTTCAGCCCAAAATATGGTTTCCAACAACCCTATCTCACGCTGGCACGTGCCAGACTCTTTCTACATATTAGGCAAATCCAAATCCCTATCAACTAATGCCTGAATTTGGTTTTTCTCTCTCTACTAATGACCAAAAAAATAAAAAAAGATAATCCTCTGACCTTCATTCACCACCAACCCTATTCACTATCTCTCTCTCCCCCACTTTTTAACTATTCGATCCACAATCTTTTCTTTTTCCTCTCTCTATTTTTGTAATTAAATAGTACAATATATTAGTTTTTGAGCTCTCGATCTTATGGATAGCTAAAGAAGTCCCGTAACTTAGGTTAGGGGATGAAAAGGGAGGATCAATTTTGTGTTACAAATTTGTAATGTGAGACTTTCCAACTCTTGATTTATATTCCAATCAGTGTCTTGTCTTGTCAATTGTTGAATAATACCATGATTCTTATCTTACATTATGTAGTTGCAAATGCACACTTTTTAAATAGGGGTTTAATGCTAGTTAGGGAATTTTGCATATGTAATAGTGTGGAATCATTAACATTGAGTAGTAAGTGATTACTTCAATTGGTTGGCCTTTTGGATGAGATCATACAATTGACAAGTCTATGCTAAATTAATTGAGCTTGGTGTTTTAATAATCTAAGGTTAGTGACTCCATCAATTTATTTATTCGACAATTGAGTTGAGTTATTATGTACTTTACCTAGGGTTATACATTTGTTAGGTAGTCAAATAATAGTCTTATTTTCTTGTCTTAACTAGAGAGTCTAAAGGTTTATATGCGATGTTGAACCCTATAGTTAACTTAAGAATTGATTTGGAATGCTCTTTTTATGTGAACGTTGATGACTACTGCGTGTAACAGTTGAGTCATTCTTGTATATCCTCATGGCCTAAGTTAGTCTTTTATAATTGATTACATCATTATGTTTATTTTTCCTGTTGGCATTCGTACTTACTTGTTTTTTGGTTGCTTATTCGTATTTAAGTTGCATACATTAGTTTAGGTTTATGCATCACTAATTGAATTCATATTTTCCTTCTTATTTTCTCCTAATGTAGCCTAATTCCTTGTGGTTGGACCCCTTGACTTACCACTACTAAAAAATAATGTGAAAAATGGCAATCTAATAAGGGTAGTATTATTTTTGACATTTTCGACAAGCATCAATAGGCCAATTTCCATGGCCACCTATAGGACAACATAAGCAACAGTAGTAACTATTATGGATGAAAGGATAGAAATCCTAACTTCAACTATGCAACCATGAGTCCCTACTACTAGAACTTTTTTCCTAGAGAAAGTCAATGCCAGAATCTCCTCAAAATCAACAACCACATCCACATGGTCAAACTTTGGAAAGAATGATTAAACAATTGATTATGTCTAAGTAGGAAATGAAACCAGATTTGAGGCTTCAATTAAAGAATTGCAGGCTAGGATGTCATATATGTCATCTCAATTAGCCCAAACTAATAATCAAGGTAAGCTACCATCTCAGCCTATTTCGAACACAAATGCACATGTGAATGCAACTTTACATATCAATGCCATTTCAGCAGCTGGAACTGTTGCAAAACTTGAGATAGGAGTTGCTAGAGAAGAGGAAAAGGAAGAGTCAAAAGAAGGAAGATGGAAATATCATCTTGAACAAGGGATTGATGAATACCATCAAGCACAGAGTACCATTTCTTCGTAAGTCATATCAAGAAAGGTTTGCGATCATGT